>BSBM01000257.1:15062777-15715000 GCA_027924585.1 Larix kaempferi | reverse complement strand
AACTGAACTAGTGAAAGTTGAAACAAAAATAGTGTAAAAGTCTAGCTCCATATAGATATATTAAGTGTCATTCATAAAACAAAAGAAGTGCTTACACAGATAAACATTGCATGACTGCACAATCTCCTAGCAGATCGACTCCCATGTGTGTCTCTTCTTCCAAAATGTTACAACATGCATTATATAGATGTTGAGTTTGAAATCCTCCCTAGGAGTTCGAATTTCCTCCCAAATCCCAAAGATAACAATCAGTTACAATTGATTTCTGAAACTACCTGCCACAAAAATTGGGCCAGACTGCTGAAACAATGGGGCTCAGAGATGGATTTGGTTCTCCAAATATGTGACACTTGTGTATAAACTGAAAGAGTTTATTGTATATTGTTTTTTCATAAGAAAAAACCTCTCTCGGTTCTTTGAGATTCGTTTTCATTTGCCCGAGATCTACATTTCAAAAACATGTGTCAAACAGGAAAATTCTGAGATCCAAAACTTAGGGCTCAGAGATGGATTCGATTCTCCAAAATTGTGACACCTGTAGGAAAAATGAAAGAGGTTATTGTTCTATGACATGTTAGAAACAAAAACCTCCGTCCATTTCACAAAATGATTCTCCAGTCGCTCATAATCATCATTTGAACATGATGACTCAGAATGGTAAAAACCGCCACATTTCTGAAACGCAGCATGTATTTTCCTCATTAATACTTTCCAACTAAACAAATTTTTGAAACCACGAGTAAGCTCCTACCACAGAAGTTCAGATAAGCACAAATATATTTTCAGTATGACATAGCTAGGGCTGATATAGCTCTCTATATCTGAAGGATTGTGAGCAAGCCAATCTAGGATCTGTGAACGCAATACTTGAGTAATTTCAAATGAATTCTCATAATGCCTCCGTCTATCACATTCGATTTCACTTCTTAGCTACTGCATCAATTAAACCACTTCAGAGAAAACTCTTCATTTTTCAAACTTTTCACAAGCACATTAACTGCATAGAGTTCCACAAGCTACAGGTTTTTTTTTTATATAACTAAAGGAGAATTTCAAGTTCTGTGCCAAGGGACATTTTGTTCGGATATCCATCATCTATTTCGGGATACATATCTATTTTAGGATCATCTATTTCGGGATACATATCTACTTCAGGATCTTGCATGATCTATTTCAGGATATGCAGTCCAGTCACCAGTTTGATGCCTCCAGCACCTTATCCACCTTCTTCTAGCACCCGGGAGCCACTTTCCACAGAGTTTTAGCCCTCCTAAGCTGAAAGGCGCCCTCTTCTCACCTACTGACTGAGAAGGGCGCACTTGCTCACCTACCACTGCAGATTCACTCCAGTTACATTCAGTTAGCTCCGATTCTGATTGATTTCACTCCGATTTCACTCCTGACTGACTGTTTCACCTCCGATTGACCTCCAGTTCGATTAGGTGACTTGCTCTGACTCCAGTTAGCCTCCCATGCGCCCCCACTGAGCCTCTAGATCCTATATCAGTGCTACACACTTCAGTTACATTTATTATGATCAGTTAGACTCAGCTTGACACCTGGATGACTGTTTGTTGTGATTGATGAGCAACACCGATGATTGATGAGGACTCCTAGATTGAGTCAAGCTACTCCATTTCAGTGATTCGAATGGCCTACTTAGTCAATTCGAATTGCCATTGACAAATATTGGATTGTATTGTAATCTATTGTAATTCATTCACCCTTTCTGGGATAGAGAGCACTGCTGCATGTTTTGCACAGTTTTGCACCATATCTTCTTATTCATCTGTTGTGACTGAGTTATTTTGTTCATTAGATCTGCTGTGACTAACTTTACATGGTATCAGAGCCATGACAGGGACAAGATTTCTTTTCTACAGGTGTTCTACATGAAGAGAGAGCAATCTTTGCTCACAAATATATTTCAGCAGCGGCATGCAAAATCTCATGTGCATTCGCTCATGTGCATGCAAGGCTGAAAACATAGTGTTTGTTTGTGTGTGATTTGCAGGTTTCTTACTTCCTCCATGTGCATTCGCTAATGCAAAGATGGAGACTTCTTCTTCACAAAATATTCTTACTCCATTCAACTATGATGAATGGAAACCAAAGATGATTGCATTCTTGAAGAGACAATGTCTTTTTGATATGTGCATTGGTAATACAAGAGTTTTTGATTCCGATGAAGAGGAGAATGATTGGCTCAATGATTGTGACAGAGCCTTTGGAGCAATATGTCTTGCTATGTCTCCTTGTATGCGCTACCTCAGTAAGACTGCTGAAAATCCAAGTGATCTATGGGTCCAACTTGACATGGAATTTGGAAAGCAGGAAGAAGAGGATCATGCTAGCCTTTTGGAGAACAAGCCCAATGAGATCTCCTTATGTGTTCTTTCCGATCATGTGTTGGCCTCAACAATTGTTCAAGATGAAGAAGAAACTGTAGATTCAACACTCATTCTCTCAAAGTCTTCTATTTCGAATTCTGAGCAAGATAAACAAACTCATACTCTAGATTTCGAAGAGGTTCTTGAATCCTCTCCTTCACATGAGTTTGTCGGCATGCAGAATAATGATCTACTTGATGTTTTGGAGGTAAAATCTGATTTTGGAGGTGAAGCATTCGCCCTCCTTGATTGCATGCCTTCTATAAACTTATGTTCTATCATTTGCAAAGTTTCTCAGATTTTTAATGAAGATGAAGAGCACTACCATTTGCTTGAGTTCAATTCTCATGCACTTTTTGCTGATTTTGGTTTTGATCTCACCCTTGTTGGTTCAAAGGAGATCTCAAGAAACCATTCATCTATTTTTGGAGCTGATTTAACTTCTATTGATAAGAAGTTCAAGTTTCAAGATCTATTTGATCCGATTGGAGCTATTCCTACCTCACTTGGTTCTAATCACAGGTTCCAGGATCATCCTCATATTTTCAGATTTGTTCTCACCTTTTTCGGTATGAAGAGCAAGTTCTTAAAGTCTCCACATTCGCTTGCATCCACTGATGGAGAATTCAAGCACATGTTTTTGGAGCATGATCCATTTACTCCCAAGAGTAAGATACCTCCAGACATATCTACTTGATTTTGGAGCAGTTAAATCTTTTGGTGTACTACAGTCTATTTTGAGGGGGGGTATTTTTCCCATGAGGTTTTCCCCATTTCCTCGGTTTATTGACTGTTATTAGTTTTTGGATTATTGTATTGGGGTGACCTTTGGTCTTAGTTACCAGGGCCCCACATTATTTTAGTTGGCACATCATAGTCTAGCTTGAGGGGGGGTGTTCGGATATCCATCATCTATTTCGGGATACATATCTATTTTAGGATCATCTATTTCGGGATACATATCTACTTCAGGATCTTGCATGATCTATTTCAGGATATGCAGTCCAGTCACCAGTTTGATGCCTCCAGCACCTTATCCACCTTCTTCTAGCACCCGGGAGCCACTTTCCACAGAGTTTTAGCCCTCCTAAGCTGAAAGGCGCCCTCTTCTCACCTACTGACTGAGAAGGGCGCACTTGCTCACCTACCACTGCAGATTCACTCCAGTTACATTCAGTTAGCTCCGATTCTGATTGATTTCACTCCGATTTCACTCCTGACTGACTGTTTCACCTCCGATTGACCTCCAGTTCGATTAGGTGACTTGCTCTGACTCCAGTTAGCCTCCCATGCGCCCCCACTGAGCCTCTAGATCCTATATCAGTGCTACACACTTCAGTTACATTTATTATGATCAGTTAGACTCAGCTTGACACCTGGATGACTGTTTGTTGTGATTGATGAGCAACACCGATGATTGATGAGGACTCCTAGATTGAGTCAAGCTACTCCATTTCAGTGATTCGAATGGCCTACTTAGTCAATTCGAATTGCCATTGACAAATATTGGATTGTATTGTAATCTATTGTAATTCATTCACCCTTTCTGGGATAGAGAGCACTGCTGCATGTTTTGCACAGTTTTGCACCATATCTTCTTATTCATCTGTTGTGACTGAGTTATTTTGTTCATTAGATCTGCTGTGACTAACTTTACACATTTTGTCTTTCTGTCTATGAAAGAATGTACCAGGACACATCTTGGAAAAAATACAATCCTTTAAAAAAATCATCAAGGGATTCTTGAGCTATTTGATACTCTTCTTCATACAGCTGCATACATACCCCAATGAAAAGAACAGAATATGATATGAGGGAAACAAAACCAAAGAGTGACTTTAGATCATGAAATCAATGTAAAGTATTTTCCAAAAGTCCTAATTTGTTTCTTGGCTAGCTTGTTCATACATATTTCTTCTCATTCCCAACAAATACAAACCAAATCCACCACTGAATGCAATCCATAACAAGCCACCACACAGGTTTGAATCACGGTATTCTCTTGTCTGGTGAACCTAAAACCCTCTTCCAGTATTTGATCATGGCACTGGCCTCTTTTTTCCTTTCTTTCCTGATCTACTATATCTCACTTCATGCTGACCTCTAGAGTGTTTTGAAAAACCAGAATCCTAAGATGAAAACATACAAAGCCTCCCTTGCAGATTAACCACCATATTATCCTAAGCTAACAGAGTAATGGATATTAGGTTTCAAAATGATTTCGAAATGTGGAGTGTACAAGTGTTCTCCCTAGTATGTCTCAGAACCAACTGTCAGCTCTCTAATAGGGACAAACTTCAAAATCTGATCTTTTCATGATTATACCCTGCACAAAACTTAACTTTGCAAACTGGCATAATTCATAAATTTGAATAAATGAAATGCGCTGCCAGCCTATGTTAAAACATAGGCAATATTTTATTAAATCTTTATATTTTGCATGAATTATGAACAGACTTTAAACAATCTAAAGGAGCTTAGGATTTTAAACTATGATTTTGCAAATGCATAAAAATGATTATTAAAAATGAAGATCAAGCAACCAAAACATAGGAAAATAGGGAAATAAAAAGGAAACAAGGACAAAGGTGAAAATAAAAAAGGTCTAGTAAACAAGCTAACAAACCTAGGACAAACAAACACAAAGAAATTCACTAGAGGGGCCCTCAATTTCAACAACATTTGATGAACAAGCACCCAACATTTCAATTCTGACATCAAGTCAACCTCAGAATATGGTAGTGAATGACTTGTTGGGTAGTGGTTATACAAGCGATGAAGTTAGAGAGGCATTGAGTGGAGGATTTACAACGGAAGAAGCAAATGTTATGGAGACTATCCAAGAGAATGAAAGACAAGAGGCTCCTATTGAAATGCCGGAGCATCCTGGTGATGTTGTACATGCTCAAGTTCCAACACCCTTACCTTCATTAGCAACTGCATGCCGAATAACTCTGAAATGTATACAGGTTGATGAAACTCTCATTAGTTCACTTGAAGGTATGTTGTCTAAACGTGCTATTGCTTATCAAACTCGACAAATACTTGATAAATTTTTTTATTCTAAATGTGATGGTGACAAGTGAAAATTATTTTTATCATTGTTAAAATCTACGTCTATGGTTTTGTTAGAAGAAAGTTAAAGATAAAGATGACCAAAAAGTTAGAACCAAGTTCTCATATTGTTAAAAGTTTAGTAGATGCATTTAGTACAATTGGAAAGAAATCTCGCTCAAAGGATCGCAATGCGGCTCGTCGTGTGTTGTCTCAATCAGTCATGAGCAAAAACACTAGCACACTTCGTTTTCTTAAACCTACATCCAAAATTATTAATTTGAATGTGGAGACACATCGTAGGTATTGTGTTAGAAGAGAACAACTTGAAACCAGTGAAACAGATGTTTGAGCCTTCATTGGCAGGTTGCCACACTCTAATATGAAGCTCATTGATGCGGTAAAGGGATTAGTGCAAGCATTTTGGCATGACAACACTAGACCCTCTTCCAACCAAAAAGATGTATTAAAATTGAGAAGGGGTTCAAAGGATCATGAGCCACACATTAAACATTTTCTTGATATGACACAAACTGAATTATATGAGAGATTTAGGAATGAACATAACGAACTTGACTTGGGCCAAAGATCCTTTGAAAAATGCAAACCATGGTATGTTAAAATAAACACAATTCGTAACACATGTTGTTGTCGATACCACATTGAGTATGGTTACTATTATGACAGATATACATATATTTTTCGTGTATTGCATAACACTCTTGTGCAAGAATGCTCAGCTACATTACCACCGATGCCATCTAGAGACTTTATTCATACCATTTTGTGTAGCAGGCCAAACGATTGCACATTTTATCAAAAAACTTGCATAGATAAGACATGCCCAGGGTGTGGTGGATTCGCATTATTGTAAAAATGCATACATGTGACCTATGAGCATGAACTTGGGAGGCAGGAGGTGAACTTGCAATCATTCAAATATGTCACATATGATATTGATGGAGGGAAGGAAAGAAAAAAAATACAATTGGTCACTTCTCGGGTTGGTAATGAGCCATTGGATACTATTTTTTCTTCATATTGCAATTTCATATGTAACAATCTATTGATATAATGTCTTTATTGTTGATCTACCAGGTACGGTTTTGCGACTTCATGGAGGAATTCTTTGAAAAGACACAACAGTATGTAAAGCATGTGCATGTGGCTCGTTGGCAAGATGAACAGCTTAGAACGTGCAGGGATACATTTCCTATCGGGACTATCCTGTCAGTGGTCGATTTTTCAGAAAACTACACTCTTCAACCGCAAAATGAGATTCAGAGTCAATACTATCACTCGGACCAGGTCATCCTAATGGTCCATATCACCTATAGACGTGGGGCAGATAGTATTGAAGATAACAGGGTTATATTGAAGGAGTATCACTTCAACATAAGTGATGACAGGTGTCACGACTTGGATTTTGTACAACACAGCTTTCAAATGTTCTACAATCACTTGAAGGATAACAGTATACGGATGGAACAACATTGGATTTGGTCTGACGGTTGTGCAGGGCAATTAAAAAATGCCTGTGTCTTCCAATGGTTGTGTATGTTCCACAAAAGGCACAAGGTGCCACATATTTGGAACTATTTTGAGACCGGAGATGGAAAAGGTGAACATGATGGAGTAGGTGCGTGCATAAAGACTGCATTACGTAGGCAAGAAATGAAGTTCATAGATGGAGCTATCATCCGAAATAGAAAAACCATCGTTGAATGGTGTGCTTCAGTCATGGGGGAGGGAGCAAGAAGGTAGGAATATCACTCAACCAGGAAAGTACATGTGGTTAGATATTTTATTTAGTTAGAATGTCTGACAATGCTATACTTGAAATGTGGACCAGGAAACTGTCATGTTTTTGTTCTCCATGCAGTAGTGGTGAATGGGACAAATGTGAATCCATGGATTGGGTTGATAGCTGGGATCGTGTATCACTCCCCATTGGTCGACGGATAGCTACAGAATTATCCCAGTTGGAGGAGGACCAATCAAGTATTTCACCAGACTATGACCACATATCAGATCTCATACAACCAGGTTCGATTAATATTTTATATTTTTGACCAATAGTTGTGTCTAATTAGCTTTGTATATTTTTTATATTTTTGACAATAGTTGTGTCTAATTAGTTGACTAAAACGTTGGAACTATATTTTCTCTAGGGCACATGTACGCAGTGGTTGCCCTGAGACGCAATGCATGGCTCACTGACTATTGGCTGGTACATTGCTTAGAGGGGAAGAAAACCCTAAATGTCCCATTGCGGGACTCTGAAGGAGTTTATTTTCCGATTGGGTCGATGGTTATAAAGGGAGAATATTTGAACCAGGTTTCCCACTCAGCAAATAGAAAAGGGTATAGATATGAAGATTATAGACCAGGTGAGATTGTATACCATTATAAAAACTTAGTTATTGGCACAAACCTCTAGCTGCAAACAATGCCAAGGAAGAACTCATCAAAGGCATGATACTTATTACCTTATTCCGAGCATGAGAGGTTAAAGGAAACCATTGGTATTCGAGTTGATCCTGATGGTCTAGTCGAATGAGCATAGGTAGGTAATATGGTATGTGGTTTGCATGTTTTATCAAGTACTTTGTTATAGTTATGTGGTGTACATGTATGATATTATTTTGTTTCATGGTCTCATTGAGTATTGACATTAATATTTTGACTATTGCAGCCATACATTGATAGCTTCATAGATTGATATTTTGCATAGACTTGCTACAACTTGATAAATTGCACATGTTTCATCATGGATTTGTTTTCTTTGTTTTTTCTCCCATCTAAGTAAACCAAAATATCTGCATCCTCATGCCCATTTTCATGCTCACTAGCACCATCATGATCTTCATGCTCATTATCACTATCCCCATGGTCATTGTCGTCATCACCATGCCACCATGAACATCACCACCATGCTCTTCGTACCCATGTTCTCACCATCCCCATCCCATTTTTCACCATAAGATTCCCATCCATCATCCACACAAATATAACTGTTAGACCGGAGGAGAGGGGCATGTTGATGTATATGTAACTTCGGAATGTATTTCACATATATGTATATTGTATTCCTATAGAGATGTTATTATTCCTCTATACGGAAGTGTGGTCATCTATATTGTAAGTGTCATAACTTATACTTGATGGGTTATTAGACCACCTTGTTGGGGTCGGCCCTGTATAAGTCATGTGGATCAAAGGGTTATTAGACCACCCTATTGGGGGTCGGCCATGTGGGTCAAAGGGTTATTAGACCACCCTAGTGGGGGTCGGCCCAGTCAGCATTATGTTAAGTGGTTAAGTTGAGGCCGACCTAGTTGAGTAAAGGTCAAGTCAAGTTAGTGTATAAATAGAGAGTGTGTCTCTCTCATTTTACACATTCTATTATCTCACTCACACTTTGGAGAGTGGTGCACTTGTGGAGGAGGAGGCTCTGCTGCTAGGAGAAGACTATCTCTTGTATTCTAGTTGTATCATTTCTCTATCTATCTCTGAGGAAGTTATTGGGGTTTTTCACCTCTATGGTTTTCCCCAAGTAAACTATATGTCTCTTGTGTGCTTGCATTATTGTGTCCATGAGTGATATGCTATAGATTTGTTGTACATGTTGTTCTCTCGGTTAAGATCCTAGATCATATTGAAGTAAATTCTAAAAATTTAACATGGTATCAGAGCTAGCCTGAAAGAAGGCACGATATGGCATGTATGACACTTGTTGCACTTACGATGCTAGGGCTTGATATAGAAAAAACCAGTCATAGTAGCACTTTCGCTATAAATCCGTTTTGGAGACGTTTTCGGGTCTGAAACTTTTAAAGGTCGAAGGTAAGATCCCCATGTACCTTGTGTCCAAAGGAAAACCTCTAACTCGTTGTACTTTCTGATTTATGATCTGTACAATATAGGGTTTCTGCCTCTTCCAGATCTGAGTCAAAAACAGGTGACCTTGGAAAAAAGGTCATAACTTGGGCTAGGAAGCTCCAAATGAAATTTTGTAAAAAGTGACAGGTATCACACATACTTTAATATCTCAAGAAACGTTTTCAGAGGCCGATGTTGAACCAGTGACACGTGGCATGCTGTACAAGTTCGCTCTCCTGTTTTATCCCATAAATAGGTCACGTTACAACACTTGGCATAACTCTCTCTCAGAGAATCCAATTGAGGTCAGACCTATCGAGATGGAAATATGATAAGTCAGGATATCTCAGAAAAAATGTTCGAACCCTGTGGATCGAAAAGTTCAAAGTTACACCAGAAATAATCAAGTACATATTTCTGTCAAAACATAATTATTTTTGAGCACCTTCATTCATGGCTTCCGGAATTTAGGGTTTCGGATAAAGTTGGAATTTTTCTAATCAGAGACCACAGCTGAATGCTACTCATGAAAATCGAAATTTAGAGACCAAGATCAGAATTTTTGGTTGGGTAGAAGGCCGAGCTTGATCAAACCCTAGTTCGGGACTTTGATCAGAAAAGTGGAAAATTAGGGCTTCTGCAAAAATGGGAATTTTTGAAATCTATGACCATGGTTGGAAGCTCCTCATAAAAATAGAAGCTTAGAGCTTTGGATCAAACCTTTTGATTGGGTAGAAGAGTGGGATTCATCAAAACCCAGTTCAGGGTCACGTCCAATGAATCCGAAAGTTTCAAAGGCAAAATTGAGGAGTGAAACTTTGCAGTTTTCAAATTCTGAATATACCAGCTTGATTAGCTCATCAAGGTGCATATTTCTATCCTTTCGGAAGTTTGAAATTCAAAGTTTGAATTTTTGGGGTTTCTCAGACAAACCCTATTACGGCTCTAGATCCAGTTCCTACAAATCAAGTGGATTGGGTTAATCCTAGAAGAGCATTGATAGGTCACCTGCATACGTGAAGAAGTTTCTGTTTCAGAGGGAGATGAGGCTAAGGCCTTCCATAAGAAGATTACAAGCAATCTTGATAGGTATGGCTTACAGGTATGTTTCGAATTCTATTCATAGTTAAGTTTATGATATGTTTGTCTTCACATCATTACAGTACAATCTTGATTAATTACTAGACTTGTCATATTACTTTAATAGAAGATATTCATTGATTAAGGTTTTGACACTTATGATTGTACTAATGCATTGTGATGTTGTATGAGGTTTATGTTGTTCGCTAACATGAAAGGTACACCAAGAAAGGCAAATCATATTCTAGTTCAAGAACATATGATCATGACGACATGAAGACAAAGATTCATCCATTGTCATGGATCACTTATAAAATCTACTTACGAGGTATGTATAACTTGGTTGTACAATGGATAACTTATGAGACATGCAGGTTACTAGCACAAGTCATTGAAGAGAACCAGAAGACATTATGCGAGTATGTTAGACATAACTAGCTAGCATGCTAATCCAGGTATGTTTTTCCTATATCAAGCTAGAATCCTACCTTGTGTTAGGATCTTATACTGTTGTGTTGTTGATAATGATTATTCATGAAGTCATAGGTTTGAATAGTCATGGCTGTATGCATATTATGTTTCTTACCATAATTGATGATATGACTAACCAGAAGAATCATGAAGGTATAGGTTTGAGTAATCACGGGTTTATGCATTGATGATTTAACTAATCAGAAGAGTCCTATGATTAAATAACAATATGCATGAGTAAAAGAATACTTCCCTGAAACCTTGAATACTAATGTTTATTATCTGTGAATGATCATGACTATACATGTTTAAGATTATTGTGTTTTGATAATATTAAGATTATACTAATGAATTTTTTATTATGTATGAGACCTAGAGGATAACACAATGATGATACTAACAAGCATGCATAGGGATCGAGAATGAATATAAGTTCAAGGACTGGTAATCCAGGAAGCAAAGATCAAGAGGGAGCACACTCCAGTAGTTTCTACAAGGATGCAGATATTCAGAGGGATTTGACCACTTCTCACAATCCACATCAGAATGGAGTTGCAGAAAAGAAGCAAAGACTAAGAGGGAGTCAACCCAACAATCAAACAAAGATAAGTATTTGAATTGTCATTTCTTACATAGTTGTTTGTTTAAATAATGTTATTCAATGATGTATATGCTTATGTTCCTAGAATTAGGTTGTGTATTATGCATATTAGAAGAGTTGCATTGATGAACAATATACTACTAATATACATGGGTAAGTGGCCTATGGCACTGTACAACATTCCACTACTACTTATCTAGAATGAAACCTCTTTGCTGACATGTTAGGAGTTGTGCACACTCTTAACAATGTTCTGGTAGAGATTGGAAGGCATCTAGAAAATTACGGAATATGGATAAATGTTGTATTGAAGCATTGGCCAAGATAATTGCATGACTGTATGACATATTTCTTTATGTGTAAGAATTTGTTATGAAAACTATGAGATGTTTTCTAATCATGCAATTTAACTTGTTGTGTAGGAAAGATCATATACTATCACCTACAAAAAGAACAACTACAACATTTGTTCAGCAACAAAGTTATCTATTGAAAATATTGAAGATATTGAAGTTCCCAGGATCTGGGAAGAATGCCATGATCGAGGAGTACCAGTCGGTCATGAAGATGTTTGGGATGCAGTCCCAAAGGGTAGTCTGTAGTGAATTCCAAGAGGATCTACAAGATCAAGCATGTTGCAGGTGGTAGCATAGAGACTTTTGCTCATGTATCCAGATACACTTCCATTAGATCCGTACTTGTTTTGGCTGCAGTGATGAAGTGGAAGATACACCAGATGGATTCAAGACAACTTTCTTGAATGGTGTAGTTGAAGAAGAAGTGTATGTGGAGCAGCTACTTGGTTCTGAGACACTTGACAGGGAATCATATGTGTGCAGAACTTGGTATCCAGTTTGGGCTTTACCAAGAGTCAAGCGGATTCCAACCCTTACTACAAGGTTGGGGAAGGGAATCCTGTGATTCTACTCCTATATGTGGAGGACTTATTTGTAATAGGAGATGACAGATTGATTGCAGATACTAAGAGGAAGCTTGCTACCGAGTTCGATATGAAATACTTAGGAATGATGCACTATTTCCTAGGTATGGAGGTGTGGCAGAGTGCAGATGGGATCTTCCTTGGTCAAGGGAAGTACACAGTAGATATCCTGAAGAGATTCGGTATGATGGATTGCAATGCCATGGCCACACCTATGGCATCGAACCCGAAGCTTCTATGTGATGCTTCATCTGAGCCAGTTGATATCTCTATGTATCGTTAGATGATTGGGCCCTTGATGTACCTGACGAACACAAGACTAGATATTTGCTTTGCTGTGAACACATTGAGTCAGTTCCTAACAGATCCGAGGAGTGTTCATCTGATTGCTGTAAAGCATGTTCTGAGGTACCTGAAGGGTACAATGGATTATGGGCTCAAGTATGAAGCGAATCAAAAGTTTAACCTGCAGGGTTATGTTGATTCAGTTTGGGTTGGCAGTGCTACAGATAGGAAGAGAACGTCTGGATGCTGCTTCAGTATGGGATTAGGTGTGGTCTCTTAGTTTAGCAGGAAGCAGTCCTACGTAGCACTGAGTATAGCTGAGGCAGAGTATGTTGCAGCCTGTTCAACTAGTTATGAGGCAGTATGGCTACGGAAGCTACTGTCTAAGTTATTTGATCTCCCGTTGGATGCTACTAGTATCTTTTGTGATAACTAGAGTTGTGTGAATCTGTCCGAGAACCCTGTGTTTCATGATAGGTCGAAGCACATAGAGATCAAATATCACTATATCAGGGATATGGTGTAGAGAGGAGTTGTGAAGCTCCTGTATGTTGCGACGAACGAGCAGATTGCAGATGTACTGACGAAGCCACTAGCCAGAGTGAAGTTCGAATACTTCAAGGAGAGGCTTGGTGTTCTTCAGATCGACGACACTTCAAGGAAGAAGTGATGGACGCATTTGCTGAAGCCACTCCAAGCATGTTGGAAGGAGGATCCTTCACATGGCTGTGGATGTAAGTGTTGGATGATGAGCATCAGGATGATGTTCTAATTTCTGTTGGATATGATCAGTTGGATCATTTATATGTATATGTATGTACGCATCATGTTGGATGCTGATGGATACATTGTGTGGATCATGTATCTTTGTATGATCAGGTAGATCATGTATGTTGATGGATACATTGTGTGGATCATGTATCTTTGTATGATCAGGTAGATCATGTATGCTGATGGATACATTGTGTGGATCATGTATCTATGTATGTATCAGGTAGATACATTGTATATGTTGATATGTATAAGGTAGATACTCGGTATGCATCAGGTGGATGCATTGTATGATCAGGATGATCATGGATGACGAGCTTCTCCAGATGACATGCATTAGGATGATGCAGTGATGATGATCAGGATGATCATGTGTACATCAGGATGATGTATGGTGAGTATCAGGACAATACTTTGTGGTCGTGGATCAGGTTGTGCAGATGAGCATGTCTGGGAGATCCTATAGGTTGGAGTTGTGTACCCGTAACAGCCTGGGATGCTCTTTTGAGACATTACTCTGGTAGGACATGTAATTTGTGCCCTAGGAGATCTTTAGGTTGGATTTGTGTACCCGTAACATCCTGAGATGCTCTTGCGAGGTTTTGTCCTATGGCATGTAATTTGCTCTTGGGAGATCTGGACAGGATGAAAAAGGCCTCAGATGCTTCAGCTAGGTTTTGCCATGACCACATGTAATTTGCTCCTGGGAGATCTAGACAGGGTGAAAAAGGCCTCAGATGCTTCAGCCAGGTTTTGTGGTGGACCACATGTAATGTGCTCTTGGGAGATCTGACAGGTAGAGCTATGTGCTCGTAACATCCTGGGATGCTTCAGCCAGGTTTTGTGATGGGTCACATGTAATGTGCTCCTGGGAGATCCGAAAGGTAGATTTGTGTGCTCATAACAGCCTGGGATGCTACCGCTAGGTTTTGTGATGCACGTAATAAGTCCTGAGGATTCCACAATATGGCCAGTGATGATAAAGACCTATAGGTGGTGGGCCTACATCAAGTATGAAAAAGGACTGGCTCTGTAGAACTTCCTATGACGAGTAGATTCAAATATTGATTGAGATAGCAGCAGCAGTGACAATGATGATGACTCGATGACGATTATCCAGTGACGATGATCTAGAGAAGATGACTTGTGCTAGAAGACCTGTGTTGAGAAATACCTTCTTAGTTAAGAGGGAGTGTTGATGTATATGTAACTTTGGAATGTATTTCACATATATGTATATTGTATTCCTATAGAGATGTTATTATTCTTCTATACGGAAGTGTCGTCATTTATATTGAAGTGTCGTAACTTATACTTGATGGGTTATTAGACCACCTTGTTGGGGTCGGCCCTGTATAAGTCATGTGGGTCAAAGGGTTACTAGACCACCCTATTGGGGGTCGTCCATGTCGGTCAAAGGGTTATTAGACCACCCTAGTGGGGGTCGGCCCAGTCAGCATTATGTTAAGTGGTTAAGTTGAGGCCGACCTAGTTGAGTAAAGGTCAAGTCAAGTTAGTGTATAAATAGAGAGTGTGTCTCTCTCATTTTACACAGTCTATTCTCTCACTCACACTTTGGAGAGTGGCGCACTTATGGAGGAGGAGGCTCTGCTACTAGGAGAAGACTATCTCTTGTATTCTGGTTGTATCATTGCTCTATCTCTCTTTGAAGAAGTTATTGGGGTTTTTCACCTTTATGGTTTTCCCCAAGTAAACTCTATGTCTCTTGTGTGCTTGCATTATTGTGTCCATCATTGATATGCTATAGATTGCTATGAATAAAATAATAATAAAATAAACATCAACATATATATATATATATATAATAATAATAATAATAATAATAACAACAAACAAGAACAATATAATAATATAATTAATTAGTGAAATGGTGTAACTCTTTATGAAGAGTTGCATTAGACACCCTTTAAACAATTATAAATACGGGAAAGTCTATCTTGTAAAAGACATCATCTTTATATCAATCAATATATTATTCTTATCTTATCCAATATGAGAGTCGGATTCGACTATTAACTTAGTGAACGGATTCGTTCACCGCATTTGGTATCAGAGCGAGGCTTGTAGCCACCAATCTAGGATCTTGTCCAAAACCAGGCCCGTGGCCCAAAGAAGTAAAAAAGAAAAAGAAGAGAAAGAAATAAAAAGGAAAAAGTAAAAGAAAATAAAAAGAAGAAAAGAAAGACAAGTAAAAAAGAAGAAAATAGAATATAGAAATAAATAAAAAACAAGTGAGAAGAAGTGAAAAGGAAAAAAAAAAGTAAAAGTAAAGTTTAGAAGTGAGTAAAAGTAAAAAGTAAAAGTAAGAAGTGAAACCGCACATGGTTTTAAGGTGCACATGGGTTTGTGAGAAGTGGGTTTGGTTACAAACCAAAAGTGAGATTTGAACTTGGGTGGGGAAGGTAAAAATCATTCTTCCCAACCACCTAATCTACACACAATCCACAAAGAAATTAATCTAAAGCAAAAGGTTAACCAACGTGGAGATTAATTAATATTGGTCCATAATTGTAAAATATTACAATTGTTTGGGAAATATATAATATTAAAATAATATTATTGTTACATTTAAATAATAATAATTATTATAAGGGCAAAGCAATTATTGTTAAAAAAAATAAAAAATTTGAAGATCGGTTATCACCAAAGAAATCAAAGGAAATCATCCCACCGTCGAAGAAGTCAGAAACCATGGAAGACGATTTGCGAGAAAAATTAGAAGCCGCGTTAAAACATTATCTAAAAGACAATGAAGAATTGCGCGACATAAATAATAGTTCAAAAATAAGAATTGAATTACAAGAAAGGGACAATGAAATAAAAATCTTTGACCAGGAAAGGCGTATAGAAAAATTGAATTCGCAAATTGATGAATTAAAAGCCGAAAATAAATTCAATCAGAGGTTAGGAAATCAAGATATAAAGAAGGAAATAAATAATTACGAAGCAGAAATAATACGCTTGAACAAAATCATTAGCGACAAAGATGAAGAACTAATGCAGTTACGACATAAATTAGAAAGTCAAGAATCAGAGGTCAGCCAGTGTCGACAACAGATAAAAGTTCTTCAACAACAAAATGACGACTCTAAAAAGACACATAAGTCAGAGATCACGAAGAATAATAAAGCATTATCCAACAATGCTGAAGAAATTTTTAGACTAAGAAGTCATAACAAGATACTAGTCACAAAAATTAAGAAGTTGAAAAATAGCCGGAAGATAGAACAATCTATGGACGACATTGAAGGGAAACTTCTAGACAAGCAGGAAGAAAATAGTTGTATCAGAAGTCATAATGAAGATCTTAAGGAACAACTTAGGACATCTGAAGATGACAGAAAATTGCAAGTCGAATTGATTAAGAAGTTTCAAAATGATAACAGGCAGTTAGGAAACAAGTTGGAAAAGATACAGAATGAAACCTTAAAACCTCAAGAGACGAAAATAAAAGTCCCAGATCAGATCAATGCTCAAAAGACGACACTCGTAAAAGAAAATGACATTGTGAAAATTCCCTATAGACACCCCAACCATAAAAATCGATATTCTGAAAAGTGGGAAATGTCGAAAGACGATGGTACTAATGTGATCAAAGCTCTTAACGACAGATCAATGGGGAATCCCAATAGTCAGCAACAAATCAATTTGGGATGGATTAACCCATCCACATATCGGAAGTTATGCTCTACACTTAGAAGTTCGTACCGACATGTTTCGTCAGCTACGACGTCATAAGGAACGGTGCGACAACGTTATAAGGCTTTGAGGACAAAGCCTTTCTAAGAGAGAGGCAATGCTATGAATAAAATAATAATAAAATAAACATCAACATATATATATATATATATAATAATAATAATAATAATAATAATAATAACAACAAACAAGAACAATATAATAATATAATTAATTAGTGAAATGGTGTAACTCTTTATGAAGAGTTGCATTAGACACCCTTTAAACAATTATAAATACGGGAAAGTCTATCTTGTAAAAGACATCATCTTTATATCAATCAATATATTATTCTTATCTTATCCAATATGAGAGTCGGATTCGACTATTAACTTAGTGAACGGATTCGTTCACCGCATAGATTAGCTGTACATGTTGTTCTCTCAGTTAAGATCCTAGATCAGATTGAAGTAATTTCTGAAAATTTAACAGGGCACCCCTAGGACATGACATGAATGATTAAAATTAAACTCTAGATGCATACGCAAGCCACTTGGATGATGGCTGAACATCTGGTACGTCGATGCTTTAAATGATGAACTCTTTCCTTTATGGCATTATAGGGAGTTATATTGCCCAATCTCGTGGTCATTTTCCATTAGATTGTGTGAAAAAATACAACATTTATTGCCCTCAACCTAGCTCATTTTACCTCTTCCTAGTTCAAAGGTGCTCATGCTCCTCTCTTTAAAATCACATAAATTTTGGACCAAGATATCGATGATGTGAAAGTAGGCTCAACCAACTGGCTAGTCTGGGTCCTAAAAAGACCGAAATACTCCACTCAACTCTAGGGGGGCTCTCCCTCATGCTCTCATGGCCCAGTGACTTCTTTGTGCATTCATTTTGTAAACTAGGGTTTTGCTTAGTTTCCTTCAATGCAATCTCGCATTGGTGGGTCAACTTTTCAAAACCCTCCACCTATCCAATGTTGGTAGTGTTCCCACGTAGGCATTTCCCATACACACTTGCAGGAGCCAATGACATGCAATCTTTCTGCTCCGTTTGCTTTTTCGCTCTTGGACCGAAAGTCACCAATTTTCCCTGAACGACATTTTCGTGCGACTTGCAACTTGACATAACTCAGGAACCAGAGGTCGGATTGACAAATTGTTGACTCCATTGGTCTCCTGGAATGTGATTACCTCTAGGGGGCCCTCTCCCTTGTGTTCTCATGGCCCAATGACTTCTTTATGCATTCATTTCGTAAATTAGGGTTTTGCTCAGTTTCCTTCAATGCAATCTCACATTGGTGGGTCAACTCTGCAAAACCCTCCACCGAGCCAGTGTTGGTAGTGTTCCCACGTCGGCATTTCCCATACACACTTGTAGGAGCCAACAACATGCAATCTTGTTGCTCCGTTTTCTTTTTTCGCTCCCAGACTGAAAGCCACCAAGTGTCCCTGAACGGTGTTTTCATGCAACTTGTAACTCGACATAACTCAAAAACTGAAGGTCGGATCGATGAACCGTCGACTCCATTGGTCTCCTAACATGTGATTACCTCTAGGGGGACCTCTCCCTCATGTTCTCATGGCCCAATGACTTATTTGTGCATTCATTTCGTAAACTAGGGTTTTGCTCAGTTTCTTTCAATGCAATCTCGCATTGGTGGGTCAACTCTACAAAACCCTCCACCGAGCCAGTGTTGGTTGTGTTCCCATGTCAGCATTGCCCATACACACTTGTAGGAGCCAACGATGCGCAATCTTGCTGCTCCGTTTGCTTCCCAGATCGAAAGTCACCAAGTGTCCCTGAATGACATTTTCATGCGACTTGCAACTCGACATAAATTGGAAACCGGAGGTCGGATCAAAGAAATGTTGACTCCATTGGTGTCCTAGCATGTGATTACCTATAGGGGGGCCTCTCCCTCGTGTTCTCATGGCCTAGTGACTTATTTGTGCACTCATTTTGTAAACTAGGGTTTTGCTCAGTTTCCTTCAATGCAATCTCGCATTGGTGGGTCAACTCTGCAAAACCCTCCACTGAGGTAGTGTTGGTAGTGTTCCCACGTCAGAATTTTCCATACACACTTGCAGGAGCCAACGACACACAATCTTGCTGCTCTGTTTGCTTTTTCGCTCTCAGACCGAAAGTCACCAAGTGTCCCTGAACGACATTTTCATGAGACTTGCAACTTGACATAACTCGGCAATTGGAGGTCGGATCAACGAACCGTTGACTCTATTGGTCTCCTGGCATGTGATTACCTCTAGGGGGCCCTCTCCCTCGTGTTCTCATGGCCCAGTGACTTCTTTGTGCATTCATTTCGTAAACTAGGGTTTTACTCAATTTCCTTCAATGCAATCTCGCATTGGTGGGTCAAATCTACAAAACCCTCCACTGAGCCAGTGTTGGTAGTGTTCCCACGTCGGCATTTCCCATACACACTTGTTGGAGCCAATGGCATGCAAGCTTGCTGCTCCATTTTCTTTTTCGCTCCCAGACCGAAAGTCATCAAGTGTCCATGAATGACATTTTCATGCGACTTGCAACTCGACATAACTCGACAACCTGAGGTCGGATCGACGAACCGTCGACTCCGTTGGTCTCTTGCCATGTGATTACCTCTAGGGGGCCCTCTCCCTCGTGTTCTCATGGCCCAGTGACTTCTTTGTGCATTCATTTCGTAAACTAGGGTTTCAACCAGATGCCTAAGCTACACTTGCAAATTACAAACCAACTAGGGTTTCATGAACTAGACATCGCATAATAAAACTAGGATGGTCATGGAAATGATATTTTTGCTTGAGAATACTCTTAATGGGGGGGAAGCTTTTCATATTAAGAAAGCACAATGGGGATAAGATTTTAATTGAATTCAATACCTAGGGATTGTATCATACTATGTTTCAATTTCTAAAGAGCCTGATATGGCCATGCCTTCTCATACTTGAGACAAAGATGGAAAACACAGCTTCCACATCGATGCATCTATTTGGAACCACTTTGTTGAAGTACATAGCCAATAGAAATGCAACGTAAAATGAAAAACCTCAGTAAATGACCCACAAAGCAAGAGACTCTGAGTCATATTTGAATTCGCTGAAACCTAAAATACATACTTATCACACTACAAGATACTCTTGGTCACTTCCAAGATTCAAGAGCCTCTGAACCACTTTTGAAAAATGAATGCTCACTAGATCCTTTTCGGCCTCAAACGCCTCGGCAATGAATGGAATAGCTTGGCTTGGAATGAAATGCTCGCCCAATCCTTCTGAGCATGGTCTCCTATCTTCGCTGATCCTATCTTCTCCTATCTTCTCGCGGTTTGTTGTTGTGAGCCTCTTGTACATTGACCATTTATAGTTTGTACTTTGCCCTTGTCTTTAATAGATTTTGGGTCTTTTAAATATTAGGTTGACTTGACATTTAGAATCTCCTTATATTTTACTATTTTATGGCAAGTCTCATTCATTACATATTGTTTTTGTTTTCTCCTTTTAAAAGTTTCCCATGGCCCAGGTGTCATCTTGTAGGTCCATTTTTGAAACTAGGGTTTTGTTAGGAACCCATGTCAACCCTTCTATTTAATTTGTTAGTATATTGTTGTTGGACGCATATGTTTTGTAAGTTGTCTTGTAGTATTTGTTGATGCATAGTTTGTCTTATTGTTGTTGGATGCATATGCTTTGTAAGTCATCCCGTAATAATTGTTGATCCATAGTTTGTATTGGCCCATGGTTTGTATTGACACATGGTATTGACCCATGGTATTGGCGCTTAGACTTAGTATATAACTTTGTGTTGAGACCCATGAAGGTACCGTGAAGTTATTTGTATTGAGCTTGCTCAAAGGAGGTTTCCCCCTTGAAGTGGTCTACGATCAATAAAAGTGATTATGAGTTCTGTTATGTCTGCTATCTCGTATTTTCATTAATTAATTGTTGCAGGTTCATCACATCTGGTATCAGAGCACTTTCTTGGGTTCGTTGGGTGGAATTTCTACCAAATTTTTTTTCGCATCTGTTGCTAGTTCGGATCTGGGAATAATCCCTATCTGCTTAACTGTGGGAAGTACTTGGGAATTGTCACCTACCCAAATTCTGAGAATATTATTTTATTTGCAAAATACTTTATGTTAAATTTTAATTACAAAGTTTTGTAATTATGACCAAGTTTGGTCAAGGATTATTGTAATTACTGATTATTATTATTTAATAAATTAAAATAGGAGACAAACACCCAAGGGAACTGTTAAATGAGTGTTCACTGACCCACTAGGAGGAATGAAAGCTGTTAGAAGGTATGGGACAGATGGCAGCATTTGCACTCCCCCACTAGCTGTTGGTTATGGGACAACTACCTCTAAATTTGTGGCATTATCCCCCAGGTGGGTGGAAGAGAGCAGGAAGCTCATTAATGACTAGTTGACCACTAAAAGGCCTAGGCAACTTAGATAAGGCAATTCGAATTGGGCAGGAAGCCCCCTTACAATATTTTCTGTAGAAATATTCCTCAAGTGCATCAGGTGATCACTGAGAGATTCGAATAGGGAGTTTATGTGAGAGTGAAACTGTGAGTCTGCTAATTATACTGAGAAGGAAAACCAGAGGTGCTGGTGTAGGTCTCTTTGACTGTTGAGTCTTGATGATTGGACAATCTATATTCTATTGCAAGTTGATGTACTAAGGATTCTACAGAATATTCCTCCTGGTGGTTCAGTGAACAGGCTTGGGGGTCCTAATGTAATGTCCCTTGTTAGGAATTTTATTAAAATTGCAATTTTTCACTTTTTTCCCTAGTTAGACCTTTGACTAGTTTTGATCTCTAGGTCCCAAATTTGCCCCAAATGATCCCAAATCTTCTGAGAAGGTATATGAATGATATTAGAACATAAATATGTGTTTCAAGGATTCCTTTGGACCTTTAAAATACTTCTACAAATCTTCTTTCAATTCTGATCAATGTAGGTAACTTTACTAGTGATTTTCCTTTGACTAGTATTGGTCTCTAGGTCTCAAATTGACTCCAAATGCCTTCAAATATTCAAGGAAGGTGTATGAATGATATTAGAACTTGAATATGATTTTTATGGATGACATATGTCCACCAAAATACCTCTGCAAACTCTCTTAATATTCTGAACCAATTATGCAATTTTACTAGTAATTTGGGTTTCAAATCCCCCTGGGGTCAGTACTGAAAATGGCTTCCCAAATGCCTCCAAACCCACTCAAATTTATGAAAAGAGGTATGTAACATGTTATGTATTTTATTAAAGTCTAATATGCACCATTAATGGATTATTACAACTTTTCTCACCCTCTCCCATTCAACTGCAAAAATCCCCAATTCGACCCTTGGGGAAATGGCACTATTTCACCTCCCAATACAACTAAACTGAGTAAAAATGCTTCAAATGCTCAAGTACAGTACATGAAACTTGTAGAAGACATCCATGGCAGTATATTGATCACAAATATATCATAGAATCATCCATTAATTCGAAATCATCATCAATACATTGGCTCACAACAAGGTAGTGGGGAAATGGCATTGTTCTTCCATTAAAAATGAGATTTATACATTTCTACTTGGAATTTCGACCTGAAAATGTTTGGATATGAAGAACAGAGTATTTAATTCATATTACAAAATAAATGGGGCATTAAAAGCTTCCCCAAAGAGTACAATAGCTCACCAAAAACGCCCTCCCTCAAGGATCAAGAATATGCCATCAAAACTAGAAATGGTTGAAGGAGTGAGCTGCAATAGAAGAAACCATGAGCTGCCCTGTAGCTTACACCTACAAATAAAGACTCCATTAAATCTCCAAATGAAAGGTCTGAATGGCCTTTCCAATTACCAACTTGGATGGGAATCTTTCACCCTCGAAATTGGCTAAGGCAAGAAACTAGTCATCCACTAGCTCTCCCTCTTCACAAATGCAATTGCAAAGTCTAAAAATGATCAAAATCCATTCTCATACTTCATTTCTACATTTTATAACCAGAATTAGCCTTCTAAGGGTCGAAATCCTCTCAATGGATTCAATATATTTCCATTTAGGAAATATTCCACATTTGCCACTTGTCTCCTAGTTCCAACCTTCCATCTTCTCCCAAATTCGTTTTTGAGTCTCTTTGGCTTCTCCAGCTCCCAAATTCGCCTTCCTTGAGCCTATTTTTGGGGCTGACATGTCATAGTGGTCAGATGTCAGAGGTCAGGTCTGCAATTTGTCATAGTTGTCATAGATGCTCCATCATTGGTGTCATAGGGGCTAGGGAATCTAGCCCAAGTGTCCACAAACTTCCCATTTGACTCTTTATCTTCCATGGAGGTTACCAATCCTTCCCAATTCGACCTAAGATGATCAATGACATGTGTTATGACTTACCAACTCACCCAAGAGTGTTCACATTCCCATTAATTCGAATTTGCAAAAGAGAGATACCATGTATTATGAAAAATCAAGCTAGTGTGGGTCCCACATCCTCCATATGTCTCCAAAACCATTTGTCACCTAGGATTTCTCTTGAATTTCTTTATTCACTCTATTTATTAAATAATTGAACCCTTCTAATGTCTAAACATAATTTATTATCCCCCTTATTCCAAATCCCAAAGCTTCCACCCCAAACCTAGGAAACTAGTAATTTTCCTCCTTGGCAATTATTTGACCCTTAACATCAATTTTACAAACTCTAATGAATATGGCTAATGTGATTAGGCCATTGTGACCCAATTCCAAATTTGGGACATGATACCTAAGGCAATTAACTTGGTTGTCTTCAGGAATAGGTTGGGTGGAACAGGTTCCTTGGGCTGTTTGTTTCTCCTACAGTCAACCAGGTTTTACTATTCTTACTTTTGTTTACAGTTAAATGTTTCTGCAAATAGAATTATTAATTACAGTCATATAGAAGAAACTATTTTATTTTCTGATCTAAGAATGATTCTGAATGAAAGAGCTTTATGAAATGATTGAATCGATAACCATATCTATATTTTTCCCCATGTTGTTATCTTCATCGTACTCCAGTATAGAGAAGTAAATTAAGAAAGATGAGAGATAGGCAAAATGCCATTGATTGAATAGATAAACACAGTATTATTCTTTTAAATTTTGCTATTTCAATCATAAGTTTTAAACATAGGAAAAAGTATTGTATAGTGTAAACAGTTGAATACTATTTCTCAATTTCAAAATAAAAGATAAACACATTTATTTCTGCACAAATCTATATTATTTTCATTTCAATTCCATCTTTTTCAGATAGTAACAATATGCATTTCAACATTATAAATTCAATGTTTTAAAGCACTTCATTTTTCAAGAAATATAGTAGCTACAAAATTATTCTCTGTATAGATTGTTTACAAGTAAACACTTATTATTTCATCACTAGTTATCATTGTTTCACATATTTTGCTCTCGTATGAATTATAACCTTTTAAACAAATACTTCCATTATAAAAATCAAAACCCTAAGATTGTGCATACTCTGGAATTAAAACATTTATTTAGTATACAGATCATAACTTTCTCATCAGGCCATTTATGGCATCATTAGACATTTATTTTTGAAGATTATAGTAGACCTGTATTCTAAACCCTAGACAATATTTCATTATCAGACTATTTTATTTTTATGTTGAGTTTACCAGTAAGACATTATTTTTACTTAGTAGAAAACACGAATTGATTCTCAATATCTAATAAATAGTTCATAACCCTAACAAGAGACATTTTCGGTATCTAAACCTTTTTCATGCACAAGTTTAAGACCCAATTCTCGGGCTTGAAACCTCAGTACTTGTATGGTTTCCAGCTAAACCTATAGGGTAGGACTTTATTCATTGAATCAAAACCAAAACCTTGGGGCATTTACCATTTCAAAACATACGAATTACAAGTCCACCTATCAAAAGACAAACAACTATCTACTCTCGACTTGAGACATCTTTCGTTATTCGAACTCGAATCAATAGTTATACAAACAATCTCTTAAAACATCTATTTTTAAACAAGATTTTAACATTTCAATGCAAAAGAACTAGTAGTACAGAAGCAAGTGAGCCTGCGACTCTATTAAGACATGCCCTTCAACATAGACAAAAAAAATGACAGAGTTTATATTGTTTCCACTTAAAATTTCCAAAACATATAGGGTCTTTTCCCTTAAACAACCAGTGGCGTAAAAACCAGCTCGAAGACAGTTTCAGCGCTATAGTAAAACATTACTGAGCCGAGCATCAGATAAAAGACTGAGGATTAACCTCTTTACAGTTTGGTAACAAAGCAAAACATCAAACTCGGCCATCACTCCGAATAGGTCATATTCCCTTTCCAACTCTCATCATTCGGTAATCATCAACAAATCTTGCTAAAGGCACCTACGAGGTTTTCAAGAACCACCGAAGCTTACAAGGTAGGAATTGCAGCATCTACATGCCGAGTGTTGGTTCATAGGAAATCATCCATCTAGATATCACTTGATAGTTACATTTAAAAGGGTTAAACAAAGGGAATACAAGCATCGCTACAATTTATAATGCTACTGCTTGTATCATTGAAAATCTTACCTTGGCAACGCAACACTTGGAGCTTAACACCTTGCACCATCTTGATGATGCAGTCTTAGCACTTGCAGAAAATTCGAGCTCGAAATCAAGAACAAATCTTATGACAGGAAGGACCTCACTCTTTTACACTAACAGAAAAACCTCACTAACACTTGAAATGGCTGAATCGTGGCTCCTTGTCACCAAGAACTTGAGCCTGTAACATTTAAAATCTCACTCACAGGTCTTTGGATCGAAACCAAGGAAGGAGTCCTCCTACCCTTCTAACTCAAAACCCTATATTGCAGTGAAGTTGTCAGCCCTTCTACTCTAACAACTCGAAACGAAGACCTGAAAACAACTCGGTGTGACTTACCAACGAAAGATTAGGGTTTCTCCCAAACCCTATATCTTGAATATATCAACGGTGGATTATCTACCAAACAGGCACGTTAAGACACAAGAGTTGATTTGCAATCAATACACATTGATTGTAGCATCTACCGAGAAGCAAAATCATCAAGACCAAAGACTATTACTTAGCACAGCTCAGCATCGGTTAGCGCAATGTTGAGAACTCTGGCATGTGAAGATCTTCCACCTAAGCCTCCACTTCACTTAGCAGGTGAACGATATTAATGCTGAGACCAGAAATCGATAGATTGGGAGCATGCCTAGTACCGAGTTTAATAACCCTGTCACGATCAACATCATTACTAATGGTCAGTTTCATTGTTCGTATTTCATAATAGTCCCTAAGGTTCAATTTTATGCATCATGATAATAGTATTATATGACAATGTATAGTATGAAATTGCGTAGTTATAAACTTTCATCTCCATAGCATATGTGTAGTCGTATAGGATTAAGTCGATATATATATTCATGTGTTATCCATGTATAAGGGAGACCATAGATATAGTTTAGGATTTGATTTATGCATAATGATAATGTAGTTATAGCATAACATCATATTCATAATATATTTCACACAATAGCTATGTATTGAAATCAATTGATAAGAGTAAGACTAGATGTATAGCTAGCATGATCAATAAATGTTAATTTATAGCATTAGCACTTTAACCACAATATATTTTCATATATTGTTAATCGAATGATAATTGTGAGACTTTAGAATAGTTTAAGTTCTGTAGATACATAATGCATTGATAATTCAATGGTATAGACATTATTTCTAGAAGCTTTCAAATAGAGTTACATATGGGTATTGGTATCCACATTTGGTGTAAAGGCAATAGTCCTTTTAGGGTGACTTTCCCTAGATAATAAAAATAGCCTTATATCAGTAATTTGATGACGTGATTTTATATTACAAAAGAGTTTGAAAGCCAGCACGTAAACTAGAATTAGAACCAAAATATCCATACCTCCAGTAACTTGTTTCGTAAGGAAGTATTTAGCATTTTAATTGATGATGAATTGAAAGACACGTACTCTTAACACATGTTGTCGTAGAAATTCTTACCTGCTGTCTGCACATAGAAACAGGATTTAAATGCCTTAGCTAAACTTACCTAAGTAAACCCCAGGGTACCTCGTAGGACCCCTTCGTCATCACACAAAGCAAACTGTTAACACATCGTCAAGAAAATCAAAATAATGCAAACCTTTGTATAGTATGTAATCGCATTTAGAACTCAAGCAGTTTTAAAAATTGTATTTGTGTGCATAATCATAAGAGATCTTTCGTTAAGGAGTTTAGCATCCATTTAAAACTGAAATAGCAAATACTTCTATATCATATTCTTTTTGAGAATTATGACGTGTCATGATTATTAATTATCTTAGTTAAGAAATTTAATTATTTTATATGTTCCGCATTAACAACTTCGATAATTATTGCTATTTTACAAAATTTTAAATTTTGGTATTTTTGGGATGTTAGAGACATAAGCCCTAAAACTCATTGTGAGGAGTACCATAGGAACCCCAAAGTAGCTGGCCCATTGAGAGGACCTACCAGCGAAAAGAGCAACGACCCCTACCTGATTTACTAGTACCCACCCATGAGGTAAACCGAGTTGTCGTTTGTGGCAAAGTGGTTATCAGTTTTACCTGAGCCGTGGAGTGAGGGGTACTTCCCCAATACACAATCCGTCAGACAGCATTGGTGGCCGAGTGAAACCCCTGAACTGTTAGGAATCCGAACATACTTATGGTCCATATCTATTTTCAACTAAACTGTTTCCAATCACTTCCGCGCGGTTTCATATCCATTCCAAGCCGTTTCAGATCTATTCTGAAAGTCATTTCAAATCCATCCGTTTTCAATCCAATCAGCGTCGTTTCAGATCCGTCTGTTGCCGATCCCTTCCACGCTGTTTCAGACCCAATTGTTTTGATCCCTTCCACGCCGTTGCAGATCCATTTCTGGAAAAAAAATTCTCATTTTTTCGCCATATCTCCCTTGTTTTAACTCTGTTTCCCTTAAAACTTCCTGGACACCCCTGCAATACCATTCTGCATATTTCATTCCTGAGGATCCTATCCCAAATTCTACTTCCCAAAGCCAAAAATCTCACATTTTTCTATTTTTAGGGTTTGCCGTGACTTCTTCAATTTTCACCCACTCGCCTCCAAATTTTGCCACCGTGTTCATTCCCTATTTCTGCTTCTTTGTCTCTCTTTGACAAATTTTCTCATTATTTCACCGTGCTTTTGAATTCCTCATTTTTTGCTTCCCTGTCCATCAGAAAGTGTCCAAAACCTAATCAAACCCCAATTACCCATCCGAGTTTTTCCCAAATCCAAATTTCCCTTTACTAAATAAGCTTTTGTTTGTGTTTTGATATCCATTCCAAAAAAAAAAAAAAACTCCTAGTTATGGTTGTCACTCGCGCAGGAGCAAAAACCATGGAGGAAGCACTTGCGGCCATCCAAACCAAACTCCAAGATCTGGATGAAAAATTTCTCAGCCTCCATATTCAGCATTCAACCATGAACAATAACCGACAGCAAGAATCTTCTGCAACCAATGGGTTCTCTTCTTCCAACAATTTTCATGGTCTGAAGCTTGAATTTCCTCGCTTCAATGGTATTGATCCGACTGGATGGATCTATTGTGCAAAACAGTATTTCAGTCTGCATAATACTTTTGATGTCCAAAAAGTTCCACTAGCATCCTTTCATTTGGAACAGGAAGCCCTTCAATGGTACCATTGATACATTAAGGCTCATGATGAGCCAAAATGGACAAATTTTTGCCAACTCCTTTTGCAACGATTTGGTCCTAGTGCTTTTGATGACTTCACCAGAGCACTCACTAAACTTCGTCAAATTGACACTGTGAGAGAGTATCAAATAGAATTTGAGAAACTAACCAGTCACACAGAAGCATTGTCTGATGAATTCTACATGAGTTGTTTTATCAGTGGTCTTAAGGATGAAATCCAGTCAGAGGTTAAAATGTTCTGTCCCAACACAATGATGAAAGTCCTAGGGCTAGCTAAGTTGGCAGAAGACAAGATTATAGCCCAACAACGCTCCAAACCCACTTTTGTTCCCTTCTGAAATATGGGTTCTCAACGACCTCCCATCCCGCCATCTCCTCGACCAACTCTTATCAAGCATTTGTCTGAAACAGAGATGCAGGCATGCAGAGAAAAAGGGCTTTGTTACAATTGTGATGAGATATTCACTCGAGGACATAGATGTGTTCAACAAAAGCTCTATCTCTTGGATATGGATTCTCCACCTACCTCTAAAATTGGTGAAGAAGCTCTAGATACAATGGATGATCAAGTCGACATTCAGGAGCTTCCTATTGACCCCCCATCTTAAGATGAACAACCAGAGATATCTCTCCATGCTTTATCCAGTGTCACCACCCCCCAAACAATGCGGGTCAGGGGTTACTTCAAGAAGCTTCCTCTTACAATACTCATTGATTATGGTAGCACTCATAACTTCATTGACCCTCAGATCGCCAAACAGGATGATTGTTTTGCCCATCCTTGCTCCAACTTTGAAGTCATGGTTGCCAATGGGGGCACCTTACCTTGCAAGGGGTAGTGTCACAATGTGCGTATCTCTCTGGAAGATTATAACCTACGATATGACATGTTTGCCTTGTCCCTAGGTGGATGTGATGTGGTTTTGGGTGTTCAATGGTTACGCACACTTGGCCCCATCTTATGGGATTTTGTTGAACTTTGGATGCAATTTCCAGTCAATGGGAAACAACAAAAATTTAAGGGCTTACAACAAGGGTCTCTCCGCATCATCAATTCACATCGCCTGGAAAAGATCCTTAAGAAGAATTCACATGGTGTCATCGCTTAACTCCGTTCCATTCAAATGCACCCATCAATGGTCTCCCCTACTTCCTTGGATAGATATGTAGGTGTCTTTGCTGAACCAGTGGGCTTGTCGCCTTCAAGAGACCTTTCCAATAAGAATTTAGCCGCATCTACATCTCAACAGGAAATGCTGGCTATTTTGCATGCAGTACAGAAGTGGCAGCCATACCTCTTAGGGAATTATTTCTACATCAAGACTAATCTCCAGATTCTAGAAACTTTCCTGTAACAATGGGTCTCCTCCCCAACACACTTGAAATGGGTTATCCAACTCATGGGTTATGCCTATGCGATCACTTACAAGAAGGGTAAGGACAATATGGTGGTAGATGCTCCTTCTCGTACATTTGATGACCCAGTTTCTCTTACAACTATTTCTCTGCTTGTTTCAAATTGGTTGCAATCTGTTCAACATGGCTATCTCTTCTATGAACTCCATGCTTCTTCATCGGCAGGGCACTCTAGGTTCCTCAAAATGTATGACCGATAACAATGTAACTTCTTTTGGCAGGGACTGAAAATGACAATTCAATGGATGGTGGCTGACTGTGATACTTTCCAGGTCAACAAGGGTGAAACGACACTCCTTTCCGGACTGCTCAAACCCTTGCACATCCCTACACAGATTTGGACAACTATTTCTATGGATTTCCTAAAAGCACTCCAGTGGTACAATACCACATCTAAAAGGACACCATATGAAGCAGTCTATGGGCAGGCACCACCATTTTTTCTTCCATACACCCTCAGTAGCTCCCCAGTTCAGGAAATTGACTCGGTTCTTCGAAATCGTGATCAGATTCTTCTCATTCTGCAAGACAATCTTCACATGGCAAGAATTCAACTGAAACAACAAGCCAATCAGCACTGTTCTGAGTGCACTTTTCACATAGCTAATATGGTTCTTCTTCGTCTATAGCCTTCCAAGCAACCATCCCTGAAACTCAAAAGGCGTCAGTGGCCTAGAATGCAACCTGAGGATGCTACAGGGGAACCACTCCTTCAGATTCTGCATCAATTTCCACATCTAAAGCTTTGAGGACAAAGCTTTTTATAAGGAAGAGGGGATGTTAGGAACCCATGTCAACCCTTCTATTTACTTCGTTAGTATATTGTTGTTGGATGCATATGCTTTGTAATTTGTCCCCTAGTATTTGTTGATCCATAGTTTGTCTTATTGTTTTTGGACGCATATGCTTTGTAAGTCATCCCATAGTAATTGTTGATCCATAGTTTGTATTGGCCCATGGTTTGTATTGACACATGGTATTGTGTAATATCCCTTTTTCAAATTTTATTAAAATGCCCAATTTTCCACTTTTTTTCCAATTTCGACCTTTGACTAGTTTTACTGTTTTGACCTCCAAAACAACCCAAATGCTCCCAAATATTCTGTAGGAGTGTATGAATGGTATTTAGACTTGAATATAAGGTTCAGGGATGTTTTATGGCCCTCCAAATACTGCTGCAAACTTGATTTGTATTCTGATCAATATATGTAATTTTGACTAGTAATTTGTGCATCAAATCCCCCTCGGGTAACACTGCAAATGGCCTTCCAAATGCCTCCAAAATCCCACAAATTTATGAACAGAGGTATATAATGTGTTAAGTATGTGATTAAGGTCTCATATGCACCATTAATTGATTTTTAATACTGTTCTAACTCTCTCACATTCAACAGCAAAAACCCCCAATTCGACCCTTGGGGAAATGGCACTATTTCACCTCCCAATACAACTAAACTGAGTAAAAATGCTTCAAATGCTCAAGTACAGTACATGAAACTTGTAGAATACATCCATGGCAATATAATTATCACAAATATATCATAGAATCATCCATACATTCGAAATCATCATCAATACATTGGCTCACAACAAGGTAGTGGGGAAATGGCATTGTTCTTCCATTAAAAATGAGATTTATACATTTCTACTTGTAATTTCGACCTGAAAATTTTTGGAGATGAATAACAGAGTATTTAATTCATATTACAAAATAAATGGGGAATTAGAAGCTCCCCCAAAGAGTACAATAGCTCACCAAAAACGCCCTCCCTCAAGGAGCACGAATATGCCTTCAAAACTGGAAACGGTGGAGAGAAAGTGCTGCACTAAACCAAACCATGAAACTTCCTGTAGCTGCTACCTGCAAATACAAACTCCATTAAAGCACCATGAAAGACCTGAGTGGCCTCTCCAAACACCAACTTGGATGGGAATCTTTCACCCTCGAAATTGGCTAAGGCAAGAAACTAGTCATCCACTAGCTCTCTCTTCACAAATGCAATTTTTCTCAAATCATCAAAAGCCATTCTCATACTTGATTTCTACATTTTATAACCAACATTAGCCTTCAAGGGGTCGAAATCCTCTCAATAGATTCAATAATTTTCCATTTAGAAAATATTCCTCATTTGCCACTTGTCTCCTAGTTCCAACCTTCCATCTTCTCCCAAATTCGAATTTGAGTCTCTTTAGATTCCTCCAACTCCATGAGCGCCTTCTTGAGCCTATTTTTGGGTTTGACATGTCATAATGGTCAGGTGTAAGAATTCAGGTCTGAATTTTGTCATAAAATGTCATAGATGCTTTATTATTGTTGTCATAAAACTAGGGAATCTAGCCCATGTGTCCACTAGTCTCCAATTTGACTCTTCCTCTCCCATGGAGGTTACTATTCCTTCCCATTTCGACCTAATATGCTCAATGCCATGTGTTATGACTTACCAACTCACCCAAGAGTTTTCACCTTCCCATGAATTCGAATTGGCAAGAGAGAGCTGCCATGTGTCATTGAAAAATCAAGCTAGTGTGGGTCCCACCACCTCCATATGTCTCCAAAACCACTTGCCACCTAGAATTTCTCTTGAATTTATTTATTCATCATATTTATTAAATTCTTGAACCCTTCTAATGTCTAAATATCATTTATTAGTTTCCTTATTACCATCCCACATGTGCCCATCCAACCTAGGAAACTAGTAGGATTGATGGGATTGTCTTACTATGCACTTATTTGAATGGGGACATTACAGTCCTCCCCACCCAAGATTGCTTGTCCTCAAGCAATTTCAAATTTGTATGCTGCAAAATATTCTCCTCTTCCCATGTGGCATCTTCATTTGGTAAGTCCTTCCATTGCACTAAATATTCTTTGATGATTCTACTCCTCAACCTTCTTTCCCGTGTCTTCAAAATCTTTTCCGGAACAAGTGTGAGCTGACCTTCATCATCCAAAGGAGGAAGTATTTCTGAAGTGATGATTTTCTGACCAAGAGATTTCTTAAGACAAGAAACATGAAATACATTGTGGATTTTACTCCCTTCCGGAAGTTCTAGTTCATATGCTACTTCTCCAACCTTCCGCACTACCTTGTATGGCCCATAGTACCTTGGTTTTAATTTTTCTGCTCCATTCTTTTTGAGAGATGTTTGTTTATAGGGATGCAACCTTAAATATACTAAATCATTGACTTGAAAGGTTCTCTCTTCTCTATGTCTATCAACATATTGTTTTTGTTGATTTTGAGCAACCTGCAAATTGTCTTTCAAGAGCTTTAAAATTTCTTGGCTCTCTTCCACCCAATCTTTAGCCTTTGGGGCTCTACTATCACCAAATATAATGTCAGCAAATGTAAGTGCATCATAACCATATAATGCTTTGAAAGGAGACATTCCTATTGACATATGATAAGTAGTGTTGTAGCAAAACTCCCCCAAGTGTAGCCATTTTGCCCATGCTTTTTGCTGCCCTCCCACATAGTTTCTTAGGTATCCTTCCAACCATTGGTTTACCCTCTCTGTTTGTCCATCAGTTTGTGGATGATAGCTGGTACTTGGAGTCAATTGAGTGCCTACCAATCTAAAAAGTTCTTGCCAAAAAGCACCCATGAATCTACTATCTCTATCACTGACAATGCTCTTGGGGAGCCCATGCAATCTGAAGATTTCTTTGAAAAAAATATCAGCCACTTGTGCAGCACTAAAAGATGATGTAACAGCAAAGAAATGAGCAAATTTTGTCAACCTATCAACTACCACATAGATGCAATCCTTACCTAAAGATTTAGGCAATCCGGTGATGAAATCCATGGAAATACTGTCCCATTTTTGCTCCGGAATGGGCAATGATTGTATTAGGCCAGCTGAACATGTAAGTTCTGATTTGTTTTGTTGACATGCTTTACATTCATTCACATACTTCTGAACATCTTCCTTCAGCCCCTTCCAAAAAAATCTTTGCCTCAACTGTCTATAAGTTTTGAAGATCCCCGGATGGCCCACTAGTGGGGAATCATGTGCTTCTTGCAAAATTCGGTACTTGAGCTTGGAGTTATGAACTAAATAAATTCTTCCCTTATAATATATCAACCCATTCAAAATCCTATAATTATCATCCCCTTTGATTCCATCCAACACATCACAAGAAAATTTGTCTTTGGCATATTCAACTAGTAGCATGTTTTTCCAATCCTTGGCAATATCCATGAGAGAAAATGAAGGCCTTCTTGACAAAGCATCTGCTACTATATTATTCTTTCCTTTGACATATTCAATATCAAAATCATAAGCTTGAATCTTGCTTACCCACTTTTGTTGCCTTTCATTTAGATCATTTTGGGTGAGAAAGTGTCTTAGACTATTATGGTCAGTTTTCACCACAAACTTGCTGCCCACCAAGTATTGTCTGAATTTGGCCAATGCATGCATAATGGCCAGCATTTCTTTATCATAGATGGAGTAAATTTTTTCATGAGGCTGCAACTTTCTGCTCTCAAAGGCTATGGGGTGTTGGCCTTGCTTTAGGACAACCCCTATTCCTCCACCTGAAGCATCACATTCCACAACAAAAGGTTTAGTAAAATCAGGAAGTGCAAGTATGGGACAACTACTCATTACCTCTTTCATTTTTTGGAATGCTTTTTCAGCCTCTTCATCCCACTTGAAAGCATCCTTCTTAGTCAAATCAGTGAGTGGAGAAGTCAACTTGGAGAACCCTTTCACAAATTTTCTGTAGTAGGTGCATATGCCAATAAAGCCTCTCAATTCGGTAATATTTTTTGGTGATGGCCATTCCAAGATAGCCTTGATTTTTTCCATGTGTACCTTCACTCCTTCTTTCCCAATAATGTTCCAAGATACAGTAGTTCTTTCATCCCAAACTCACATTTTGATAATTTAGCAAATAAGGACTCTTCTTGCAAGATTTTCAACACAATCTCTAACTGTTGCAAATGCTCTTCCCATGTTTTACTGTAAATGAGAATATCATCAAAGAAAACCAAAACAAACCTTTTTAGTTGCTTGCAAAATATCCTATTCATACATGCTTGAAAGGTGGCTGGAGCATTAGTTAACCCAAAAGGCATGACAAGAAATTCAAAGTGGCCAAAATGACATCGAAAAGCGGTCTTTTGCACATCTTCATCTTTCATTCGAATTTGGTGATACCCTGATCTAAGGTCAATTTTTGAGAAGTGTTTGGCCCCATGTAGCTCATCCATGAGTTCATCAATCCTAGGAATAGGATACCTATTCTTGATAGTCTTTTTGTTCAAGGCTCTGAAATCTATGCACATTCTCAATGTTCCATCTTTTTTCTTCACTAGCACTACTGAAGAAGCATAAGGGCTAGAGCTTGGTCTAATGAGCCCCAACTCTAGGAGTTCTTGGATAGCTTTTTCAATCTCATCTCTAAACCTTTTAGGATGTCTATAAGGTGGTATTTGAATGGGTGAAGTACTCTCCTCCAAAACAATACTGTACTCAACCCCCCTATCTGGTGGCCTACCATGTGGAAGGTCTCTAAAAACCTTTTCATATTTTTGCAAAAGTCTCTCTATCTCCTTTGGGTGTTTGACAATATTTATAGTTGGCTTGGGAGATGTAATATGACATTCATCATCCCATTCTATATCCCCATGCCTCAATATAGATCTCATGCTATTGCAAGTCACTACTTGATTTGGATAAGTGTGTTGCCCTCTCACAACTCTTTGTACTCCTTTTGAATCTTGGAATTTCATTTCAGGAATTTGATAATTTACTGTATGATCTCCTATTGAATACAACCATTGCACTCCCAAAACCACATTAGTATCAGCAACATCAACCACATAAAAACTATCAACAAAAGTATAGTTACCTACGGTGACTTGCAGCTTTGGAACCCATGTTTTGCATTGCATTGTGTTGTGACCGGGAATGACAACTGTGAAGCCATCAAATGGTTCAATAGGTATCTTTCTTTTCTCTACCATCTCTGCATCAATGAAGTTATGAGTGGCTCCTCCATCTACCAAAACTGAAGTTCTTTGTCCTTGTACCACACCTTTGCATCGGATAGTATGATAGCGAGGTACTGCTGAAAGAACTGCCATTCTTGCTTTGTCCGGTGAAGGCTGATTTTCTTCTTGTCTTTCCTCTTCTACTACTGTCTCATATGCCTCTTCTTGATCTGAAATATGTCCATCTTCATCCATGCCCCCATCATACCCCTCATTATCAGAAAATACTTCTATGTATTGAGCCTTTCCTTTGGTACATTTGTGCCCCAGTGTCCATGGTTGGAAGCATGTGAAGCATAGTTTCTTTTTTCTAAGTTCATCCCTGTTTAGTCCCTCTTTTTAATTCCTCTCAAATGACTCTCTTTGCCAAGGTTTCTTATCATATCCATCCCTTTTCCAAGGTTTCTTTTCAAATTTATAGCTAAGCTTAGGAGGAAATCTCGTTCTAGGAAGCACATTTTGGAGATCCCTAGTCAAGCTCATTGCATCTTTTAATGTAGTTGGCTTGTGGGATTTGACCAAACCTCTTAAGGGTTCATCCAAACCTTCAGTGAACAGCAATACTAATCTTCCCATAGATACATCAGCCACCTTGACTGATAATTTTTGAAATTCCAACATATATTCGGTAGGGGACCCAGTTTGCTTCAATTGAGCTAGTTCTTTGAAAGGCAATTTTGGATCTTTTTGTTCAAATCTTTCTAGTACCCTATCAACAAATTCTCTATATGTTTTAACCTGATTATGACCCAAGGTTTTCAGCCCATGAAACCACCATTCATTGGCATCTCCTTCCAAATGCAAAATGGCCATTTTTAATGCATCCTCTTCCAACATAGGATTCAGCTGAAAATATACATCCAATTTTTGCACCCAAGTGTTAGCAGAATTTTGAGAAGAACCATCAAAAGTAGGAAGTGACATTTTTCCAATAGCACTATTCAATTCTTTGTTTTGGAATGGACTCCTATTGTCTCCCTTCATTTTAATCTTTTGCATAGCATCAATGTAGTCACTGAGTGGTACACCTCTTTTACACTCTTCATTCAAATCATTCCAATCATTTACTAGTTTCTTGTAATCCAATTCAAGATTGGGTTCTTCTTTGGGTGTGAGAAATTTAGGTGCAGTATGCCTTTGTGTGCTTTGAAATTCATCAGGTCTATTATGAGGTCCTGTACTTGAGAAAATATGCTCATTCCCTTTCATCTTTTCCCCTGAGTGTGAACCACTATTATCTCCTATCATCCCTTTGCCTGAAAGTTGGATACCCAACAATTCGAAACCTTTCATCATTTGTTTATTCATATCTAGCATAACCATGGTAAGTCCTTCAAAACATGGTTTTAAGGCTTCAATAAATTCCTCCTTATGTCTTAATTTTTCCTCCTCCTCTCTACCCATTGTTTTAGAAAAGAACTCTTTTTCTGCTATTATCTCTTCTTCAACCAAAACTTCTTCAACTACTGATTCAAAGGGTGGTGTTTTATTTGTTTGGATTCTTGTTAATACCATCAGGTGCCAAGACCATGCTCTGATACCACTTGTAATATCCCTTTTTCAAATTTTATTAAAATGCCCAATTTTCCACTTTTTTTCCAATTTCGACCTTTGACTAGTTTTACTGTTTTGACCTCCAAAACAACCCAAATGCTCCCAAATCTTCTGTAGGAGTGTATGAATGGTATTTAGACTTGAATATAAGGTTCAGGGATGTTTTATGGCCCTCCAAATACTGCTGCAAACTTGATTTGTATTCTGATCAATATATGTAATTTTGACTAGTAATTTGTGCATCAAATCCCCCTCGGGTAACACTACAAATGGCCTTCCAAATGCCTCCAAACTCCCACAAATTTATGAACAGAGGTATATAATGTGTTAAGTATGTTATTAAGGTCTCATATGCACCATTAATTGATTTTTAATACTGTTATAACTCTCTCACATTCAACAGCAAAAACCCCCAATTCGACCCTTGGGGAAATGGCACTATTTCACCTCCCAATACAACTAAACTGAGTAAAAATGCTTCAAATGCTCAAGTACAGTACATGAAACTTGTAGAAGACATCCATGGCAATATATTTATCACAAATATATCAGAGAATCATCCATACATTCGAAATCATCATCAATACATTGGCTCACAACAAGGTAGTGGGGAAATGGCATTGTTCTTCCATTAAAAATGAGATTTATACATTTCTACTTGGAATTTCGACCTGAAAATTTTTGGAGATGAAGAACAGAGTATTTAATTCATATTACAAATGAAATGGGGAATTAGAAGCTCCCCCAAAGAGTACAATAGCTCACCAAAAACGCCCTCCCTCAAGGAGCACGAATATGCCTTCAAAACTGGAAACGGTGGAGAGAAAGTGCTGCACTAAACCAAACCATGAAACTTCCTGTAGCTGCTACCTGCAAATACAAACTCTATTAAAGCACCATGAAAGACCTGAGTGGCCTCTCCAAACACCAACTTGGATGGGAATCTTTCACCCTCGAAATTGGCTAAGGCAAGAAACTAGTAATCCACTAGCTCTCTCTTCACAAATGCAATTTTTCTCAAATCATCAAAAGCCATTCTCATACTTGATTTCTACATTTTATAACCAACATTAGCCTTCAAGGGGTCGAAATCCTCTCAATAGATTCAATAATTTATTATTTAGAAAATATTCCTCATTTGCCACTTGTCTCCTAGTTCCAACCTTCCATCTTCTCCCAAATTCGAATTTGAGTCTCTTTAGATTCCTCCAACTCCATGAGCGCCTTCTTGAGCCTATTTTTGGGGCTGACATGTCATAATGGTCAGGTGTAAGAATTCAGGTCTGAATTTTGTCATAAAATGTCATAGATGCTTTATTATTGTTGTCATAAAACTAGGAAATCTAGCCCATGTGTCCACTAGTCTCCAATTTGACTCTTCCTCTCCCATGGAGGTTACTATTCCTTCCCATTTCGACCTAATATGATCAATGCCATGTGTTATGACTTACCAACTCACCCAAGAGTGTTCACCTTCCCATGAATTCGAATTGGCAAGAGAGAGCTGCCATGTGTCATTGAAAAATCAAGCTAGTGTGGGTCCCACCACCTCCATATGTCTCCAAAACCACTTGCCACCTAGAATTTCTCTTGAATTTATTTATTCATCATATTTATTAAATTCTTGAACCCTTCTAATGTCTAAATATCATGTATTAGTTTCCTTATTACCATCCCACATGTGCCCATCCAACCTAGGAAACTAGTAGGATTGATGGGATTGTCTTACTATGCACTTATTTGAATGGGGACATTACATATTGACCCATGGTATTGGTGCCTAGACTTAGTATATAAGTTTGTGTTGAGACCAATGAAGGTACCGTGAAGTTATTTGTATTGAGCTTGCTCAAAGGAGGTTGCCCCCTTGACATGGCCTACGATCAATAAAAGTGATTCTGAGTTCTATTATTTCTGCTATCTCATATTTTCATTAATTGATTGTTGCAGGTTCATCACAGGTTTTGCTGAGTAAGGGAGTGTTCAATTTTTGCACACGGGGGTCATTTTTGCAAAATCATCCACAAGGAACTTATGGCTAGTGTTCCCAGCTGGATCCTTCCTAGAAACACTTATAGGACTCCCCGGAACCCATTTTTGTTGCACGGTTGGAATTCTATGTCCCCAGTAGGTATACACGTGTCCCCGAAGGCCTTTTGGATGCGAGATGGAATGATCCATAGAATGACGATCATGGCTCAGATCGACAAACCATCAACTCCTTTGGATTCAGCACATCGGGACAGTGCTAGGGGTGCCCCTCTCCTCTGGTCCCATGACCCAGGTGTCACCTTGTAGGTCCATTTTGGAAACTAGGGTTTTGCTCAGTAAGGGAGTGTGCAATTTTTGCACATGGGGGTCAACTTTGTGAAATCATTCACCGAGCACTTATGGCTAGCGCTCCCAGCTGGAACCTTCCAAGACACACTTGCAGGACTCCCTGGAACCCGGTTTTGTTGCATGATTGGAATTCTATGCCCATGGTAGGTATCCAGCAGGTGTCCTTGAAGGCCTTTTGGATGTGAGACGAAACGAGCCATAGAATGACGACTGTGACTTGGATCGACAAACCATCAAATCTGTTGGATTTAGGACGTCAATATAGTGCTAGGGGTGCCCCTCCCCTCCAGTCCCATGGCCTAGGTGTCACCTTGTAGGTCCATTTTGGAAACTAGGGTTTTGCTTAGTAAGGGAGTGTGTAATTTTTGCACATGGGGGTCAACTTTGTGAAATCATCCACCGGGCACTTATGGCTAGCGCTCTCGGCTGTAAACTTCCTAGACACACTTGCAGGAATCCTCGAAACCCATTTTTTTTCCACTGTTGGAATTCTATGCCCCCGTTAAGTATCGAGCAGGTGTCCCTGAAGGCCTTTTGGATGCGAGACAGAATGAGCCATAGAACGACGACCGTGGCTCGGATTGAAAAACCGTCAAATCCGTTGGATTCAGGACATCGGGATAGTGCTAGGGGTGCCCCTATCCTCCAGTCCCATGGCTCAGGTGTCACCTTGTAGGTACATTTTGGAAACTAGGGTTTTGCTCAGTAAGGGAGTGTGCAATTTTTGCACAAGGGAGTCAACTTCGCAAAATCATCCATTGGGCACTTATGGCTAGTGATCCTAGCTGGAGCCTTCCTAGACACACTTGCAGGACTCCCTAGAACCTGGTTTTGTTGCACTGTTGGAATTATATGCCCCCGGTAGATATCCAGTAGGTGTCCCTGAAGGCAATTTGGATGCAAGACGAAATGAGCCATAGAATGACGACTGTGGCTCGGATCGACAAACCGTCAAATCCATTGGATTCAGGACATTGGGATAGTGCTAGGGGTGCCCATATCCTCCGGTCCCATGGCTCATGTGTCACCTTGTAGGTACATTTTGGAAACTAGGTTTTTGCGCAGTAAGGGAGTGTGCAATTTTTGCACACAGGGGTCAAATTCGCAAAACCATCCACTGAGAACTTATGGCTAGCATTCCCAGCTGGAGTCTTCCTAGACACACTTGCAGGACTCTCCAGAACCCAGTTTTGTTGCACGACCATCATTCTATGCCCCCGATAGGTATCCATCAGGTGTCCCTGAAGGCCTTTTGGATGCGAGATGGAACAAGCCATAGAATGACGACCGTGGCTCGGATCGACAAACCGTCAAATCCATTGGAATCAGGACTTCGAGATAGTGCTAGGGGTTCCCCTCTCCTCCGGTCCCATGGCCCAGGTGTCATCTTGTAGGTCCATTTTCGAAACTAGGGTTTTTCTTAGTAAGGGAGTGTGCAATTTTTTCACACAGGGGTCAACCTTGAAATTTTTTTATTTTGATTCTAGAAATAGACATTCAAAGAGTGGCAATCAAACCTACAACATTGCACCCTTGGTATATTTCTATGTCCTTAGTGTTCCACTATATTTGGATTTTGACTAATTAATGTCATTTTTAAGAATTCAAAGTTTCAAATAAAAAATGGAGGCAATGTTTTGATGAATATGATTGTCATTGATGACAACATTAATGAAAAAGGTTAAGTATGATGACATGACCAAGGTCAAGAGGTTGTTGACATGGCAAATGGGTATGATGACATGACCAAGGTCAAGAGGTTGACATGGAAAATGGACATGGTACAATGGAAAGATGTTGGCAAAGACAATGGACAAGTTTGAAGACATTGATTAGTATGATGGTGACATGGCTTTATAATATGGACGATGCATTGATGAAAAAAGATTGATGACAAAGCATCGGTGACATACTGGAAAGTAGCAAGCATGGAAGACTCAAAGACACCTTAAAGACAAGCAAGCATGATAAGCCAGCATTGATGACAAGGCACATTTGTGGGCATTGGAGCCATTGGAACACCTAATGGGCCAAATGACCCATTCTGTGGTCATTTATGGCTTAATGGGGTCATGAATCCCACACAAATTTTGAAGAAGCCTTCAAACATGCTCATGAATTTAATGAAGTCTTTGTCTTGGTGAAATTGGGCCCTTGTACATTTGGTGGTGTTTGTGGTCTTGCAACCTTTACATGCTACATATTGTGGTCATGATGTTGTTGAATCCCACAAGAATTGAAGAAGCCCATGAACATGATAAGCCCTAACTCATTATGGTAAATCCATTATACCTTTAAAGAACTTGAATGATGACATGACATATTGCAGCTTGGTGCACATGACTGATTTTGATGACATGGATCCCTTCTTTAAACCCTTGAAATTTGGTGTGGAAGCCCAAACTTGTGATAATGTGGGCATGCATATGAAATTAAAAATAAATAAATAAAGAATAAATTGAAGCAAGGTCAGCTCTAAATCACAATGAACAACCATTACATCATCGTTTGTATCAATCAAGAACATTCAATTTTAAATACATTTTCATATGAGGATAATCCATCCCTTTTACAAACATAGGACCATGAACATCTTATTTTCCTTCATCAAAACAACATTATCAAGGACTATCATTAAACTAGTTAGGTATTTCATTTTCCATGGATTATGTACGATTACTTTTGCATTATGATGAGTGGAAAATGGATGCTCACATGAGGATGCACAAGATGAGTAATTCAATAACATGAGGATGCACACACACATAGGCTGATGGTTGTAGGTTTTGATAGTATCAAGATGAATAATCCAAATATGAACCCTTGGAGTCCACAAAAAACACAATTTTGGTTTAGATATCAAATTAGCATGCATCTGCTAAGTTCATTTAACTATTGAAAGATATTATTAGTTTTTTTCCATTAAGATGATGTTTTCATAACACAATGGTGAGATGTTACTTGATCAATGCAATAAATGTAAGAGAATAAATATTGTTTAAAATGTAATTATATAAATTTCAATAGCATAATTTATCAATTTGTGGAAGAGATAAATCATCAATCGCACAAGTGGAAACTCAAGACAAAATATGGAATATATTGTATCATGCATCGATAGTTGAATGTTTGTAATACAAACTATGGCAAAGTAGTCGGCCCTCAAACGTTAAATTTTGAGCATTAATTCACAATACTCTAAGATATTTACTGAGAGAATAACATGTACAGTATATCAATGCATATCAATCATAACAAGCATGCCAATCATCACAAGAATCAAAAGCATGAGAGACAAGAGATACCGAGTTTTCGTGGGGAAAACCCTAAGGTGAAAAACCCCACAACTTCCTCAGAGATAGAGAGAGCAATGGCTCAACCAAAGTACAACCAAAATACACATGAGATAGTCTCCTAGTAGCAGATGATCCTCCTCCTCACTAGTGCACCACTTTCTGAGTGAGAGAAGTGTGACTTTCTGAATGATCAAAATAGAGATCTCCCAATCTCTATTTATACTAACCTATTTGCCCAGTTACACTATTTGTCCGACTTGTCTATCTAGATACATCCACAATATAATATATATTTCAGGGCTGACCCCAGACATGGTGGTCTAATAACCCATCGGTAAGTACACACACTTGCGACACTTATCAATCCAGATGACAACACTTCCTTATAGAGGAATAACACATCTCTTATAAGGGTACAATAAATATATATGAAATACATAGATGAAATACATTCTGAAGTTACATATACATCAACACTCCCTCTTAACTAGGAAGGTATTTCTCGACACAGTTCTGCAAGACAAGTCTTCTTCTCGAGATCATCATCATCGATGCATCATCATCATCATTGTCACTGCTACTGCTATCTCAACCAATCTCTAACTCTACTCGTCATAGGAAGTTCTACAGAGCCAATCCTTTTTCATAATGGATGTAAGCCCACCACCTGCAGGTCTTCATCATCACTGGCCATATTGTGGAATCCTTAGGAATTATTACGTGCATCACAAAACCTGGCTGTAGCATCCCAGGCTATTACGAGCACACAGCTCTACCTGTTGGATCTCCCATGATCACATTACATGTGACCCATCACAAAACCTTGCTGAAGCATCCCAAGCTATTACGAGCACACAGCTCTACCTATCGGATCTCCCAGGAGCACATTACATGCGATCTCACCACAAAACCTGGCTGAAGCATCCCAGGCTGTTACGAGCACATATCTCTACCTGTCAGATTTCCCAGGAGCACATTACATGTGGTCCACCACAAAACCTGGCTGAAGCATCTGAGGCCTTTTTCATCCTGTCCAGATCTCCCAAGAGCAAATTACATGTGGTCATGGAAAAACCTGGCTGAAGCATCTGAGGCCTTTTTCATCCTGTCCAGATCTCCCAGGAGCAAATTACATGCCATAGGACAAAACCTCGCAAGAGCATCTCAGGATGTTACAGGTACACAACTCTGACCTGAAGATCTCCCAGGGCACAAATTACATGTCCTCCCAGAGCAATGTCTCAAAAGAGCATCCCAGGCTGTTATGGGTACGCAACTCCAACCTATAGGATCTTCTAGACATGCTCATCTGCACAACCTGATCCACGGCCACAAAGTATCATCTAATACTCACCATACATAATCTTGATGTACACATGATCATCCTGATCATCATCATTGCAACATACTGCTGCATGTCATCTGGAGAGGCTCGTCATCCACGATCACCCTGATCATACAATGCATCCACCTGATGCACACCAAGTATCTACCTGATACATATCATCATACACAGTGTATCCACTTGATACATAGATACAAGATCCACACAATGTATCCATCAACATACATGATCTACCTGATCATACCTGATACATATCAACATAGATGATCTACCTGATCATACAATGTATCCACCTGATACATATACAGATACATGGTCCAAGCATCCAACATGATGCATATACAAAATACATACAAATGATCCAACCGATCATATCCAACATCCAACATGATGCGTACATACATATAAATGATCCAACTGATCATATCCAATATCCAACATGATGCGTACATACATATAAATGATCCAACTGATTATATCCAGCATCCAACATGATGCACACATACATATACATATAAATGATCCAATTGATCATACAAAGCAGAAACTAGAACATCATCCTGATGCTCATCATCCAACGCTTACATCCATAGCCATGTGAAGGATCCTCCTTCCAACATGCTTGGAATGGCTTCAGCAAATGTGTCCATCACTTCTTCCTCAAAGTGTCCTTGATCTGAAGAACACCAAGCCTCTCCCTGAAGTACTCGAACTTCACCCTGGCTAGTGGCTTCATCAGCACATCTGCAATCTGCTCGTTTGTCGCAACATACAGGGGCTTCACAGCTCCTCTCTACACCATATCCCTGATATTGTGATATTTGATCTCTATGTGTTTTGACCTGTCATGAAACATTGGGTTCTCAGACAGCTTCACACAACTCTGGTTATCGCAGAAGATACCAGTAGCATCCAATGGGAGATCAAATAACTCAGACAGTAGCTTCTATAGCCATAATACCTCACAACTAGCTAAACAGGCTGCAACATACTTTGCCTCAACTGTACTTAGTGCTATGCAGGACTGCTTCCTGCTAAACCAAGAGATCACACCTAATCCCATACTGAAGCAACATCTAGATGTGCTCTCCCTATCTGCAGCATTGCCAACCCAATCTGAATCAACATAACCCTGCAGGTTAAACTTTTGATTCGCTTCATACTTGAGCCCATAATCCACTGTACCCTTCAGGTACCTCAGAACATGCTTTATAGAAACCAAGTGAACACTCCTTGGATCTGTTAGGAACTGACTCAATGTGTTCACAGCAAAGCAAATATCTGGCCTTGTGTTCATCAGGTACATCAAGGACCCAATCATCTGATGATACATAGAGACATCAACCGGCTCAAATGAAGCATCACACAGAAGCTTCAGATTCGATGCCATAGGTGTGGCCATGGCCTTGAAATCCATCATCCCAAATCTCTTCAGGATATCTACTGTGTACTTCCCTTGACCAAGGAAGATCCCACCTGCACTCTGCCACACCTCCATACCTAGGAAATAATGCATCATTCCCAAATCTTTCATATCGAATTCAGTAGCGAGCTTCCTCTTTGTATCACACCAAGTTCTAGGAGCTTGCTACAAGCCATACAATGATTTCTTCAATCTACACACATCTGACTACCTGTTAGGTCTTGGGACTGCATCCCAAACATCTTCTTCATGATCGACGGATCATGGCATTCCATTTCTTCATCCCAGATCCTGGGAACTTCAATATCTTCGATAGATATCTTTGTTGATGGAACAAATGTTGTAGTCCTTCTTTTGTAGGTGAAGATATATGGTCTTTCCTACAAAACAAGTTAAATTGCATGATTAGAAACATCTCATAATTTTCAGAACAAATTCTTTACACATAAAGAAATATGTCATGCAGTCATGCAGTTATCTTAGCCAATGCTTCAATACAACATTTATCCATGTTCCACAACTTTCTAGATGCCTTCCAGTCTCTACCAGAACATTGTTAAGAGTTTGCACTACTCCCAACATGTCAGCAAAGAGGTCTCATTCTAGATAAGTAGCACTGGAATGTTGTACAATGCCATAGGCCACTTACCCATCACATGCATATTAGTAGTATCCTGTTCATTAATGCAATCATTCTAATATGCACAATACATCTCTTAAGCATAATATTATTTAAACAAAAATAAGCAAGAAATGATAATTGAAATACTTATCTTTGTTTGTTTGTTGGGTGGACTCCCTCTGAGTCTTTGCTTCCTGGCAGGAGCTGGTGAAGTAGCTTCTTCTACACCTTTCTGTTGTGGAATGTAGGAAGATGGTCAACTCCCTCTGAAAATATGCATTTTTGCAGGAGCTGCTGGAGTGTGCTCCCTCTTGATCTTTGCTTCCTGGATTACTTGTCCTTGAACTTATATTCATCCTTGTTGACATCAATCTTCTTGAACCCTAGAAAGTATAATCTATAAGCCTTCGATCTTTCACTGTAACCCACAAAGATACCCTTCTTTCCTGAAGGATCTAGTTTAGTCCTCGTTTCCTTTGGGACATGAGTGTATACTGGACAACCAAATATTCTGAGATGGCTGAATTCAGGTTTCTTACCAGAATGGACTTCTTCTAGTATCTTGATGTCCAATATCTTGTGGGGTGTTCTGTTCTGCACATATACAGTTGTTCTAGTTGCTTCTGCCCATAGATGCATAGGTAGATCCTGGTCATGCAGCATTGCCCTTGCTGCTTCCATGATTGTTCTGTTCTTCCTTTCTGCAACTCCATTATGTTGAGGATTATAAGGAGAAGTCAACTCCCTCTTAATACTTGAATCACTGTAAAGCTTCTTGAAGTCACCTGAGGTGAATTCTCCACCATTGTCGGATCTGAATGTTTTGATCTTCTTGTCAATTTGATTCTCCATCAAGGTTTTGAATTCCTTGAACTTATCAAGTACCTCATCTTTGTTCTTCAAGAGGTAGACACAAGTCTTCCTGGAGAAGTCATCAATAAATGAGACATAGTAAACATACCCACTTAGAGAACTGGATGACATAGGACCACATACATCTGAGTGGATGATTTCCAGTATATCCTTTGCCTTGCTTTCACTGCTTGGGAAAGCCTTCTTAATGTTCTTACCTTTTGCACATCCTTTGCAAACACCTTCATGTTTGGTCTTGATTTCAGGAAGACCCTCTACAGCCTTGCTTGCAATTGGAAGTGGCCTATAGTGCATATGAGTAAGTCTTTTGTGCCAAAGTCCACTTGGCTCCATAGATTCATGCACCATGGCATGTTCAGGTTGTTCCTTCAATTTATGCAAACCTCCCTCTTGTTCTCTAATCACTACTGCATCATCTATGGTCTTTCCCTTTGGCCACATTAGGACTTGGCCATCCACAAATGATCCAGGTGGATATTGGTGGCCACCCACCTTTCCAACTGGCTCAAAACAGTTTTATGGCAATTTTGGTATTGTACTATTTTTAGCAGTTTTTCGGGTCCTGAACTTCTGGGGCCATTTTGAGGCCCTAAACGGCCTTTTTTGGCAATTTGGGGGGCCAAATGGTTGCCTTTGGCATTTGGACCCAATCAAAAATTGTAAATCTTGGATAGACCTTTCCAATGGGCTACCGAGCGCCCCAAACGGAGATCGTATGCAAAAGTTACGACCCCGGGAAGTTGATGTACTAACTTACCCAAATGGGGCCCACATGACTTTTGGCGCTTCATCTCCTAGGGTTAGGTTTTTGGATGTCTAGAGTTTTTGACATTCCTGTTTATTGTAAAAGGCCTTGAGAGCCTCATTGTAACCATCTTCTTACGAAATGAGCGTAGCCGTCACATCTCTTCTCAGAGATAAGCCACCGCCATTCTAGCAAACTTGTTTTCCGCTGCATTTTACAATTCTAGCTTATTTCCTTATTGAATAGAAAACCAATTTTACTATATCTCTGTTATTTTTGTGTTAAGCATCTGATAATAATCTATATTCATTTTTTTTTGCTCATAAAATCTGGATCAGTGGTATCAGAGCGGTTTGCTCCTTGTTGTCTTAATGCATGTCTCCAACGAGGTTAGGGTACAAAGAATTGGGTCTCGAGCTTGTTTCTCTTGAGGACAAAAGCTCTCGCACGCCCTAGTGACCTCTCATGGCAAGAGAAAAGAAAGATGACGGGACAGGAGATCCTATCAAAATGTTGCTTGAGGAAGCCCTCACGCAGCAGAGGAACGAGATCATGGATAATTTCGCGCAAATCGTTCGACGACTACCAACAAGTGATGCATCTTCCTCGAGCGGAGGCGCCGCCCCCTTCAAGGTACAAATCAACTTCGATATCCCTATATTTGAAGGACAGATAGACGCAGATGTTGTAGATAAGTGGTTGAATCTACTAGAAGGGTATTTTTCTGTCCATAACTTTTCGAATAAAGAAAATATTACTTTTGCGCTCCTCAAAGCCATCCCCCATGTCAAAGATTGGTGGGAAACATTCTGCGAGCAAAAGGACACAGAAGAAGCCTCATTATTTTTAGTCACGGCCACTTGGGAATCCTTCAGGGATGCTATTAAGGAACAATACTACCCTTTTGGAATTTATGACGACTTGTATACCAAATTGTTGGTTGTGGAGCCAGATCTTCTAGTCTCATAGATGATATTGTATCAGCCGTGTTTGTACCCCAGTTTTATATGATATGTAGGTGGACTGTACACTCACCCCAGCGGGGGGGTGTGGGGGGGAATCTCCCCCCCATGGGGTTCCAGGGGGGTCCGGGGGCCAGCGGTCCCCCGGCGGGGGTTTGGGGGCAACGCCCCTGAAGGAAATTTTTGGGGCTATTTTTTCGCCAGCTATTTTGCAGGCCCATGGTTTTGGGTATCCCGTGGTATTTTTCCATTGTATTTCCCCTATAAAATAAAGACATTGTAATACAGATAGGGTAGATGATGTATTAGGTTTTATGCATTGTAAAGATCTCTGAGATCAGGAGAGAGACTGTGAAACAGTGAAGAGGAAGTGCAGCGGTTGTGCTACAGGTTGTATCCCTTCACCTTGCTGGATGGTAATAATAATAAGGACTGGCAAATTCAGTGTGGACGTAGCCCAAGTTGGGTGAACCACGATATATCTGTGTCTCTCTTGTAATTTGTATGTGTGATTATATTTGCATTTCTGTTTATTATTATTGCTCTGCGATCCTATTTTTCTAACAATTGGTATCAAAGCCAAAGGTCTATTTGGCAGTTAAACCCACAGGAAACTAGGGTTTCTGGTTCGAGTGGGAGCAATGGCAGAAGAAGGAAAGTTTAAGGTCGAGAAGTTTAACAGCCAAAACTTCGGGTTATGGAAGATGCAAATGGAGGACTATCTGTACCAGAAGGATCTATTCCTACCGTTGGGAGGAAAATCAAAGAAGCCGACGGCTATGAAGGACGAAGAATGGGAGGTTCTTGACAGAAAGGCTCTCGGAACAATACGGTTGAGCCTGGCTTCGTCGATGGCTTTCAATATCTCAAAAGAAATGACAACAGAGGGTTTGATGAAAGCATTGGGTAAGCTGTATGAAAAACCCTCGACCTCCAACAAGGTATTTCTAATAAAGCGTTTATTTAATATGAAGATGTCTGAAGGTGGATCTGTTACTGATCATTTAAATGAGTTTAATACGATTACAAATCAGCTAAGTTCTGTAAGTGTGAACTTTGATGATGAGGTTAGGGCTCTTCTAATCTTGTGTTCATTGCCAGAAAGCTGGAATAGCTTGGTCATGGCTGTAAGTGACTCTGTCTCTGGTTCAAACACCTTAAAATTTGATGATGTTATTGGTGTTATTCTTAGCAAGGAAATGCGAAGAAAAAGCACAAGTGAGACATCAGGTAATGCGTTGACCATGGAGAGTAGGGGAAGACAAAAGGAGAGAGGAAAGAGCCAAGGTAATCGTGGAAAGTCTAAAATGGGAAGATCCAAGTCCAGACTAGGAAAGATAGAGTGCTGGAACTGTGGAAAGAAAGGACATCTGAAGAAAGACTGCAAATCTCTAAAGAAGAAAGGAGATGCACAGAAGGAAACTACCCAAGAAGCAAATGTAGCAGGTGATGTGTTACAAGATGCTTTGATTCTTGCATTAGATAGTACTAGTGATTATTGGGTAGTAGATTCAGGAGCTTCATGTCATGCTACACCCCATAGGAAATACTTTCATGAGTATGTTCCTGGCGACTTTGGACATGTTTTATTGGGTGATGATGAGCCATGTAAAATTGTTGGAATGGGTAAGGTATGGATAAAAGTTAAGAATGGAACTAATTGGTTGTTGAAAGAAGTTAGGCATATTCCTGCTATGAAAAGGAATCTGATCTCAACAGGGCAGTTGGGAGATGGCGGCTGTATATCTACGTTCGGAGAAAAGTGGTGGAAGATCACCAAAGGATCAATGGTGATAGCAAAAGGAGACCGGGTAGGTACGTTGTATTTATGTCCTCATAATACTGACCATTCTATCTCTTTAGCTTCCATAGGAACAGATACAGCATTGTGGCATGATAGGCTTGGCCACATGAGTGAGAAGGGGATGCAGATTCTCCACTCAAGGAAGTTGCTGTCGGATTTGAAGCAGGTAAGTTTAGAATTCTGTGAAAACTGTGTTTATGGAAAACAAAAGAGAGTCAGATTTCTCGGGGTTGGGAAACAGAAGAAGAATGAAAAATTAAAGCTTGTGCATACAGATGTATGGGGACCAGCTCAGGTACAATCTCTTGGTGGCTCTCATTATTATGTTACATTTATTGATGATGCAACTAGAAAAACTTGGGTTTATTGCATTAGACAGAAATCTGATGTGTTTTCTACTTTTAAGAAGTGGAAAGCTTTGGTTGAGAATGAGACAGGAAAAAGATTGAAGTGTCTCAGATCTGATAATGGAGGTGAGTACTGTGGCAAGGAGTTTGATAGTTACTGTTCATACCATGGGATTCGTAGAGAGAAGACAGTCCCAGGAACACCACAGGAAAATGGTGTGTCAGAAAGGATGAACAGAACGATCATGGAGCGTGCAAGGTGTATGAGACTGCATGTAGGGTTGCCCTTAGAGTTTTTGGTGGATGCTGTAAATACTGCTGTTTATTTAATAAATAGAGGACCTTCAAGTGCTTTGGATGGTGGTATTCCAGAGGAAGCATGGACAGATAAAAAGGTAAACTACTCATTTCTGAGAATGTTTGGTTGTGAAGCATTTGTCCATATTGATAAAGAAAATAGAACAAAGATTGAAGCTAAATCCAAGAAATGTACCTTTATTGGATATGGGGTTGATGAATTTGGTTATCGTTTATGGGATTATGAAAATAACAAAATCATCAAGAGTAGAGATGTGATATTCAATGAAAAGGTCATGTATAAAGATTAGTTGCAGGGAAAGAAACAGGAAAAGGAAAACACAGAGTACATAGTGCTTGATGAAATTAAAGAAAATGAAGTTCCGAAGGTGCCAGAAAATCAAGAGCAGCAGCAAGTACCTGAAACTCCTGCAACTGTAAGAAGATCTACCAGGTTAAGTAGACTCCCTGAACAATACTCTCCTTCAATGTATTATTTATTGATGACTAATTATGGTGAACCAGAATGTTATGAAGAAGCAATGCAGGTGGAAACTAGAAAGAAGTGGGAGCAAGGCATAAATGAGGAAATGGACTCATTAGTAGGAAACCAAACTTGGGATTTGGTTAAGTTGCCTGCTGTTAAAAGAGCGTTGCAAAACAAATGGATTTACAGGTTGAAGGAAGAAGAAGGAGGTAAGAAGCGGTACAAGGCCAGACTTGTTGTAAAAGGGTTTGCACAGAAGAAAGGTATAGATTTTGATGAAATATTTTCTCCTGTTGTTAAGATGACTTCAATTAGGACTATCTTAAGTCTAGTGGTGGTAGAAGATTTGCATCTTGAACAATTAGATGTAAAAACAACCTTCCTTAATGGGGATTTGGAGGAAGAAATATATATGCAGCAGCCACAAGGGTATGAGGTCAAAGGTAAGGAGGATCTGGTATGCAGGTTGAAAAAGAGCTTGTATGGCTTGAAGCAAGCTCCAAGGCAGTGGTATCTAAAGTTTGACAGGTTTATGATAGAACAAGGTTATAGTAGATGTCATTCTGACCACTGTGTTTATTTCAAGAAGCTATACAATGGAAGATATATTATCTTGTTATTGTATGTGGATGACATGCTTGTTGCAGGGTCTGACATGCAGGATATAAATGTACTCAAAAGGAAGATAGCTAATTCATTTGCGATGAAGGATTTGGGTGATGCAAAGCAAATCCTTGGTATGAGAATAACGAGAGACAGGAAAAATCGCAAATTGACATTGTCTCAAAGTGAGTACATACAAAAGGTGTTGGAGAGGTTCAGAATGCAGAATGCAAAACCTGTAAGTACACCTTTGGCTAGCCATTTTAGTCTAAGTAAGGAAATGTGTCCCAAGACACAAGAAGAGAGATTACATGTCCAAGATTCCCTATCAATCAGCAGTTGGCAGCTTGATGTATGCCATGGTGTGCACAAGACCAAATATTGCACATGCAGTGGGAGTTGTGAGCAGATATATGAACAATCTAGGTAAAGAACATTGGAAGGTAGTACAGTGGATTCTCAGGTATTTGAGAGGTACTACCACTGAGGCATTATGTTTTGGAGGTTCAGACACTGTTCTACAGGGATATGTTGATGCAGATATGGCAGGTGACAAGGATAGCAGGAGGAGCACCACAGGGTATGTGTTTACTGTAGGTGGAACAGCAGTAAGCTGGATTTCGAAACTACAGAAGGTTGTTGCACTTTCAACAACAGAAGCAGAGTATGTTGCCATTACAGAGGCTAGTAAAGAGATGATTTGGTTGCAGAGGTTTATGGAGGAAGTGGGTAAGAAGCAGAAGGACAACAGATTGTATAGTGATAGCCAGAGTGCCATTCACCTTGCAAAGAACTCAACATTCCATTCTAGGACTAAACATATACAGCTCAAGTACCATTTCATACGCTCTGTTCTGGAAGATGAACTGTTGAAGTTGGAAAAGATACATACTAGCCAGAATCCTGCAGACATGTTCACAAAGGTAGTGACCAGAGAGAAACTGAGTTTTTGCTCAGTTTCAGTTGGACTTCTAGCATGAAGGTGAAGAGGAGAAGTTTGCCAAGTCCAAGTCTAGCAAGTGCAGCAGCGGTGGAGTTGCTGTGATCAGTCTCCAAGTGGGAGATTGTTGGTTGTGGAGCCATATCTTCTAGTCTCATAGATGATATTGTATCAGCCATGTTTGTACCCCAGTTTTATATGATATGTAGGTGGATTGTACACTCACCCCAGTTGGGGGCCCATCCCCCTTGGCTGGGGGGTCTGGGGGCTAGCGGTCCCCCGGCGGGGGTTCGGTGGCAGCGCCCCCGAAGGAAATTTTTGGGGCTATTTTTTTGCCAGCTGTTTTGCGGGCCCATGGTTTTGGGTATCCCGTGGTATTTTTCCATTGTATTTCCCCTATCAAATAAAGGCATTTTAATACGGCTAGGGTAGATGATGTATTAGGTTTTATGCATTGTAAAGATCTTTGAGATCAGGAGAGAGACTGTGAAATAGTGAAGAGGAAGTGCAACGGTTGTGTTGCAGGTTGTATCCCTTCACCTTGCTGGACGGTAATAACAATAAGGACTGGAAAATTCAGTGTGGACGTAGCCCAAGTTGGGTGAACCATGATATATCTGTGTCTCTCTTGTAATGTGTATGTGTGATTATATTTGCATTTCTGTTTATTGTTATTGCTCTGCGATCCTGTTTTTCTAACACAAATGGACCACACTGCGACAAGAAAGAGACCAAACAGTGCCAGAGTTCACAAATATCTTCCATACCTTGCACACCAAGCTGGGTATCAAAGATTTAGAGCGACATCTGGTGCTCAAGTATCGTGGTGGTTTGCATAGATACATCCAGACCGAAATGGAATTTCTGGACATCTCTTCCTTGGGCGCGGCCTACCGATATGCCGTCAAAATCGAGCAGAAGCTCAAACAAAAGACACGGCAATTTGGGCCTGGGAACCCTTCAGAGCAAAAGACAGGAAAGGGCGGCCCCAACCCACAGAATAAAGGACAGAGCAAAGATGGACAGTATCAGGACAACCAGTCCAAGCCATAAGCAAAGAAGGACACTGGAAAAACAAAGAAAGATACTGGGAAATGGTGCGACTTTCATAAGAGCCCGTGGAATAACACTGCTGATTGTCGCTCAAAGCAGTCGCTGGTGGCTGAAGTGAAAGCATCTGAATCAGATGCGGGTTCTGACTCTGAGTCCGAACCAGAAAGGGGAAAACGGATCATTGATGCGGAACCCAGTGCCACCATTGCTACCACCAAGCTCTAGCCTGATGAACCAGATGAGCCAGAAGAAGGAGAACGCCTCTTCCATTCACAGATGTGGGTAAAAGGCACCCCACTGCACTTCATCATTGATAGCAGTAGCTAGAAGAATCTCATCTCAGCAAAGGTCGTCAAGTGCCTAGCCCTGCCGACAACGCCGCACCCACAACCCTACACCATTGGATGGCTCCGCAAAGGAAGCGATCTCCGCGTTAGCCAACAGTGTCGACTGCCATATGGCATCAAGCCCTTCAAGGATGAGGTATTGTGTGATGTTGCTCCTCTCAAAGTTTTAGATGTTCTTTTGTGCCAACCTTATTTATGGAAACGTCATGCTGTATATGAGTCTAGGCCTCATAGTGTTATTATTTCTTTGAATAGGAAATTGTACAGGATACCTGAGGCAGTCCCTCCTAATGCTATTTCCTTGATCTCTGCCAAGCAATGCAAGAAGGTCATCCCTCAGACCGGGAAATTCGTCTTCTTCGTGATTTGATCTCAGAGTGAAAGAAAGATCGCAGCCACATCCCGGGCCTCCACGACCGATCTATCCACACAACAGAAGCAAGTGGATAAGGTGGTGGAAGGATACTCAGATATGTTCTCCTCTCCGACTGGGGTACCTCTGCACTGCCAGGTCAAGCATCCCATCGATCTGACCCCAGGTGCACCGCTACCCAATGGGCCAGTCTATCTCCGCTTTCTGTTGGAAAACGAGGAGCTCAAGAGGCAGATCCAAGAATTGCTCCACAAGGGGCACATCCGTCCCAGTTCAGCACCTTGTGGGAGCCCAATCGTGCTGGTGCAGAAGAAAGATGGGACCTGGCGACTCTACATTGATTATCGAGCCCTGAATAAAATCAAAGTCCATAACCGATACCCAATTCCCCAAATTGACGACCTCCTTGATCAGCTCACAGGGGCCAAATACTTCAGTAAGATTGATCTGAAGTCTGGCTACCACCAAGTCCCAATAGAACAGACAGATGTATGGAAGACTGCCTTCAAGTCAAAAGAAGGTCTTTTTGAATGGCTGGTCATGCCTTTTGGTTTGACAAATGCTCCAGCAACTTTTATGAGGATGATGGATGATATCCTACGACCTTTCACCAACAATTTTGTAGTGGTGTATCTGGATGACATCCTCATCTACAGCAAGACTTGGGAGGAACACTTGCAGCATATTCAGCAGGTTTTACACACCCTGTGGAAGCACAAACTATATGCAAACTTGGAAAAATGCTCCTTCGGCATGGATAGGGTCCATTACTTAGGCTACATCGTTGATCGACATGGTGTGCATGTAGATCCAGCCAAGATCCAGGTCATCCGTGACTGGCTAGCCCCAATTACACTCACTGAACTTCGGAGCTTCTTGGGCCTCGCCAATTTCTATCGTCGGTTTGTGCTGGGATTCTCTCATATCGCATGGGCCCTCAGCCAAGTGACCAGGGGTGGTGGTAAGGCAAAATTTGTGTGGGGCCTGCCCCAAAAACAAGCCTTCGATGACTTGAAGAAGCGTTTGTGCTCATCGCTGGTACTCTCATTACCGAACCTGCAACATCCCTTTGAGATCAAGACAGATGCTTCACATTATGCTGTGGGTGCCATTCTCACTCAACACGGCCACCCCGTGGCATATCATAGTGAGACACTATCAGATGTTGTCCGCAAGTACCCTACCTAAGACAAAGAAATGTACTCCATTGTACAAGCCTACCGCTAGTGGAGACATTACATTCTTGGGAAGGAGACAGTCATCCACACTGATCACAAGCCACTACAGTTCATGCAGACCCAAGGAAAATTGCAGAATGATCGCCATCAGAAGTGGTCAACATATTTACAGTAGTTCCACCTCAACATCAAATATAAAACAGGGAGTACCAACCGAGTTGCTGACTGCCTCAGTCGACCTCCAGTCGCGGCACTTACCACGGTTCTAGACTCTTGTGGCCACGAGACCTCCAGATGGCCCCACCTCTACGAGATAGACCCTGACTTCTCCACCACCTATCAAATGTTGGGCACCAACTCAGTGGTTGCTAATTTCCATCTTCAGGACGAGTTGTTGTGTCGTCTGGGCCATCTCTGCGTTCCATCAAGCAAGCGCGCAAAGCTGCTTTGGTAAGCTCACTATAGTCGGGTGGCAGGACACTTTGGCGTCAAAAAGACAGTGGCAGTGTTGCAGAAAAATTTCTACTAGCCGAAACTTCGACATGATGTCATCAAGTATATCAGGTCCTGCACCGCTTGCGCTATTGCCAAACCAACCACTAAGAAACAGGGCCTATACACCCCTCTACCTACTCCTGATAGGCCATGAGAATCCATCTCAATGGACTACATGTCGGGCCTCTCGTCCACCAAGAGGGGAAACGACTGTGTTTTCGTGGTTGTTGATCGCTTTTCCAAGATGGCGATTCTAGCCGCTTGCAAGAAGAACATCACAGCAGAAGCCACTGCCAAGCTCTTTTTTGAATGAGTATGGGTACATTTTGGGATCCCACAGACCATCATCTCAGACCGTGATAGTTGGTTCCTCATCTCATTCTGGTCAAGCCTCTGGTCACTGTTGGATACCAAGCTCACCAAATCCACTTCCTTCCACCCCCAGACCGATGGACAAACAGAGGTAGTCAACAGGATGGTCATACATATCCTGCACATGTACAATTCAACACACCCCCGCACATGGGATGAGAGTCTCCCCTATGTCCAACATAGCTACAATCGAGCCCTGCATAGCCCAACTGGCCACAGCCCCTTTCAGGTGGGGTTGGGATTCCAACCATTGGGCCCCATGGATGTTGCACTTCCCCTTGTGACCACCTCGGCCGACTCATCCCCAGAAGCTGACAAAGCCACCCGGTTCATTGAACGGATCCAGCATATCCACCAACAGGTTCAAGATATTCTACAGAAGTCTAATGCCAAGTATAAGCAGCGCCATGATCAACATCAGGTGCCACATAAGTTTCAGGTGGGCGACAAAGTTTGGTTGCATTTGCAAAAAGAACTCCTTACAGGGCCCCATCGAAAGCTTCTCCCACTCCGTTATGGGCCGTACACCATCACTAAGGCCGTGGGTGACAATGCTTTTGAGCTCAACATTCCCCCCTTCCTTGGTCTGCATCCAGTCTTCAACGTGGCTCTCCTTCGGCCATATTTCCCACCACTATTAGACACCTTACAGATAGCAGAGAAGTTGACACCAACAGAGCTCAACCTTGACTGCCTACAACAAGCATCCAGTGATCATATTGCAGACACATAGATCAAGGGCACTCGACATCAAAGGATCCAGCTTTATCGAGTTGTCAAAGCAGGGCAGCTCCTACACCAAGGCAAGTGGCTCACCCGAGGCCAAATTCAGCAGAAATTTCCTCATCTGATGGGGGCACTCAACGCAATGGAGACCATTGCTTCCTAAGGAGGGAGGATTGATCCAGGTGGATATTGGTGGCCACCCACCTTTCCAACTAGCTCAAAACAGTTTTATGGCAATTTTGGTATTGTACTATTTTTAGCAGTTTTTCAGGTCCTGAACTTCCAGGGCCATTTTGAGGCCCTAAACGACCTTTTTTGGCAATTTGGGAGGCCAAATTGATGCCTTTGGCATTTGGTCCCATTCAAAAGTTGTAAATCTCGGATAGACCTTTCCAACGGGCTACCAAGCACCCCAAACGAAGATCGTATGCAAAAGTTACGACCCCAGGAAGTTGATGTACTAACTTACCCAAACGGGGCCCACATGACTTTTGGCGCTTCATCTCCTCGGGTTAGGTTTTTGGATGTCTAGGGTTTTTGACATTTCTGTTTATTGTAAAAGGCCTTGAGAGCCTCATTATAACCATCTTCTTGCGAAATGAGCACAGCCGTCACATCTCTTCTCAGAGATAAGCCGCCACCATTCCAGCAAGCTTGTTTTCCGCTGCATTTTACAGTTCTAGCTTATTTCCTTATTGAATAGAAAACCAGTTTTACTGTATCTCTGTTATTTTTGTGTTAAGCATCTGATAATAATCTGTATTCATTTCGTTCTGCTCATAAAATCCGGATCAACAAATGAAACCCTCATACATTTTGCATCCAATGCAGAAATGGAGAGTAAGTTCTTCTTGAGCCCAGGTACATAAAGGACTTCTTTCATCTTCAAAGATTTTCCAGAATCTAGGTTGTAGGAGGATTCACCACTTCCTTTGATTGGGTATTGATAATCATCCCCAAGTTTCACCTTATGGGGTGATTCATGTTCAGATAGGTTCACAAAATATTCCTTAAACCTAGTCATGTGTTTGGAAGCCCCATTGTCAATTAACCAATCATTACAACCATAGGAGATAGTACCTGTGAGAGTAGAGATTAGAACATACTCTTCTTCACTTGATGAGTCGTCATTACTATCATCACTTTCTGCCCTATCCTTCTTCTTGGGTGGTTCATCATCCTCAGCAGCATGAGCATGAAACCTTCTTTTGCTGCCCTTCTTCTTCTTGTTGAAGTTGTTGTTGTCCTTCTTGTTCTTGGGACAATTTATGGCAATATGTCCTTTCTCATTACAAGTGAAGCATATTCTTCTTTCTTTGAAGTGATATAAAGATTTCTTGGAGTGATATGGCTCTCTCTTGGACTTCCCTTTATTGGTGTGAGCTGTGAGAGCTTGATCTTCATTCCCCATCTTTTCTTCTCGTGCCACAAGCCTTGCTTCTTCTTGTGAGCATTCTTCCCATATTCTACTGAAGGAAATCAACTTCTTTCTTGCACAGATTCCTTGAATGAAGGAGTCCCATGACCTAGGTAAGCCATTCAGAGTGGTCATGACAACTTCACCATTCTCCACCATTTCATCCACTGCTTCTAGTTGTTCCTTAATCTGGAAGACCCTTGAAAAATAAGATTGAATGGTTTCAATATTCTGAAACTTTACTCCTTTCAATTGGTTCCGCAAGGTCATCTTCCGATTTATGTTCTTCCCTTCAAATAGCTTGGTCAAAAAGTCAAACATCTCTTTGGGTGTCTTTAGAGAAGACACATGGGGTATGAGATGGTATTTGATAGAATCAACAATGATTCTCTTTTCCTTGACCAATTTCTTCTTATGCAATACTTTAGCCTCTTCATCCTCTGGGATATGGATGTCTTCTTTTATATATGAGTCCAACTCATTTTCTTCCAGGATTAACCCAATCCTATACTTCCAAGCTCGGAAGTTATCAACCCCTTCAAGCTTATGCTCAAGCTTGGTGTGGTGAGACATCTTAGAGAGTAATTCAAATGGAAATAGAAAAGATTTAGGTCTTACCACTTGAAATGCTGAAAACTGGATCTGGTCCGGGATTAGGGTTTGTCGAAAAAACCTTAAAAATTCAAAATGTGAATTTCAACTTTCTGAAAGGATAGAAAGATGCGCCTTGATGAGCTAATCATCCTGGTGTATTCAGAATTTGAGATCAACAAAGCTTTACCCTTCAGATTTTCCTTTTTGTCCTCCCGGGTTCACTGGGGAGAGCCCTGAATTAGGGTTTGAGTTTCCCGAAGATCTACCTAGCCAAAAATCTCGATCCAAAGCTCTAAACTTAGATTTTTGCAAGGCGCTTCCAGCCATGTATTCCGATTTCATAAATTCCTATTTTTGTGGAAACCATAATTGTTAGGGCCAAATATGAAAATGCTTAGAATTGAATTCTGATTGGACAGATGGATTCTCCTTGATGAGTAGAGTCAATCTACTATACTGCTTTTCCAAAATATGTGGAGAGAAACCCAATAAACAAGAAACTCAAGTTTCCATCACTGCAAAATGTCTTCTTCTCAGGTTAACTCTGATACCATGTTAAATTTTGAGCATTAATTCACAATACTCTAGGATCTTTATTGAGAGAATAACATGTACAGTATATCAATGCATATCAATCATAACAAGCATGTCAATCATTACAAGAATCAAAAGCACGAGAGACAAAAGACACAGAGTTTCCGTGGGGAAAACCCTAAGGTGAAAAACCCCACAACTTCCTCAGAGATAGAGAGAGCAATGGCTCAACCAAAGTACAATCAAAATACACTTGAGATAGTCTCCTAGTAGTAGATGATCCTCCTCCTCACTAGTGCGCCACTTTCTAAGTGAGAGAAGCATGACTTTCCGAATGATCAAAATAGAGATCTCCCAATCTCTATTTATACTAACCTGTTTGCCCAGTTACACTATGGGGTCGACTTGTCTATCTAGATACATCCACAATATAATATATATTTCAGGGCCGACCCCACACGTGGTGGTCTAGTAACCCATCGGCAAGTACACACACTTGCGACACTTGTCAATCCACATGACGACACTTCCTTATAGAGGAATAACACATCTCTTATAAGGGTACAATAAATATATATGAAATACATAGATGAAATACATTCCAAAGTTACATATACTTCAACATCAAATGGCCTGTCAATGTACATGTATCCGTAAGTACAACAATGTGTACATGTACATGTCAAAATACATATATACAAGACTATGCAACATCAAAAATCAATCTTTCGCTTGTTTTTCCCCGACTTTCCTTTATCGACCATCTCCCTGGGATCGCTCTGGCGCATCTCAGGAGTCTGCAAAAAAATTCATTATTTTTATCAAATAACTGCACTAATACCCTACCATTAACAAACTTAAAAAATTAACTTATGGCCAAATTATTTATGACAAACTCTCACCAAATCCTCATGGGGTATAGATGTGAGCAGTGTGCTCATGGAAGGCCTCTCTATAGTTGTGCTCTGCAAATAAAAGATCATATCTCAATTAATTCAACATTGATCAACATGTTTGGGTAAATTGAATAAAAAAAATTGGTCATTAATGAACATCTCACCACAAGAGGAGACCCAGTCAGAACCATGGATTGAGCAGAGGGGCCGGGCACTTCTGCTGCTAATGGCTGCAATCACCAAATGGGGAAATAATTAGACATGCATGAATAAACAATATAGTAACATGGTTAAATACTATGCATTGTGATTGTTGAAATAGTTACCTCTGTATGACTTGTGCCTATTGCAGATTCGACACTAACTGCAACATCAATGACCCTTGTTAGGTGAGGAGTAGATGGATCTCTCATGTGTCTGCTATAGAGGACATCCACACCCTTTCTAGGAGTGGAGCCTCTCTTATACACTTGTGCCTTTTGCACATTTGGACTATGAGGAGATCCAACTACTGACAATCTATGAAGTATAGAGGCTAGTGGCTACAATCACCAATACTGACATAGTTAGAAATGCATTACTCAATGAAATACCATGTATTAACAAAATGACAATGGTGAAATACATACCAATGTACTGTATACATCAATCAACTCTAAGAAACGTTCTACCACTTGTAGATCCCCTATGGGCTATGTAGCGCTTGTCTCCCCACTAGGGGGGACATCACTAGATGAAATCATTTCCCTCTAATGGGGATCCACAACCTACAATTTAGAAAATTGTAAATATTAGATCGTGTAGCATAAATTAAGTAACATGTAATAACAAACTAACATGTATTAAAATAATGCCATGTTTAAATAGTTACCTCAGCATGAGATGTTGTCGCTGAAGGTATGACAACATCTTGTAACTCAAAAGGTTCTGTTGCATGAGCCTCTTGCCCCTCATGCCCTTCTAGTAGCAACTACAAGTTTTAAAACCATTAAAAATATTAGCAATCTATATATGTGTACATAGTAATGAAATTTTTTTACAAATGGCACTAAATTGTTAATTGGATTTACTCATGTATTAGAATAATGTCATGTTGAAATAGTTACCTCAATGTGAGATGTTGTCGCTAAAAGTATGACAACATTATCGTCATCAGGCAGTGCTGTTGCATGATCCTATGGACTATGCTTTGCATCATCGGTGCAAAGGTCTTCAACCCCGTGCCCTTCTTGTAGCAACTACAAGTTTTCAAATCATCAAAAATATTAGCAATCTATATATATGTGTATAGTAAGGAAAAATAATTTACAAATGACACTAAATTATTAACCACTTACTTACCTGTGTAAAGTATCCAGTAAAGGTATCATCCGTTTGAGAAGGACCAAAGCAAGGATGGCTTCATACTATGCATGGGTGTGACTCTCGGTTGTGCTCATGATGTAAAGGTCTAGGGCCACTACTAGATGCTCCTCCACCATTGGAAGGTGGTGGCTCTACCCCACCGACAAGTGGCGGCTCTACTCCACCCATAGATGGTGGCTTTGATGGCCTCGCCTGGTACGTACCTTGAAGATACGTGCTATGGCGAACAGCCTCCTGTGCCAACAGTAGGAAGGATTCCCATGTCTCTAGGACCAACGGATGTGCAGGCGGCACATCTGGCCTAGGTAGTTTCCTACGAGGTGGAGCTACTGGGCGATTGGGATCTATATGCCTCACATTGGGATGTTACGGAGGAATCCCCATCCCAATGCCCTGGTACTCTAAGATATCAAAATAGTTAACATGCTTCCCCATCACAAATTCTACGTACATCTTTCTCAAAAAATATAGGGGCATTTCCCTGTTGTTGTGTGGTGGTGCATTAAACACCATGTACCATCAGTCAATCCAGTTATCTATGAATGGTTGATATGTACACCACTCGATAGAAATGTGCCTTTTGTTTGCATTCAGGATTTCACCCATTCATGGATCTCTAAAGAGGGAAAATAAATGTTGTTTTTAGATTTTCAACTTCTTGACTTCTTTGTAGCTAAGTCCATCCTGATATTGTTGCCTCTTTCTTTCTCTTAATGTGGCAATATCTTCCAGTGCACCATCAGACCTACTAAAGGTCTCTATCAATGCATCCAAATTGGATGCAAGCGTAAGATGTATATCATCAACAAAAGTAATTGAGGCTCGAATTTCTTTGAGCCTCTGAATTTCTCTTTGGATGTCTGAGTGTACATCCATGGTTGTCACTACAATCAAAAAATAAAAATAAAAACAAATAATTAAAAACGTATACATGTGTTATAATGACATCTCTCAAAAATGAAAAATATACAAACTTTGTGCAAGAACGAATACATTGCAAACATAAGTATCATCTCAGGCATACATTACAAACATAAATATCATTTCATATGACCATTGCAGGCATACATTATGGTTCATTGTGGGCATAAGTGTGGAGACCATGCAGGCATAAAGACCATGATGATGTGGCAAAGATATGTATTTTTATTGGTTAAGGATGGGCAAGACAAGACAAAAGACAAGGTGACGGGCATTGGCACACCTAATGAGCCAAATGACCCATACTATGGTCATTTGGAGTTGGTCCTAATACCCTGGACAAGGATGGCTTGGAGATAACAAGTGACATGAACAAAGAAGCTTGAAGTTGACACTTGGCAAGGAGATTAGGGGCATCCCTTATGGCATCTGCGGGCATCCAGGAATGAAGTTGATGGACATGCAGGCATCCTGAAGATGCATATGAGGGCATGTTTGTGGAAGTTGTGGGAATCCTGGAGACATGCCAAAGACCCCCATGTGGGCAATTGAAGAAGGTCTAGCTACAAGCATGTTCAAAGGCATAAATATGGCCCTTGTGGGCATGAGTTACAAGCTAGTGTGGGCATGCTGGAAGCAAAAGAAAATGGTGATGATGTGGGTATGAAGACCACGTTTAGGTGGGAAAAAGAAAGTCTAAATAAATATATACATATATATATTTATAATTTATGAGGTGTTTATGGAAATCAAATTAAAATTTGATTATAATATTGACAAGTCGACTTCCTATTTGATGAGGAAATTATGGAGACAAAATTAGAAAAATAGAAAATTACAAAGATAATATCTTGTGTCTCTTGTGCAATGTGTTGATGTGTTTACTTGATGAATGACATGTGATCGGTACATAGTTCATGGATGAATATGATATTGAAGTGAGCTGTTGTGTCTAATAGGGTGGATGTAAAATTCATTAAGGGATTGATAAAAGGGAGGAATTAAGATATGTTAAATAACAAATTTTATAATTTTTAGTTTTGGTATTTCATTTACAAAGATTTCTAGTTTAGGAAAACATCAAAATTTATATTTTTAATGATGAAATGAGGAAAGGATTTGGATGCTTACCTTTTCAATCCTCTGTGCAAGATGAAATTTCCCTCGTTGAGCTTCCAAATCTCCCACGTTGAGCTTCTCCAATGCATTTTTGGCAAGACGAAATTGCTTGAGCGTTCGCGTTTTGAAGAAACAGTGGGTAAAACAATGCCGCGATGCGCGAACTGTTTTTTTGTTTGTTTATATTAACCAAAACATGCACGCATTTTGTATCACTATAACACGCGCACGTTTTGGACTCCTAGCTGACATGTCAATTGACATGGCAAGGTCGGAGTCCACCCATGCCTAGTTTTAAGTAACGCTCACGCGTTTTGGATTTACGCAATTCTCGTGCGTTTTGCAAATGCACGATTGCACCAAAAGGGTCCCTCAACTTCGTACGAGGGCCCACATTCATTAAGTGGCATTCATTAAGAGTTATGTCACATTGTGACAATGTCCAAGATGTGAAATTTGACGTTCATCAAGGTTTATTTCACATTATGATGTTTATCAAGGCTTATGTTGTATTATGGCATTCATCAAGGGTTAGATGCAACATATTCACAATGTGAAATTTGACATTCATCAAGGTGTATGTCGCATTGTGATGTTTATCAAGGGTTACATTGCATTGTGGCATTCATTAAGGGTTATGTTGCATTGCGACAATGCCCATGATGTGAAATTTGACACCAACAATGCCCAAGATGTGACACATTAATAATGTGACATTCAAAATTCGTCAAGTGCTATCTCACATTATGATGTATATCAAATGTTATGTTGCATTGCGGCGTTCAACAAGGGTTATGTCGCATTGCAACATTGAACAAGGGTTATATGTTCATCAAGGGTTAGATGCGACATATTCACAATGTGAAATTTGGTGTCCATCAAGGTTTATGTCGCATTGTGATGTTTATCAAGGGTTACGTTACATTGTGGCATTCATCAAGGGTTTTGTCGCATTGCGGCAATGCTCAATATGTGACACATATGGTGACAAAACCCAAGATGCGACATATTCACAGTGCAAAATTTGGCGTTCATTAAGGTTTGTGTCGCATTGTGATGCTTATAAAGGCTTATATTGCATTGTGGCATTCATCAAGGGTTGTGTCACATTGCGACAATGCCCAAGATGTGAAATTTGACATTCATCAAGATTTATGTCGCATTGTGATGTTTATCAAGGGTTGCGTTGCATTGTGGCTTTCATCAAGGGTTATGTCCCATTGCGACAATGCTCAATATGTGACACATATGGTGACACAACCTAAGATGCGACATATTCACAATGTGAAATTTGACGTTCAATAAGGTTTGTGTCGCATTGTGATGCTTATCAAGGCTTATGTTGCATTGTGGCATTCATGAAGGGTTACGTCGCATTGCGACAATGCCCAAGATGTGAAATTGGACGTTCATCAAGGTTTATGTCGCATTGTGGTGTTTATCAAGGGTTACGTTGCATTGTGGTGTTCATCAAGGGTTATGTCGCAATGTGACAATGCCCAATATGTGACACATATGCCGACACAACCTAAGATGTGACATATTCACAATGTGAATTTTGACGTTCATTAAGGTTTGCATTGTGGTGTTCATCAAGAGTTATGTCGCATTGCGACAATGCCCAAGATGTGAAATTTGATGTTCATCAAGGGTTAGATGTGACATATTCAAAATGTGAAATTTGACGTTCATCAAGGTTTATGTCACATTGTGATGTTTATCAAGGGTTATGTTGCATTGTGGCGTTCATTAAGGGTTATGTTGCATTGCGACAATGCCCATGATGTGAAATTTGACGTTCATCAAGCTTTATGTCACATTGTGATGTTTATCAAGGGTTATGTTGCATTGTGGCATTCATCAAGGGTTAGATGTGACATATTCACAATGTGAAATCTGAGGTTCATTAAGGTTTATGTCGCATTGTGATGTTTATCAAGGGTTACATTGCATTGTGGCATTCATCAAGGGTTATGTCCCATTGCGAGAATGCCCAATATGTGACGCATATGCCGACACAACCCAAGATGCGACATATTCACAATGTGAAATTTGATGTTCATTAAGTTTTGTGTCCCATTGTGATGTTTATCGAGGCTTATGTTGCATTGCGGCATTCATCAAGGGTTATGTCGCATTGCGACAATGTCCAAGATGTGAAATTTGATGTTCATCAAGGTTTATGTCACATTGTGATGTTTATCAAGGGTTAAGTTTCATTGTGGCATTCATCAAGGGTTAGATGCAATATATTCACAATGTGAAATTTGGTGTTCATCAAGGTTTATGTCGCATTGTGATGTTTATCAATGGTTACATTGCATTGTGGCATTCATCAAGGGTTAGATGCGACATATTCACAATGTGAAATTTGACTTTCATCAAAGTTTATGTCGGTGAGCGCGTCCAATCAGCAAGTGAGGGGACGTCCAGATGAAGCTTCTGGAATGTTCCATTAATGACGAGAGAAGGAAGGCATCCAAGCGGGGTAATGCATGTAATGCATGGTTCCACGTTGTGGGCTCCCATGTAGAGGAACCTTCAACATGTGCCGCCCAATTGTCATGGTGGCACTCGCATCCGGCGATATTTAATTAATTATTGAATTACAATTAATTCGATAATTATTATATTTTTTAATTATTGAATTATAATTAATTAAGTAATTATTATATTAATTTTATTTACTAAAAAATAATTAAATGATAATTTTTATAATATATTATTATATTATAAATAATTAAATTATTTTATTTTATTATAAAATATTATAAAAAAACATTATTAACATGTCAAATATATCATAATGTTAATAAATATCTCCAAAATATATCAGAATATTACAAATATCTCCAATATTAATAAATTGATAATGTTAATTAATTATAATATATATTTAATATATTATTAATTATTTAATTAATTAATATTAATATTAACTAAATAAAAATATTAATTAATTAATTAATTAATATTATCATTTACTAAATTATTTTATAATTATTTTGTTTAATTACTTAATTTTTTTCAAGCGAAAAAAAGTATACTATTTATATTCCAAAATTGAAATAAGAAAGATCGGTTACAAATGAAATGTAAAACCCCTGCCAGTTCCTTTCCAAATATTACAAAAACATTTGTCTTATGTTTCCTCCCTATCCATATTGGCAAGAATATAACTAATAAACTATTCATATGGAAAATATTAATTGTCCTAGCTAATTTAATTACTTATTATAAATAATAGTAGTGTTTAATTAATAATATTATTTAATTAAACAATATCATTAGTAAAACAATTAAAATATTGATTTCATTAAAATCATTAAATAATATTAATCTATTAATATTTTTAATTACATAATCTTTAATTAACTAATTAACTAATATTATTATTAACTAAATAATTATAATATGAATTAAATTATTTTATAATTATTATGTTTAATTAATTATTATAAAATAATAATATTGTTTAATTAAACATTGTTATTAATCAAACAATTAAATTATGTATTTCATAAAAATTATTAATAAATGGGGCACATACTTTTCATCCTTCCATTTAAACCTATCAACATATTTAAACACATTAATATTATTAATATTGTTATAACTAATTTATATCGTTTTAATATACTTAATAATGTTTTCCATCTAACGACATCAACCATCTTTAATATATATAGTTATACTCATAGCTACATATTACCTACCAAAAGAATAAACATTGAGCTAAACCGGCCGGCGATGAATGCTCATAACTATATCTTACAACTTACATTGAACGTGATCGGCGAAGGAAGTCCAAAATCAACCGTTGGTCGTAAATTGCTTTTGACCACCTCGGAAGATCAAGGGATTCTCGTCATTTTAGCGTGCAACATCAATTTCAAGAGTCATAATCTTGTTTCTTTAAATGACAGGACATGCACATGCACATGCACATGCTTGGAGTACTGTGGCGGGCTACACCAAAATGAATGCTATGTGAATCAAGCCGGATTCTGGCCAGCTGGGTTGGTAGTAGGTACCATCCTTCGCACGGGTCTGTTTCCCACAATAAAGTGAAATTTGCTAAAAGTTTCATATAATAGAGTGGAAGTTCAAGTTCTCTGGTTGTCAATCTGAAACAGAAAGTTTCTTCCCTGAAAATGCTGGATCTAATTCCCCAGGTGCATATTGTTCGTCCTTAGGGTTTTCATTAGCAGTGTAGACAGTTATAGTAATCCAGGGAATTGAGTTCCTCCTAACATCCTGACTATTATTGTTATTACGGTTGAAAGATGGAAATCCACTTTAGCGGATTCATCACTGCGTTCACTGTGAGCGCCGCTATTATATGGTACGTGACCAAATCGAGAAAAAACAAAGGCGATCCTGTGAATTGGCCAGTTGTGGGCATGGTGCCTTCGCTGCTTTGGAATCTGACCAACGTATACGAATGGGCAGCCGGATTAGTGATTCGCAATGGCGGGACATTCACATTCAAGGGACCATGGGGGAGCAAGCACTTTTTCGAAGTCGTGACATCCAGCCCGCCGAATCTAGAGTACATTCTCAAAGACGATTTCGCCAATTTCCCCAGAGGCCCGAGCTTCAAGTCCGTTTTCTTCGACATCTTTGGAGACGGTCTCTTCGTGGCAGACGAGGAGCCGTGGAAGAGGCAGAGAAAGGCCACGGCCATAGCCATGAGCAGCGCCAGTTTCCGCGATCAGAACATAAATCAGATACAAGGATTAGTTCTGGAAAGACTCATTCCAGTCCTGGAAAAATCGTGCAAGAACAAATCTTCGTTGGATATACAGGACATTTTGCTTCGCTTGAGCTTCGATAGCATATGTTTGGTTATATCAGGCAAAGACGCTAGGTTTCTGGTGCCCGATCTCCCAGAGGTTCCCTTTGCAGGAGCCTTTGATGAAGCCATCGAATCCTGCACTTACCGTCTCATTATTCCTCCACCTGTATCGAAAGTGATGAAGTTTCTCAATGTTGGCTTTGAGAGAAAGCACAGAAAAGCCATGGCTATAATACTTGAATATGCTTCAGAACTTGTCAGGTTCAAAATGGCGGAGCTGAAAAAAGCGAGCAATGAAAAACGCGCACATTGTGGAGACATCTTGTCTACTTTCATCCACTTGGAGAGACAGGAAGGGCGTTCTCCTTCTCCGGAATCTGTTCGAGATCTGTGTCTCAGCATAATCCTTGCTGCCAGAGATACGTCTTCTCTGGCTTTATCATGGTTCTTTTGGCTGATAAACCAACATCCAGATGTAGAGACAAAAATTCTGTCTGAACTCTACCAGATCTTGAAGGTTAAATTCAGTAATAACCCTTATGATTGCAATACGCTTTACTTTAGTCATGATGATCTGAAACGCATGCATTATTTGCATGCAGCTCTGTCTGAAGCTATGAGGCTTTATCCTCCTGTTCCCGTCAGCTACAGGCAAGCAGTACGCGACGTGTTTTTACCGGATGGGACTCATGTGAAGAAGGGCTCAAAGCTTCTGTATTTTATTTATGCCACGAATCGGATGGAGAGCGTGTGGGGTAAGGATTGCAGGGAATTCAAGCCGGAGAGATGGATTGATCGAGATGGGATTTGCATGAAGGAATCGGATTACAAGTATCCCGTCTTCAATGCTGGGCCTCGGCTGTGCCTGGGAAGAGAGCTGGCTTACGTCAATATGAAGTGTGTGGCAGCTCATGTTCTTCTGCGTTACCGAATGAGAATCGATCCCGAGCATCCTGTGAAGCCCAAGTTCGGGCTTACTATTTTCATGCAACATGGTCTCAAAGTAACGTTACAGCCAAGAGAGCACGTTTCTGCTGCAAAATCAGAGATAGCTCACCATAGTGTAGAGTAGCATGAATACAGATCATAGTTTGGCGTCTGTTCAATGTTTTCATGATGTGTGTAACTTCTTTACGGTCAATGTTTTTCTATGTCATTTTCATTTGTGTGAAACTAATAAGATTACATTACTGGCTATTTCGAGGAATGTTGTTTAAGAGTTTGCTTATTATAAGAATTGAAACTCATACCCATCACAGGATCCATGGTATTATTATAAAGGAAATACATATTTCTATTCAATATTTTTCCACGTCATCTTAAGTGGAAGGGTATTGACATGCTTTCATTACACAATAGGTGGTGTTTATTACCTCTCCATAGGTGTTTATTATATTTAGAATTTGGGGTGGACAAGAGCTTATGTTTTTCCTACATTGCACAAGGATGAGACAAGTGTATTGTCTAGATTGATTTTATGGTAGTCATTCCAAATTTGAAATAAATAAATTAAAAATATATATATAAAAATAACTGGTAACCAATGGATACTGGTAGCTTATGCATGAATAACTCTTGGATAATAGACAATTCTTTCAACTACTCATAAAGAATTCATGACCTTGTTTATTGAACCTAGAAGTGACCAACACCATCCTATGACAAAATGCATATTGGCATGGACTAGTGCACATATCAACCATTTATAAACCACTGAATGGACATGTGATTTATGACTTCTAACAAACTCCCTACAACCAAAATCCATATTAGCCTTGGATCTATCGAGCAAATACAAGAGAAAAATAAGACTCTGCGAACATTGCATAACTCCAATCTCTTTAAATGGATTTTCAATAAAAAAAATCCCAACTACTTGAGGTCCCATGATTAATGAGTATCAACTACATAATGGACCTTATTTAATAAATAGTACCATTTTACATTAAATAATTGTCCACTACATTTTAATGGGCCTTATTAAAGTAAGATTGTTGCATACATTAATTAATGAACTCATAGTAGTGTAAAGTACGAATGTTAGCGTAAGACCCTAAAATTACCCCCTTAAGAACCAATGTCGTCCATAAGGATGAACATGAGGGGATCAGATAGAATCATTTTCGGTCCCATTGTGGCATCTTTGGGGGATCAAATAGAATCATTGTCGGTCCCAATGTGGCATCTTTGGTTGCATATATTTCCACTAGATTATTACTTCAAGGATCATGTCCTGATTCAATTGACCCTTCTAGTATCCAAAAATACTTTAATTTGGATCCAAAATTTTGCCTTCTTCATCAAGTTCTTGTAAGTTGGTTTGCACCTTGCAATTCGATCCCACTACCTTCTTTAGATAATACACATGAAAGATTGGATGAATCTTCGGGTGGGTTAGAAGAGCCATATTGTAGGCCACTTGTCCAATGTGATTGATGATTGTATAGAGTCCATAGAACTTTGGATCTAGTTTTTAATGGATTTTATCTCTGAATGATGCTTGTTTACAAGTGTTTATAAGTTTGATGGTGAAAAAACACTTGATCCCCTTCTATAAAAGATAACTCATAGTGATGTTGGTCAACTTATTCTTTCGTTATATTTTGGTCCATTACCAAATTGTCCCAAGTGTGTGGAGAATGGATTACGTTGTGTGAAGTGTGTTATCCATTGCTTGAACCTTGGAGGTGCCTAGTAAATAACTAACCACTAACAAGGTTTTTTTTAGCTATAGACAACTTCATATGTTTCCATTTTGGTAGCTCCATAATAAGTGGTATTATACCAAAATTTTTCTTAGGGGAAACCATTATGCCCATTAGTGCACCATTTCAAAAGTGAAGCATCACAAATAAGTTTCTAAGCACTTCTTGACCACTATTGTTTGACCATATGTTTGGGGATGATATGTACGGGAACTCATGTTAAGATGGGTTACCTAAAGCATACACAACTCCTACCAAAAATTGTTGGTGAATGTGGGGTCCCAATTCATGAAGACACTAGAAGTGTGCATTCCATGTAACTTGAAAATATGATATATTCTGAATTGGAAATTAAGGATGAGTTAAATAGGTGTGATAAGGAACAAAAATGAGCATATTTGGAAACACAACATAATACCACCATGATGATTGATTTGTTACTAGTTTTTTAGATTCCCACAATAAAATCCATAGATATGTTAGTTCAAATATGTGTTGGGATTGTCAGTGGTTGCAATTCCCTTAGTTTTTTTATTTTCTCAACCTCATTTATTTAGCAAGTGTCACAAGTTGTGAAAAGATTATGGATTGTTGTTTTCATGCCTTCCCAAAAGAATGGCCACTTAGCTATTTCCTAAGTTTTATAAAATCCCCGTAACTTGAAAACATGATCTATGATGACTCGGGAACTAGGGGGGGGGTAAATGGGTGCACTAAGGCACAAAGATGAGCATATTTGGAAAGAAGGTCATGCCATGTAACTTGAAAATATGATGTATGGTGACTTGGGAAATGAAGGAGGGAGTAAATGGATGTGATAAGGAAAGAAATTGAGAATATTTTGGCATGCCATGTAGCCTAAAAATATGATCTATGATGACTTAAGAAACTAAGGAGGGAGTGAATGGGTGCAATAAGACACAAACACGAGCATATTTGGAAAGAACATTGACTATTGTAATATTAGGAACACATGCAATAACACATAACCACAAGATATAACTTATCTATACTCCTAGGAAAACATTAATAAAAAAATTAAGATCTAAGTAACAAGGGAGACAAGAGAGAGGAGACGAGATTTACGTGGTAAAATGTCAAGGTAGGGAACATCTATAAAATTAAGTCCTTATTCTTCATATACATCCTCCCAATCACAACTGCGAGAGAACATCACATGTATGGAGTTCAAATGGGATCCATACAAGTCTCCATCATATGGATGATATGTCCTAAGGACCTATAGAGTCCATGCTAAGGATAAATACCATAATATACTAATGGACTCAGTTTATAGTAATCAGGAGAAACTTGGACCATTGATCATAAGTCACAATAAAGGGTGAAGATCAACCAATCCATAAAAGATAACGATAATCCCATCGTGTTATAAGGGATAAGTGGTGGATAAAAATGACTTATTAAGGTAGGTAATGTTACTTCACAAATAGGTCACCACCAAATAACTCCCAAAACTATCTACATGTGCACATATGCAATATTACAAAAGTCTAGTGAGGCCAAGTTACATGTATAAGTACACCAAAAATGATGTTATAATGATAATGATTATGACACTAAGTACAAGATTACATCAAGCCACTAGACAAGATTAAAACACATCCTAGCATTCCCCTTTAATGTTGATTAGGAATCAACACCTAATCCAAGGAAGGAGTTGTGTTACATAAGAATAATAGACCAATAATGTGAGAAAATTGAGATCTCACAAGTCTATTGACACCTCATTGTGTGTACAAATGCTTTGGATTGATATTATCACTATTGTCATAATGATAGGCTATACAATGGTAACTATGGCTAGTAGATAATCATTACATCAAGAATGTAGTAAACACAGTTGGAAGAATATGGAATTGCGTTACATTCCCCCTTAATGGAAACTTCAAAGATCTTGGATAAGGTGGATAATAGATCTTCAAAATTTGTTGTTGTCTAAGTTTTTTATTGGAAAAATGTAGGAAACCATCGATAAGCTGCAACAAGATCCTCAATAAGATTCAAGAAGAAGACACTCGCTACCATTAAGAACCAATCTAGAATGACTAGTAATGACAACATCAATATGGTCATGAAGCAATGCTAAACAAATCAAGATATAGTAATAATATGTAGAATCGATTTATCTCCAAACTCTTCACAAATACATCCCTAGAATAGGTGAAAAAATATAGAGCTAACTGGAATAAAGAAACTCCAAGAGTAAAGGTAGGAATCATCATTACAAGTCCACAATGTGTCAAAGAAAAATATTTGTAGCAAGACATGAAAGATAGAAAAACATGAAGCTAAATGTGATCCAACAAGCTAAAGGTGTTGACAATCAACTAGAGTGCTTCAATCAGTAACTTGAAAATGATCCCACAATGACCATCAAGTTCAAAAGGATTTCAAATATGCACAACATGAAATGTAGAATGGTTTACCCATCACAAGTGCATGGTATGAAACAAAACAATGATTTCTAGCATCATGAAATCATCTCAAACATATTTTTTTTCAAAGTCAAATAAAGGATATATGTGGCCATTACCATCTCGAATAATCATATGGAAACATCAATAGAAACTAATATCACCATTACATATAATACAAAAAAATTATGTACTTCTATTTGTTTCCCACCCAAAACGATGTCCAAATCAACAAGTTATGACCATTTTAAGTTCCAAAATTAAGTTCCAACCGTGTTTTTTTTACAATAAAATAATATAACCATCATCAAACAAAACAATTCACTAAATCCACCTATGTCACTATCAAGGGGACTCATAATACAAAGCTTAGAAAAAAACACACTCAAAAAATATGTTGTATGCAAAAGTTATGAGCAATGGAAAATACGATTTGAAAACAAAATTACAAACCCCACAGGATGAGACATAAGTTCCACTTGTAATCTCCTAATTGGTAAATGTATCTAATGACCAAGCATAACATATATCCCTACAACTGAGTTCGCAGATTTTTTCACTTGTCAATGTCTAATGACATGTCTTTCAAGTGATGGCTTGGTATAATATTAAACATTGTTATGTAATGAACCAAATGTGCAACAAGATTGCAGCCACAATGTGCAAGTAGAACTCACAAAGGACAACCTGCACCCATAAATAGATCACCAAAACCAATTGATTTTAATCAAATTATATGCATTCAAACATAAGTCCATCTGCCAAATGGCTTCTGGAATACAAACATTTACCATACACTAAATATTTCCCCGGTAACTACTTGTCTTGATATGAAGAAGAAATTGATGCATGTTATATTCCATTAATGACCAAATGGAGTTTCCAATTAGCATCACATAAAATGCCTGGGTTGGTGACAAACATCTTTAATGTATTGTAAATACTGTAAACCAAGAAAAAATGAGTAACCATACTATAATTATAACCCACCATGCAATGTAGGTGAGGAACTCCCACAAGTCATTTTTGAAAAAAATGAGGACCTTTCCTACTAACAATTAGTTGGTGCGCTCATTCATGATAGAAGCTCCTAAATTTCCAAATTCAAAAACAAGAGGCTAGTTCAGGTCGATAGAGAAAGCTTTCACGGCCATTCTAACTCCAATGTTGGAACACTCTACTTATGCTTATGGAAAGCAATGAATTTTCCAAGGCATTGGTTGATTCTCAATACTTCCCTTCGCTAGATTTGTTTTGTGGGAACAAACCCTACCTATGCTTGACACTCGATACAAACACCTCCATCATTTCAAACAAATTTGTACACATCTAGTAAGTAACCTTCAGCCAATTCCACTACACCACCTACAACTATATAGACTCTGACATAAATCCAATAATGATACACAAATTGTTGTGCATATTACACTAGAACAATTTTTCACAGCAGATCTTACATATTAGTTATTTTTGTTAGCTTATTTCCTCCGAATGCTAATAAATGGAACAAAAAGATAAATAACTAGAGAAAATAAATACACAATCATTGCAGGATTTATCCTGGGAAAACCCACTATGGAGAAAAATCATCCATAAATGAGGACTATGCCTTGCTCTTTTCTTCTTCAATATATAGTACAAATACAAAAAAAGTGGTACTCTCTACAAAGTTACATATGACTCTGTAGCCAGAATGGTTAATACAAGATCTCCTAATTCCTCTATTATTCTTTATTATCCACTCTCGTGAGGTTTCTCAACTATGGAACAATACATAACATCATAAGAATGGAACCCCTCGTTTTCCTAATGGTTTGATATTTAACATAACCTGATAATCGTCTAAGGTTAGTTCTAGGGTTTTTGCATGCCCCAACTCCCAATTAGAGGGTTTTAGACCTTCTAGAAATTTCTTGAAAATCCACACAGGACTAGCTCTGCATTTGTGAAACAAGAGTCGACGTGGAATCTACTTGATACCATGGTGGTTAATTGGATAGGTCAACTTGCGACAGGCATAAGTTCCACATAGGGACTTTGTTTGAGGTGATTCTTGGACTGTTGGAAAGGTATCTAAGTGTAGAATAGTGTTAATGGGAATGGAACAAGAGATGAAATTTTGACCCCAAAAAACATTGTTTAATCCCTCAAATAGGCCCTGAAAGGTTCTCAAACCCAAATCTACAAAGTGAAACTTTCCCCTAAAATGGGATGCCAATTCATCCAATTTCTACCCGTAAAGCACCAAAATCAATGGAAAAGTATAGATTGATCGATTTTGGATAAAAAAACATGCCCATAACAACATGACGAAGAGAATATATTCCACGATCTATAGATCTGAACTATAATTCATCCAAACCGTTACTGTTTTTTACAAACTAGTATGTGCCAAAAGGAACCTACTAAGGCTTATGAAAACCTTAGTATCAATTCAAAAAGGAAAAATTAACAACTAACAAACATAAATTAAAAACTATGCTAAGCATGGAGATAAACAATATTAAGAACAATAAAGTGAAACCAAGCTAACATTAGGCACATTCTTTAACACGTGCATGAGACAAATCAAAGAATGGTTTTCCTTTTCATTAAAGAATGAGTTGTACATAAACCAAAGGTTACCTCAGAGTAGCAGTGATGGGGGCCTCTACAAATTTCTAAAGAAGGATGCTCCTGGTCTCCTAGCAGCCCGATGTTCTCCATCCATTCATCACAAGGTGTAGATCTCTGGCAAGGTGAGAATGGAACACAAAAGGAGTTATAGTCTCATGGATATTTTTCGAGAGTAACAAATTGAGAAATGTATGGATAATTGGTAGTTGAGTGATGGAACTTGATGGTTCATTTATAGGCACAACAAATAGCTATAGGATAAGGATAAGGCTTTGATTTTTTATTATTTATTTTTGGCTTTGATTTTGTGCCTTTCACTTTTTTTATCATTTTTCCAAATTGGGCTATCATAGGTGTCATTCCATGTTTCTTCTTTTTGTTGAGTGATAAAAAGGAGAAACATCCAAAGGACAAGTTAGGGCATAAGATGCACATTTTTATATAATTGAGCAAATTAATTTTGTAAAATGGCCATTTTTATGTGCGACTTTGATTTTTTAGTTTTACCAAGGTCAAAATAGTGGAAATGGAATATGGTAATGATGTATAGGTATGATGGGGATAATGAAAAGGTAGGTGGACAAAGTTAGGTGTTAATAGATTTATCCCTGATGTGTGAGATCAAGAGCTCATCGTATGGCTGATATGCATCAGAGTATCTTATTTTCTAGTGTGATAGTGGCATGGAGAATCAAGACAACAATGGAAGTAGCTCACCCTTCAATGAGACTATAGGGGCCCTTATATTCAATATGAATGAGGTGCATATATTATCAAATATATGGATGATGCGGTCATTCCCATGCTCATATCAATGTCTCAAACTAAAAACTAGATGGAAGCCCAAAGGGGGCCTAATCAATACATAGATAATTATTTTGTACATCACAAGTGTCCAAGATGGAATCAAATACAGAATGTAATCATGGTCCAACCAAGGATGATCTTAAGAACTGGGATGAGAACAATGGTATTCTCATGGAATATTGAATCACAATCACTGATGCAATGTTGGATCTGAAGGGGTCCAACATTTGTAATGACTCAAAAAACTAATATTCTAAATATAACTGGTATAATGAACTGCATCTGAACTGGATACATAAGGAAGCATAAAACTGGAGGGTTTCCAAACATTGTCACCAACAGAGCCTGTATATCTCAAGAAATGAAATATCATGGGGTTTCCATAAATACTCACTAATGGAATAGACTCAAGGGACATTCGGGGTCTTATACCAAATAATGAAAGAACCATCAACCTGTATGAATCTCATCGATGCGATAACATAACTGATGCCAAACACGTGAGAAAAAACCATTCCAAAGGGCACTGAGGTCTCCCTTCAAGTGGGCTAAGGGCTCATCAATAAGGGTTATGAGGCCAAATTAAAGGGTACCTATAGGTCTATCCTATAGAATGAATGTGTTGATTTCAACAGAGGGAGACCTATAACTAAAAAGGAAATTATGTTTCCTTTATAGAAGCGCACGGGATACAACCAAAGAGTTATAGAACTAAACATTGGACGGAGACACTACTGGGGGATATGAGAGAAATTGAGTAATAGGGACTCAAAATTCCTTTGTTCAGAGTATGATGGCATGGATAACCCAACAAAATATGTGAAATTAATCTCAAGGAAGGACACAATTGGGATACCAAGAACTATTACTGCAATGGGGGACACTCAAAGGGGGTGTGTTGATGACATCAAGGTGACTCATCATAGAATAATATGAAAAAAAGGAGACCAAGGATTCTTAAGTAAATGAGGGATTATATGAGATATATAGGGGTTCTAAGAAGCACGGGGCACTGAAGATGCTGTGGAGTTGAACTTCACAATCATAGCTTCCCAGATGCATGGGAATCTGGAAAAAAGGGGGTTCTTAAAAGAACTATTGAATCATGTTTGGTGAGGCAGAAGGCCACCTCAGAAATATAAAATGATAGGCAAGGAGGTAAGTGTCCAATGAACTAATTAGATGGTTCAATTAGATAAATGATTACAGCTAGGGTTTTTATGGAACATGGGACACTGGTGGTAACCTCCTTGGGGGACAGTGAATGGAGACACAATAATGTCATTTCTATAGTATGGATGGAGCAGAGGGCTCATGAATATGCAATGTATATCATAAGAATTCCTTTAGTGAACATAAATGTGGGAGTCCCTAGGGTATTCCAATGAGTGTTTATGATAGAGTAATATGTGTTTTGGTGTGACTTAGAGACTACAAGGACTCCCAAACCTATGGAAATTGCAATGGCATGGGTGCCAAATGACAAAGGGCACTAAACAGTCACTCATGTAAGGTAGGTTATAACTGTCAAGTAAGAGTGAATGCAAGGGTGGCTAGGAATGGCCACTTGATTGAATAGACTGGGGGTCATATAGGCATAAAATTGGATAAATAAGGTTGATTCATATGATATTATGTAGGGGTCATTATCTATATGCCAATTTGAAGTGTTATTCTTATAGGGATCGACTGTCGATTGAAACAAGTGGAATTCAACACAACCTGAACCTGTACACATGGAAATGATAACTAAGCATAAAAGGTGCATATGGAAATATATCCAAATATACAAGTGACACATGACCTCAAGAAATGGTTGAGATTATGCATGTGAAAAAGTGAGCAAGGTTAAGGTACACCCCCCATGCTATGGACATGAGGTTTGTGATTATGGATAACATATGTGATAGACTAAGCTACAGGACCATTGAAATACAGAGATAGATGTGACAGGGTAGGGTCAAAATGATTGAGCATGCCCCCTATCCCAAGGTTGAGGTCATCGATTATGCCCCCCAACCTATAGGTGTCATTGTGGTGTAGATTTTCTCTTGGAAAATTATCGATAGGGCATTGATTAGATGCTAGAAAGGGGTGTACCATGAGGCTATTGGCCATGGTGGCATGATGAATTGGTGATATGATGATGATGGGGGATTCCACCTATGGGGTGGATTCCCCTAATATCATCAACAAGAATGAAAATGATGAGTAGGAAGGTCTAGAGGCCTGCCCCCATGCTGTTGACATGGAATTTCTTCTTTGGGTTGGAAGGGTCAAATGGATAAATCAGAGGGATTTGTAGTTGTCGACATAAACAAAGTGGTATAGGTTGATGATGAAGGCTCATCATAGTATGATATGAAACAAATGGTGTATGTACCGCTTGAAGAAGTAGCTAGAGGGTGAGCCTCTTCGATGACTATGACTTGGGACTCTGCAAATAGTCAACGCAAGTCACCGAGTACTGATTCATACATGGGAAGATCAAAGAAATGGTGTGAGTAATGGCCATGGAGAACACATACTGCATAAGGATGGTTGGTTTGCAACGACTTGTTATGCGTCCTGGGGCTATGAATATGAACAGCTAGAATGTTTTCATCAACTTCATCGCTCAATGTATGTATATGAGATCCCAAAATAGGAAAATATGGACAATTCTAGGTAGCATGACCCAAAACATCACATAAAGCGTAAGGTGAAGATGCACAAGCTGAGGCAGTAGGGAAAGAGTTAATATCTATGTTCATATTTTCTGGTGGTGTCACATTTGTTGCTTTCCCCCTAGATTTATTCTTAGGGGGAGGGGGTGGAGTAGTGGATGTTTCCTTCTAGGCTCTAGGAGGAGGATGATTGGCAGTACTAATGGGTTGCACAAGTGTCAAAATAACCTATGGAGTGGGAGGTGGAGTGGGAGGGGTGAGATACTAAATGGGGAGGCCTAACATCAAACTCAGGAGGTTAAGAGTCACCATTATTGGCATGCTCATGATTCCACAAGGTTGAAACAAAAAGGAAATTTGTTGAATAGGTGTGGCTCCCCATTGGTTCCTAGGTAGATGACTCAGAGTGGGGAAAGGTTGAAGTTGGGGTTGAGGATAGGTTGCATATTTACTCGAGGAGATAGTACAGAGCTATGATATTTCCACCTTTGGGGGAGGGGGAGGTAGAGTTTTAAGGTTTCCAACCATGGGAGCATATTGAAAGATGCCTAACCCAACACATGTAAAAGTTGGGATGGACACACTGCTGGGATTGTCGACGATCATATGTAAGACATTTTTCGGACAAGCTGACCTCTTGGTGTCATAATAAGTCAACTAGTCCAACTTGACGATCTTCCCATAATAGGGGAACATCATAATTAAAAAAACTGACGATGCGATAGCTTTCATTGTGTACATGTAGCTGTGTCCATGGAGGAGGTGTAGTTCGTGTTAGTGTTGACTACCTCAATGTCTATTAAGACTTTTTTTCCAGCTAACTCTATAGGGACAACCAGGAGAATTCCCTGAGGTTGAGATGCACGACCATTGTAAGCCCGTAAAGTCATGAGATATAGATCTAATTTGGGGGATCCAAGATTTTTCCAAATGTGGGTTGACATAACGCAAGTAGAGGCACCCTCATCGATAATGCATCGGTGAATCACCAAGTTATAGATATTCACCAGGACTTGAAAGGATACTGAAGAGGGCATTTGCATCTCCACTTGATCCAATTCAAAATTCATCAAATGAGAATCAGAGGGATTGATCACACCTAGCACTGCCAGTAAGGATTTGTGATATGCAGGGCAGTTCCAAAGAACTTCCAGAGTTGACATGGAAGCAGGGGACTACCCTAAGTAATCCACAACACTATAGTTAGGATCATTTCTAGTGTTGGGATTGTTTGTAATTTATGTACCTTAGGGATCATGTTGGTAGGTCGTTTGGGAAGGTGCAAGGTTTCTTTTCCCTTATCAATAGTGGATGATTCAACGGCTGAACTGCACTAGTTTCATCATTTCTGAAGGTTCATGTCAGTGGACATCGTGAGGAGGTGTTGGAACCCAGAGTTAGGAGGGTAACTTGACGAAGTTGGTTGGTTTGGAAAAGGTGCCATTGGCAGTCCTTTTACCACTTCTTGCTAAGTGAAGGAGTTTTGTAGGACCACCAGTTGCGTTTGAGTGGGTTGGGGAAATGGTGGATTTTATTTCCCTTGTGGGGAAGCTACCGCTTCATGTTGGTTCACCTCATTCCATAGTTGGCATGACTTAGCTAAATGAGTACAATGATGGGTATAATTCCCATGCACACCATAGAAAGAACACATATGGTTAGTCTATAGTTGATTTTTTTTGCTTGTCTAGGAGGCTTGTTAGGGTACTGATTTGCGGGTTTTTCTCTAGTATTATCTATGGATTGGAAGGTTGGTTTCCACCTCCCTATCATTTACTATTTCCTTTATTATTTCCTCAATTCTTGGTCTACACTTGTTGTTTATTGGGCATAGGTTGGGTAGGCATGTTCTGCTACGCATACACTTGGCTCTGGTGGAAAGGAGTGGGAGGATGTGGCTATATTGAAGTAGCCGACGAGGGATAGGAAAATTATAGTATGGGTTCATGGCCAGAGGGGTCATGAAAGTAGTAGAAGCACCTCCACACATGGTGCCACTAAAAGAGGGCCCATGAATATGGAGGGATAAGGTAGAATCTGAGTAAGAGGTACTCGTTCCTAAATGGGATGAAGCACATGATAAATCGAGGCTGTATCTTGAAGTGGAAAAGGTCCCTGATGGGAATGCACAATGTTTGGGATAGGTCCATACACACAACCACTCAATGGGGGAGGGTAAGGTATGTACGGATTGGATGCTATAGTGCCAATGACACAATCCACTATGTGGTATGCCTCGGTGGGTCTCCTCGGTGGGTCTCTTTGAGAGGAGTTACCATGAGGTGTGTCAGGGATGATGGTATATAGATACCCATAATGTGCATATATTAAGTCAAAATTTTTGTCTTTAAGGATATCCTCCTCCTCAGTTTGGGTTCATTCAGAGACCACATCCTTAGAAATGGTTGGGAGTAGGGATTTCAGAAACCAATCTAAAAAGATACCATTATCGATTTTGACTTTGCACAAACTTTGACACCTGCACCACTCGTGAATATGGTTAATGATGAGGTTAGTGGATTTATATCGATAGGATAGGAGGATTTATACTCCCTCATCATAATGGATGGGTAACTCAAATAATTTCAGAAAAGTGGAAGTTAAGGACACAAAATTGGGATGTGTTCCATGAGGTTGGTTAATATACCACTTAGCGGCAACACTAGTAAGATTTCTATGAAAGAGGTAGAGTCTAATAGAATCTCCCATGATGATGTTTGATGAGAACCATAGGTGAAACAACATGATATTATTTTGGGGGTCTTCCCTAGTGTTACCTTCAAACTTTTGGATGTTTGATGAGATTTTGGTCATCATAGGGGGACAGTTAGGATCATGGTGAATCAAATCATTGGTCAACCTTGCCAAATAAAGAAGGTTGAGGCTATCCATAAAAGGAAATCTTGTAGTCATAGGGACTCCTAGTGGATGGTTTCCTTGAGGAGGATTCATTGGAAGAGGAGGGTTCCCCATAGGGGGAGGGTTCTCTAGTGAGTGGTTCCTTTGAGGAAGGGGAAAGTTCCCTAGAAGTGGGTTCCCTAGAAAAGGGATGTTAGTAGCCATGTGGCCAATAGTGTTTGGTTGTGTAGGTGAATCTGACTGTAAGGAGTCAGAATCGGGTGATAGTGCAAAGCTTTGGCACTGAGGGGCCAACCGTAAAATCTAAAGGAATAAACTGAAGGAGTTTTCCTTGAAGCCTCTGATATTATCTCAGATGATCAATATTGACTGGGTCTAAATTAAAAATAGGTGTGGGCTTATCATCAACGAAAGATCAAAAAACGTAATGCAACTGAGTGTGCATAAGGAGAGCACAAAAAAATGGAAAAGAAGCAAAAAGAAGCTCGAAAAAACTAATGTGAGGTGAGCTCAATAAAATAGAAAACAAGTGAACAAGTAGCGCTCCTAAAAAAGAGAAAATGACGCGCTAACCTATTAGATAAAGAGTGATGCAGGAGCATCAGGGCCTAGGCAGAGTAGTCAAAGATGATCGACAGAAGGACGACCAGAGGGAGTGCCAACAACCACTGGTGCAGAAGTCCAGATTGGCGATCGAAGTCAATAAGTCGAGCAGGAAGTTGTCGAGGTGCGTTGACAAAAGGAGTAAGTCGAGACTCGACATGTTTAAGGTCGACAGACGACAGAGTTACAACAACAACATCGAGAGTCGACGGGTTCTCGAACTGCGACACCGTTAGGTTTTTGAGGAGGCTTGGCAGTCGCACAAATAGAGTAAAGCCGACAGATATGTCGAAGGCTGAGGGAAGACAGTATGGTCGCAGCAGTGTTGGGATCGACAAATATCATGGATTTATAAGGACATGCATAAATTCAAAAAGAGTGCTTGGTAACCGTTCGGGGTTGCTAAAGAAGTTATGAGCAGTTATTGAAGGTGGTTGAAGACACGCCAGGTGTTGCCACGTGTAATGTCCCCAGTTTGACCCCATGGCATTAAATTGTAAATGATGTAATATTGTTATAAAATCGTGGTGAGGATCTCAAGGCCAAGGCCCCCGCCATCGATTTAGTGATGCATATGGTTTACGTGCTAGCCAGGCATATTGAAATTGTAAATATGCATTTTAATAAATACCCACAACTAGCTATGCAATGCAACAAGAGATGGGGGCATGATTTTACAAGGAATTGGGGGGGGAACATTCAAACCCTTGAGCCACTCAAGTCAAGCCAAGTGTCAATGAGAGAATGCATCAAACCCTCAACTACCCATGTTGACTTTTGCACCCAACCATTGAGTTCTCCCAAGAGTTGGTTGAGGTAGTTAATGCCTTGGGAATTGAGAGGTATAGCTGTCCAAATTCAGGTATGGGCAAGCCACCCTTCATAGAAAATCGTGTTTGTCTTCTTGGGCAGGAAAATGAGCCAGGAATTGCTTCCCAAGCCATTACCCATCAACCAGTTCCTCTTCCTCAAGAGTTGGGAGCTACTTGGGCGTTTTCAAGCCATGTTTTTATGGTTTTCCTTGATCCTCAGCTGGGAGAAGGGCGTTTTTGTGTTGTATACCAGTGGGGAGGAAGGGGAAATCGAACGAGGGTTCAATAGAGACCGTTTTGGGCTGTTGAAGGATAAGATATTTGGGGAAGAAATTATTTTTCCTCCCTGTGGTTGTTTGCCCCATCCCACAATCCGTTTTTGGTTGGGAATGTTTTTGGGAAAACCCATGGCCATCTTATTCGTAAATCCCATTGTTTAAAATGTGTATCTATGCCCAATGTTGTGCTTGCTATGTGAGAAAAGAGTATGTTGGGGTATGGGTTATGGGTATCTATTGCTTTGGCTTGAGCTTGAGTGAAAGCATCCAGAGTTCAAATGTAGCCCGATAAACCCAGTTGTGGATTGGCTTGGATCAGATGAAATGATTAATTGGCTGTGTGTGAGATTGAATGTCCCCTGTTCCTTGTAAGAATCATGCCTAGCTCGGGGGTGGCATTTGTGTCGAGAGATTGATGAACACAACTGGCCTATGGTTGGGAGGAACATTGCAGCGACATAGCTAGTTGTTTGGGACCGCATTATAGTGAGATGAGTATATTCTCTTATGTGTATTTACTTCTGCATTGTTTTAATTAATTGATGACTGTTACTGATATATTAAGTGCATATGAAAATCTGTGTGTGGATGAATTTATTTTCGCTGTGCATATTTGTTTGATTTACATCTGCACACTTTTGTTTTTAACTGTATGCATCTAATGAATGGGCTGAGTTTTATGAAAAGCCCCATAGATTGGTAGCATGTTCCCTTTCTTGCATTGGGTCCAAGGGTGGGTACATTACATTTTGGTATCAGAGCTGCTAGTTGAAACATTGGACCTCTATGGGCCAAATCCAATTACAGTCACATGGGAAGGTCCCTTCCTAATCACCACAGGTACCAGCATCGAGCCTAAACTGGCTAAGTTGAATAAAATTATAGAGGTAAGATCACCTCCTGCTGAGCAGCAGTCATCACAGGAAGAAGAAAAGAAGGAACTCGGAAATTGTTTTAAGTGTTTTTGAAAATTTTTGTTTAAGTCTGTTTTGGGAAGAACTCAGAAATATTCGTCGAAACAGCGGGAGAATTCAGCGAATTACTCCGAAACCATGGGAGAATTCGACGAATTGCTCCAAAACTGTAGAAGGATTCCGCGAGTTGTTCCACAACGCAGAAGAGTTCGGCAAGTTGGCCTGAAACTGCGGAAGGATTCCACGAGTTGTTCCGCAACGCGGAAGAGTTCGGCAAGTTGTCCCGAAACTGCAGAAGGATTCCGCGAGTTGTTCCGCAATGTAGAAGAGTTCGGCAATTTGGCCCGAAACTACGGAAGGATTCCACAAGTTGTTCCGCAATGCGGAAGGATTCAGCAAATCATTCCGAAATTGTGGAAGAGTTCGGCGAATCATCCCACAACTGCGGAAGACTTCGATGAATCGTCCCGCAACTGCGGAAGACTTCAGTGAATCACCCCGAAATTGTGGAAGACTTCGGCGAATTGTTCCGAAATTGCGGAAAGAAATTCCAAATGTCTTCCGAAACTGTGGAAGGAATCCTCTTCTGAAACTACGGAAGGAATTCTCTTCCGAAACTACGGAAGGAATTCTCTTCTGAAATTGTGGAAGAACTCCACAAGTTGGCCTGAAACAGGTCGGAAGAACTCCACAAGTTGCTCCAAAACAAGGAATTTCAGCCATTTTTTAAGGAGATTTTTAGGTGCCAAAAATGGAAAAATTGCTATGGAACTTATGCGCCAGATTGCGCGAAATGGAAATATTTACAAACAAACAAACAAACAAACAAAATGAGGGCATTGCCCTCGACCCTCCCTGCAATGGCGCAGGGAAGCCACAAGGGGGCAAGCCCCCTTGACCCCTGTCGTCCCCCGGAAAATAGTCATTGAAAGTGTGAAATGCATTCTTGGGATGAAGAGCAAGAATTTCATAGAAGGTTGTGGAATCCTCAGTAAGAGTAATTGGTTGTGATATCCATTATGGAAGATGAAAGGGAAAATGCCTCACCTTAAACTATTTCTGTTTATAGCATAAGAATTGCATGTTTGGAAAATAGCAAGAATGAATGATTGCACATATGTATATGTTGAATTGCTAATTCATGATAATATCATAGCTAATAATTGCTTGTATGCTTGGTAGGGAAGCCAAGGAAAGGATTAGCTATGATGAGGATGAGGAACTCCATGATGGAATGGGGAATTGGGAAGAATTCCTTAACTCCTCTCTTGCTATTATATTTATATTCTGAAAAATTATGGCATAGGGATGCTGGAAATGCAAGAGGATAGATAGATGAAGTGAATATGTACTAGATGGAATATTGCACAGTGCATGTGAAAATGTTTTTGCATGTATATGATATTGCATATTGGTAAAATAGTGAGGTTTTACATATGCAATGAGCCACTTAAGACAATGATTGTGGTTGCTAATAATAAGTTGTGTTCACATTGGTTGTAGGACCAAAGACAACCAAAGCATGGCTAAGGATGTGGATGATGATTGTTGCATCCAACCTCATGAAGAGAGGATGGTGCAACAAATCCATGATCATGATGTTGGAAAAAGGACTGAGTAGCCTTGGTAAGAGGCCGACTGATCAAGTAACATCAAGTGATATTAATAACAACCATGCAGGTAAGGGTTAACGATGCTTAATTGCATGAATGTTGAAAGAGGATGTGGTGAGTCTCTTCAACTAAGCTTAAACTAAGGTGATTTGGTTTGCATTGAGTACATGAATGTGAATGCCAACCCACCAAGTATGGTGAGGTGCGGGTAGGTGAAGGCATGGAGCCTTACACCCTATAGTTTCTAGAAACCTCAATGCATTCATATGAATTCATATCATGCCATTTGTGAATATTGGTTGTGAGTTTAACCAAAGCAACTAAGGACTTATGGACATGTCATGGTAGTGCATACTGTATGTAGTAATCATGGTTAGGCCATAGTATGTTTGAATGCATAGTATTCATGAAATCATGCAAGATGGCATTGAAGAGATGTGCATTGAAATATTTGGTAAATGTTGTAAATATGCATGCATGTGTAGGTGCACATGTTGAAATGCATTGTGTGAATGCATGGATGTGACATATATATGTTTCAATGCAGATAGATAATAGATGAAATGGTGGACTATTGCTAATCCTGAGACCATTTCATAAGCTGCTATAAATGTAGGAGAATGATTGAACATAAAAGGTAGACATGTTGATGGGCTACCAAGAGTGCTATGTTGGAAGGACAGAATTGCATGAAATGTGAAGTAATGAGTATTTACTGTCTATCTAAATTGCATGGATAGTGTGACTGTGTCTTGCAATTTTTAAATGCATATATAGAGATGTATATATTTCATTGCATTTAAAATGTTAACAGTTGAAAGTGTTTGAATTATAGAGCGTTATCATTCTAATATCAGTTCAGTGGTTGTTGTAGCAATGAAAAGAGTATATGCATACATACTCACAACGTGATTGGCTTATTGAAATTTCAGTTTTCAGGTAGAAAAGTCTTGCATATGGAAATGAGGATAAGTCCATAGTAAAGACCAGGATCTACCATGTGCAGAAGCCAAAGGTTATGAGAAGGTTCTCATGGTTGTAAATTTATGCATGAAACAAATCTGAAAATTGTCTGGTTTAAGTTTAGGAGAATAGTCTCATAGTTGCAAATCTAATTTCTGTAGGAAAACAGATTTACAAATTTTAGATTTGAGAATTTGCTTATAATTGCTAATGACTATTTGGCTTATATAGAATTGTGTCAGGAGGACATGTTATAGGTGGGTGTTCATGTATGGTAGCAAGGGTGAAACCATAATGGGCAGAGTGATACCACTTACAAGAGCCAAACAATATGAGGAGAGCCTCATTGCTAAGAAAATCAATTTCTGTAGGAGACAGAATTGTAAATTCATATTGAATTTAATTATTAATGCTATTGATTGGTTATGGAACAATTATATTTGAAGTTTATTGCTAAATGTTGCTGACTGTTTGGCTATTTGATAAAGTGTGCCAGGATGACACATTGCAGGAAGACCATGTGTGATGGCCTGCAGAAGCCAAACTAGATGGGAAGGATCCCATGCTTTGGAAATGGGTTTCGGGTGAAACGCCATTGTAAATGTTGATAATGTCTCAGCAGAACTGCATGTTGGTAAAGCATGTGAGTGAGACAGTAAATTATGCAAAGAAGGCATGCGTGGGTTATGGCATGAGAAAATATTGGGGTGGCAAACCGAAGGACTGATGACTTAGAGAAGGGAGCCCCCATTCTTCGCAAATGAAGAAAATATACATTTGTGAAACGAATGAGTATTCGGTAATCCTAAATAAGGATATATATGTCTAGTTATTAGGTTTAATATGTAGAGCATGTTTTATTATTTCATTATTGTTCCAGACTAGAGTGTGACTAAGGCCTACATGGCTCACATCGGAAAGGGATGCATACCTTTCGGGTGATGGGTTATGTTAGGGTTTCAATATTGACTACACCCTAAGGGAATGGACGCATTCCTGGTGTTTCAATACTTGATAGTGAATGATATGAAATATGATTACAATTTTTGAGCACCAATACTGATGAGCCTGCTTATCCTTCTTGTGCTAATAGCTTACACAAATGCAACTTGGTGTTGCATGATTAAGAGGCAAAGTGAAGCAAGGGTGTTCAAGAGGACTGTATGGGTAGTGGTAACCATTCTACGCTCACACTAAAGGACAATATAAGAGGTGGATAGGCCCGAGGAGTTGTGTTGTAGAAAAGGGGTATCATCCCTGTGTATTGTGAGTGGGTATTATGGGGCCATGATAGCTTGTAGTCAAGTGAGTCACCTATGGAGTTCCTGGAAGGAACCACCGGTTGCATAAGAGAAGGAGCCACATAATCATGTTATGTTGTTCATATTTCCTGATAAACCTAGTCGATGTACTGGCTTGGAAATGGTTGTTGGATGCATGATAAACCTAGTCAGTGTACTGGCTTGGCATGTTGTTAGATTGATGCCTGACAAACCTAGTTGGCGTACTGGCTTGGCATTGCTTATTTGCATGTTGTGGAGGTATTGGTTATTTGGGTGTTATTTCCTGACAAACCCAATCGGAGAACTGGCTTGGAAATGATTGTCGTATGCTTGATAAACCCAGTCAGCGTACTGGCTTAGCATACTGATTTTTGAAATGCTTGATAAACCCAGTCGGCGTACTGGCTTAGCATACTGATTTTTGAAATGCTTGATAAACCCATTCGGCGTACTGGCTTAGCATACTGATTTTTGGGATGCCTGATAAACCCAGTCGGCACACTAGCTTGGCATTGCCTATTCGGATGATGTTGTGGAGCAGCAGGTGTGCTGGCCAAGCATCCACCCCATAGGTGATCCAAGGCTTGTAAAGCAGAGAAGGAAACTTGTGGAGTAGTGAGGAAATGCACAATACAGGAAGCAAAGACCCTGAAAGAACTATAAATGCTTGGTAAAGCCAGAGAGTAACTGGTTGGGTGCTATAAAATTCTTGGTAAATTCAGAGAATAGTTGGTGGGAACATTAACCACTTGATGTTGTGGAGCAGCCGGCGTGCTGGCCAAACATTCCCTTAAACAATTGATCAAACCAGTCAACGTACTAGCCTAGCATTGCCTATTCGAATGGTTGTGGAGTAGGCCTGCGTGCTGGCCCAACATTCATTGTTGTATCCACGGGAAATACAATGCTTGGAAAGCAAAGAGGGATCCTGTGGAGTAAAGTGACGACATCCCATACAGATAAGTATTTGGTTATCTTGCAACTCTTGCTTATGAATATACATGTGTATATGATTTAATTATGATTTCTTAAATTCTCGTTTGGAGATAAACCCTATGAAAATACACTAAACATGTGAATTGACTCAATGTTTGAGTGTAGGTATTGTTGGAAGCAAGGACTATGAAAGCGACTGAAGGATGCATGTGGACATGTGACCGTCCTAAAGAGAGCTCAGTATGAGTGATAATGAAAGATGGTGCTAGTGGAACTGTGTGGGTCCTAGCAGCCAAAGGTTCTGTAAGCAACAATGGGGAAGGGTTCCCTAGTTGAAAGGCATTAGACAGACCTTAGACACTAAAGTGTCATAGCCAAGAAAGGGCAAGTCAAGCATTCACATTGAAGTGAAAGAGGCTAAGGAGCATAAAAACACAAGTGATGGTGTGACTCTGAATTGGAACAAGACTAAGAGGGGGAAACTCTTACTCTTCTCTTTCCTTATGACTGATGCAACTTAGAAACAAAATATTGTTGAGTGCATGTCATAGATGAAGTTGATTGTGTTTATTGCTTGAAATAAATTATGAATGCTGAAATAGTTATATTCCTATGGAAGGATGAACATGAGTGAGATCATGTGTGTGTTAGGAAAGCATGAAATATGTGGAAGTCTCATGAGTAAATCATGGACGTTCCAAGTCAATTGGGAAAATGATTGACTAATTTTAATATTGTGTTATGCTTGTCCTAACAGGAATTGCCACGATGAGTCTCACAGGAGAGACATTGAAAGCTAATTGTTTTGGCTGGAAGTCTTCCTCAATTAGTTACCAGGACAACAAGGAAGATGAAATCCATGAAATTCCAGACTTGTATATCAATTGGAAGATAAACAAATGGAAGGGATTGCAGTGGAGCGATGCCCACCTGCAGAACTGGAAGATCAAGCTAGCAAGAACAGCTTGTGGAAGCCAAAGGAATTGGTCCTGAAAGCTCAAAGTAAAGGGATAAAACGCAGGACAGACCTGCCACCATTTGTGAATTCTGAGGCATGTGTAAAGTGGGTATTTATACCTAAGTGTTGGAACACCGAGGACGGTGTTATTCCAAGGGGAGGGGAATGTAATGTCCCCAGTTTGACCCCATGGCATTAAATTGTAAATGATGTAATATTGTTATAAAATCGTGGTGAGGAGCTCAAGGCCAAGGCCCCCGCCATCAATTTAGTGATGCATATGGTTTACGTGCTAGCCAGGCACATTAAAATTGTAAATATGCATTTTAATAAATACCCACAACTAGCTATGCAATGCAACAAGAGATGGGGGCATGATTTTACAAGGAATTGGCGGGGGGGGGGGACATTCAAACCCTTGAGCCACTCAAGTCAAGCCAAGTGTCAATGAGAGAACCCATCAAACCCTCAACTACCCATGTTGACTTTTGCACCCAACCATTGAGTTCTCCCAAGAGTTGGTTGAGGTAGTTAATGCCTTGGGAATGGAGAGGTGTGGCTGTCCAAATTCAAGTATGGGCAAGCCACCCTTCATGGAAAATTGTGTTTGTCTTCTTGGGCAAGAAAAAGAGCCAGGAATTGCTCCCCAAGCCATTACCCATCAACCAGTTCCTCTTCCTCACGAGTTGGGAGCTACTTGGGCGTTTTTCAGCCATGTTTTTATGGTTTTCCTTGATCCTCAGCTGGGAGAAGGGCGTTTTTGTGTTGTATACCAGTGGGGAGGAAGGGGAAATCGAACGGGGGTTCAATAGAGACCTTTTTGGGCTGTTGAAGGCTGAGATATTTGGGGAAGAAATCGTTTTTCCTCCCTGTGGTTGTTTGCCCCATCCCACAATCCGTTTTTGGTTGGGAACGTTTTTGGGAAAACCCATGGCCATCTTATTCGTAAATCCCATTGTTTAAAATGTGTATCTATGCCCAATGTTGTGCTTGCTATGTGAGAAAAGAGTATGTTGGGGTATGGGTTATGGGTATCTATTGCTTTAGCATGAGCTTGAGTGCAAGCATCCAGAGTTCAAATGTAGCCTGATAAACCCAGTTGTGGACTGGCTTGGCTTAGATGAAATGATTAATTGGATGTTGGTTAGCTTGAATGTCCCCTATTCCTTGTAAGAATTATGCCCAGCTTGGGGGTGGCATTTGTGTTGAGAGATTGATGAACACAACTGGCCTATGGTTGGGAGGAACGTTGCGGTGACATAGCTAGTTGTTTGGGACCGCATTATAGTGAGATGAGTATATTCTCTTATGTGTATTTACTTTTGCACTGTTTTAATTAATTGATGACTATTACTGATATATTGAGTGCATATGAAAATATGTGTGTGGATGAATTTATTTCCGCTGTGCATATTTGTTTTATTTACATCTGCACACTTTTGTTTTTAACTGTATGCATCTAATGAATGGGCTGAGTTTTATGAAAAGCCCCATAGATTGGTAGCATGTTCCCTTTCTTGCATTGGTTCCAAGGGTGGGTACATTACACCACGGGTGGAGCTTGTGCAGCATGATAGCGGCACTGACAATTGCAGGTCTGCAGGATCAGGGAGATCGGTGGACAGAAACAGCGTGTCTTGGGAAGAGCAGCAGCAGGTTGAAGGCCTGTGCGATGCACATAAGAGAGGATTCATTCGGGATCACTTAGATCACTTGGATCAATCACTTGGAAGTGGATTTGTAAATTGGAAAGATAGTCACACATCTACCGAGAACAGAGAGATCAGAACCATAGCTCATATTTCTGTAGTGAACCAGGAGAGGGTGAATATCTACACATGGGGAGAACACAGAGTTACTTCTGTGTATTGTAATAGGCTAAGGTTGACATAGTTAGTTGTTTACATTCCTTGCATTTTGGATTGTAATCGTATTCGATTGAATTAATAGAAGCCAGCTTCTGGCATCCGGTTTACATCCAGTTCATGTGAATGTGTGTATTGTGTGTAATTCGTTAAGTAAGAGGGTCCGAAAAACCTGTCTTGCATCAAGTGGTATCAGAGCGGTAGTATCCTGCGGATAGGAAAGACTGTGAGAGTGTGTTAACAGCTCCAGCTATGGTTGGGTAGAGTTATGCACGACCTATGAAATTCCAGTTGCGATTGGGCGAGTGGGAGTTTCAGCTGAGGTTGAAAATGGATCACAGAGGCATTAATGTCTGAGGAGTTGGACGAAGAGCACGTGGCGCAGCTGTTAGCACCTAGTTTTCACAGTGAAAATAATGGAGTATGGGAGAAAAAGTGTTTTAAAAATTTGCAAATGTGATGAGAAAATTCCTAAAAGTGTCCTCATTTTAGCAATCATGGGGAAGAAGCTTGACCAAGGATGAAGAAATTGAAATGCCAAGAGAAAATGTCAAAAGGGAATTCAAAAGAAAGTGTAAGAATAAAAATCGAGAGAAAAAAGGGTGTAAAAAATATAGTCCAAAAGAAATATTACAAAGTGCTAAAACAGGAGCAAGTTCAAGGTTGATCAGTTGTCGAAAAATAGATCAACAGTCCACATTTAAAATACGAATCACCAAAATGCACAGAGAGAAAGGTAATAAGTGGTTGCGAAAGGGGAAAACCGGTGGACAGGTGGCGGATATAAAAGGATTCGCAAGTAGTTGGGGTGGTATTAGAAACCATGTTAATAGAAATGCGAAACCACCATAGTGGAGGGTATGTCATTTAAATCAACGGTTGAAATTAATGATGAAAGATTTGACAATTCAAAACACTTGCTTAAATAACAGTTGCAGTTTCAGAAAGATCAACGGATCAGATTGCAGGTGAATTAAATCATGCATCAATAGTGATGAGTTTTAAAGGTGTGTTAAGGATAGTGACATGGAGCCCTCCAGGGGGAAAGGTTGAAATGTTAAACACTGTGCAAGTCCCACTATTGATGCATGATAGATGGAAGATCGATGATCCTAGATGATTGACGCATCATGAAGATGCACGATGGATAGAAAAGGAAGCGGATGAGAAAAGAAAAACTGCTAGACACATGGATGCATCATATTAGTCCGCTTTTGATCAATGTGGTTCCAGAAACCAACTTCCGGGGTTGCGAAGCTGTATTTTGTGTGATTACCACTAAGATCCAACGGTCAAGGTTTGAAAGATGAAAATGATCGGATGGCAGGAATAAAAAAATTATCAAGTGGCAAACGGACATGAAATCTGACAATCCAGATTACAACACTTGAGATAAATGACTGGGAAAAATAAGCGCCCGAAAAGATGCTCGGAAGATAAAGAAAGTGGGTTATATATAGCAAAGAAACACATGAAACTTGACATTTGTCTTTGCACTGTCAACGCTAGAAGGTTCCAGATGAGTGGGCACAGCAGAAAGCAACAAAGAAGGACAATGTGCATGGTTGTCAGCGACAGGTAGGGCCTTGTAACCCAAACTAATAGTATTTTAAAACTTGTTTATAAAAGGTAAAATGGAAACAATCCATGATGTAGACGAAGCTAAGGTTAAAGATGCTTTGGAGGATAGAGATAGGGATATTTTTGATACCTCCATTAGGTTATCAGTGGCAGAAATTAAGATGAGATTGAAGAGTTTGCTAGAAGGAGGTCTAGACATGCACAAAGTTAACCAGTCATCCCTCTTTTCATTTTTCCCTGACCAAATTGTCTCATTCCCAGAGTTTGTGTCATGGTGTGCATCAAATTACTCAGAAGCTGAGCAAGCTGTTATGAATTCCCCAAAAACTAGAATTGTCTGTCAGATAGAACCCCTCCTTGTAGGAGATGCCTAGAATTCCCTACGTCTGAAATGCCTGAACCAGAGAGTTTTTTCGAGAAGTCAATTATTGACCTATATCACCAGTCGTCCCCTGAGACTAAGCAAATTTTCATGGCCTCTTTCCTTAAACCAAATTGGGAAGTCACTAAAAATCCCTATTCTTTAGATGTCAGTCTTTTCAATGAGAATACCCAACTTGTCCTTTCCCTGTTGGCTTTGTTTTTAGGTCTTGATACAGATGCATGGGTGATTTAACTTCAATTAAGTTTGTTCTTTAGAATGAACATCAGTTCACCTAAACTTGAAGGTAGTCAGATACCCCGTTTTAAGTTTGAAGAATTTTTGGCTGAAAGGATTCATTTGCAGATGGAAAATTTTCATAGCCTAAGGAAGTTCAGGTTTCAATCCCATCTCATGAATATGGTTATGTTCTCTAGTCGAGAAGAAATTTTATTTTATATATATATATATATATATATATATATATATATATATATATATATATATATATATATATATATATATATATATATATTTTTTTTTTTTTTTTTTTTTTTTTTTTTTTTTTTTTTTTTTTTTTTTTTTTTTTTTTTTTTTTTTTTCTGAAAATAAATTTCACAAATACAATGGAGGATAATATGTTTAATTATATGAATTACATGTTATTAGAGATATATAGCATGATTTTCGGAGAAAATTTACCCAGAGTGTTACCTGAAATGAAGACCCTAATGCAGTTGAGTACCGATTTGGTTGTGGGAGACTGGTTTTTGTCGAAAGACAATACTATTCTTAGGCTGTATGGTTTCAAACACCAGCTGTATATATTACCAACATTTTTGACATTGAGGGTCTTTGCTCTTGAGTTTGTTAGACAAAAACTGATTATGGAAGATAATCATCTTTTATTTTTTAAGAAAGCCACCGATATCAAGTATCCTTTACAGTAGGTCCGTTTGTTGTAAAAAATAAATATGCCATTCTGTACATAGAGAAATTGTTAGAAGAAATGAATTTTAAAAAGGAAGTGGAAATCGATTATGATCCTTTTCATGTCATATCGGAAAGGCAACAGTCTAATCATACTAAAGCTTTTGTTCATCAAGAAGTGGAAGGAATATTGTTGAAAAAGGAAAATTACAATATGAAAGTGAAGAAAATATAAGTTTAAAAGGAGGAGAGCTAGTGTTGACAGACTATACAGGAGAAGCAGAGACTTCAACAAGCGCTGCAGTTATTGGAGGAAAAAGAATTTTTCAGGATGTAGTTGATTCAGAAGATGGAGAACAAGAAAAAGTGAAAAAAATCTAAGTTGGATGAACAACAAGATTTGTTGTTACTTACATATGAGGAAGTACCAGAAGTCCGAATACAAGAGTATACATTTCAAGAGGCCAAGGAAATAAGAGATGTTAATAAGTTTCAAACTAGAGCATATATGTATAGCAAGTACAGCCAAGACAAGCAGGCTTCGTCTTAAGAGACTTTCCAATTGTTTCCAAAAGTCAGAAGCTTGGCTAAGTCAAATATTAATTTGGTTACCAGTCGAGAGGTAAAAGAAAACATGTTGAATTTGGCAATGTCATCAAGTGATAAAGTTACAGAAATGAAATTCAATTTGAAGAAAATCATTGCACCTGATAAAATTCTTTTACAGAGGCAGACAAGGGAGGTGATATATGCTAATTTTTTCAAAGCTACATTGGAGGTTGAAAAATTGAGAACTATTGTAGATAAGTTGAATAATCAATTAAAGCAAGAAAAGATAGAAATAAATCCCGCCAACAGCAAATCAATAAGTTGCAGATTGATTTGGCTGGAAGTGGCACTAAAGGGAATGCGGGAAAAATTTTGTTAAAAGAAAAAGAAAATTTAATCCAAGAGTTGAGAAAGAAGTTGAAAATCTCGGAGACTCAGCTTATTCAAGGACTTGAATTGACCAAATTAGAACAGGAAAAAGAAAAATTATCTAAAGAGATGGATGATGTCACAGTTCAGTTATTAAAAATGGTCGAAAAGGAAGCTAGTTGGGAGAAGGAAAAAACAAGTTTAAAAAATCAAGTCGAAGATTTGAAAAATAAATTGTCAAATCTATCCCAACAACAAACAGGTGCCAATCAGATTGAAGAAGGGAATAGTGCAGATAGTCTTCTACAGGCCATGTCTCAAGTGAGTTTGAAATATGTCGAGATTAAAGAATTAAAAGAAGAAACTCAGAGGTTAAAAGAAGAAAGTGAGAAGAAAGATGAAGAAACGAAATATTTGCAAGAAAAGTACAAAGAATTGATTGAAACAAATAAAAGATTGAAAAACCATGCAATGGGGAAAGTAGCTATGCAAGGATGTAAGCACATGGTGTGGGATTTAATCATTAAAGAAGCTGAAAATTTCAGACCATATTTGGATTTCATAAGAGTAAAGGAAAAAGTGATTAAAGATGCTTTAACAAGTTGTACTGCAATAAGAGAGAATCTAAGTAGGAATCCCAATGAGACGACACAAAACACAATTACCTTTTTGAATAGTTTAACAGAGGAAGATCTAAGGATCTTGGGTATTAAGAAAAGGATTACAGTCATTACATGGGCAAGAAGAATTTTAGGAAAGCATGCACACGTCGAGAATGTTGAAGCCAAAGCTGGAGCTATGAGGAAACAAGTAACGAGATTCAAAAAATAGTTTGAGAAATTGATTGAAAAAGGTTTACCTGCATTATGGGATGAACATCAGGAGTTTAGTCCCCAAGATGAATATAAGAAATTATTGTTCGATATAAGAATGGATCATGGGAAATTTCAGCATTTAAATCATTTACTTACAGGGAAAATTTTAATGGAAAAGATTGTAGAAGATTTTGAATTTTTAAATAAGATGGTTTCGATTGGTGAAAGACTTCCACAGATTTTCCTTGCAAATCATGTTGAAATAAGAGTCATGGTAAAATAGATGACAAGCTACGATCTTCCAACTGCTGATCAGTGGACAAGCATAGAGAAGTATGGGAAAATGAAGTACACACTTCGTTCTTGAAAGTATCCATTGGATTTTACATCAAATGAAGACTTATAAATATTTTTATTCAAAAGAAATTTGTAATATTTTTATGACTTCGACTCAACATTTGGCAAGTTTAGTTAAGTTATTTTAGTTTTTAGTTAAAAGAAGCAGTTAGGTTTTGCTTCGCAAAAATTTTGTATAAAAGACAATGTAAATTATTTTGAAGGGGTTGGAAATGTTTTGAAAGACAAGAGTTTTTGTATCGAGAGGATATATTTTTGATATAAGAGAGCCATACAGGAAATGACATATCTTTACAATATCAGAGATTCATGTGTTGATCAAAATTATAGTCTATACTTTCTTTTCTTATATGTGTATGTTTACTTTTATTCGTTATACTTTCCATTATGTCATATCTTCTATACTCAGATGAGAGTTTATAATAAATTGAGATTCATATGTTTTATGCCTTGATTTATCGGATCTAAGTATCCATTATTTCTCTAAAATTGATAGTGGATTCATCTTTTGGTGCCCATTATTGATGGACTGTCTATGTTTCTTTCTAAATCACTTGCAAAAAGCTTTGACTGTAATGTGACGACTACCTTGCCTCTGTGAAAATCTTTATTGTTTTTTATTCGCTGGTCTATACATTTCATAGTTTCGACTCCATGCCCAATGATTCTTGTGTGAATTTCAACCAAATACTTATTTTGAAAAAACCCCTAGTTATTATCTTTAGCCATTTACATATTTTTGAGAGAGCCCTCTCTGGTAGGGAAAAGGCTAATTTCCCTCCTAAAGGTTGGTTTGAAACAGTTACTTTAGGTTTATCCTTCCACAACCAAAGGGTAAAATCTGAGCGATAACATTTTGGCATCGTTTCTGGGGAATGAAGGTTTTATTTTCCCTAGGAAGAACGACATTGCAGTCAAATTTCATTGGGAAAAGAAGTTTGATATTTTCAGTTGGTTGTATCTTGCCCTGGCGACTTCACATTCAGATTTTCTAGTTTTAAAAAGGCGACTCCAAGAAAATACATTGTGGCTTCCAGAAGAATCCCTACGAGGGGAAATCCAGATTCACAATTATTCTCCAGTGTAGAAAGTCCAGAAATTCTCCTGAAAAAAAGAATAAAGGAAAAGAAAAAGAAGGTACTTCTCAAATACAAAATATTTTTTCTTTTCAAGAAGAGCTATTAAGTAATGAAAATGTTGATATAAGTGAAAGACCTTTGTTTAGAACTAAATCAGAATCATATTTGAAAGAAACTGAGGTTGATCACGATAGTTTTTGGAGGTATTCTTTACAGTCAGTTTGGGAAGGATTACAAAAATTTGAAAGAGCCGAGTCCAAAAAACCTAAAGCCCAAAGAGTACCAATAAGAAACCAGAACGCCATACCACAAACTCCACCTTTAATTCCACAAAATCCTCCTACACCAATGGTTGCTAGGTTTGCTCCCCTTTTCTTACCCGCTGCTCTACATGACCTTCCCCAAAATTATGGACAAAGGAATATACAGTTTGATGGGGAGGGAGATATTAGAGCCCAACAACATATTGATAAATTCAGTGACTTTATTGATCTTGAAGAGGTAGATTATGATGATAGAAAAATGCGACTGTTAGCCCAAAGTCTTTCAGGAGAAGTCAAAAAATGGTTTAGGACTTTGCCTGCGGGATCTATTCCTACATACAATGACTTTGTAACCCTTTTTATTGAGAGCTGGGAAGATAAGAAGAATCCTTAACAAATATTAACAAAATACAATAATTTGAAAAAGGGAAGTTTTGAAACGGTCCAAGAATTTTCTGCTAGATTCATGAGGGTTTATAATTCAATTCCTGTTGGATTTAAACCTTTGGTAGGGGTTGCCAAGTTACATTATGCAGACGCATTTGAAGGTGATTTTTCTTGTACATTAAGGGAAAGAAGGTTAGCTACTTTATCATATATGATGAGAGATGCAGTGGAAGCAAATATGATGGATTCTAGAAAGATAAAACAAAAAGTTGACATGGATAGAAGAAAAATTAAAGAAGATAATCAGCCTTCAACCTCTTTTTCTTCTACTGATGCAAAATTTGAGGTCATGATGAGAGCTATGGATAAATTACCAGATAGTTTGGCATTGGATAATAGAGTTCAAAATAGAGAACAACCAGAACCACCCATTAGAAACCCAAATTTCAGAAGGCCAATTCCTCCACAAATTAGACAAAGAGATCAAAGAGATCAGAGGAATCAAATAAATGCAGAGGAAAATCCAGTGAGACCTTCGTTTCCTGAAAATTATGTGGATGAAGGGAATGAGACAGAGTTAATGGAGAGTGAAATACATCACTTTGGAGATATGGATTCAGAGGTATATTTGACCAATATGGAGCATGATATGTTTTCTACAGATGGGGAATGCAATATTTTGGAGTCAGAAACTGAGCAGTGCCAGATTGGATATCAAAATGCCATAAATGATCTTCAAAGGAAAATTAGTCTCAGAAATAGAAATGTAGTGGTGGACAAAGGCAAAGGTCTAATGGATAAACCTTCAACCAATTAGAATAGAAACAATAAAGAAAATGAAGATGTAGTGAAAAATATCCCAGAGAAAAAAGAATTGACTAGAGATGGTGATAAAAGTGTGGTTCCTTTTAGTTTACAGAATGAAATAGCCAAGATCAAAATTTCCATACCTTTCAATGAAATATTGAAAAACACCGAATATAAAGAACAAATTTCTAAAATGGTTGGAGGTCAGATGTAAATGGAACCAGATACATTATAATTGAATGATGATACTCCAACTATTCATATGGGTTCAAAAATAGAGGACAATAGTGTGGATGCTATACCACCTTTCTATGTAAACCTAAATATTCATGATAAAGTTTTGCATAATTGTATGCTTGATTCAGATGCTTCGCATAATTTGATGCCTAAAGTCATGGTAGAAATTTTGGGTTTAGAGATAACAAGACCATATAAATATTGATTTTCTTTTGATTTGAAGAAAGTAAAATGCTTGGGATTAATCAAAGATTTGGTGGTAAATCTTACTAAAATGCCAGTTAAAGGAGTTGTTATGGATATGGTTGTTGTTGATATTCCACCAAAGTTTAGCATGTTGTTATCTAGATCATGGGCATCAAAACTCAAAGGAACCTTGCAAATGGATATGTCCTTCGCTACTATTCCAGTTCTTGGGGAGCATAGGAGGTTATATTCTGAAAAAAGGCATCATTATGTGGTAAGTGATAGAGATAAAACTGGAACTCATTCTATATATGCAGTAGATACAGATTTGGGATCTTCAATTTTTTACAATGATATTGAATCCGAAGAGAAAATAGATTTGATTAAACCAAAAGAAGAAAATTTGCCAAGTGAAGAAAAATTGCTAAAAGAAAAGGTGAGAAAAGAAGGAACCTGGATTATGCATTTTGATGGGTCGATGAGTAAAGAAGGAGATGGTGCAGGTGTATGGATCATCACTCCAGATCATGAATTTTTTATGTATTCTTTTAAGTTGGATTTTGAATGTACGAATAATGTTGTGGAATATGAAGCACTGATTTTAGGGTTGAACTTGTTAAAAGATATGAAAGCAAAGAAAATTGAAGTGTTTGGAGATTCAGAATTGGTGATAAATAAGGTAAAAGCAATCTATCAAGCAAGACATCCAAGGTTGAGATATTATAGAAATGAAGTTTGGGATTTATTAGAAAATTTCTTTGATGAACATGATGTGGTTACAATACCAAGAGTTGATAATTCAATAGCAGATTCTTTGGCTACTACTGCTGCAGCTTTCAGGGTTCCCAGTTTTTCCAAGAAGAAATATGATATTGAAGTTGTGAATAGACCTTCCATTCTTGATAATATTATACATTGGAAAGTCTTTGAAGATGATCAATAGATCAAAAGGTTTTTAGAAATGATAGATGAGTTTACTCACAGATCCATTGACACTGAAGATGCTGAAGATTTTCCTGATATGAATGAATTTTCTAAAGAACCAGAAAGGTTTAAAGAAAACATTGGAGGTAAGGATATAATTCAGTTGAAAAATAATGTCATTCCTAGAGGCCTTGTCCCATTAGAGAAGTTATTTGACAAGAATGATGTAGCTAAGAATCCGAAGGTAGAACCCAAGGGGGAAGATATCAAAGATTGTAACATTGGAACCAAAGAGAATCCCAAGATAGTGAAGATCTCAAATAAACTTCCAAAAGAAGAAGAAAAGAAATACGTTGAACTAATGAAAGAATTTATAGATGTTTTCATGTGGAGTTATGAAGATTTAAAGGAGTATGATACTTCCATAATTCAACATACAATTCCAATCAAGCCAAATGAAAAACATTTCAAACATAAATTGAGAAGAATAAATCCCAAGTTACTTCCAGTAATTGAAAAAGAAGTCAAAAAGTTGTTTGATGCTAAAATTATTGTGTCTTTGAGAATTTCCAGATGGGTAGCAAACATAGTACCGGTAAGGAAGAAAAATGGAGAGATATGGTTGTGTGTGGATTTTAGAAATTTGAATAAAGTATCTTTGAAATATAATTATCCACTTCCCAAAATAGATCATATTTTATAGAAAGTTGTTGGAGCAGAGATAATTTCTATGTTAGATGGATTCTCTGGATACAATCAGATTAAATTTCATCCAGAAGATTGGGAGAAGACAGCTTTTACTACTCCATGGGGAACATTTATGTATGCTAAAATGCCATTTGGGCTAATGAATGCAGGAGCTACGTTTCAAAGGTCTATGGACATTTCCTTTGCAGAAGAAAAGGATAAGTTTGTGGTAGTGTACATGGATGACATAACTATATACTCAAAATTTATTGTAGATAATCAAAAACATTTGCAGAAAGTTTTCTTAAAATGCAGAAAGTTTGGCATCTCACTGAATCCTAAAAAGTCTCATTTTGCTATGGACGAAGGGAAATTGTTGGGACATATTATATCAAAAGATGGCATCAAAATTGACCCAGAAAGAGTATCAACAATAAAGAAGATTGGGATACCTAGAAGTAAAAAAGAGGTACAATATTTTATTGGTAGAGTAAATTTCTTAAGATGGTTTGTTCCAAGTTTTGCAGAAATTTTGAGGAATATTTCTGAAATGTTAAGGAAAAATAATGAAATCAAATGGACACCTGAAGCTAGACAATCCTTCAGTGATATTAAAAAGGCCTTAACTGAAGCCCCGGTTTAAATCAGTCCTGATTTTTCAAAGGATTTTATTATATTCTCTTATGCATCACAACATACTTTGGCTGGGGTTTTATTGCAAAAGAATCAAGAAGGAATGGAACAAGCAATTGCTTTTTTTAGTAAGATTTTGAGAGATAGATAGCTGAAATATAATATCATGGAGAAATAGGCTTATGCATTGGTGAAAACATTAAAAGATTTCAGATTTTATATATTACATTCACATATTGTTGCGTATGTTCTGTCTGTAGCAGTAAAAGATATTCTTACTCAACCTGATCTAGAAGGAAAAAGATCAAAGTGGATTGTTGTTTTGTTAGACTATGATTTAGATATTAAGCCTACAAAGTTGATAAAAGGACAAGGCTTAGAAAAGATGATGACTGAAAACAATTGTGAAACTTTAGATATAAATTTCATTTTAGAAATATCAACAGAAATAGTCCCAGAATGCCAAGTAATTGAAGATTTTTCCTTGTCACCATGGTATGCAAATATTGTATATTTTTTGCAAAATTTGCAAGCACCTCCAAGGATGGATAAAACCAGATCAAGATCAGTAAATATGAAAGCAACAAAGTTTTGTATCTTAAATGAGTATTTGTATTGGAAAGATCTAGGTGGGATTTTGTTGAACTGTTTATTGGAAAATGAAGCACAACATATCATGGGAGAATTTCATAACGGGATGTGTGGAGGACATCATTCTTGGCATGCTACAGTTAATAAAATCCTAAGAGCAGGTTTTTTTTGGCCAACTATTTTTTCAAATGTATATAAAGAAATATCCAAGTGTCACGAGTGCCAGATAATTGAGGGGAAAATAGAACTTCTACCCTTACCCTTAAAGCCAATTTCAATGGAAGCACCATTCCAGCAATGGGGGTTGGATTTCATTGGGGAAATAAATCTGAATTCTTCAGGACAACACAGGTGGATCCTCACTGCAACAGATTATTTCATAAAATGGATCGAAGCCATCCCAACTAGAAATGCAAATGAAACAATGATTATGAACTTTTTGGAGGAAAATATTTTATCAAGATTTGGTTGCCCTAAAAGAATGGTAACCGATAATGCTCCAGCTTTCAAGTCAAAGAAGATGATAAATTTTTGCCATAAATACCACATTCATTTAAATCATTCAACTGCATATTATCCCCAGGGAAATGGATTGGTAGAATCTTCAAATAAGAGTTTGGTAAGGATTATAAAGAAGGTGTTGGATTAAGAGAATAAAAGAGCGTGGCATACCAAACTCAAATATGCATTGTCAGCAGACAGAATTAGCACAAACAGGGCTATTGGCACTTCTCCTTTCCAGTTGGTTTATGGCACAAAAGTGGTATTTTCGATTTATTTGGGATTACCAGTTATGAAATTATTACAGGAAGTTGTAAAAGAACCCAATCATATGCAATGAAGGATAAACCAAATGATAGAAGTGCATGAACTGAGAGAAAAAGCTTACAACAGAACTCAAGTGCATCAAGAAAAAATGAAGAAAACGTTTGATAGAAAAATCGAGGAGAGGGATTTTCAGATGGATGATCTAGTTCTGAAATGGGATGCCAGGAGAGAAGATAAGCATGGTATATTTGAACATTTGTGGAAAGCTCCTTATATAATAGCAGGATTTTAGGGAGAAAATGCATTTATTCTTCAAGACCAGAATGGAGAGTTTCTTACAGGAGGACCGGTGAATGGGCAACATCTCAAGCATTATCTTTCTTAAAGATCCAAAAAGAGAAACTTATGTATAGTGTATATACAATTTTATTTTGAAGTACTTTAAGGTTTTGTAAATAAATAATAAATTGCTTGATAAAGATACTTCTAGCAATGTACAGTTTCATTTTCAGATGAATTTTCATTTTAAGTGGTGCAGAAAAATGTTTTCAGTTTTCAAAGGATGAATAAGGAATAGGTTTCAGATTGCAAGTTGTTATATGGATTTAAGAAAATTTGGGAATAGCCCAATGGATCAGGCACTTGGTCTACGGGGTTCTTTGTTACCTCGCAGGGAGGATAACATCCCCAGTTGGAGCCAGTTGTTAGCACCTAGTTTTCACAGTGAAAATAATGGAGTATGGGAGAAAAAGTGTTTTAAAAATTTGCAAATGTGATGAGAAAATTCCTAAAAGTGTCCTCAGTTTAGCAGTCATGGGGCAAAAGCTTGACCAAGGATGAAGAAATGGAAATGCCAAGAGAAAATGTCAAAAGGGAATTTCAAAGAAAGTGTAAGAATAAAAATTGAGAGCAAACTGCTAAAACAGGAGTAGGTTCGAGGTTGATCAGTTGTCGAAAAATAGATCAACGATCCACATTTAAAATTCGCATCACCAAAATGTATGGAGAGAAAGGTAATAAGTGGTTGAGAAAGGGGAAAACTGGCAGACAGGTGGTAGATATAGAAGGCTTCGCAAGCGGTTGGGGTGGTATTAGAAACCATGTTAATATAAATGCAAAACCACCATAGCAGAGGATACGCCATTTAAATCGACGATTGAAATTAATGATGAAAGATCTAACAGTTCGGAACACTTGCTTAAATCACAATTGCGGTTTTAGAAAGATCAACGGCTCAGATTGCATGTGAATTAAATCAAAGGTGATGAGTTTTAAAGGTGGATGAAGGATAGCAACATTGAGCCCACTAGCGGGAAAGGTTGAAAGGTTAAACAATGTGCAAGTCCCACCGTTGATGCATGATAGATGGAAGATCGATGATCCTAGATGATTAACGCATCTTGAAGATGCACGACGGATAGAAATGGCAGTGGATGTGAAGAGAAAATCCGCTAGACACATGGAGGCATCAAATTAGTCCGCTTTTGATCAAGGTGGTTCCAGAAACCACCTTCCGGGGTTGCGAAGCTGTATTTTGCGTGATTACCACTAAGATCCAATGGTCGAGGTTTGAAATATGAAAATGATCGGACGACGGGAATAAAAAAGTTATCAAGTGGAAAAAGGACATGAAATCTGATGATCTAGATTACATCACGTTGTTCGGGTACACAGGGTACTACCAAAGGACCGAACACCAAGAGAAACCACTTCACACAAACAGATCACAGATCAACACACCGATGTTTTGATGTGGTTTAAACCCTCTTGAGGGAAACACTCCACGGCCCCGGCCAAATAGCTTCTACGGGACAATTTATTATGCAAAGAAAGAAAGTTACAAATGAGCTTCTCATAATCAATCAACTAAACAATGACCCTCCATGCTCTTTAAATAGAGATCATGGACCAATTGGGTGTTAAGCCACGGATCAAGGTTAGGTTTGATCTAAGAGAAGTTGAGCCGTCGGATCACTCTATGTCGGAAACATATCGTGACCGTCGGATTAAGTATATACAAATGCATACTAATGCATACTAAAGAAACACACTATCCCTAACGGATATATTACACAAGTTGATCTTAACTAACTCCTAAGTGTCTAAATATCCTAACATCCCCCCTTAAGAACAACTTGGGATAGGATTGAAGGATTTACAAAAGTGACACTATTAGGAGAAGGAAGGAGGCATTAGAGCCTATCCCCCCTTAATGACAAGTTCCTGAACTCCTAACATAGATCGAAGTTTAGAAAACTTCGCTTCTGTAAGAGACTTGGTGAAGATGTCTGCAACTTGATCATCTGTAGGGCAAAAGAGCACTTCGAGAACACGATCATGAACAAGATTTCTGATGAAGTGCATATGTAGCTCAATGTGTTTGCTGCGTTGATGTAGAACTGGATCTTTGGCAAGCTTGATGGCACTTTGATTGTCGCACCAAAGTGGAGTAGGATGCTGCTGTTCGAATCCAAACTCTGAAAGGATCTGTCGAAGCCATAAAGCTTCCTGACTGGCATTCACGGCTGCTCGATATTCTGCCTCTGCTGAAGAAAGAGCAAGAGCTTGTTGTTTCTTACAATCCCAAGTAATAGGTCCAGATCCCAGACTGAAAACATAACCTACAGTAGACTTTCGATCATCAGGATCGCTGGCCCAATCTGAATCAGTGAAACCAACCAACAAAGGTTTCCCCCCTGTACTGTAATGAATCCCAAACTGAACCGTACCTCGAATATATCGAAGTATTCTTTTAGCTGCTTTCCAGTGACTTTCATGAGGTGTCTGCATATAACGGGCAACTCGACCAACGGCAAAGGAAAGGTCAGGACGGGAATGAGTCAAGTATAAAAGACTACCAACAAGCTGACGATACAATGTGGCATCTACTTCAGGTGAAGTACAAGTGGCAGAAAGTTTGACTCCAGACTGGAAGGGAGAAGGGGCTGGTTTACAATCTTCCATGTGAAAGCGACGAAGAAGGTCACAAGCATACTTAGACTGAGAAAGAAAGATTCCTTCTTTGGTTTGTAGAACTTGGAGACCAAGAAAATAATGCAAATGTCCTAAGTCTGACATTTCAAAAGTTTGTTTAAGACTGGATTTCACATGGGTTATAAGCTTAGGGTCACTACCAGTAAGAATAAGGTCATCAACATATAGAACAAGTATGATGAGATGGTTTCCTACTTTCTTGGGAGGCTTGGACTTTTCTTTCTATTGGGACAATAAGGCTTTCCCAGATGTATCTGCATTGTTGATTATTCCAAGATGAATGAGTTTATCTTGTTCTCTAATCAAGGAATCACAAAAGGATTCAAGACTAGGCTCTTGATAGCTAGCTGCATTCAATGACGCTTTCATGGAGTAAAATGTAGATACAAAAACAGAATATGCAGGTCCAAGTTTGGAAAGAATATGATAAATGCATTGTTTGTCTTCCCTCTCAATCTTGCATTCTGCACATAAGAGCTTGAGAGTTTTGTACTTAGATAAATAATCTTGAATGCATGAAAAGTCACTTGGATTTAAAGAAATCAACTCATTTTCGAGTTGGTGACCCCGAATTTCATTGTGTTTACCAAACACAGATTCCAACTTGTCCCAAGCAGCATTAGGTTCATCAATTCCAGATATGTGGAATCGCAAATCAGTAGAGATTGACATCCCAATCAATCCATGAGCTTCATCACATCTATTTGCCCATTTTATTTTCTTATCATCATCAGTGGGTTCTTTTTCTTTCCCTGTTGTAATTCTGAAAAGTCCCCTACTTCGTAGAACATCCTCCATACGAGATTTCCATGAGAAATAGTTGGAACTGTTAAGTAGAATATCACAAAGGGCGGCCATATTTGTAAATTAATGGCTGTAAAAGTAGAAACCAATAGTCTGGATGTGAAGAGCTCGAAAAAATAGGCGGTTTAAAAAAAAACGGCACTGAAAACGGACTCTGTATGATGAAGTTATGCTTGAACAAAGAAACTGTTGAAGATGTCCCCAATAGTGACGTGGCAGTTAGAGAATGTCCAGCAAAAAAAAGAACCCCCCTCTTCCCAAGATGAACCTTTTGACAATCACTTTACAAAAAAGTTATTTTTACGTGAATCACTTTTGTAAAACAAGTGATTTCACTTTTACAATGATATTACTTTTAAATAGTGCAACAATAAATAAAAAGCTTAAGTGACTCACTTGTATTTTTTATTATTATTTAAGTGAGATGCACTTTTACAATAAAGTAACTTGAAAATAGAAATTGCATGCACTTTTCTTTTTAAAAGTAACTTCCTAAGACTTGAACTCAAGACCTATTAAGGAATAAAGCAACTTTGGACCAAGTGAGCTAGTTTAAAAGGTATGTAAAATATGGAAATGAGGAAGGGGGCTTTTTTTTTTTTTTTTTTTTACTCTTCTTGCTCGGTTTGCGTGCTTGCCCTTTTTCCTGCAAAACAAACCACAAAACGAAACAAAAAAAACTTTTCCACACTTGTGGAGTTAGATCTTGTTAGCTTGCCAAGAAAGTCTACGTTTTCTCTCTGTTTCTGATTTGCCAAGATCGCGCAAAGTGCACGGCAAAGAGCATACGCAGCCGAAAAAACCCTTTCCCTTTCTGTTTCTGATTTGCCGAGATCGCTCAAGGTGCACGGCAAAGAGCATACGCAGACGGGAAAGCAACAATCCGAAACAAAAAAAATCTAACAGTAAAAAAAAAATGAAATATGAGATTTTTTCTTTTCAAAAACGAAATAAAAAAAATGCGTCACTGTAACATTATACCTTCAGATCTGATGAAAAACGCGTTTCTGGAGCAACCGGGAACTGTTTTCGATCAAACGAAAACTATTTCCCAATGGAAACGATGCTCCGGACGCAATGGAACACCTCCCACAGCCCAGAAATGCACATAAATACCAGAACTAGAAACCCTTTCGAGTTTCGGCAACAACAGTTCAAGATCTAGATCATAACCGAAAGCAGCACTTCATAAAACCTCTGATACCATGTTCGGGTACACAGGGTACTACCAAAGGAACGAACACCAAGAGCAACCACTTCACACAAACAGATCACATATCAACACACCGATGTTTTGACGTGGTTTAAACCCTCTTGAGGGAAACACTCCACGGCCCCGGCCAAATAGCTTCTACGGGACAATTTATTATGCAAAGAAAGAAAGTTACAATTGAGCTTCTCATAATCGATCAACTAAACAATGACCCTCCATGCTCTTTAAATAGAGATCATGGACCAATCGGGTGTTAAGCCACGGATCAAGGTTAGATTTGATCTAAGAGAAGTTGAGCCGTCGGATCACTCTATGTCGGAAACATATCGTGACCGTCGGATTAAGTATATACAAATGCATACTAATGCAAACTAAAGAAACACACTATCCCTAACGGATATATTACACAAGTTGATCTTAACTAACTCCTAAGTGTCTAAATATCCTAACACACGTGAGATGAACGGCTGGGAAAAATAAGCGCCTGAAAAGATGCCCGGAAGATAAAGAAAGTGGGTTATATATAGCAAAGAAACACATGAAACTTGACATTTGTCTTTGCACTGTTAGCGCTAGAAGGTTCTAGACGAGTGGGCATAGCAGAAAGCGACATAGCAGGACAAAGTGCATGGTTGTCAGCGACAGGCAGGGCCTTGTAACCCAAACTAATAGTATTTTAAAACTTGTTTATAAAAGGTAAAATGGAAATAGTCCATGATGTAGACGAAGATAAGGTTAAAGATGCTTTGGAGGATAGAGACAGTGATATTTGTGATACCTCCAATAGGTTATCAGTGGCAGAAATTAAGATGATATTGAAGAGTTTGCTAGAAGGAGGTCTGGACGTGCACGGAGTTAACTAGTGATCCCTCTTTTCGTTTTGCCCTGACCAAATTGTCTCATTCCCAGAGTTTGCATCATGGTGTGCATCAAATTAATCAGAAGCTGGGCAAGTTGTTATGAATGCCCCAAAAACTAGAATTGTTTGTCAGATAGAACATCTGCTTGTAAGAGATCCCTTAGAATTCCCTGCATTTGAAATGCCTAAACTAGAGAGTTTTTTCGAGAAGTCAATTATCGACCTATATCAACAGTCGTCCCCTGAGACTAAGAAAATTTTCATGGCCTCTTTCCTTAAACCAGATTTGGAAGTCACTAAAACTCCCTATCCTTTAGATGTCAGTCCTTTCAATGAGAATACCCAACTTGTCATTTCCCTGTTGGCTTTGTCTTTAGGTCTTGATACTGATGCATGGGTGACTAAACTTCAATTAAGTTTGTTATTTAGAATGAACATCAGTTCATCTGAAGTTGAAGGTAGTCAAATACCCCATCTTAAGTTTGAAGAATTTTTGGCTGAAAGGATTCATCTACAGATGGAAAATTTTCATAGCCTAAGGAAGTTTAGGTTTCAATCCCATCTCATGAAGATGGTTATGTTGGACGCATATGCTTTGTAAGTCATCCCGTAGTAATTGTTGATCCATAGTTTGTGTTATTGTTGTTGGGCGCATGTGCTTTCTAATTCGCCCGTAGTATTTGTTGATCCATAATTTGTATTGGCCCATGGTTTTGACCCATAGTATTAGTGCCTAGATATAGTATATAAGTGTGTGTTGAGGCCAATGAAGGCACCATGAGGTTATTTTTTATTGAGCTTTCTCAAAGGAGGTTTCCCACTGGAAGTGGTCTGCGATCAATAAAAATATTTTGTGATCTGATATATCGTGTATTCATCAATTAATTGTTGCAGGTTCTTCACATCTGGTATCAGAGCACTTTCTTGGGCTCATTGGGTGAAATTTCTGCCAAATTTGTTTTCCACATCTATTGCAGGTTCGAATCTGGGAATAATCCCTATCCGCTTAACTATGGGAAGTACTTGGGCATAAGCCCTAAGACTCATTGTGAGGAGTACCACAGGAACCTTGAAGTAGCTGTCCCATTGAGATGATTTTCCAGCGAAAAGGGCAACAACCCCTACCTGATTGACTAGTTCCCACCTGTGAGGTAAACCAAGAGGCGTCGTTTGTGGCAAAGCGGTTATCAGATTTACCTGAGCCATGGGGTGAGGGGTAACTGCCCCAATACGCAAGCCGTCAGACAGCATTGGTGGCCGAGTGAATCCCCTGAACCGTTAGGAAGCCGAGCATACCTCGGGTCCATATCTATTTTCAGCTGCAAAATCGCAGATTTCCTTTGTCCAGAACTGTTTCCAATCAGTTCTGCACCGTTGTAGATCCATATGTTTTCGATCACTTCAGTGCCATTGCAGATACCTCTGTTTCTGATCCCTTTTGCGCCATCGATCCCTTCTGCGGCATTGCAGATCCATCTGTTTTCGATCCCTTCCACGTCATTGCAAATCTATCTATTTTCGATCCCTTCCACACCGTTGCAGATCTATCTATTTCTGATCCCTTCCACATCGTTGCAGATCACATTTGTGTATTTTTAGGGTTTCCCATAACTTCTTCGACTTTCACCCAATCACCTTCAAATTTTACCACAGAGTTTCTTTCCTAATTCTGCTTCTTTGTCCCTCTCTGCCAAATTTTCTCATTCTTTCACCCCACTTCTGAAATCCTCCTTTTCTGCCTCCCTATCTAGTTGACAGTGTCCAAAACCTACTAAAACCCAAATTCTCCTTCTGATTTTTTCCCAATTCCAGATATTCATTTACTGAAACAGTTTCTTTTTTTGTTTTTCTACCCACTGAACAAAAAAAAAAACCCTCTCCTGGTTATGGTTGTCACCTGTGAAGGAGAAAAAACCATGGAGGAAGCACTTGCAGCCATCCAAGCCAAACTCCAGGATCTAGATGAAAAATTTCTCGGCCTCCATATTGAGCATTCAACCATGAACAACAAATGATAGTTCCAGTCTTCATCAGATAATGAGTTCTCTTCTTCTAGCAATTTCCGTGGTCTGAAACTTGATTTTCCTCACTTCAATGGTACTAATCCGACTAGATGGATCTATCGTGTAGAACAATATTTCAGTCTGCATAATACTTTTGATGTCAACAAAGTTCCACTTGCATCCTTTCATTTGGAACAAGAAGCTCTTCAAGGGTACCGATAGTACATCAAGGCTCATGAAGAGCCAAAATGGCCATATTTTTGCCAGCTCCTTTTGCAACGATTTGGTCCTAGTGCTTTTGATGACTTCACAGGATCCCTCACTAAACTTTGCCAAATTGGCACTGTGAGAGAGTATCAAACCGAATTTGAAAAACTATCCAACCACACCGAAGGATTGCCTGATGACTTCTATTGGAGTTGTTTTATCAGTGGTATAAAGGATGCAATCCGCTCTGAGGTCAAAATGTTCTGTCCCAACACAATGATGGAAGCCTTGGGGTTGGCTAAGTTGGTAGAAGACAATATTGTAGCCCAACAGTGCCCCAAATCCACTTTTGTTCCCTTCCAAAAAATGGGTTCTCAATGACCTCCCATCCCACTGGCTCCTCGATCAACTCCTATCAAGCATTTGTCTGAAATAGAGATGCAGGCACGCAGAGAAAAAGGGCTTTGTTATAATTGTGATGAGAAATTCACTCGGGGATATAGATGTTTTCAACAAAATCTCTATCTCTTGGACGTGGATTCTCCGCCTGCCTCTAAAATTGGTGAAGAAGCTCCAAATACAATGGATGCTCTGGTCGACATTCAAGAGCTTCCTATTGAACCTCTATCTATAGGATGACCAGCCAGAGATATCTCTCCATGCTTTAGCTGGAATCACCACCCCCCAAACAATGCAGGTCCGAGGTTACTTCAAAAATCTTCCTCTTACAATACTCATTGATTCCGGTATCACTCATAATTTCATTGACCCTCGGATCGCCAAACAGGCTAATAGTTTTATCCATCCTTGCTCCAAATTTGAAGTCATGGTTTCCAATGGGGGCACCTTAGCTTGCAAAGGGAAGTGTCACAATGTGCATATCTCTATGGGATATTATAACCTACGCTTTGACATGTTTTCCTTGACCTTAGGTGGATGTGATGTGGTTTTGGGCGCTCAATGGCTATGCACACTTGGCCCCATCTTATGGGATTTTGATGAACTTTGGATGCAATTCTCCCCCAATGGAAAAAAACACACATTGACAGGCTTACAACCAGGGTCTATCAGCATCATCAATTCACATCACATGGAAAAAATCCTTAAGAAGAATTCACATGGTGTCATCACTCAGATGCAACCATCAGCGGTCTCCACTACTCCTTTGGATCTACAACAAATTTTGGATCGATATACAGGTGTCTTTGCTCAACCAATAGGATTTCCACCTTCACGGCTAGAGGATCATCGTATTCAGCTCCTTCCTAGAAGCATTCCTCCCAACATCAGGCCCTATCGCTACCCATTTCACCAAAAAATAGAGATTGAAATGCTCGTTCAGGACTCACTGAAGCAAGGTATTATTTTCCCAAGCACTAGTTCCTTTTCTTCACCAGTTCTTCTTGTCCACAAAAAATATTGGTCATGGCGCCTCTGCATTGACTTCCTGGCACTTAATCACCTCACCATCAACGATAAGTTTCCAATTCCTATTCTTGATGAGCTTCATGGTGCTCAATTTTTCTCCAAGTTGGATCTTCGTTCTAGGTATCATCAAATTCGGGTTCATGAGGATGACATCCCTAAAACAGATTTCCGCACACATGATAGCCACTTTGAGTTTTTGGTCATACCATTTGGACTCACTAATTCTCCTTCCACATTCCAGGCCTTGAAGAATAAAATATTTCAGCCCTACTTGCGGAAATTCATTTTGGTATTCTTTGATGATATCCTCATCTACAGTAAAACATGGGCTGAACATCTCCAACATCTGGATCTTGTAATGCAACTTTTCTCTAACCATCATCTCCACGCCAAATAGTCTAAATGTGTTTTTGGACAGAAGGAAGTTGAGTATCTTGGGCACATTATCTCAGCACAAGGGGTTCGCGTGGATCCTGCCAAAATCGCTACCATGAACAATTGGCTGCCTCCTAAGACATTCAAGAGCCTTTATGGTTTTTTAGGGTTGAATGGCTACTACCGTAAGTTTGTCAAGGATTATGGGAAGATTGAAGCTCCATTAACTGCTCTATTTAAAAAGGATGATTTTACCTGGACACATGCTACTAAGTGTGCACTTGACAAACTGAAACAAGCTATGTGTACTACACCTGTTCTAGCTATGCCTGATTTCTCCAAGCCCTTCACTATTGAGAGTGATGCTTGCGGAAATGGACTTGGTGTTGTTCTCCTTCAAGATGAACACCCCATTGCATTCACCAGCAAAGCCATTTCAGGTAAGAATTTAGCTGCCTCTACATATGAGAAGGAAATTATGGCTATTTTTCATGCAATACAGAACTGACGACCCCACATGTTAGGGAATCATTTATGCATCAAAACTGATCACCAGAGTCTGAAATATTTCTTGGAACAATGTGTATCCTCCCCAGCACAACAGAAATGGGTTAGAGAACTAATGGGTTATGACTATGAGATCACTTACAAGAAGGTTAAGGACAATATTGTGGCAGATGCTCTTTCTTTCACATTTGATGACCAGGGTTCTATTTCAGCTATTTCTATGCCTGTTCCAAATTGGTTGCAATCTGTTCAATAGGGCTATTTCAATGACTCTTCATTATCTCAAATCATCCAACGCTTGGCCAACAACCCTTCTGTTGTACCACATTACTCTTGGGATGGTGCTTCCCTGAGATACAAGGGTCGTCTGGTGCTTCCCTAGAGCACAAATATTCAACAAGCTGTCTTCTATGAAATCCATGCTTCACCATCAGCAGGGCACTCTGGGTTCCTCAAAACGTATGAATGGGAACAACATAACCTCTTTTGGCAGGGAATGAAAAGGACAATTCAATAGATGGTGGCTGAATGTGATACCTGCCAGCACAATAAGGGTGAAACAAAACTCCTTCCAGGATTGCTCGAACCCTTGCCCATACCTACCCGAATTTGGATAGATATTTCTATGGATTTCATTGAAGGGCTCCCTAAATATGGAGGGAAGATAGTGATTTTGGTTGTGGTTGATCGCCTCTCCAAATATAGTCATTTTTATGCTCTCATCCATCCCTATACAACCTCCTCAATCGCTCAAATTTTCCTGGACCAGATCTTTTGTCTTCATGGATTCCCTTCTTCCATTGTCTCGGATCGTGATGCGACTTTCACCAGTCATTTTTGGACAGAAATTTTTTGCCACACTGGCACCAAACTGAAGATGATTTGAGGGTATCACCCACAAACAGATGCTCAAACTGAAATGATCGGAAACTTATCTTCGTTGCTTCACCTCTGAACAACAACATATGTGGGAAAAGTGGCTCCATCTCACTGAATGGTGGTACAATATCTCTTACCACACTGCCTCTAAAATGACTCCATATGAAGCATTTTATGTTTAGGCACTGCCAGTTCTTCTTCCATACACCCCCAACAGTTCTCCAGTTCAGAAAGTTGACACGGTCCTTTGAAACCGCGATCAGTTTCTTCGCATTTTGCGAGAAAATACTCACATGGCAAGAAATCGCATGAAGCAACAAGCTGATCAACACCATTCTGAGCACACTTTTGAAGCAGGTGATATGGTTTTTCTTCATCTCCAGCCTTACAAGCAATCCTCCCTAAAACTCAAATGGAGTCATAAGCTCGCTCCAAATTTCTATGGGCCATATAGTATTTTTCAGAATATTGGGTCTATTGCTTATAAATTGGAACTTCCTCCTTCTTCCCGCATTCATCTAGTATTTCATGTCTCTTGTCTGAAGAAAGTTCTTGGCACCTTATCCATCCTTTTGGAGCCAGAGGCCGTCCTCAATAAGTGCACTCGTCAACTTCGCTCTCACTCTATCACAGAGGTCTTAATTCAATAGCATGGAATGCAACCAGAGGATGCTACATGGGAACCACTGCTTCAGATTTAGCGACAATTTCCACATCTAAAGCTTTGAGGACAAAGCTTTCTCTAAGGGGGAGGGGATTTTAGGAACCCATGTCGACCCTTCTCTTTACTTTTTTAGTATATTGTTGTTGGATGCATATGATTTGTAAGTCGTCCTGTAGTAATTGTTGATCCATAGTTTGTGTTATTGTTTTTGGGTGCATATGCTTTGTAAGCCACCGGTAGTATTTGTTGATCCATAGTTTGTATTGGCCCATGGTTTTGACCCATAGTATTGGAGCCTAGATTTAGAATATAAGTGTATGTTGAGGCCAATGAAGACACCGTGAAGTTATTTTGTATTGAGGTTGTCCCCTCGAAGTGGTCTCTAATCAATAAAAATATTTTGTGATCTGATGTATCGTGTATTCATCAATTAATTGTTGCAGGTTCTTCACAATTGGTTACAATATGAAAGTGAAGAAAATATAAGTTTACAAGGAGGAGAGCTGGTGTTGACAGACTGTACAGGAGAAGCAGAGACTTCAACGAGCGCTGTAGTTATTAGAGGAAAAAGAAGTTTTCAAGATGCAGTTGATTCAGAAGATGAAGAACAAGAAAAAGAAAAAATCTAAGTTGGATGAACAACAAGATTTGCTGTTACTTACAAATGAGGAAGTACCAGAATTCTGAATACAAGAGTATACATTTCAAGAGGCCAAGGAAACAGGAGATTAAGGATTTTAGGTTTTCATGGTTTGCAGTGTTGGAATGGGTTTTTGGATGATCCACAGTCGGCATTTTTGTTGTCGACGTTTCGAATCCCAAGATGGATTCATCATCAGGACAGAATATGGTGTAGAAAGGTTGCTAACGCGGGTTAGCAACTTTTCTACACCATATTCTATCCTGATGATGAATCCAGGCTGGGATTTGAAACATCGACAACAAAAATGCCGACTGTGGATCATCTAAAAACCCATTCCAACGAAACAGGAGATGTTAATAAGTTTCAAACTAAAGCAGATATGTATAGCAAGTACATCCAAGACAAGCAGGCTTCGTCTCAACAAACTTTCCAATTGTTTCCAAAATTCAAAAGCTTGGCTAAGTCAGATATTAATTTGGTTACCAGTCGAGATGTAAAAGAAAACACATTGAATTTGGCAATGTCATCAAGTGATAAAGTTACAGAAATGAAATTCAATTTGAAGAAAATCATTGCGCCTGATAAAATTCTTTTACACAGGCAGACAGGGGAGGTGATATATGCTGATTTTTTGGAAGCTACATTAGGGGTTGAAAAATTGAGAACTATTGTAGATAAGTTGAATAATCAATTAAATCAAGAAAAGATAGAAAATGAATCCCGACAACAGCAAATCAATAAGTTGCAGATTGATTTGGTTGGAAGTGGCACTAAAGGGAATGCGGGCAAAAATTTGTTAAAAGAAAAAGAAAATTTAATCCAAGAGTTGAGAAAGAAGTTGAAAATCCTAGAGACTCAGCTTATTCAAGGACCTGAATTGACCAAATTAGAACAGGAAAAAGAAAAAATATCTAAAGAGCTGGATGATGTCACAGCTAAGTTATTAAAAATGGTTGAAAAGGAAGCTAGTTGGGAGAAGGAAAAAACAAGTTTAAAAAATCAAGTTGAAGATTTGAAAAATAAATTGTCAAATCTAGCCCAACAACAAACAGGTGTCAATCAGATTGAAGAAGGGAATAGTGTAGATAGTCTTCTACAGGCCATGTCTCAATCGAGTTTGAAAGATGTCGAGAATAAAGAATTAAAAGAAGAAACTCAGAGGTTAAAAGAATAAAGTGAGAAGAAAGATGAAGAAACGAAATATTTGCAAGAAAAGTACAAAGAATTGATTGAAACAAATAAAAGATTGGCAAACCATGCGATGGGGCAAGCGGCTATGCAAGGATGTAAGCACATGGTGTGGGATTTAATCATTAAATAAGCTGAAAATTTCATACCATATTTGGATTTCATAAGAGTAAAGGAAAAAGTGATTAAAGATGCTTTAACAAGTTGTACTGCAATAAGAGAGAATCTGAATAGGAATCCCAAGGAGACGGCACAAAATGCAATTACCTTTTTGAATAGTTTAACAGAGGAAGATCTAAGGATCTTGGGTATTAAGAATAGGATTGCAGTCATTACATGGGGAAGAATAATTTTAGGAAAGCATGCACACGTCGAGAATGTTGAAGCCAAAGTTGGAGCTATGAGGAAACAAGTAACATGATTCAAAAAACAGTTTGATAAATTGATTGAAAAAGGTTTACCTGCATTCTGGGATGAAAATAAGGAGTTTATTCAGTAATATGAATATAAGAAATTATTGTTCGATATAAGAATGGATCATGGGAAATTTCAGCATTTAAATCATTTACTTACAGGGAAAATTTTAATGGAAAAGATTGCAAAAGATTTTGAATTTCTAAATAAGATGGTTTCGATTGGTGAAAGACTTCCACAAATTTCCCTTGCAGATCATGTTGAAATAAGAGTCATGGTAAAAGAGATGAAAAGCTACGATCTTCCAACTGATAATCAGTGGACACGCATAGAGAAGTACGGGAAAATGAAGTCCACACTTCATTCTTGAAAGTATCCATTGGATTTTACATCAAATGAAGACTTAGAAATATTTTTATTCAAAAGAAATTTGTAATATTTTTATGACTGACTCAGATAACATTTGGCAAGTTTAGTTAAGTTATTTCAGTTTTTAGTTAAAAGAAGCAGTTAGGTTTTGCTTCACAGAAATTTTGTCTAAAAGACAATGTAAATTATTTTGAAGGGGTTGGAAACCTTTTGAAAGACAAGAGTTTTTGTATTGGGAGGATATATTTTTGATATAAGAGAGCCATAAAGGAAATAACATATCTTTACAATATTAGAGATTCATGTTTTTATCAGAATTACAGTCTGTACTTTCTTTTCTTATATGTGTATGTTTACTTTTCTTTGTTATACTCTCCATTATGTCATATCTTCTATGCTCATATGAGAGTTTATAATAAATTGATATTCATATGTTTTATGCCTTGATTTATCGGATCTGAGTATCCATTATTTATCTACAATTGATAGTGGATTCATCTTTTGGTGCCCATTATTGATGGACTATCTATGTTTCTTTCTAAATCACCTGCAAAAAGCTTTGACTGTAATGTGACGACTACCTTGCCTCTATGAAAATCTTTATTGTTGTTTATCTGCTAATCTATAAATTTCATAGTTTCGACTCCATGCCCAATGATTCTTGTGTGAATTTCAACCACATAATTATTTTGAAAAAAACCCCAGTTATTATCTTTAGCCATTTACATATTTTTGAGAGAGCCCTCTCTGGTAGGGAAAAGGCTAATTTCCCTCCTAAAGGTTGGTTTGAAATAGTTACCTTAGGTTTATCCTTCCACAACCAAAGGGTAAAATCTGAGTGATAACACCAGCAGTCACAATTTATTGTGAGATGTTTGAAGAATGCATGCAAACAATACGAAGTTTGACTAATGAATTCGCAGTGATTAAAGAAAGCCAAAGGCGTGGTTGTGTTCTTGATGCATTAGACCACAACGACGAGGAGGTCAAAGAGGTGGAAGCATGGGAAGCAGCGGGAGAAGAACCAGAAGACAAACTGATCAAGCTACTGTCAAAGATGAGAGGTCAAACAAAAATAGATGTGCGTACCTAATCAGGAAGTCTGGACCTGAAAGACTTGATCGACTGGTTCAGAGAAATGGAGAAATAATTCGACATAGAGCAGATCGAGGACCCTAAACGGGTTAAGACTGCATGCCTGAGGTTGAAGGGTCATGCCTCATTGTGGTGGGTTAATGTATAGGATGACAGAGTCAAGAAAGTCAAGGAGAAAATCAAGTCTTGGGACAAGATGGTCGCCAAGCTGAAGGGGAAGTTCTTGCAAGTGACTATGTGATTTCCTTGTTTCGGAAATTGCAGAACTTTCTACAAAAGGAGATGACCGTGAAGGAATACACAGAAGATTTCTACAGATTTTCGATAATGTTGGGGCAGACCGACGAAGGAGAAGAAGTTGTCACGAGATATGTAAATGGCTTGAAGTACACCATACAGGACGAGTTGATCCTATCAAGATTCAGAGCAGTTGGTGAAGCCTACCAGTTATCTTTGAAGGCAGAAGAGAAACTATCGAGGAAATCCACATCAACTAGAGGAAGTATGATTGGTCGGGGTGCGAAAACTGTTTCGACGAAGGGCCAAAGTAGCGTATACAGGAAAGAAGCCATCGAAGATAACTGGCATGTGGAAGGGACATTGACTAGGGAAAAAGCGCAAGAAAACCGATGCGATGGCCAAGAGATACACGGTTGAGGTGAGTTTGGTCGAAGTGGTCCATCCAACAGAAAGGGAGCTGACAGACTAGTTGTGGTTTGTTACAAGTGTCAAGGAGTCGAACACAATGCATATGAATTCCCAGAGAACCTACATGCTGCAGAGGAGTCGAAACCTAGACGTCAAAGGGATGAGCAAGTTGACGAGAGGAAAGAGTTGACATCCGACAACAGTGAAGGTGGGAAAAGAAAAAGTCACACCATGACAACTAAAATGACATTGGTTCAAGACGACCAATGTGATGAGAAAGAGTCGGCACAATGAAAGGATATCTTTCAAACAAAAGAGTAGATCAGCGAGTGGCATTGCAAGACCATAGTTGATGGTGGTAGTACAGAAAATATTGTGTCGACGGAGGTCATCGACAAAGTAGATTTTAAACATCGAGAACAACCACGCCCATACAAGATCTCATGGTTGCAGAAAGGACACCATGTGAAGGTGACCAAATAGTTCCTGATTCACTTCAAGGCCGGGAAGCTTGAAGACAGTGCACTGTGTGACGTAATCCCAATAGACACATGTCATATATTGTTAGGGAGACCATGGAAATATGATCGAAAGATGATCTATGATGGTCGAGCCAACACAGTCACAGTGTGGAAAAATGACGTGCGGAGGACTCTGAAGCTAAAGCAGGAGGATCGAGCCAACTACAAGCAAGGTGAGAGAAAATTTTGGGAGAAGTGAGTGTTGATGTGTTTAGCCAAGGAATTCCTTGCGGAGGAGGAAAAGCTGTCAGGATTTTTCTCCATCATTCCGAAAGGGCCATGTGTCGAAAGGTCAATAGTGGAGAGAATTCCGCTCAAAGTCGAAAAAGATGCTCGATGAGTTTCGGAGCATAGTAGTCGAAAAAGCACTGACAAGATTTCCACCGATGAGAAGCATATCCCATCATATTGACTTGATTCAAGGGTCGAGTATACCAAATAAGGCACCCCATAGAATGAGTTTGACAGAGGTTCAGGAGCTCAATCGGCAGGTCCAGGAGTTGTTGGACAGGGGATTTATTAGAGAAAGTCTGAGCCCGTGTGCGGTACCAGTAGTATTAGCGCCGAAGAAGGGTGGAGATTGGAGGATGTGTACATACTCCAAAGCCATCAACAAGATCATGATCAAGTATTGGTTTCCATTGCCAAGGATAGACGACTTGATGGATTGCTTGAGTGAAGCGAAATACTTCACGAATATTGACCTGAAGAGCGGTTATCACCAAATTCAGGTTAGAGAAGGAGATGAATGGAAGACAACATTCAAGACGAAGGAAGGGATGTATGAGTGGTTAGTCATGCCATTCGGATTGACTAATGCACTCAGTACATTCATGCGGTTGCTGAAGGAGGTACTGAAGCCATTTTTGGGTATGTTCGTCATAGTGTACCTGACGACATACTGATATTTAGTAGAACCAAGACGAAGCACTTGGGGCACATTTGACAAGTATTGCAGAAGCTGCAGGAAGAGAAGCTAATGTTGAACCTGCAAAAGTGTTTCTTCAGGAACAAAGAATTGGTGTACTTGGGATTTCTAATCTCGGGTAAAGGGTTAGTGATGGGCCCTGAGAAGGTGAAGGCAATATTGGATTGGCCAGAACCAACAAGTACGACTGGAGTAATAAGTTTCCATGGAATTGCCAGTTTCTACAGGAAGTTCATCAAGGGATTTCGTCGGATATGTACACCTTTGACAGGATGTATGAGAAAAGGGGAGTTTAAGTGGATGGAAGCTGCCCAGCGATATTTAGGCAAAATGAAATAAAAGGTCACTAAGAGCCCAGTGTTAGCGCTCCTGGATTTCGACAAAGTTTTCCAAGTCGATTGTGACACAAGTGGAATGGAAATTGGAGCAGTGTTGAGCTAGAAGGGCCGACCAATTGCATTCTTCAGTGAGAAGTTGGATGATGTGAAACGGAAATATTTGGTCTATGACCAGGATTTCTATGCTATTGTCCAAGCATTGAAGAAGTGGAGGCACTATTTGTTTCCCAAGGAATTTGTGTTGTACACAGATCACCAAGCACTAAGGTATTTGAATACTCAGTCGATGTTGAATCAGCGGCACATGAAGTGGGTTGAATTTCTGCAGGGATATACCTTCATGTTGCAACATAAGTCGGGCAAGTTGAACAAGGTTGCCGACGTGTTGAGTCAAAGAGTTGCATTGTTGAACATGACAACAGTTTAGGACATAGGAATAGAGTCGATGAAGACAGAGTATGCGATTGATGAGGATTTTGTGAAATCATGAGAGGCTTGTCATGAACCCTAGAGCGTCGACATAACTCCATACTTGGATTATTTCATCCAAGAGGGATACCTATTCAAGCAACAAGAATTGTGTATTCCCAGAGGATCCATGAGAGAGAACCTAATCCGAGAATTGCATAGCAGCGGATTAGCAGGTCTTTTTGGCATCGACAAGACCAAGGCATTGGTCGAAGAGAAGTATTATTGGCCAGGAATGACGATAGATGTCAGGAAATGGGTACGACAGTGTCGAGTTTTCTAGTTGGAAAAAGGAAGAAGTCAGAACACAGGATTGTATATGCCATTACCAGTACCAAATACCCCATGGGAGCACCTAAGCATGGATTTTGTGCTAGGATTACCGAAGACGCAGCAGGGAAGCAACTCAAACTTTGTTGTGGTCGATATATTTTCGAAGATGGCACACATTATTCCATGTCAGAAGATAAGTGATGCCACAGGAATTGTTGTACTATTCTTCAAGGAGATAGTCAGATTGGATGGGTTGCCGAAGAGTATAACGCCAGACATAGATACCATGTTTATGGGGCATTTCTGGAGAACCCTATGGAAGAAACTGGACATGAGGTTGCAGTTTAGCTTAGCATATCATCCGCAGACAAACGGACATACCGAGGTGGTGAAAAGAATTTGGGAAACCTTCTGAGGTATTTGATGGACGATAGACCCAAGTAGTGGGAGAATGTGTTGGCACAAGTAGAGTTCGCATATAACAATTTTGTGAATTGGTCGACAGGTTTGAGCCCATTTCAGATTGTTCAAGGATGAAGCCCACACGAAGTGGCATATTTGGTCAAGTTATTGACGGATATTAGGAAGAGCGCGGATGTAGAATCATTCACAGAGCACATGAAAGAAGTGCATAAATATGTGCGAAAGCGCATAGAAAAGAGCAATGTGACATATAAGTTGAGAGCCGATAGGAAGAAGAGGCTACAGTTATTCAGCGAGGGAGACTTAGTCTATGCAAATTTGTGGAAGGGGAGATTTCCGATAGGAACATACAACAAGCTGAAGCTGAAGAAGATTGGACCATGTAAGATCTTGAAGAAGATTTCAGAAAACTCTTATTTGTTGGAGTTACCGAATAAATTGAGCATTTCACCAATGTTCAATGTCTCAAATCTGTACAAGTTTGAAAAAGGTTCAAGCAGCAGAAGCGCGGAAGTGTCGAACATCGACTGGATAGCACAGATTCTAGATCGACACAAAGAGGAAATAGCAGAAGTGATTGAGGAATGCGAAGTCGGGCATACGTGCAGTTCGCGAAGGAAGGAATACTCAGTGCGATGGAAAGACTATGAGTTGCAGGAGGTGACATGGATTTCTGAAGAAGAGTTCAGGAGACTGACGGAGCAATCAAGTTCTTTTTCACCTAGGGAGTTTGATGCAGGAGGATCAAGGCCTAGGAAGAGCAGTCTAAGATGATCGATAGAAGGCCGAACAGAGGGAGTGTCGACAACCATTGGTGTGGAAGTGAAGATTGGATGTCGAAGTCAATAATTCAAGCAGGAAGCTATCGAGGTGCGTCGACAGAAGGATTAAGTCGAGAGTCGACATGTTTTAGTTCGGAAAACGATAAAGTTACAGCAACGACGTCGAGAGTCGACGGGTTGTCAAATTGCAACACCAATAGGTTTTTGAGGCAGCTTGGCAGTCGCACGAGTAAAGCCAATGGATATGTCGAAGGTTGACGGAAGACAGTATGGTCGAAGCAGTGATGGGATCAACAACTGTCAGGGAATCAGAAGGATGCGCAGAAAGTCAAGAAGAGTACTTGGTAACCGTTCAAGGTTGCTAAGGAAGTTATGAGCAGTTATTTAAGGTGGTTGAAGACACTTCACATGTCTCCACAAGTGGAGGTTTTGAAGCACGGCAGGGATGCTGACAATTTCAGGTTCGTATGATCAGGGAGATCGGCAGACAGAAGAATCGTGTCTTGGGAAGAGCAGCAGCGGGCTGATGGCTTGTGTGATGCACATAAGAGAGGATTCAGTCAGGATCACTTAGATCACTTGGATCAGTCACTTGGAAGTGGATTTGTAGATTGGATAGAGCAGTCACACATCTACCAAGGAAAGAGAGATCAGAACCATAGCTCAGAGTTCCGTAGCGAACCAGGAGGGTGAAGATCGACACATGTCGAGAACACATAGTTACTTTTGTATATTGTAATAGGCTAATGCCGACATAGTTAGTTGTTTACATTCCTTTCATTTCACATTGTAACTGTATTCGATTGAAGTAATAGAATCCAGCTTCGGGCATCCGGTTTACATCCAGTTCATGTGAACATGTGTGTCGTGTGTAACTCGTTAAGCAAGAGGGTCCGATCGACCTGTCTTGCGTCAAAGAGGCGAGAAGTCACCTATCTAAAATATGGAATCCCTCACAAATTGTTCCTCCCACAAAGTGATGAAATTCGTAGTCAAACAAAATGAAATGGAAGACCAATACGGCTTAGGGATATCCCCCTACCGAAGGAGATCCTGGGTAAAAGAGTCCTAAAAGAAAGGATTCTAGGCTACCTCATTCATTACATTTCAGAAAATGTTACATGTAGCTTCAGTCCAAAGATAGTAATATGGATGATATTTAGTACTAAATGGAGTGGGGAATTCCACCTATCCATCTAGTTCCAGTATTTCCACTTACCCTTGTCAAATGAGAGGCCTCCCGACAAATCGGTCTCAATCATTTTGAAAAATACTAGAGGGTTTTGGTCCCCTCAAAAGACAACTTTTATGTCTCAAATGTAAATGACAAAGAGGAAGTATTTGGATGCCTATCCTGAGTGTTCTAACCTAGCTACAAAATTCTTTTCGGTCCTCAAGTGAGGTTAATATTTGTTGAGTTAAGGTTAATTTTAAGGCTTCACTGGTGGCATGAACTGTAATACCCCCAATTTTGACTTGGAATGTATTTAATAAAAATTATGTAAATGATGTAAATATGCTAGTATGGATTCCTAGTGCGGAGTTCAAGGCCAAGGCCAAACTAGTGAATGGCTAGGCATGTATGGTGTATATATTTTTATTTGAACCCTATGATTGGTGTATCATGCCAATTTGAAATGTATCTAAATATTATGTTGAAAATTAATAAAATGGTCCAAGATGGCTGCGTAAAGAGAACTATAGGGGCTATGATTCCAATAAAGGGGAAGAGGAAGGGGGCATATGGGAAACCAAATCCTATGTTGCCATGTGTCAACCTTAGAACTCATCCAAAAATATGACATGTGCTTTAATTGAGCCAATTACCTTCTTTTGACTAATGAACCCAATCATTGAATGCATGTGTGAGGTTGGTGGGGAAAGTAATTTCATGTATTTACTGAAGCATGGGGGTTGTGATAGTTATGTCAACTTTCAATAGTCATATTTCTTCTATGGTCAAAAGATATGTCAGTTTTCTTTTCACCCCTACCTCATATCCTTGGAGTCAACACTCTTTTGATCATGATCACTCTCTCATGCATGATGCTACACAACGTAGAGTTTTTCCATTGCTATTCATGTCCATTACCAGAATGTGTATAACCAAAAACTTCGAATTTGAAGACAGAGCTACATTTTTGGAAGGGAAAATAGATGTTTGTAGGTGAACATGGAGGTTTGGCAAGCTAGGAACCTTTACCCATTGAGTTCTTCTACTTTTGGATTCTTGAGAAGCCATGGATTAATGTTGTAGGAGGTTCTCCATTAGTATACAACATGTTGGACTCTTACTGCACACATTGGTAATCACTGTAAGGGTTGGATTTCCTAAGGGAACTATGGATCAATGAAGGAAAATGCATTCCTTGTGTTTTGTGGGAAATTTGCAAGGAGTGCCATGGCTGTGATGGCGTAGTAAGACCCCTGTAGATCTCTAGTTGATAATTTTGGCAAAGCAGAGTTAGCAGAATGGGTTTTGGGATGAGAGATAGAAGCATGTAGGTGTTTCCTTCTCCCTGGTAGCCTCATATCCCATCTTGGGGGTGGCCTCTCAACAAAAAGATTATATGTTGGACAGAGTGCCTATGGCTGGGTGGAAAATCAATATTATACAGCCAGTTGCTTGGATATTCTTTTTATAAAGATAAGTATTCTTCTGTATTTGATGTGCAGTGATTTTTATTTATATGCCTCTGAAAATTATGCTTGAAATTGCATGTTATGTGTGTGTGTTATACCTCAAAGTTACACATTAATCCCTAGTGTCGCATCCTTATACCATGTGACCTAACGACGCTTCTCCCTAATGATCATCATACATTAATGGTACCCTCCTTGGTCTCATCTGGACACCCAGGAGAAAAATCCATTGATTGAATGATGAAGACATCACCTTATCTGCCACGTGTCACCAAATCTGACCCTATCTGCATATATTTTTGTGCTTTGCACATCTGTTGGGTAGCAACAATTAGGGTTTTTGTGCTATGCTTAGACCCTAGGGCATGATAAATTCGAGTTATGCTCAGACCCAGGGGTGCGAAAATCCCTTTTTATCCTTTTTCCATGGATCATGGATCTCATCTTTCGAGATATTTTCTTAGGATTACCATCTCTGATTCGATCCCAACCCCCTCTCTCTATTTAGTATGCCTGATCCAATAAACAGTCATTAGATCCATCTTACTCTCCTTTTGGTTAACCCTTCCAAGCACTATAAAGGAGAGGCCTTCCATGAGCCAAAGGGAGGACTTTTGGGGCATCCAACCTATGATCTTGAGACTTTTGCAGAGATAGCTAGAGGAGGAACTTGGAGCTGAAAGTTGGCTTGGACATCAAGCAACCATTGTAAGCACTATCAAGTTTCTAATAAAATAACTTGCCTTGTTTCCCAATTCGTGTGTGTTGATTGTGTTTCAATTACATGATTTGTATCTAGTTAGATATGGTTTCTAGCTTGTAATTCAAGGTACTTGGAGAATTGTATATGCTTGTATCGTGTCTAATATTAACAGGTTCATCGCGAGGACTTCAAGATCTGGACTAAGAGCAGGACAAACATCAAAGTGAAAGGTCAGTCATCTTCTCTCACTTTCTTCAATACTGAAATCTTGAAATACTTGTGTAATGTCCCCATCTTGACCCTATTGCATTAATATTGCAAATGATGTAAATATTGTTATTTAGTCATGGTGAGGAGCTCAAGGCCAGGGCCGGCCGCGCCATTGATTTATCATTCTATGTATCGGCAATTAGAATAGATGCATATGGTTCTTGTGCTAGCTGTGCATAATGTAAATTCGGACATCATGTAAATATGAAATTTTAATGAAAAACCCACAACCAGCTATGCAATGCAACAAAGAGATGGGGAATGATATTACAAGGAATAGGGAGGAAAAATAACCAAACCCTTAAGCCATGGATTCAATCCATGTGTCAATGAGAAAACCCATGAGATCCCAACTACCCATTTTGGCTTATGCCCCAATCATTAAATTCTTCCAAGAGTTGGTTGAGGCAGTTAATGCCTTGGGAATGATGAGGTATGGCATCCAATTTCGGGTATGGGCAAGCCATCAATTTGGGAATTTGATTTTTTGCTTGCAAGGCAAGAAATCACCCACGTTTTGCCTTCCCAAGCCATTTTGAACCACGGTCTTTCCTCTCTCATGCAGCATAGGGCGAACTGGGGTTTTTCCTTCACATTTTCACCATTTCTCTGCATTCTTCCATGCCTAGGAACTCGTTTTTGGTTAGCATAGTGGTTGGGAGAAGAGAACCACGATTTTCTGGGGTTATAGAGGCCGTTTCTGCCCATGGACGTTTTTTTGAAAATGATTATGCTCCTAGGGTTGTTTTCCCATTTTCCAATTTTCATTTTGGGATTTCCTATGTTTTTTTGAACTGGTTGAAATTCCATCGTTGGGCATCCTACTGCAAAAACGCCCAGCACTTGCATTTCTAGCTGTTATGTTCCTCCCTGTTTAGTTTGAACCTGTGAGCAGGAGATTCAGGAGTGGAAGAGGACAAATTTGGATTGATGAGCCCAATGAAGTATCCATAGCTCAATGGTTGAGCCACTAGCCTAGTAATTCACCTCTATCCATCTCTTAGCAGACTGAGAAACCCAGTGCTGATTGGTTTGGTTGATTCTGGTGTATCTTTGGCTATGTGAGAGCTTGTTTTCCCCTTTTCCTTATGGATATCATGCCCAGATCGGGGGTGGCAGTGGTGCTGAGAGATTGAGGAGCACACTAGCCTATGGTTGGGTGGAACGTTGCAGAAGCATAGCTGGTTGCTCAGGGACTACTTGGTTTAAGATAAGTATTCTCATTTGCTAATTTGATATTGCTTAATTGATGAATGACATGAAAATCTAGAATGTATGATGGATGTGTAATGGAATTAAATTCTGCTGTGTTTTCAAGATTTTATGCATTTGCATATCTCCATCTACAATTTATATGAATGCTTATTTGATTAAGTATGGGACTAGATGTCCAGTATTATTGTTAGTGTCCTCTCCATAGCCTTGTAGGATAGGAGGGACATTACATTTTGGTATCAGAGCTGTTGGTTGCAGCATTGGACCTCTATGGGCCAAATCCGATTATAGTCACATGGGAAGGTCCCTTCCTGGTCACCACAGGTCTCAGCATCGGACCTAAACTAGCTAAGTTGGATAGTTTGCAGAGGTAAGGTTACCTACTACTGGGCAGCAGTCATCACAGAAAGAAGAAAAGAAGAATCCGAAATTCTTTTAAGTGTTTTTGAAAATTTTTGTTTAAGTCTGTTTCGGGAAGAACTCAGAAGTCTTCACCGCAATGACGGGAGAACTCGCCAAGTTGACCCGAAACAGCGGAAAAATTTTCTAAGTGTTTTCGGCGTCGAAAGGAAATTTTCAGAAGGACTCAGCGAGTTGGTCCGCAACAGCGGAAGAACTCGCCGAGTTGGCCCGAAACGGAGAAAATTTTCTAAAGTGTTTTTCGGCGTCGAAAGGAAATTTTCAAAAGGACTCAGCGAGTTGGTCCGCAACAGTGGAAGAACTCGCCGAGTTGGCCAGAAACAGTGAAAATTTTCTAAGTGTTTTTCGGCGTCGAAAGGAAATTTTCGAAAGGACTCAGTGAGTTGGTCCACAACAGCGGAAGAACTCGCCGAGTTGGCCCGAAACGGAAAAAAAAAAATTTAAGTGTTTTTCGACATCGAAAGGAAATTTTCGGAAGGACTCAACGAGTTGGTCCGCAACGACGAAAGAACTCACCGAGTTGGCCTGAAATGGCGAAAAGTTTCTAAGTGTTTTTCGGTGTCAAAAGGAAAATTTCAGAAGAACTTAGCGAGTTGGTCCGCAACGGTGGAAGAACTCGCCGAGTTGACCTGAAATAGCGAAAATTTTCTAAGTGTTCGGCGTCAAAGGGAAATTTTGGAAGAACTCCATGAGTTGGCCCGAAATTGCGGAAAAACTCAGCAAGTTGGCCCGCAATGGCAGAAGGACTCGACGAGTTGGTCCGAAAAAATCTCAAAATTTTTCTAAGTGTTTTTGATGGAAGAACTCAGTGAGTTGCTCCGCAACAGGTCAGAAGAACTCAGTGAGTTGCTCCGCAACAGGGTGGAAGAACTGGATGAGTCACTCCGAAACAGGAAATTTCAGCTGTTTTTCAAGGATATTTTCAGGTGCCGAAAATGGAAAAATTGCCATGGAACTTATGTGCCAGATTGCACAAAATGGAAAGATTTACAAACAACAAAAAAAAAGAGGGCGCTGCCCTTGACCTGCCCTGCAGTGGCGCAACAAGGGGGCAAGCCCCCTTGACCCCCGTCGTCCCCCAGAGACAATCATTGAAAGTGTGAAATGCACTCTTGGGATGAGGAGCACGGATTGCATAAAGGGTGGTGGAATTCTCAGCAAGAGAAATTGGTTGTGATATCCATTATCAAAGATGAAAGAGGAAATTCCTCACCTTCAAAACTAATTCTGTTTATAGCATAAGAATTTCATATTGGAAAATAGCAAGAATGAATGATTGCACATATGTATATGTTTAATTGCTAATTCATGATAATATCATAGCTAATGATTGCTTGTATGCTTGGTAGGGAATCCAAGGAAAGGATTAGCTATGATGTGGATGAGGAACTCCATGACAGAATGAGGAATTGGGAAGAATTCCTTAACTTCTCTCTCGCTATCGTATTTATAGACTGGAAAATTATGGCATAAGGATGCTGGAAATGCAAGAGAGTAATAGATTAAAAATAAATATTGCACGGTGCATGTGAAAATGTTTGTGCATGTATATGATATTACATCTTGGTAAAATAGTGAGGTTTTACATATGCAATGAGCCACTTAAGATAGTCATTGTGGCTGCTAATAAGTATTTATGTTCACATTGGTAGTAGGATCAAATACAACCGAAGCATGGCTGAAGATGTGGATGATGATTATTGCATACAACCAACAACCGTATGAGGAAGGGATGGTGCAACAAATCTATGATCATGAGGTTGGAAAAAGGACTGTGTAGCCTTGGTAAGAGGCCAACTGATCAGGTAACATCAAGTGATGTAAATGACAGCCATGCAGGTAATGGTTATTGGTGCATAAATTGCATGAATGTTGAAAGAGGATTTGGTAAGATCTCTTCAACTATGTTTGAATTATGTTGAATGCATAGTACTCATAACTTAATGCAAGGTAGCATTGAGGAAATGTGCATTAAGATATTATGCACAATCTTGTGGTTATGCATTGAGTGAATGCAAATTAAAAGATTATGTGAGTGATGTAAATGTGCATGCATAGGTATAGGTGCACATGATGAGATGCATTGTGAGAATGCATGATTGTGATGTATGTTTCATTGCAATTAGATAATAGATGGAATGGTGAACTATTATCAATCTTAAGAGCAAGATAATAATTGCATAAAATGATGAAATTGAACCATGCAACTCTAGTATGTTAATAATTCACAGGAAGTAGATTGTTTTGGTGATATTAAAATGCTTCAGTGACTATGGAAGCAATGAAATATTATATGCATAGAAACTTAGAAAGCATTTGGCTGATTGAAGTTTCAAATTTCAGGTAGATTGTTTTTGACATGGAAAATATGGATAAGTCCATGATGAAGATTGGAATCTACCGTGAACAAGAGCCAAATGATATAAGAACAGGCTCATGGCTAAGCGATTCAATTTCGGAAGACACATTGCAGGAAGACCAAGAGTGATGGTCTGCCAAAGCCAAACCAGATGGGAAAGACCCCATGCTTTGGAAATGGGTTTCGGGTGAAACGCCATTGATAATGTCTCATCCAAACTGCATGTCAGTAAACCATGAAAGTGAGATGGTAAAGCTATGCCCAGAAGGCATGTGAGACACATCTGCAAAATGAATGAGTATTTTGTGACCCTAGACAAGAACATGCATGTCTAAATTATTAGGGTTAATATGCAGAGCATGCTCTATCTTATTTATATCATTGCAAACTGCTTGAGTATGATTAGGGCCTACATGGCGCACATCAGAAAGGGGGTGCACACCTTTTCTAGTGTTGGGTCATGATAGGGTTTTCAATATTGACTACACCCTAAGGGAATGGATACATTCTTGGTGTTTCAATACTTGGTAGTTAATGATATGGAATGTGGTTAAGAATTGAACAGCAATACTGATGAGCTTGCTTATCCTTCTTGTATTGTCAACCTACACAGATGCAGATTGATACTGCACATTAAAGGGAAAAGTGAAGAAGGGTACGCAAAGGCACTGTATGGGAATTGGCAACCTTTCTATGCTCACGTGAAATATTACCAGAAGGGATGGACAGGCCCGAAGAGCTGTGTAATAAGAGAAGGTATCATCCTTGTGTGAGTAGGGGTCATGTTAACCTGTAGTCAAGAAAGTCACCTATAAAGTTCCTAAAAGGAACCACCGATTTGCACAAGAGGAGTGACATCCTTGTCTAAATGAATATTTGATGTGTGTGAAGGGTTATGGTGCAAGGTGTGGTGACATTGGTAAAGGCATAAAATCTATACTAGGAAAGCAGTGGGAGGGTGGGCGCCAAGGACTGACTGAAAACCCTGAGATGCCTATGGCTCCATAGTAGAACCTTGACCTATAATGGTCAGATGGTACAAGAAGGTGTGGTGGCATTGGTAAAGGCATAAAATCTCTACTGGGACAGCAGTGGAGGGCGAGCGCCGAGGACTGACTGAAAACCCTGAGATGCCTATGGCTCCATAGTAGAGCCTTGACCTATAATGGTCAGTGGCACAGTTTCCTTCCATTGGTCGATGACCCAGACGAATGTGCTGGCTCGGCACTGGAGAGGGCCAACCAGGTATGGGACTGGTTGGGCACCACCAAATTCTTGGTAAATCCAGCCAATGGGGAGGCGTACTGGTTAAGCATTAACTATATCCAAGTCCATAGGTGATCCCAAGGCTTGCAAAGCAAAGAAGGATCCTGTGGACCAGAGGGGAAACGCACAATACATATAAGTATTCGTTTTCATTTATGTCTTGTTTGGAATAATGAAGATTTCAAGTATAAGTCTTCTAACAGCTAAGCTGATACACTATTGTTTCTTTGTTGGAAACCTTGGTCATTGCAGGAAGGCAAGACCCTGAAAGACTATAAATTGCTGGTAAATCCAGAGAGTAAATGAGTGAGCGATATAAATTGTTGGTAAATCCAGAGAGTAAATGAGTGGGCGATATAAATTATTAAGAAATCCAGGGAGTAGCTGGTTGAACGCTATAAAGTTCTTGATAAGTCCAGAGAATGACTAGTTGGGCATTAACTACTTGATATGGTAAAGCAGCGTGTATGCTGGCCCAACACCCTTTAAACAATTGATAAAACCAGTCGGAGCACTGGCCTAGCATATTGCTAAAGGAAATGATTGATAAACCCAGTCGGCGTACTGGCCTAGAATTGCCTGTTCAAATGATTGTGGATTAGCCTACATGCTGGCCCAACATTCGTTATTGTGTTCACAGGAAATCCAAGGCTCGTAAAGCAAAGAAGGATCCCATGGAATAAAGTGAAGACATCCAATACAGATAAGTATTCAGTTACCTTGCAGCTTCTTGCTTATGAATATACGTGTGTATATGATTTGGTTATGATTTCCTAAACTCTTGTTTAGAGATAAACCCTATGAAAATGAACTAAACATGTGAATTGATTCAATGTTTGAGTGTAGGTATTGCTGGAAGCAAGGATTATGAAGGCATCCTAGAGATGCATGTGGACATGTGACCATCTTAAAGAGCTCAGTATGAGCAGTAATGAAAGATGGTGCTAGTGGATACAAGTGGATCCTAGCAGCCAAAGGTTTTGTAGGCAATAATGGGAAGGGTGCCCTAGTTGAAAATCCATATACAGACCTTAGACACTAAGTGTCATAGCCAAGAAAGGAAAGCCAAAGCATTCACATTGAAGTGAAAGAGACTAAGGAGCATGAAACCACAGCGATGGTGTAGCTCCATAATAGAACAAGACTAAGAGGGAGAAACCCCTACTCTTCTCTTTCCTTTTGATTGATGCATTTATAAAACAAAATATTGTTGAGTGCATATCATGGCTGAAAATAGATTGTGTCTAATTGCTTGAGATGAATTGTGAATGCTGAAATAGTAAATTTCCTGTGAAATGATGAACATGAATGAGTTCATGTGTATGTTGGGAAAGCATGAAAAGTGTGGAAGTCCCATGAATAAAGCATGGACATTCCATGTCAATTGGGAAAATAATTGACTAATCTTAATGTTTATGTTATGCTTGTCCTAACAAAGAATTCCCATGATGAATTTCACAGGTAAGAAAGTGAAACAATTGGTTGCAGCCGGCACAAGAAAGTTTTGCTAGTAAGAAAAGTGTGTTTAGTTGTGCCCATTGACCATGGCAGCAGACAGAGGGCTATTAGAGTTGGCTGAAAGTCTTCTTCAAACAATTGCCAAGACCCAATAAAATCTTGGGGAGATTCTCAAGCTACAGAGGCAACAGAATGAGATAAACCACGAGGCTTTGCAGGACTCTATTCGTCTGCAAAAATAGGTAAAAAGCATTTTGGGAGCAATCAGCGAGGGAAAGGAAAGCGGATCAATGAAGAAGCATTCATCCAATCGTCCGATTAAGAAACGTTCCAGGTGGGAAGACTCAAAGGAAATGGATCGGGAAAAGGTAAATCCGCCAATGAAATGTTGGGGATGTGGAGGAAATCATTGCCTCCGTGACTGCCCAACAAGAGAATATCAAGAGGGTAGCAACCGTAAATTCCCCAGGTTCATGGACCAATTGGAAGGAAAAGAAAAGGAATGAATTGTTTTGGAACAATGTCCTCATGTAGAGCTAGAAGGTCCCAGCCATCAAGAGCAGTTTGTAAAGACCAAAGGACTTAGTCATGAAAAACCCAAGTAAAGGGTGAAATGCAGGACAAACCTACCACATTTTGTGAATCTTGGACATATGTAAAGTGGGTATTTATTTTCCCAAGTGTTGGAACACTGAGTACGGTGTTATTCCAAGGGGAGGGGAATGTAATGTCCCCATCTTGACCCTATTGCATTAATATTGTAAATGATGTAAATATTGTTATTTAGTCATGGTGAGGAGCTCAAGGCCAAGGCACCGCCATTGATTTATCGTTCTATGTATCGGCAATTAGAATAGATGCATATGGTTCTTGTGCTAGCCGTGCACAATGTAAATTCAGACATCATGTAAATATGCAATTTTAATGAAAAACCCACAACCAGCTATGCAATGCAACAAAGAGATGGGGCATGATCTTACAAGGAATAGGGAGGAAAAATAACCAAACCCTTGAGCCATGGAGTCAATCCATGTGTCAATGAGAAAACCCATGAGATCCCAACTACCCATTTTGGCTTATGCCCCAATCATTAAATTCTTCCAAGAGTTGGTTGAGGCAGTTAATGCCTTGGGAATGATGAGGTATGGCAGCCAATTTCGGGTATGGGTAAGCCATCAATATGGGAATCAATTTTTTGCTTGCAAAGCAAGAAATCACCCATGTTTTGCCTTCCTAAACCATTCTAAACCACGGTCTTCCCTCTCTCACGCAGCTTGGGGTGAACTAGGGTTTTTCCTACACGTTTTCACCATTTCTCTACATTCTTCCATGACTGGGAACTCATTTTTGGTTAGCACAGTGGCTAGGAGAAGAGAACCATGATTTTCTGGGGTTATAGAGGCCGTTTCTGCCCATGAAATGACCATGGACGTTTTTCTGAAAACGATTATGCTCCTGGGGTTGTTTTCCCATTTTGCCATTTTTTGTTTTGAGCTTTCCCACGTTTTTCTGAACTAGTTGAAATCCCATCGTTGGGCATCCTACTGGAAAAACGCCCAACATTTGCATTTCTGGCTGTTATGTCCCTCCCTATTTAGTTTGAACCTGTGAGCAAGAGATTCAGGAGTGGAAGAGGACAGATTTGGATTGATGAGCCCAATGAATTATCCATAGCTCAATGGTTGAGCCACTAGCCTAGTAATTCACCTCTGTCCATCTCTTAGCAGACTGAGAAACCCCACTGCTGATTGGTTTGGCTAATTCTGGTGTATCTTTGGCTATGTGAGAGCCTGTTTTCCCCTTTTCCTTATGGAGATCATGCCCAACTCGGGGGTGGCAGTGGTGTTGAGAGATTGAGGAGCACACTGGCCTACGGTTGGGTGGAACGTTGCAGAAGCATAGCTGGTTTCTCAAGGACTACTTGGTTTAAGATAAGTATTCTCATTTGCTAATTTGATATTGCTTAATTGATGAACGACATGAAAATCTGGAATGTATGATGGATGTGTAATGGAATTAAATTCTGCTGTGTTTTCAAGATTTTATGCATTTGCATATCTCCATCTACAATTTATATGAATGCTTATTTGATTAAGTATGGGACTAGATGTCCAGTATTATTGTTAATGTCCTCTCCATAGCATTGTAGGATAGGAGGGACATTACAACTTGTTTAATCTAGGATTCAAGATCGCATTTGTTTCACTTTTGTCTTAGTATAGAGTCAGTTCATCCTACTTTATCCTAAGAGGGATTCTTTCATTTCGTAGGAAGAAATCTCTACAAAAAAAACTAGCGACTCCATTGGTTTGAACCCCTTTGTTTTGAGTTCTTTTACTTTCATCCATTTTTTATTGTGAATTTTCTCTTCTTTCAAACCAGTCGTGAAAGTTGGTCCTTTTGACCCTCATTCACTCCCCTCCCCTCTACATTAAACCTATGTCAGTGACTAGTGAGTCCTCTAGGTTGGAAAACCCTGGAAGAGTCAAAATATTTTCTTAAACTCCCACCTTCATCCTCTTTCTGAACATTTTCGCACCCCTTACATTGCTTACAGAGCGAAAATTACCAAATTTTCACTACCCATCCATTTCCTAGAACGCGATAATTCCTAATTATCGCACTTGGGCTGCTTGCAACCACACGAAAATCTCTGTAAAAAGGAAAATGCTTTAAGTATGCTTGGTTACCTTGAGTCAAGTTTAGTTTCTCTGTCTCTGATTATTGTTTTGGTCTTCATCAGACATCTGTAACCTACCCAGATGTAGTTCATTACTTGCATTTCATCTTTTGAATTTTTGTAGACACTTTGGACATTTTTGGGTTTTAGGTCACTATCATAGCCATACCTACTTACTCATTACCTTTTACATCTTGTCTGCACTTTTCTTTTGTCACTCTTGAGCAAAGTTGCAAGTGTTTTGTGGTTTGTTTTGTTTGTTCTCAAGCTTGGATTTTTTGAGTTTTATGGCATTGTACCCATTTTGATCACCTCCTTATCATTCTTGCTTTTGATTGGTCCTTTCATGATAGTCAAGTTTCTTTATTGTTTTTAAATTCCTTGATCATATTATTACCAAGACTATATTGTTCTTACAGCAATAACTTTCCATTCTTGTTATTAAAAAATCAATATTGGAAGACTCTTTGAAAATGTATTGCTTTTGTTGAAAAGATCAAGTTTATAATATTGCATTTAGGAAGTGTATTGGTTATCATTACTTGTCACATAATTCTACTCATTAGAAGTAACCATTAGGTGTAGATTAGTCGCATTCTGAAAGTAGTTCCCTTAGTTTGGCTTATTCAAAAAAGAAAACAAAAATTTTTGGAGTGGTTTTTTCTTTTCTTTGAAAAAGTTTATGCATCGTGATCAAAGAACTCTCCCTTTACTTTAGCTAGCATTCATCGAACAGAAAGGCTCATTTCGATTCATCTTCATTTGCATGGTTTGAGTCGTCATAACACCACAAGTTGCACTTCCATCACCTGATTGAGTATATACAACCATTAAAATTTACACTCCCTAACTCAACACACTTTAACCTCACTTGAGGATAAAAAGAATTTGATAGTTAGGTAGGACACTAGGGATAGGCATCCAAATAATTCCCCCTTGTCATTTTTATTTGAGACATAGTTGTTGTCCTCTAGGGTGCTAAAATCCTCTTGTACTTGTTGACACGGTCATCGACCAGTTTGTGGAGGGGCCTCCCATTTTTTCAGGGGTTAAGCCGCAAGGATTGATTCCAGATGGAATTTATGGAATGCCACACTCCACTTAGCGCCTAAGGCATATCGATCCATTGTCTTCCTTGTACTCTACCGTATTGGTGATACAGGGGTGATAAGTCAAAAGTGTCGAAAACCTTCTCCGACGTGTCATGAATGAGGTAGCTTAGTGACTTTTCTTCTAGGGATCTTTTCCCAGGATCCCTTTCGGTAGAGGGATATCCTTCCATTTTTGGTCTCTCATTTTGCATTGTTTGACTTGGATTTCATCACCTTGAGAAGGATAAAATTTGTTGAGGTCTCCAGATCTTAGTTAGAAGGTTTTGCTTGATATTTCATCTTCTTAGAGGGTCATTTTTCTTTTTAGTGTTGCTTGTTGGCATTCTTCCCGCCTTTGTTTCAACTTGCTTACTGTGACGCCGGTCTCAGTATAGTTTTTTGAGCTTTCCTTTTTTGGCCTATGAGCCTTGTCTTTTTCTAGCTCCCCTTTTGCACACTTGGCTACCTTAGGGTTTTTGAGTTCTTTTCTAAGAGACTGTCCCCCAACCTTATAATCTGACCATTATGGATGATCATCGAAGATCATAGATAATACAGGGACGAAGCCCTAACCCACCACCACCACCATGGACTTCTGGTTCGCCTGCATCACGTATCCCTGCCCCTGCTGGCCGCGGTGCTGATCAGTGAACCATTCCACCACCTATTAGTACTATATCTCCAATTGCTTCTGTACCTATATACCATGGCACCATCTCAGAACCTCCTACAGTCACTGAACCTAGTATTCCACCTGATTATCCTACTATCCCACAGCCCGCTATTGTTCCAGAAGTTTCTACCATAGTGGACACTACACCAGCTGTTGAAGTTAGTACTTCACACGATGTTTCATCGTAGGTCATCATCCTCCTAGATATTAGCACTATGCCACACTTGACCACATTATACGATGTCCCTGAAGGATACATTGAAACTATTTAAGAATCCGATGAAGACACAATAGATTTGATTCGAGTCCCGAGAGGATACGTTGAAATCATCAAAGAAACTGAATTACCCCCTACACCGTTTCAGCTTGAGTTTGAATTTTCCACCATGTAGGTGGTACCTCCACCTGCCAACACTACACCATCAGGTATCCATACTTATGAAATAGGCTCTTCTAGCAACATACCATTCATGGTGTCCTTCCCTAATCTCCCTTCACGACACGAGATTATGGCATCTATCCAATCCAATATGCTTATTTTAGCTAATTCACCCCTAGCATCGAAACAATTTAGACGTGATACAGAGAAAATGCTCTCATCGGCTTCCCAATACCCCCCTACATGCACCTCTCCAACGACCCATCCTCCTGGTTATCGAGCTCCCCTTCCTCCATCTAGTACGGAGTACCACGCATCCTACACCGATGGATCCGGACCCTCAGATGAGACTATACCTAAACTCCTTCTAGACCCCGATAGGACATCTCACATTTTTAACCCAACCTCTACTTTATGGGATACAAATCCAGGCCAAGCTCTTGATGATCTTCCCATCTTTCTAATCCCTATGGACGTGACGCCTGACAGCCCTCGGTTATACTCCCCCCACTTATTGTCACACAATATGTTTGACTTAACTTCAGGGGACACACCCCTTATGAGGGATAACCCCATCTTCTCACCTTCACCACCCAAAATGCACAGAATATCTTCTCCACAGGTTGGCACCTTTGTTGCTATTGGCCAATCGGCACTACCCCACCTTTCTAGTGCTCATATTGGAAGAACATCTATCCATACTATTGGATCACCCATTCTGACTGGAGGTTCATCTTCGGCCACCATATATACCGTTTCCGGAGGGGGACAATCGTCTACTAGAACCATCGATCCCAATAACCAACCTCCTCCGGGTGGACCATCAAACCCGCCCGTAGGAAGACAACCATCTGTTGGGACCATTGGTCCCCATAACCAACCTCCTCCGACCGGACCGTCCAATCCATCTACTGGAGGACAACCCCTTTGTGCTATCCAAAGTGGGACTACTCAACAAACACCTCCATTTTTTCCATCGGCTCAACAAGGCCCACAACTTACATCATTTGGAGGAATACCGCTTGTTAATGCCCCCACTGGCACCATTCAACAACCCCCTCCATCAGCATCATCTACTCAGTTGGGCACATATAATTCACCTGGAAGTGGACAACCTCATGTTGGCATCCCAATTGGGATCAATTTCCAACATCCCTCATCATGAACAGTTCCTTCTTGGGGGCCTCACATCCCACAGAGTGGGGGGGTACTCTCTTTTTGGAAACTGGAATCAATTTGGGGGGAAACCTACTCAACCTTTCATTCCCCCCAACTTGAATTTTGACATTCCTCATCCTACAACTGCGAATACTCCATGGAACCCACCTCTTCAACCTCCACCTCTTCATCAGGGTGGAACCAACATTCCATGGACTCCATTCTTTCAGGCATCCCCTAACACTGGTATGGAAAATCCTCCACCCAATCAAGGTGTTGGAAACATTCCCGGGACACAGCAATCCCAGGTCACTATACCCCAACAAGGAACGGGAAACATTCCTGGGACACAACAACCCCAGGTTACTATACCTGTCATCCCCACTTAGCAGAACATTCAACAATTGGCCACTACTCTGATTCCAAATCAGATGATAAATCCTATGATTTCGAACACACAACCAGTTAATCAGATGGTCTACTATCCTCAAAATTTCCAACAGTATCATGCAGGAAGTATGTATGGGTACAATACGTGGCAATATGTTGTACAGGTTCCCATAGGAATCCCTACACCATACAATTATTAATCATACCCACAACCCAATCGGCAACTTCCTTTCTTGGCCACACTAGACTTGCCCAATTTGTCTAGGATTATTAATGATCCAATATGGCATGAACCACACTAGCCACCCATCTCGACCAAACTACCATCGGACATTCCAAAGTTCGATGCCAAGCCCGGGAAGACCCCAAGAACCACATTATGACCTTCCATCTTTGGTGTTCTTTGAACTCATTGATGGATGACTCCATTCGGTTATGGCTCTTCCAATGCACGCTTACTAACACGGCAGCAAAATGGTACATCTAGCTGCCACAACACTACTTTCACGATTTCAATACCTTGGCCATGCAATTTTTGACACATTTACAGCTCCCCATCTGGTACGAGATTGGAACAAACCTGTTTACCTCGCTGCTTCAAACCACTTATACGCATATCTCTGATCATATTCATGAGTGGCGTCGACACTGCAGGTTAATTAAGGAACCCATTCTGGACCAATTACTCGCTGATTGGTTCACTAAGTCATTTTTGCCTCCCATCGCCAGGGATATTTCCATGGGCAGACCTATCATCAAGGAACAAGTGATTTCTCGTGCTCAGTATATGGACTTGGTATATACCCAATCCAGAACTTTATATGAGCTTATTCCTCACGCCTCCCACACCACTACTGATCCAACCAAGCCCGCCAGTGAACCCCCCATTGACGGTATCGTCGGTTCAGTCAAGGCCTAGCCTACAACCAAACCGAGTGGGAAACAAACTACTGCTGCCCCACCTCCAACTATAGCTGCACCCAAAGCTTCTATGTCTCCTACTCCTTCTTCCAAGGTGAATGTTGTTCAGTCCACGTCACAACAATCCGGAGGAAAAAAGAAGAATAACAGAGGAAAATCTAAGAAAACTTCCAACCAACAGGAGAACCCCAAGCCGCAACCAACCAACAACGATCCCAAACCATGTCGGAAAGCAAAGTTTCCCTGCCTTATTTGTCAAGAAGATCAATACACACGAGACTGCCCTTACAAGGACGAAGTCAATAAATTTGTTAAAGAATCTTCCCGCCCGACAGTGCTAACCGATCCTTTCTCCCACCAGCAGCAACAGATGGTTACTCATGATCCCCCACAAGGGGGCAATCCGAACAACCCACCCCGTGGAGAAACGTCTGCAAACCACGATGTTTTGACGATGAGTAACGAGGAGATCCATATATCCACTCGATCAAGGACATACGATACCCCTCCAAGTTCAAACAAAACGGATACAGCCCATGGAAAGTCTCTGCCTGAAGATCCTTCTATCACCCCTCCCCCCAATGGTCATCTCCACATTGAGAAAGCTGTCACATATACAATGCTATGCCCACCCAAGGGCACCATCTAAAAAGCGACATTTAATCCTAAAGCACGCGCGGCCCAAAATTACAATATTGTTGAGGACCTAGCTCAATCAATATGCACAATGTCGACCCTCGAGGTTCTCCAACGATGTCCCACATAGTGTAAGACCTTACTATGTCGACCCTCGAGGTTCTCCAATGATGTCCCACATAGTGTAAGACCTTACTTTCAGCACTCGGGGCAGTGGACCCGGATACTTCTAACACGATCATGTTTAACTTGGAGTACTTTAAACCTAGGCTTTCTCACCAGTTAGCCTTCCAGATCCAAACAAAGATTTGTGGAAACAACTCTCATCGCACTGTCTTAGACGAAGGTGCTTCCACATCGATCATGTCCTTGACTTTTTGGAGAGACATAGACTCACCTGAGGTTACACCTTCTCCTACTACTCTTAAAGCATTTGACGAACATGTTTTTCAACCATACAGACTCATTACTACAATTGGCATTGAACTGGGGGGCAAGACAGTATCTATACACATTGAAGTCATAGATGTACAATTCCCTCACCAAGGGAAAATTGTTACTATATATCAGTTAGATTTCTGTACCCCAGACATTCATTCAAACTCCGCCCATAATGTCCCGCTACTAGGTCAATCCCAGTACTATTTTGAAGATGTTGGCATTGGTCTTATGAAGGATTCCTCCCTATCGAAGTATTTCCAGAGCTTAGATCCCCTATCTATGCCATAAACATGATATCGTCAAGTATCACTCCATCCAATGAACCTGTTGATTCTTGGGTGATACCGAGTCCTATAGAGCTTGAAACCTATGGCAATTCCATGGCTTTAAACAGGAACCTCACAACTTACCAGGCGATCCAATCAGCCACAGATTGGGTCGATTCTACTACGGATCATGCTGTGGCACAACTCTTGTCTGAGGCTATCCCATCGTCGCCATTTATTGATCCTCTCACACTGATTTTTCCTTCCGACGAGTCGATTATGGAGGTTATGTGGGTCGATGAACCACCTTGGGAATATTACCATCATCGTTCCTCTTTCCCTACTATCCAGGCGATCGAGCAAGACACCAAACCTAGTAGTTCACTTGACATTGTTAAACCCAAGTTTCCCACTTCATTCAACGATATATTCTCTGAAGGAAACTTGGCCAACATCATAAAACCCACTCCTATTAACATTTCAGTGAAACCTGGTGTCGTGGAAAATATTCACATAGGCAAGAGTTCTATACTGGCTTATTCAAATAATTTCGTGACGTTTTTGCTTGGAGTTATGAAGAGATGCCAGGAATAGACCCATCCATTGTGGTCCACGAAATCCAAACTTTTCCTAGTGCCTGACCGGTTCGGCAGAAACTCTGGCCCATTCATCCCCGCAAAGCAGTGGCTATCAAAGCAGAAATTGAAAAACTTCTACATGTTGGTTTTATCTATCCTATCCCGTTGACATAATGGGCGTCTAACATCATTCTCGTAGCAAAGAAACAGGGTACGATTAGAGTCTACATCGATTACTGAGATTTGAACAAAGCTTGTCCAAAAGACAACTATCCAACTCCGTTTATTGACCAGATTATCGATAATTGTGTCGGAAGTGTCATTTTTTCATTTATGGATGGCTTCTCCATCTATAATCAGATAGAGATACTCCCTACCAACCAACATAATACAACTTTCATTTGTCCATGGTGGACCTTTGCGTACCGAAAGATACCCTTTGGCCTTAAGAACACTGGGGAAACTTTCCAACAGGCAACTTCATACGCATTTCATGACATTAAACATATTGTGGAACCATATCTCGATGGCCTTCCCGCCCATTCTCAGGCTTGGGATGATCATCTGGACCATTTAAGTGCCATATTTTGAAGGTGTCGCCACTACAATATTCGTTTAGATCCACATAAATGTGTCTTTTGTGTTGAAGCTAGAAAACTGTTGGGATTCATAATCTCCAAGGATGGCATATGCCTGGAACCAGCGAAGGTAGAAGCCATTCTAGATCTACCTTCACCCTTTGACATACCAACACTTCAAATTTTGCAAGGGAATGCAAACTTTCTACCCCGTTTCATGTGCAATTTTGCCTAGATCACAAAAGGCTACATGAGGCTTCTGAAAAAGGACATCCCTTTCATCTGGGACGACAAAGCCCAATGATCCTTTGACAATCTAAAGGTACCCCTCACTAAGGATCCCGTAATACAACCCCCCAACTACACATGAGATTACATCTTATATCTTGCATCTTCCACTTCCACCATTGGCATGGTGTTAGTCCAGGAAGACGCCAACGACATAGAACATGTATTTTATTATCTTAGTAAGAGTCTTCTTGACTCCAAAACCCTCTACTCGCATGTTGAAATGCTGGCTCTGGCAACATTTTTTGCTGTCCAGAGGTTCCGCAATTACATTCTACTCCACCAGACCACTGTCATCTCTGACTTCAATCCAATGTACTACATCCTCACACGCCAAGTGCTTGGGGTAAAATACTCTCGTTGGATTGTTGTCCTTCAAGAGTTTGACTTGGGATTTGCCAAAGAAAAATCCAAGAAATCTTTGGTCTTCGCAGAGTTGATTTGTACCTTGCTCCATGTCGCTGAACAACCAGATCCCATCGATTCTCTCCTTGATGAATCATTGTTTCTCATTGGAACGTCTGATCCGTGGTATGGGGATATCATACTCTATATCCAAACCCAATGTTTTCGGCCCGAACTCAACCGGGATGAACGTCGATGCATCCGACACCATGCCAAGTACTATCTTATCATTAGCAATACCCTTTATTGTCGTGGTGTCGATACCGTTCTACGACGTTGTCTAACTTTAGACGAGGACAAACACATTCTCAATGACTTCCACTCTGGAGCATGTGGTGGTCACCTCTCTGGGATTGCTACGACCCAGAGGATTTTATGAGCGGGATATTTCTGGCCCTCGATTTTCAAAGACTGCATTGAAACGGTCAAGAAGTGTCCACCCTACCAATTCTTCCATAGCAAAAGATGCTCACATCCTGCTCCACTCCATCCTGTTATTGCCATCGGCCCCTTTTCCAAATCTGGCATCGATTTCACGCATTGTAACCCACTTCAGCCGGCAAGCATGGCTATGTCATAGTAGCCGTAGATTATTTCACAAAATGGGCTGAAGCGATGCCTACTTTTGCGGAAGATCATAAAATAGCAGTGCAATTCATATTCAACCATATTATAGCAGGGTTCGGAGTCCAGCAATCTATTGTGACCGATCATGGTTCCCATTTCAGGAACCATATGATTGAAGAATTGAGTGCCAAGTTGGGTTTTCATCATGAAAATTCAACCCCCTACTACCCATAGGCGAATGGCCAAGCATAGGCCATAAACAAGGTCTTGAAGTGCATGATTTAGCGCATTGTGGGTACCCATAAGTCCAATTGGCACTTAGCTCTCTTTTCGGCATTGTGGGCCTACCTAACCTTAGTGAAAAGTGCCACTGGTTTCACACCATTCCAACGGGTGTATGGCCTGGAAGCCATTTTACCGATTGAATGTGAAATTCCATCACTAAAGATAGTCGTTGAGCTACTTCCCAATACAACCTCTGAGGAAGAACAGTTTATGTATCTAGCCAAGCTAGATGAAACCCTCCGCGATGCCGCTTTGTCTAACGAAGCCCACAAGAAACGCATCAAATCATAGTATGACAAATCCATTCAACCTCATATCTTTAATGAGGGTGACCTTGGACTCACATACAACCAAACGCATGACAAGCTAGGAAAAGGCAAGCTAGATTCGATGTGGTACGGTCCCTTCATTGTAAAGCATGTATTGGAAAAAGGAGCTTACGAGCTCGTCGACTATGATGGTACACCTCTGGCACGGCCCCGTAACGGGTTGTACCTCAAACGGTTCTACGCGTACATTTATCCTGCGTGAGACACCTTGTATATAGTGTATTTAACTTGTTTTCAATTTTATTTATTTTTATGTGTGTCTGCATGGATCTCGTCTCATGTACCATTATTTTCCTTCACTTGTGCTTTATGCACAGATGTCAACATACTACGGATTCATAGATGGCGCTAGCCGACATACCCAAAACCTTGCTTCCGCAGCATGGGTTATCTATTCTCCTGCTGGTGATTTGTTATCCTCAGGGGGAACTTGGTTGGGCCCCACAACCAACAACATTGCAGAGTACCATGCAGTCATCAGACTCTTAACTGAAGTTGCTTCCCTTGGAATCTGCACCTTTTCGGTCTTTTTGGATTCCCAACTCGTGGTGTCCCATCAGAACTGTGTCTACACTATCTGCGATCCTATATTACTTTGCTTATTTAGAAGGGTACGCCTCTTGGAACGATCTTTTCCTCAGTAGCAGCTTGATGCTGGACCCCACCTTGGTGCAACGGCGAGTAACCCACTGGTCTCCTTGGTCCATGATCTGTGAAATGCACATGTACATACATTAGATCTTTCTACACATTAAAAAATCACTAAAAATTACATATATTAAAAAATATTTAAAAACACATTAGTGAAGGTCATATACCTAAGTTGTCCCAATCCTCATCCTCAGGCAGTGCCAAGTCGATGTCCTCACGAAAGTCCACCCATTCATAAGGGAAACCCTCAATCATGATGATCTTCTCCTTGAGCCATGAGAAGAAATCTTTTTTGAATGCTAAGACGTGTGGCCCACCGAGCCGACACACGTAATCACTCCATTGCCCCATCCGAGGCTCGGTCACCAGACAAACAGGCATGGGTACTCGAAGACGCAGAAATGGAACCCTCTCTAGGAAGAAGGTGACCAAGATATTCCCATACCCAAACTGGCAAGTGTCCCCATTTCTGCACTTGGTAACCTGTTCCTTGAGGTTCGTTAAGACCCCTTCACAATAGTTGAACAGAGTTGGTGCCATGCACTCTACGACAAGAGTCATTTTCCCTCTGGTTGCATGGTGAGGACCCACACTACCGACTGCTCATGTTATGGAGAACAATATGGTTCTCATCGGAATCCCTATCACATCTTTGGTGGGCACTTTCCCACTTTTCTTTGAAGAACCCTGTCTGCAGTAATGTACAATCAAGTCACTTGTACTCTCTTTTGAGGCCCTATGACCAGACAGGTTGACCCTTGCCCCTCTCTTGGAGAGGCCAGTGAGAAAGTAGATGTCCTCGAGCTTGATCTAGAGGGTATGTTCCTCAATGCGGAAAGCCTAAATGTCACTATCCCATAATTGTATAATGTGATTCAGAAGCCTTCCCTTCTTCCGAATGCCCCTAGTCTTGAAAAATTTAAGTAACCCACATTCTCGCAGTGCATTCAGTGTCATTTCGTCATCTGCAGCCAATTGATCATCATTCTCGTGTTCCCTCTCTTTCCAATCCACCATCTTGAATCAGAAAAGATGCAAACTCCTGTTAAAATCCAAACAAAGCATTCATGAGAAGTTGGAAAACTGATTTTGTGCTGAACGTGAGGAACGAACTAACTTTTTTTCCTATTTTTTGCGATTTTCGCACTTGGGCATTTTTGGGCTACGTGAAAACTATAAATTTTTGTGCTCCTATCAAAGAACCCTGCCCAATAATCATGGAATTTATGCACTTCCTGACAGAGGGAGGCCGCGAAAATTCCAGAAGCGAAAAAGATGCCATAGAGGCTCCTCAAAAAATCAAAAATTGACATGAAATCAAAAAATAAAAACATGAAATGAAAGAGGAGCTTGAGATCTCTTACCTGGTGTGGACGACTGTCAGAATGGTGCCTTGGATCTCTGGATATGGTCGCTTGAATATTTGTCCTCCAATAGGTAAAAATCCCTCTATAAGTGAAAATGGCCAAGTTAGAATGGTAACTTTCTCTTTTACCTCTTATTTATATAAGTTACATGGCTATTTTTGCTCGTTATTTTATTATAAATGTATTTTAGGTCAAATTTTTCACATTACTAATATCCTTTTTTCAAGGTTTTATAAACCATTTTTGATAGGATCTCTATACATTGTTCACACTGGCAGTATATCACTGTTTTGACCTTCACTTGAGCTGACTTTATCCTTTTTGTGCTCTGGATTAAGACCTGTAAAATATTCCAAGCGCCCTTTCACACCCGTGTCGTACTTGTTAAAATTAAGTAAACGAGGTCGAGCTTAGTCAACTTTACTCGTGCTCGTAAAACGATGAGGAAAGTATCATTTTGGTATTATTTTATTCTTTTTTGGGACCGAAATGATTAAAAAATTACAAAAAAAGACCATTGGAGTTCTCTTTAAGCTCTTTTCAAACTCCCTCGTTGCGAAAAGATTGCCAAGTGAACTTGTGTCTTTCACACTTGTAAAAGTATTCGAAAGGAAGTCTATTCGATGATAGGTTACCCCTTTTTCGACCCATCTAGACTATTTACGAGAAAGGAATACCTCAATCAATCTCTGACTAGGAGAGTTTTCTCAGGAATTGTTTTACACTTTTTCGGGACTGGGGGACTAAAATTACAAAAAAGTACATTTTGGAGCCTTCTTTAAGTTTTTCAGACTCTCTAAATATGAAAAACTGCCAAGTTTTTCCTTCTTTGGACTCGTTAAAATTTAACATCGAAGGGCCCATTTCTAGGACGAACCCCTCCTTTCTCAAGTTCGTAAAACATGTGAGATCAAACTCATCTACGAGGTGAGCTATACTGAGCATCTATTATCCTCTTCAACTTCACAAAACAATAAAGAGGTACTCATCCATCATGTCAGGGAAATATGGGAAATGAGTCAAGTTTACCTTGTTGTCAGCTTGTCAGTCGTCACCTTTGAACATGGCATGCAACCTCACCTTGTCTTATTTTGGGTTTGTTCTTACTGCATTAAGATCATAGTCCTGAGTCGTCTCTTTGGCCACGAATCCACTCGTATTGTTTTTGTTCTCCGTTGTCTATAATCCCTGCTGCCAATTTCTATTTCATGTCATTACATGTTCAAAGATTTTGCGTTGCTTCGAGTCATCCATTATGTCAAATCTTCCATTGTGTTAGTACATGTCCTTTTGTTCCATTGTTACACACCTCTCTCATTCCGATTTCGTGTCGATGATGTGGGATTCATCATGGCCCACCTTTGACGAGTCTATTCCTGTAGACACCAAATCACTATCCAGGAATCAGGCTTAGGAATCAACCATCAGCACCTTGGTGCCTACATGCCTCAATGGTAGGTTTCCTCATGTTTGACAGTAGGTTTTCATCATTGACCTCTGATCGAATAATCTCACGAGTGCTCAACGTAAACTCATTTATTCGCATTTCATTGAGATGTACTAAGGATACCTTCAGGATCATTTTCATCATTGGTGATTTTCCTCGCATTTGTTAATGGTTCACATCATTGACCGGTAATCAAATGGTTTCTCCATGTTCAAATTCAACAGCTTGTAATCACATGGCTAGATTCGTATCATTTTGGGATCGGGTAGAAGACCCTAGACACAATTCAATATTGATTACATCCAGGTTGTGATGGCGATTGTTGAGTAGGTTTCCACATAATCATTATGTGGGTAATCTCATTGTTGTATTGTCACATATATCCACTTATGTATTGGTCGTAGCTGTGTCATTATTGCCTCATGGATCTACGATTGTTCACAGTAGCCATGATTTGTCTACAGTCTATAACATCTCAATACTCATGGATCTGGAATGTATTCGTCGGCAGCCATGCTTTGATTCAGTCATTGTGAGCATGTGTATACCCACCTCGGTGGTATTTTTGAAATCTTGTTTCTATTTTAGCTCCTCGTTGCTTCCCTCGATGCTATCTCTATGAAATTTATTTGTAAAGTATTTCGGCCATCAGTCTCTTTTGACCTCACAGTTTAGGGGAGATCTGTTATACCTCAAAGTTACACACTAAGCCCTATTGTCGCATACTTATACCATGTGACCTAACGATGCTTCTCCCCAATGATAATCATACATTACTGGTACCCTCCTTGGTCTCATCTGGACACCCAAGAGAAAAATCCATTGACTGAATGACAAAGACATCACCTTATCTGCCACGTGTCACCAAATCTGACCCTATCTGCATATATTTTCGCGCTTTGCACATCTGCTAGGTAGCGACAATTAGGGTTTTCGCGCTATGCTCATACCCTAGGGCATGATAATTTCACGTTATGCTCAGACCCAGGGGCGCGAAAATCCCTTTTTAGCCTTTTTCCATGGATCATGGATCTCATCTTTCAAGATATTTTCTTGGGATTACCAGCTCTAATTTCAATCCCAACCCCCTCTCTCTATTTAGTATGCATGATCCACTAAACACCCATTAGATCCATCTTACTCTCCTTTTGGTTAACCCTTCCAAGAACTATAAAGGAGAGGCCTTCCATGAGCCAAAGGGAGGACTTTTGGGGCATCCAACCTATGATCTTGAGACTTTTGCAGAGATATCTAGAGGAGGAACTTGGAGCTGAAAGTTGGCTTGGACATCAAGCAACCATTGTAAGCACTATCAAGTTTCTAAGAAAATAACTTGTCTTGTTTCTCAATTCATGTGTGTTGATTATGTTTCAATTACATGATTTGCATCTAGTTAGATATGGTTTCTAACTTGTAATTCAAGGTACTTGGAGAATTGTATATGCTTGTATCGTGTCTAATCTTAACAAGTTCATCACAAGGACTTCAAGATCTAGACTACGAGCAGGACAAACATCAGAGTGAAAGGTTAGTCATCTTCTCTCACTTTCTTCAATACCGAAATCTTGAAATACTTGTTTAATCTAGGATTCAAGATCGCATTTGTTTCACTTTTGTCTTAGTATAGAGTCAATTCATCATGATTTATCCTAAGAGGGCTTCTTTCTATCCGTAGGAAGAAATCTCTACAACAGTGTGTGGATCAATTTTATTTCCTTTGTGTGTGTTTATTTCCATGTATGCACATGCATTTAGTCATATGTATTCGTAATTATCACCATGGGGTGAAATTTTGAGGCCCCGATTCAGTTAATGTCCCCTTGTGCTAGTCGGATTGGGGGATGGGGATGTTACATGAACCAAGCAATAGTTTGATTTATGGAGTGATTGTATTCGCTGATGGTGTGTACAATAGCTAAATAAGAAATTAAATGGTTAACATAAATGAAAAACTTCCAATACTAGTTCTAAAATTTTCCTCAAAACATCATTTCAAAGTAGAAAGGTTACAACTTAAGCATTTATCATTCAAAGCATAAAAAATAACAATCACTTGCTGAAACAATAAATATGTAGTAAAAAAGAATCTTTAACAAAATTAAAGAAGCAACAAATACTCAAAAATATGGTTTTTTCTTCACTACAAGAAATGAAAAAGATTAGCATAAAGACTCCTATAGCAAGCAAAAATTAAAAAAATCTTGCTTGCACTTTTTTTCCAAGTGAGGGGGGGGGATAAGATGGATTTCTGTAAAATTTTAAGCATAATTTACAGAAAAAAATATAAATAAAATATAAAATATAAATATAAATAAAATAAAATAAAATATAAATATAAAATATATATATATATAAATATAAATATAAAAAATATAAAATATAAAAAATTAAATTAAATAAAATTAAATATATATATATATATATTCCTCTCTAAAAAATACATGGTTTGAAAAACAAAATCACTCAAATCCGAGTCTAGGAAGCAAAGATATCTTAGTTTAAAAATTTGCAATTTTCAACAATTTTTTGCAGGGATGGAAGTATTGCAGAGAGGATATTTTGAAAAAACAAAGTCTCATATTGATCGAGAGGGGTAGATTCAGGTTGGATTTATGAATCTAATCACTTAGGCGGTAGTAAATAGATAGATAACAAGTCAAACAAAGAGCAATAAATCCCAAGAAATGGACGAAAAGACTGGACAAGCACAACCGAAGAACGATAGAGATTGTCCCCAGCGGAGTCGCCAAAATTGTTACTGGTTTTTGCAAACGAGTATGTGCCAAAAGGCACATACTAAGGATTATGGAAACCTTAGTAGAAGTTTGAAACAAGATTAAGAATAATAAAGTGAAACTAAGCTAATATCAGGTACATTCTTTAACACCTACATGAGACAAATCAAAGAATGGTTTTTCTTTTCATTAATAATTGAGTTGTACATAAACCATAAGTTACCTTAGATTAACAGTGACAGGGTCCCCTCTAACTTTATGAAGGACACTCTTGGTCTCCTAGCAACTCGGTGTTCTCCAACCAGTCATCACAAGATTTAGATCTCTGGCAAGGTGAAAATGGAACACAAAAGGGAGTTCTAGTCTCGGGTATATTTTCACAGAGTAATGGATTGAGCAATGTATGGAGAATTGGTTTTTGAGTGATGGACCTTTATGGTTCATTTATAGGCATGACAGATAGCTCTATGATAAGGATAAGGATTTGATTTATTATTTATTATTTTGTCTTTGATTTTGTGCCTTTCACTTTTTTTATCATTTTTCCAAAAAATTGGGATATTATAGGTGTCATGCCAAGTTTCTTCTTTTTGTTGAGTAATAAAAATGAGAAAAATCCAAAAAACAAGTCAAAGCATAAATTGCTCATTTTTTAGATAATTGAACAAATCAATTTTGTCAAATGGACATTTTTATGTGGAACTTTGATTTTTTGGTTTTACCGAGGTCAAAATAGTGGAAATGGAATGTGGTAATGATGTATAGGTGTGATAGGGCTAATGAAAATGTAGGCAGACAAAAGTTAGGTGTTAACAAAAGCTAGCCATTCACAATTTTGATTTAAATGACGACTAGGTTGTAGCACAATGATGATACAAATATGTCACCTGATCTATGCGTATTGTAGAAAACTGGTGCCAATGCATGTCAATTTTTTCCAACACATTTTAAGGAATTTTAATTTTGTCCAACACAATTTAGATGAGAGAATTCCAACACTCCTAGGAGATCCAACATAATTTGGATATTCCAACAGATCTCTAAGATACAACACAAGATGTGGAAACATGAGTTTTTACAATGAAAAAGATAGATCTACAACCATATTTTAAAGATTGTTAATGCATCAATTTCACACACATGCAACATTTTGTTTAATATTGCAGTAAGGCATCATAAACATATAGCATGTATCCCATAGAAGAAATCCTCATTAGATCCAACAAACAACATGAGTCCAAAAATGCTAGAAAACAATAAAAAGAAGGGGTAGCTTGGTTATATCCATGTTATCCCATGCTATAGTGCATGTTATCAGTTCTATTCATGTGTTATCCTAGCACGGATTTTCCTTTGAGATCCGCGCTACTATAAAAAATGTCAGGATCTAAAACACCAGCCACACATTGGAGGCTCGTGAAGGATCCCTCACCAACTAAAATTTGAATTTGGCTCTTCAAGCATTAAATATATCCCTTTGTGTACTTTGGAGCTACTTCATGAGGTGATGGGGTTCACACTTGGATCTAGATGTTTCTTGGCCACCTCTTGGCCTATAAAAGGAAGCCATGGTCATGCATCTAAGGAGATGAAATTTAGAGCAAGGTTATGTTGTTGGAATTGTGTTGGAACTTCTTCCACCTCTTCCGACACCTACTAGCATTCCTCAAGCTCCCTTGGAACCTTCCTACAAGGGTCAAGTGTTTCTCCATTGTTGCTTCCTTCCTCAAGGAGAAATATATTCATTGTTTTAGCTTAGTTTAGGCTTGTTGCAGTTCTTATAGATTGTGAGATCTTAGTATACCTAACCCATTGTTGCAGTTCTTATAGATTGTGAGTTCTTAGTATCCTGGTCCCAGATCATCTGATACAATTCCCCCCATTTGAATTCAGGGACAACTCCTATTACTGCTTTTGTATCTTCAAACATGGTTTCTATCTTGGTGTCTAATACAATCTCCATGTCTGATTCTGATTCGGTTACCTTAGATTTCTTCTTGGCACCCTTCTTAGGCATTTTCAAATCCTGATGAAAAACGAAGAGACATGATATAACTTAAACAGAAGTTTGTAAAGCAATTTTCTTTCAAACTACTAACAATAGGTTAAGTTGAGAGAATAATAACTTCCATGTAGTTTGGTAAATGCTACTGATACTTGCTTAGCTTAAACTCCCAATGGCATGTGAAAGTCTCAGATACAATTATGAGTGCAAACTAAGGATGCTTATGTTAAAGGTTTTTCATAAATTTTGGTTGATTCTAAAGCTTCTAATAACCAGCATGAATGACGAAACAAAACTTTGGGTTTAGTCGAAAAAAGTTTAAGTTTCAATCCTGTCCAAAAAGTGTGTGCGTAAAACCAAACTCCATAGGCATCAAAGGGAAAGGTTAAGACCAATAATGTCCGAAGGAAGAAAACCACTCTAAACGGGATTGTTTAACTTTGTATTTAAGAATATTTTCCATGCGAGGAGGAAAAGGTTGTGTATGAGTCCAGCTGTGCTCTAACTGTGGGATTGACAATACTGACAGGAGAGGCAAGCCGGCAAAAACTATCCTAAGAGGTTCTAACTGTGGCAAATGACCACCAAATTCCTTTAGGTTTTGCATTAAAACTGAAAGAAAAGGCTTAGCGAGGGCTAGACGGGGTGAACTTGGCATCCCTAGGTCGATACCGTTAGCTGACAAAAGGGCCGTAACTAAAATCGCCCAACCGGCCATGACTAGGATTTGACTATGAGATGTAAAAAACAAAAAATGCTAAAACCCATGGAAAAACCTTAATGAAAGTGCCAATCAATCAAAACAACCACGAAGGTAGGGTAGTGGCCTACCTGTCAGTCTCAGTATGGTCGTGAAAATAAGTTGAACGAAGTTTTGGCGTCCATAGATTGGTGGAGGTGAAAACCCTTGAGAACAACGTTTTTGGCAATGCTAAACCAATAATGACTTTTCCCTATAAATAATAAAATAAAAAACCTAGTCATTAATGCGGGGTTGGTCGGGTCATTAATCGCCAAACAACCACATTTCGGCACGAAAAGACCGTTTTACGCGTCGCTGTCTTAAAAAATCACTATCGATTGTATCAGCGAGACTTGCTTATTTGCAGTGAACATGTCAGCAAGGTTTTTCATTTCACATCGATGCAGATCAACGCTTCTTTCCATTTCACCCCGACTCTTTACGGTGTATCTCCAAGTGTCGCACCGAAAGTGTCGGGGTCACTCTGTGAGTTGCGTCGATCAGTCCTTTCCACCTCCGCAGTCTTATATCGGCGCTCGGTGATATGTTCCAAGTTTAGCCGGAAACAGTTTCAGCATAACTTCCTTATTCTCAGCGAAATGCATCATGCCACTTCTTAATCCACGTCGAAACGGGATTTCCCAAAATAAGGTTTGTTTGCTCTGACTGTGTCAGCTCCACTCGATGAAATGATCCGACCATTTCGGCTTGAAAAGCTGAGTTTTTACTTAGTAAAATTTGGCCTTCTTTGCTTGATCCTTAGGAAAAAATCTAAGCTTGAGGGTGGGACTCTTCTAGGATGAATTGAACTCAAAAATATTTTTAAAACAAAAGAAGGGTCCCTACAATTTTTAGAAAAAATTGTGGATCAAGTTGCAGCGGCAACAATTGGCAATTTGTTGGTGAACACAGATCTTTGAATAATCCCCTTTCTAAGGTCATAAAAACTTACATGTTATTGACCCGACATGTAACATAATGTTTCAAAAGGCCAGATTTTATACAAGGGAATAGTCCCTTTTGTATCATGTTGGTCATTGGGGAAGAAGGGTAACTTTGAACCAGATTTCTTGACCACTCTCCTGAGGCCAAAAGTGGATTTCATTTTAGTTCCATCTTTTGGATGCCTACTAAATAAGACTCCACATGATTGTAACAAAATCAAACAAATGTATTTGTTTGTTCCTCATTCCCATGTTGTTAGCATTTCTTTAGATGCTTTCTTTATTGACGAATTTTGTCGTTGGACTCTTCCATGATAGATTTTATTCATTCTTCAGCATTTGACATGGGTTCTTCCATCCATAATGTCATTTTGTGTGAGTGATCGGTTTATTTATTTGTCATACTCACGGACGAAGAAGAACTTTTATGGGCATGTTACTCAAGTAACCCTCTTGATTGTATCTCTTTGTTTTCAAGACCATTTCTTTGATGGAGATGAATTTTTAGAATTTTGACTCTTCTGTGTAAGCCCTTTTGGATTTTAAAATTTAGAGCATGGGATCATTTTAATTTCCATACATTTGTAAGACTTGCTTCTCTCCATGGGTCCATCATAGTAAGTTGCCTAAGATGGTTATTTATGTGAGAGATGAATGGAGCCCCAAGATAGTAATTCATAAATCATAAGTCTTAGTTATTTTACAGGGGTTATCATGACTCAATTATGAACTTGAAGCAGGTTTTCCCTTTCTAAAAACTGATCAGCAAATGACAACATTACACAGAGAATTCTTTCTTTATAAGTAGATTCTGACCTTTCAGGAGATGACCTTGAGATTGTTCAGATTCCTATATTTCCATACACCAAGATGTTGAGCTGGGGTTTATTTAAACCAAAATAAAGGAAATCAAACAATAAGAAAACAAAAATGAAGCCGATGAAAAGAAAACAAGACAAACTAGACTAATCAATTTAGAAAACAACAGATTAGAAAAATAAAGAAAGGCAAAGTTTATTTATGTACAGAAGTGTTCCTAAACCTATGTGAAGTACTGTTTCAGAGAAAGGCTGTTGACGGGGATATTCTCCTCCTCCCCTTGTAAATCTTGCAGTTTCTATGTCGACTAGCCAATATTTTTGGAAATCTGTTGGGGGCCAATCCATAAATGTTGAAATTTTGTGTGTTTTCCCTTTTCATCATGCGAGTGATCCCATTTTAGAACTAAGTCTCCAACTCAAAACTTCTCTTACCGGAATTCTGCTTTTCAAACCATATCTTGACAATATTATGGTGTTGGTTGAATCTATCCTTTTCCTTTTTCCTCGATTCTTCGAGCTTCAGCAGAGTGTCAATTCGTGACTGTAATATTTCACTACTGAAACCTCTAGAAGCTTGGGCTAATTGCATTGATGGTAGCAATATGTTTGGAGGTAGTATAGCTGTTAGAAAAACAGGATCACAGAGCAATAACAATAAATAATATGCAAATACAAATTACACAAACACATTACAAGAGAGACACCAATATATCGTGGTTCACCCAAGATCGGCTACATCCACACTGAAATTGCCAGTCCTTATTATTATACCGTCCAGCAAAGTGAAGGGATACAACCTGCAACACAGGCGCTGCACTTCCTCTTTGTCATGTCCCAAAATTGGTATTAGGTCACAATGGCCTAATCACAATGGCCATATTCATTAGTGTTTGTCAAATTGATGCTAAAGGTCAAATAATTGCCAAGGAGGGAAATTACTAGTTTCCTAGGTTTGGGGTGGAAGCTTGGGGATTGTGAATAATGGGGATAATAAATGATGTTGGAACATTAGGATGGCATAAATATTTAATAAAGGATATAAATAAATATATACAAGTGAAAATCAAAGTGGCATTTCATCATGAAGACACATGGAGGAAGTGGGACCCACATATGGCTAGATTTCCCCACTACACTTGGCATCATTCTTTCACCAATTCGAATTCAAGGTGAATGGTAAAATACTTGGGGGAGTCCAAAAGGTATTATTAATGGCATGACTCATCCAAGGTCTAAATATAAAGGAAGAGTAACTCCCGTGGAAGAGGAAGAGGCAATTTGGAGCTAGTGAGACACTTGGGCTAGATTCCCTAGCTCTATGACAACAATGATGAAGATGCTATGACACCTATGACACAAATCAGACCTGAAGGCTGGCATATGACATATATGACATGTCAGGGCTAAATATAGACTCCAAGAGGGCGCTCAAGGGTGTTAGGGAAGCTAAGATGCTTCCACATGTGATTTGGTGGAAGTGGGAGATTAGGAATTGTTGTACAAGTGGCGTTCTTTGGAATCTCTTCCCAACTTGAGTTGGAATGAGTCTCTTGGAAGGAATTCGACCCATGGAGGACATTATAAATTTATAAATTTCAATAACAAAGAATTAAACTGGCTTTTGATCATTTGTAGAATTTGCAATTGCATTTGTGAAGAGGGAGAGCTAGTGGATGACTAGTTTCTTGCCTTAGCCAATTTTGAGGGTGAAAGATTCCCATCCAAGTTGGTAATTGGAAAGGCCATTCATACCTTTCATTTGGATCTTTAATGGAGTATTTATTTGCGGGTGTAAGCTACAGGGCAGCTCATGGTTTCTTCTATTGCAGCTCACTCCTTCAACCATTTCCAGTTTTGATGGCATATTCTTGATCCTTGAGGGAGGGCGTTTTTGGTGAGATATTGTACTCTTTGGGGGAGATTCTAATGCCTCATTTATTTTTTAATATGAATTAAATACTATTTTATTCATCTCTAGAAATTTTCAGGTCGAAATTTCAAGTAGAAATGTATAAATCTCAATTTTAATGAAAGAGTAGTGCCATTTCCCCACTACCTTGTTGTGAATCAATGTAATGTTGATGATTTCGAATGAATGGATGATTATCTGATATATTTGTGATAAATATACTTCCATGGATGTCTTATAAAAGTTTCATGTACTGTACTTGAGCATTTGAAGTATTTTTACTCAGTTTAATTGCATTGGGAGAAGAAATAGTGCCATTTCCCCAAGGGTCGAATTGGTGATTTTTGCAGATGAATGGGAGAGGGTTGGAACAGATATAATAATCAATTAATGGTGCACATGATACCTTAATAAAATCCTTAATACATTCCCTACCTCTGTTCATAAATTTGAGTGGGTTTGGAGGCATTTGGGAAGCCATCTTCAGTACTTACCCCAGGGGGATTTGAACCCCAAATTACTAGTAAAATTGCATACTTGGTCCAGAATATTAAGAGAGTTTGCAAAGGTATATTGGTTGCCATATTTCATCCATGGAAATCATATTCAATTCCTAATATCATTCATACACCTTCCTTGAATATTTGAAGGCATTTGGAGTCAATTTGAGACCTAGAGACCAATACTAGTCAAAGGGAAATTACTAGTAAAGTTACCTACATTGACCAGAATTGAAAAAGGATTTGCAGAAGTATTTTAAAGGTCCAAAGGCATCCCTGAAACACATATTTATGTTCTAATATCATTCAAATACCTTCTCAGAATATTTGGGATCATTTGGGGCAAATTTGGGACCTAGAGATCAAAACTAGTCAAAGGTCGAACTAGGGAAAAAAAGTAGAAAATTACCATTTTAATAAAATTCCTAACAAGGGACATTACACTCTTCACACTCTCTCACAGTCTCTCTTCACGATATCAGAGATATTTACAATGCATAATACCTAATACATCAATCCTAGCCGTATTACAATGTCTTTCTTTTATAGGGGAAATACAATGGGAAAATACCACGGGATACCAAAAACCATGGGCCTGTGTACAATCCTCTGGGGTACACGACTAAGACAATATCATCTATGAGACTGGAAGATCTGGCCCCACAACCAACAATCTCCTACTTGGAGACTGATCACAACAACTCCACCACTGTTGTACTTGTTGGACCTTGGAATTGGCAAATTTCTCATCTTCACCTTCACGCTAGAACGCCAACTAAAACCGAGCAAGAACTCAGTTTCTCTATGGTCACTACCTTTGTAAACATTTCTGCAGTAAACATTTCTGCAAGATTCTGGCTAGTATGTATCTTTTCCAACTTCAACAGTACATCTTCCAGAACAAAGCATATGAAATGGTACTTGAGCTATATATGTTTAGTCCTGGAATGGAATGCTGAGTTCTTTGCAAGATGAATGGCACTCTAGCTGTCACTATACAACCTTCTATCATTTGGATTCCTACCCAATTCCTCCATAAACCTATGCAACCAAATCATCTCTTTACTATCCTCTATAACAACAACATACTCTGCTTCTGTTGTTGAAAGTGCAACAACCTTTTGTAGTCTCGAAATCCAACTTACTGCTGTTCCACCTACAGTAAACACACACCCTGTGGTGCTCCTCCTGCTATCCTTATCACCTTCCATATATGCATCAACATATCCCTGTAGAACAGTGTTTGAACCTCCAAAACATAATGCATGAGTGGTAGTACCTCTCATATACCTGAGAATCCACTGTACTTCCTTCCAATGTTCTTTACCTGGATTGTTCATATATCTGCTCACAACTCCCACTGCTTGTGCAATATCTGGTCTTGTGCACACCATGGCATACATCAAGCTACCAACTGTTGATTGATAGGGAATATTGGACATGTAATCTATCTCTTCATGTGTCTTGGGACACATTTCCTTACTTAGTTTGAAATGGCTGGCCAAAGGTGTACTAATTGGTTTTGCATTCTGCATTCTGAACCTCTCCAACACCTTTTGTATGTACTCACTCTAAGACAATGTCAATTTGCAATTTTTCTTGTCTCTTATTATTCTCATACCAAGGATTTGCTTTGCAGCACCCAAATCCTTCATCGCAAATGAATTAGCTAACTTCCTTTTGAGCACATTTATGTCCTGCATGTTAGACCCCGCAACAAGCATGTCATCCACATTTATGTCCTAAATTAGGAATCGATCCTTCTGGACATATAGTCCTCCATTTGCATCTTCCATAACTGGTAGTTTTGTCCATTAAAATTCTCGACCTTAAACTTTCCTTCTTCCACCATTGCTCCCACTCGAACCAAAAACCCTATTTTCCTGCGGGTTTATCTTCCAAATAGACCTTTGGCTCTGATACCAATTGTTAGAAAAACAGGATCACAGAGCAATAACAATAAACAAGATGCAAATGAAAATTACACAAACACATTACAAGAGAGACACCAATATATCATGGTTCACCCAAGATGGGCTACATCCACACTAAAATTGCCAGTCCTTATTATTATACCGTCCAGCAAAGTGAAGGGATACAACCTGTAGCACAGTCGCTGCACTTCCTCTTCACACTCTCTCACAGTCTCTCTTCACGATCTTAGAGATCTTTACAATGCATAATACCTAATACATCAATCCTAGCCGTATTACAATGTCTTTCTTTTATAGGGGAAATACAATGGGAAAATACCACGGGATACCCAAAACCATGGGCCCGAAATCTGTTGGCAAAACAGCCCAAAAAAAATTCTCAGGGGTGTTGCCCCCGAACCCCCATTTCTCAAGGGTAGTTTCCCCGAACCCCAAGTTTGGGGAATGAATGTATAGTCCTATAGGGTACACGGATAACATAATATCATCTATGAGACTGGAATATTTGGCTCCACAACCAACAATAGCTTCCCTTTTGTAGACCAAATTATAAGGAGAAACTCCTAAGGAATGCTTCGGGGTAACCCTGTCTGCCCATAATGCATTAGGGAGAGCTACATGCCAGTTTCTCTGACTTTCAATAACGATTTTCTTTAAAATTTGAATGAGATTTTTATTTGTTGATTCTGCTAAACTGTTTCCTTGGGGATAATAATTAGAGAAATAATGCAATTTGATTCCTCTATCATAAGCAAATGTAGTCAACTTGACAGATGAGAAATAAGAACCATTGTAAAAAACAAGGGAAATTGGAACCCAAACCTGGTTATAATGTTCTCCTGTAGGAAATTGATGACTGCATATTCATTCACTTTATTAAGAGGAGCGACTTCTGTCTACCATGTGGAATAATCAATGGTTGTGAGGATATACCAGTGTTGCAGCGAAGAATTTGGATTAATTTCTCCAATAATGTCTATGCCCCACTGCTCGAATGGTTCAAAGATAATAACTAGATGCAATGGCATTGCTGCTTTTGGGAATATGCCAGCACTCCTTTGACATACATCACATTTTCTGGCATGAGCATCTTTGAAAAGAGTAGGCCAATTGTATATGGCTCTTAGTATTTTGTGAGCAGTAGTATCCCCAAAATAATTTCCTCCTATAGGACCATCGTGTAATTCTTTGACCACCTTATCAACATCCTCTTTCTCAAGACATCTAATAAGTATCCCATCATAATTTTTCCTGAAAAGTACTCCATCAATTATCTGATAAGATGTTGATTTTAATCAGAGTTCCCCTCTCTGCTTAGGACTCCAGTGTTGTGGTAGGTATCCTTGTTGTAAATAGTGCACCAAATACCTATACCAAGATTCTGGAGTAGTGAAGATAGGACATACTTCAGTTAGATACAATTCAGCTTCATTTTCCCACTCATGATCTTTGTTTGCTGGATTTTCAGTCAGAAAATTACACAGGCCTTGACCTTTAATGATAGTGGATGGATTAAATTCTAGATCATACTCTTGTAGAGAAATTACCCAGTTTCCTCTCCTTTCCCCCAATTCCTTTTGCACAAATAAATATCTTACAGTCAGGTGACGTACTATGACTTTCGTTCTATTTTTCTAAAATATATGGCCTAAATTGATTTACCTCTTTAAACACTGCATATGATTTCTTATCCACGGCCGAGTAATTCAGTTCAGCCCCTTGTAACCCAATTCTCATGAAAGATATTGGATATTCATCTCCCGACTCTCCTTTCTAAGTGACCACTGCTGTGAGAGAATTATCTGAAGCAAAAGTGTATATGATAAAATCCTTTTCAAAGTCTGGACTTCTCAAAGAAGGTGCATGAGATATGGAAGTCTTTATTTCTTTAAATGTAATCTTCTCGACATCGGTCCACTTAAACTGTACACGTTGCTTTACCATTTGCTGCAAAAGTTTAATAATTTACATGAAATCAGGCACAAACCTTTGAACAAAATTAATTGTGCCCATAAATGATTGCATAGATTTCTTATTATGGAGCATGGGAATCTTATTTATAGCCTTCACTCTTTCTGGGTCTATCGAGATTCCCTTTTTTTAGATGACGTGGCCCAAAAATTTTCCTTCAAGAACAACAAAAATACTCTTCTTTGGGTTCAAAGATATGCCATATTTTCTGCAACGATAAAAAATCAGTTTTAAGTGGAAAAAATGGTCTTCTCATTTCTTGGAGAAAATTGTTACATCATCTAGATATATGACCATGAAGTGGCCAACTAAACCTCAGAATGCAATATCCATGGCCCTATGGAATGTGGCTCCTGCATTCATTAGGACAAAAGGCATTTTCTGATATGTGGACGTTCCCCACTTCGTGCGAAATGTAGTTTTCAATCGATCTTTCTCAGCCACCAATACTTGGTTATAGCCAGAGAATCTATCTAACAGGGAGAAAAATTCTGAGCCTGATACCATTTGTAAAATATGCTCCATTAGTGGAACCAGATAGTCATCTTTGTCTAATGCTTTATTCAATTTTCAAAAATCAACACACAATTGTATCTCTCCCGATTTCTTTCTTACCAGAACTAGATTTTCCACCCATTCAGAGTGTCGAACTTTGAAAATAATCTTAGCGTCCAACAACTTCTTCAATTCCTTTTGGATTAAGGGTTCCAGCAGAGGGTTCATCTTTTTGAGCCACTGCTAAAAGGTATTCACCCCTGTTTTAATGGGTATCACATGCTGTATGATGCGTGTATCATAAGTCTTTAAATCTTCATAAGTCCAGGAAAAGACCTCTTTGTACTGTTGAAACAACTTGATGAACTTGTGCCTTTCTCGAGGTGAAGAACATTTACCTAGATTGACATATTTAGGTTCAATTTTTGTTCCTATACTAACCAACTCATACTGCATCGAGGAGCTGTTTGTCTTAACATTGGCTAGTTTTCTGAATTTATTTTGCAGGTCAAACATCCCTTCAAGGGTTCTCACTCCTTTTGGCATGAAATTTCCCTTGACTACACCCTTGTTCTGCAAATCCAATTGGTGCTCTTCTTCATCAATTATAGATTCTTTGAAAGCCTCTTCATTTGTCAGGAAGCTAATAATCTGTTCATCATCGTCAAACACCCTTACATTCGTACTGTAGTCAGGTACTGATGGCCTGAAAATTAGTTCGATAGAACACTTGTTATTTGTCGGAACTAATCTAGAATCAGAAGTAGCTAATAAGTCAACCGCAACATTTTGTAATCTAGGAATTGCATTTATGTTAAAAGCATTGAACTGTGATATTAAATTCCATACTTCAAATTGGTATCCTTTAATATGTGGAGATAAACAATGAATAGTATTTATAATTTGTCTGAAAACTATTTCAGAATCACCAAATAATTTCAAATTTCTTACATTCAATTCAATGGCTCTTTTCAGGCCTTGGACTAGAGCTTTATATTCTACAGTGTTATTTGTACATTCAAACTCTAGCCTACAAGAGAGAACATATTTATTTCTTTCAGGATCAATAAGAACACAATCGACTCTCGATCCCTCTTATGTCTTGGAATCATCAAAGTACAAAATCCAAAACTTATTCTCTAAATCGATTTGGTTAGTGGTATCTCCTAATTTAGTAACTAAGTCTACTATGTTGCAATCAATTTCATCAATCCGTGAGAATTGAAGGAGATCGGACCGTGTGTCTGACTCATGACTGGCTTCTTCTGCTTGATAATTTTGCTGGTTCAAGCTCTAAGAAGTAATTTCCTAAAACCGAAGATGAAAAGTTTACAGGCTCATTCTTTTCTTCAAGCTGAGTTACATTTTGCTTCATGTGAGGCTCTCTTAGTACTTCAATTTGATTTTGCTTGTTCTAATATGGAAACCATAAGTGAGACCAATCTGTTGCAAAATAACCATTTAGTTTCGTAGACCAGTCCCTAATCAATATCAAACCATAATATTTAGGTATATCTACTACCATGATATCTATAAATTGACACACCCTTGGGTCCACAAACAATCTGATAAGCACATCTTTCATCTCCCCTATAACCTAAACAACAAACCTATCTAATTGTATGATCTGGGAAGGAGATGGTATTGGTTGCCCATTGATTTTCTTACAAATGGATAGTGGCATAACATTGGATGAAGCTCCAGAATCTACCAAGCAATTATGTACATTATGATTAAAATTTTCAAAGGTTAACAAGAAAGGAAGAGTCTGAGATTTTGATTTACCACCAATACTTGCTTCATTTATCTCAGTATCTGACTCAATGATCTCTATGGAACTGCTTGATTGTGGGTGAAAATCTTCTAATAATTTCTCCCTCTGCTGGGGGAGATTACATAATTCAAATAAATATATGTTTTCTTTATTCTTCTTAATGTCCTCCACAATATCATACCCCATATTGTATTCTTCTGTGCTTTTCCCACCATTTACTGGCTTGTTCACTATGACTTTCACCTGTTTATTTATCACTGGGCTCATTTCTTTTACAATTTTAGGATTCACTTTGGGTTGAGGCTGAATGATGCCAATATTCCTTTCCAGAGCTTCCTTTGTGATCTTCACCTTAGGAAACATTGGGATTTGATCTACCACTGGCCCTTTACTTCTAGTGGTAATATTTACCGATGATACTTGGATTTCTTCAACCTGCTCATCTTCATTCAACCCCGAAGTGGGTGCCTAGTCCCATAATACCATTGTGGTCTACTTAGTTGGCTCTTCTTGTTCTTTTTTTTGGTCTTCTTCTAGATATTCCTGATCTGTCAGCTGTGCATCTAACAATTGATTCGTTAATAAATTCACTGAATTTATCCATTGTGGGCAACTCTTTTCAGAATGTTATTCTTGGTGAAAAGTGTAGAAATGTTCCATGCCAACCTTATACAAATTTAGAACAGCAGAATTAGTTTAGGCGGTAGAGGCTGTCCACTTTCTTCCCTTTTCTTGTCGAAGGGATTAAATAGTTTTCTATATGTACTAACTCCCTTATCTTTCTCCAAGTCTACTATTTTGTTAGATAATTTTTGTACCATTTTAACCACATTTTCTAATTCATTCGAGGGTTCTTCTTTAGGTCTATATAATATTAGAGGCTTCTTGCTGGCCATTGGTTTCACTTCCAATTCTAATGCGTGTTTTGAAATACTATCCAAGTCAGCTTATACCTTCTTAGCTTCCTCATATTTTTCTATCAAAGTATCCTTAACTACTCTTTTAACAAACATAGCTATAGGTGGATATAGTGCTGTAGTGTAATATTCTACCAAGGATTCCTCAACGGGTTTTGTTGCAACACTGAAATTATTTAACAGGGTAGTGAATCTCTGATTGAACTCTTGCACCTTTTCTTTCTTCTCCATCCTCATAGATAAAAGTCCGTTCATGAGCATGGCAACGGTCTTCTAATTTCCAAATTTGTTTAAAAAACATTTTTCAAAACCATCCCAATTTGCTATAGAATTGGCTTGTAGACTAAAATACCAAGAAGATGCCCTCGGCTCAAATGTGTAAGGGAAAAGTATGCAAACCACATCTTCATGTTCTACGTTTCAAATTTGCAGAGCTAAATAGAAAATCTTTAGGTGGTCTTCGACAAAGATTCCTTTTCCAGGTTTGAATTTAGGTAGCACCCTCTCTAGATGTTTCGGCAGATTGTGTAATTGGGAAGCCAAATTAAGTGTCCCTCTGGCTCTCCACGCATGTTGGTTAACATTTTCAGCCATAATTCGTGGTGGAGAATGTGGTGGTGAATGATGCTGGGTATGAGGGATTTCTTGAGCTGGAGGGGATTCGAGTCCCAACTGGTCAAGGGGATCTGTGATTTCTTGAAAAGATAAATCCAGCAACTCCTCCAAATTTTTACAAGCACAGAATCTATGGTGTATGAGACATATTTCTTAGGAACTCGCTTTCTAGACAATGCAGGAATTACGTTTAATCCTCCAAGATTTATCACATAAGAGCATGTATGTCTCTGGAAGTGGTCTATATCCACGAATGGGACAATGTTATATAAAGGTTCTTTGTTTTCACCTCCATAATTTAGCTTTTCTAAGACGTTTGGTTCCAAAATGAGGTTTTCTGGTAAATATGTTCCAAGTGGGGCTCCAGAGGGATCTCTTCGTACAAATGGATCTCCTTTTCCAGCCATGCACTGGCGCCCTCCTTCTAGCGCCAAAACTGTTGATGCCCAGAAAATCCCAGCATCGACAATAGGGATTCTCCCTGGTAAATAATCCCAATTAGATCACTCACCGTTTGGTGTGGGGAATCCATCCAATTAACAGTCCAACTACCGTAAGTGTGTTTTTTTTTTGTTTTACCGGTTGTGGCCCGGTCCACCATCTATGTAATTTTAGTTTTAAAATATGAGATGCAAGTACTTTCTAATTAAGTGCATTTAACCTAGAACTGACAGGCAGAAGCCTCAACAAGTGATGCAAAGGTTCTTCCCTCCATCTTTACACTTCTACCTAATCAATTCGATTATTATCTAATATAAACTAACTATCCTATCCTTGCAAGGAGAAAATTTGAATTAAGAGTAATATGTTGGAAATGATAATATAAGTCTAACAGATAGTTGTTCCAACACAAAATTCACATTTACAGCAGAAAGAATACCAAAGGTAGCTTTGATATGATTTAAACAATTTATTACTCATTTTACATATAAACATTTGCATAGAAAGTAAAATCATTCATCACCATTGAAGTAGTTCAAGAAAGTTAGAACGATCTCATAGTATGAGTTACGAATGCAAGAAGTAGTTTCACATTAAACATTCCACACATTCCAGGAAAAAATCTTTGTGCATGCTTTTCCCAATAAACAAATCCTTCTTATTAATTGAAAAATAGTTCTCTTACAAAATGGTCCAGCTTCTATTATGATAGCAAAAGTCCTCTCTCCTTATTCTCCTCCTTTATTTATCTTACAAAAAAATTGTCCTCTAGCGACTCTTCATTTACCCTAACCCTAGGATTCTCAAATTTGTCATTTAGTGCTTACATAAGAAAATACAAAAATATATTTACAATTTAAAATTAGGTGGGCCCTGCTAAACTAGAAATATAATCTACCCACGCATTAGCCTCTTCAACTATGATATTAAATTTGACAAGCTCCCATACTTGTAAAGTCACTTCATGAGATGAAAAATGTGTCTCTATATGCACCAACCCTACTATTGCAACCTTACAACTATCTTCCAAAAAATAGGCATTTATAGATGCTCGTCCCACAAAGTGGTGGATGTCTTCTTCTGTGAGAGCGCCCAATTTTATGATGTAGTCTAGATATTCTTGCAACCCATTCTGCAGATGTGCTATGCGTTGGTCTCTTGCAAGAAGCTCATTCATCTTTGGGACTGAAGGGAGGTTGCATTTCTCATGAACCTAATGGGTTTTATTGTAAAAATCATGACACTTTTGGATAGTCTTAGGAATTTCATTACTTATCCCCCTAGCAGCTTTCCTACAAAATTCCAGAAGTGCCCTATCCAATATCAGGTTTGTTGTTGTCTTCAGAAGCAAATGATCAGGGAATTATGAGTTAGTTTCTCTCCAGGCCATCTGGCTCCTAACTTTATATGCTACCTCCAACAACTTTTTTCTGAATGCTAGTGACTCTGCAGCTATCACCTTCATCCTTTCCATCAACAGCTTCATCTTGTAGATTTCATCTATGAGAATTTCTTGAGAGTGATATATCTGTTCCTGAATCATGCAGGCTTGATCACAAAATGTGTTGAATATTGTAACTTCAAAGAATATTATATTTGTACTTTATTATTCCAGAGATGTTTCATCCCTCCGATGTAATCCCATCATGTATCCGGAGATGTTTATTCCTCCGAGAGTTTGTATTAACTAGGGTTATTAGACCCACCATGTGGGGGTCGTCCCTGTAGTTATATTTTAGGGGTTATTAGACTTCTCCAGGAGAGGTCGGCCCCATTAGGTCTTTTAGTCAGTTGGGAGTCAAGTATAAATAGAGGAGGTGAACTCCTCATTAGATCACTCACTCACTTGTGGAAGAGTGCGCACTTGTCTGGGAGATCTGCTAAGGAGACAAAGAAGGAAGGAGCACATCTTGTATTTTGGTTGATCATCTTATTGAGGAAAGCTTTGCTGGGTTTTCTACCCCATGAGGGTTTCCCAGGGTATATTGTGTGTCTATCTTGTGATTGTGTTTCTTTCAGTGATCTTGCGTGTCTATTTGGTTTAAACTTAACAAAATGGAGTTATGTCTTGCTTTCTCTTATCTACCAACACCAGTTGCTCTGCCAAAGATTCCTTCTCTTTAGCCAACTCTTCCACCTGAGCTTTCAATTCTTCGACCTGTTGGTTTGCGACTGACTCTCTTGACTCTAATTGAGTGATTCGAGCTTCAAAGTCACTCTTTTCCCCTTCCATAATCATTAACTACACAATTAATGCCCCCTTTTCTGCGTCCAAATTATGGTATTCATTTAGTAAACTCTACTTATCGGATTGAACGACGTCATGTTTCCTTTTCAGTTCTATCCGTTCTCCCTGCACTTTCACCAAATTATATTTTATAAATTTGAGCATCTTCTCTTTATTTCGCTCAATGTCGTTTAACAATTTGTCAACATTATCTACATTTGCTTGCACAACAGCGATGTTGACAGATTCCATGAACCTAGGGTCCTTGTGGGTACCCTCCATGATTGTGTTTTCCTGAACAGTAATGACATCAGGTTGGGCGCCTATTTTCAGTCTCTTCTCTGTCCTCCTCGTGATGGTCTTTCTTTTTTGATAAAAAAATGATCGTGTCCAATTTGGCCATAGTATGCTACTTTGATGGGGTGAATGGGGTGAGTTTGAGCTCAGCAAATGGGAGTTGTCCTCCGGTGAGTGTTACACTGGACACCTCAAGTGGGTCTATGTCCATATCCTACACACTTAGGCTTCCCTTTTCCACAGCTTCCTTGGAATTTTCTTCTTCTTCTTTTCGCTTTTATTGTTATACCGCTTCACTTTTTGCTCTTTCTCTTATTTCTTGTTCCTCTTTTCACGACCTCTCAGATTCCTCCCTTTGCATTCTCTCAGCTTCTTCCTTTAGCCTCCTTTCTTCCTCTGCTAACTGTAGCCTTACGACTTCTTCTCTTTGATTCTGTTGCCACTCTGTTTCTTCCATAGTAGTGAAAGCATGACTGGAGCTAGAGCCACTTTTCCAAACAAAACTTTTGTTCAGCTCAGTCATGTTGCTAGCTCTCCTGTACACTTATTTGTCCTTGTCGAAGTGATCAGTATATTCATAATGTATTTTGATCGATGCAAAATGCTCAGAAACCCTATTGTGGCTATCATTTCTTGTAAAAATCTTTTCGCCAAAATGAAATGCTTCTAAATCTTAAACGAAAGCTTCAACAGTTTTAACCTTGGAGAATTTGTATGCCCCGATATAGAAAGGAAAAGGTGGGAATGAAGCTTTCTTATGATCATGCAGGAACTTGCCAATCCCATTAATGAAAACTTGCCTTACTTCTTCCGTGTGGACCAAACAATTGGTCGCATATTTGGGAAAAAGGGATGGATCTTGAGAACCTCCAAACATTCTGATATACGTGCCCTCCTATGAGAAGTAGTAGTCCCCGTATTCATTTATGACTGCCATTGCATTTTCATACAAGCTGTTTGGTTCTTCATGGAAAATTAACCAGCACTAGTACAAAATGAGAGATAAGTGACCAAGTGACCAAAAAATTTGGTCACCACAGCTTTTTCAAGGGATAAATGACCAAAATTGAGAAATTTTAAGTGAAGTGACTAAAAATGACCAAGATAAATGACCAATTTGGTCATGGGACACGAACTAAACTAAAAATGACAAAGATAAATGACCAATTTGCTCAGGAGATAAGAACTAAACTAAAAATGACCACATAACAATTGAGCATTTTTAGTTAAGTCATTCCGACAATGGAAAATTATAATTTTGATAATGAATTTGTACAATTTACTAAATTTTAGCATTAATAGTACACAACTTGGTTTATTTTTCAATACATGTCTTCTAAGGGATCATTTCTTTGAGGCCATCCTGATACCTATTGTGTTAGATGATAGGAGAATCATTGACATGCTCATTTAGGGGTTTCTCTACTAATAATTAGTGCCTTGGGTGTGGTTAGTTGGTATCTAGATAATACATAATGTCTTGCATATAGTTTATCAAGTGATAGATGAGTTTTTCTAGTACATGTGGTTGAGTCGAGTCTTAGATATTTGTCATCTTTCCCTTTTGGAATTGTCATGTCTTGAAGTTATAGTGTCACTCTATTCGACTTGTTGTGTTCATATTTTGTTTCAACACAACCATCGTCGTTTGACCATCTCGACGGTCTGTTAAAGTTTTGATAAGTTCATGTATTTTGTGTCATGTTAGCTAAAAATTGTAAATTTCACAACCTCCATTGATTCTCCATATGCATTCATTCACCATGGTTCTCTTTGCACCTAAGTTTGAAAATCTTTAAAGTCCCGGTGGGTCCCTCCCTTACAAGAAATAGTCAATATCCTCCATTTTGAAGAAAAAATAATTCCTCCGTTTTTGTAAAAATCCAATATTTGTTCCAATCTAGCAAACTTGTTTTTGTTTTTTGGAATGTGTCAGTTGACATTAGAGTGAATTTCATTTGGTTTGAAAAGATGATTTCAACTTTGGAGACTAAGTAACTAAAACACAGTGGAAGGGGAGTGAGAGATTAGAAGAACTGCAGGGAAAAATTAGGTAAAAGGATTTGAGGGACGTCCCTCTAATTGCATGAAATATTTTCTTCTCGGAATTTAAGAACCATGTGATAGTCTTTTGTCTTCTCAGGTAGGATCAAATCTATGAATGTGCAGATAGTCTTTTTTCTTCTCCTTTGAACCATGATGGGTGATATTATGCCAAAAAGAACCATCACATGATTGCTTGAAATCCAAATAAGATTTAAGACTTGAAGAATAGTTTCTTGAGATCTCCTTTGAACCAATAGGGGTGAGATCAAAACCATCATATGCATGAGAAATCATCCCAAGTAGTGATTGCTTAGAATCCAAATTAGATCCAAGACTTGAAAGTTGAATCATGGTTTCTTGATATCTCTTTTGAACCATTAGAGGTGAGATCAAAACTAGTAAGTGCATGAGAAATTATCCCAAGCGAATGGCAATGACCATTATCTTCAATAACCTTCTGAAAGCATGAAATAATGATCATATAGTAGTACATAAGAGGTGAGTGATAAAGGAGAGTGAATGCATTACCTCCAATGGTTGATTTGACCTCCGAAACATTCAATAGATCATGATGCAAACCAACAAGCTCTGGTGCAAGAGAGGATTTAGGACCTTTTGCAATTTCTAGAGTGTGAGCTGACACATAATTCGAAATAGAAGAAATTTGGAGTATGAGTGTAGAATATGCAAGTTCTTCTTCTTTGTGGCAAACTTCAATATGAGATATGTTTGATACTGATTCATGATCAATGAGATCATCAAGGAGGGTGAATGCATCACTTTGCTTGCTCTCGAAAGGGTTTGGACCAATTCCTTCATTTTGCTTGCCAAATCTTTCATCCAGTTGGGCCCATAGCTCTTTTGGAGATTCATCAGTAGAATCAATGAAGAGGGGTCTCATGCATCGATACATAGAAAACATCATTGTTGCAAATACACTGTCACCTTTATTTAACCAATCAATCTCTTCTTTAGAGGATTCGAACTCTCTTTCAAAACAATAATCAAAGAGATCATGGCTCTTCAAATGTGCTATCATTTTTGGTTTCCATTCATCATAGTTGAATGGAGAAAGAGGAGGGATTTCTTCTGAATTCATGGAATTTGTAGAAGACTTGCAAAAAAAATAGAAAAGTCTGCAACTGCTACTGCTGCAAAAGATGCAGAAACTGCTGCAACTGCTGCACTCGAAATCTTGATAATAACCTGCAAAAAAACTCTCAGGAATGGAGATAAACAATACTCTCAACATGCTCTGATACCATGTGAAAATCCTCACAGCAGATCTAAGCGCTAATGTATACCTCACAAGAAATAATTTAGGAATAATATTAAGAGTGGTCAATGCAGTAAGATGAGCAACAAAATAATAATATAGTAGAACTCGAATAGAAGCAAAAATACTTCACACACACTAATTAATTAATCACAATATGGACAAATAAGTAGTACAATGCATGAGGATTCAAATGCCAAGGTGGCAATTCGAATTAGCCTTCATGGAGTGATCAAAATATCACTGGAGTGTCATCGGAGCACAACTGGAAGTCTATCTCATCATCAATGGAGTCATCAATGCTCAAGTAACTGTCAACCGTCAGTCAAACTGAGTCTAACTGAGTGTGGTAGGTGTAACTGAGTGTAATTGGCACATGGAGACACTAACTGAATGAAGGAGGCTCAGTGGAGGGTGCATGAGGAGCTAACTGAAGTCAGAATGAGCAATCTAGTCACACTAGAGGTCCATCAGAGTGGTAAGGTCAGTTAAGAGTGAGTCAAGCCTAAAATCAAGGAGAGAACTCAGTTAACTGAAGACAACTGGACTGGTAGGTGAAGAAGGGCGCCTTTTTCAAGTGGATGGTGAGATGTGGACGCATCCCTTGCTAGGAGGGCTCAATATGAGTGAAAATAAGCTCCCGAGTGATAGAAGACTAGGGACTAGGTGCTGGAGGTATCAACCTGATGACTGGGCAGCATGCAGGAATGCATGCAATGCATGCAGGAATGCATGCTGCATGCAGGAATGCATGCAAGACTAAAAATGCAAAGGATGAAAATGCTGGTAGGACTAGGATGGAGTATAGGAATATCCTAACAAATGTCACGTCCTACTTTTGATAGTTCTTCTCAAAATTCTGCTAACACTTGGGTGCAAAAATTGGATGTGTATTTTCAACTAAATCCTATGTTGGAAGAGGATGCATTAAAAATGGCCATTTTGCTTTCAGAAGGAGATGCCAATGAATGGTGGTTTCATGGGATGAAAACCTTGGGTCATTATCAGGTTAAAACATATGGAGAATTTGTTGACAGGGTACTAGAAAGATTTGAACAAAAAGATCCAGAATTTCCTTTCAAAGAACTAGCTCAATTGAAGCAAACTGGGACCCCTACTGAATATATGTTGGACTTTCAAAAATTATCAGTTAAGGTGGCTGATGTATCTATGGGAAGGTTGGTATTGTTTTTCACTGAAGGTTTGGATGAACCCTTAAAAGGTTTGGTCAAATCCCACAAGCCAACTACATTAAAAAATGCAATGAGCTTGAATAGGGATCTCCAAAATGTGCTTCCTAGAACGAGATTTCCTCCCAAGCCTAACTTCAAATTTGAAAAGAAACCTTGGAAAAGGGATACATATGATAAGAAACCTTGGAAAAAATATTCATTTGAAAGGAATAAAAAAGAAGGACTAAACAGGGATGAACTTCGAAAAAAGAAATTGTGCTTCACATGTTTTCAACCGTGGACACCGGGGCACAAATGTACTAAAGGAAAAGCTCAATACATAGAAGTATTTTCTAATAATGAGGGGTATGATGGGGGCATGGATGAATATGGAAATATTTCAGATCAAGAGGAGGCCTATGAGACATCAGTAGAAGAGGAAAGACAAGAATAAAATCAGCACTCACCGGATAAAGCAAGAATGGCAGTACTTTCAGTAGTACCTTGCTATCATACTATCTAATGCAAGGGTGTGGTACTAGGACAAAGAAATTCAGTTTTGGTAGATGCAGAGATGGTGGAGAAAAGAAAGATACCTATTGAACCATTTGATAGCTTCACAGTTGTCATTCCCGGTCACAACACAATGCAATGCAAAACATGGGTTCCAAAGCTGCAAGTCACTGTAGGTAACTATGCTTTTGTTGATAGTTTTTATGTGGTTGATGTTATTGATACTAATGTGGTTTTGGGAGTGCATTGGATGTATTCAATAGGAGAGCATACAAAAAATTATCAAATTCCTGAAATGAAATTCCAAGATTCAAAAGGAGTACTAAGAGTGGTGAGAGGGCAGCACACTTATCCAAATCAAGTAGTAACTTGCAATAGTATGAGATCTATATTGATGCATGGGGACATAGAATGGGCTGTTGAATGTCATATTACATCTCCCAAGCCAAATATAAAGATTTTTGAACACCCAAAGGAGATAGAGAGACTCTTGCAAAAATATGAAAAAGGTTTTAGAGACCTTCCACATGGTAGACCACCAGATAGTGGGGTTGAGCACAACATTGTTTTGGAGGAGGGAACTTCACCCATTCAGATACCACCTTATAGACATCCTAAAAAGTTCAGATATGAGATTGAAAAAGATATCCAAGAACTCCTAGATTTGGGACTCATTAGACGAAGCTCTGGCCCTTATGCTTCTTCAGTAGTGCTAGTGAAGAAGAAAGATGGAACATTGAGAATGTGCATAGATTTTAGAGCCTTGAACAAAAATACTATCAAGAATAGGTATCCTATTCATAGGATTGATGAGCTCATGGATGAGCTACATGGGTCCAAATACTTCTCCAAAATTGACCTTAGATTAGGGTATCATCAAATTCGAATGAAAGATGGAGATGTGCAAAAGATTGCTTTTCGATGTCATTATGGCCACTTTGAATTTCTTGTCATGCCTTTTGGGTTAACTAATGCTCCAGCCACATTTCAAGCATGCATGAATAGGATATTTTGCAAGCAACTAAGAAGGTTTTTTTTGTTTTCTTTGATGACATTCTCATTTACAGTAAAACATGGGAAGAGCATTTGCAGCAATTACAGATTGTGTTGAGAATTTTGCAAAAAGAGTCCTTATTTGCTAAGTTATCAAAATGTGAATTTGGGATGAAAGAACTACTATATCTTGGGAACATTATTGGGAAAGAAGGGGTGAAGGTACACATGGAAAAAATCAGGGCTATCTTAGAATGGCCATCACCAAAAAATATTACCGAATTCAGAGGCTTTATTGGCATATGCACCTACTACAGAAAATTTGTGAAAGGATTCTCCAAGTTGACTTCTCCACTCACTGATTTGACTAAGAAGGATGCTTTCAAGTGGGATGAAGAGGCTGAAAAGACCTCCCAAAACTGAAAGAGGTAATGAGCAGTTTTCCCATACTTGCACTTCCTGATTTTACTAAACCTTTTGTTGTGGAATGTGATGCTTCAGGTGGAGGAATAGGGGCTGTCCTAAAGCAAGGCCAACACCCCATAGCCTTTGAGAGAACAAATTTGCAACCTCATGAAAAAATTTACTCCATCTATGATAAAGAAATGCTGACTATTATGCATGCATTGGACAAATTCATACAATACTTAGTGGGCAGCAAGTTTGTGATGAAAACTAACCACAATAGTCTAAGAAACTTTCTCACCCAAAAAGATCTAAATGAAAGGCAACAAAAGTGGGTAAGAAAGATTAAAGCTTATGATTTTGATATTGAATATGTCAAAGGAAAGAATAATATAGTAGTAGATGCTTTGTCAAGAAGACCTTCTTTTTCTCTCATGGACATTGCTAAGGATTGGAAAAACATGCTACTAATTGAATATGCTAAAGACAAATTTGCTTGTGATGTGTTTGATGGAATCAAAGGGGATGATAACTACAGGATTTTGAATGGGCTGATATATTATAAGGGAATAATTTATTTAGTTCAAAACTCAAAGCTCAAGTACCGAATTTTGCAAGAAGCACATGATTCCACACTAGCGGGCCATCTGGGGATCTTCAAAACTTATAGACAGTTGAGGCAAATGTTTTTTTGGAAGGGGATGAAGGAAGATGTTCATAAATATGTGAATGAATGTAAGGTATGTCAACAAAACAAATTAGAACTTACATGTCCATCTGGCCTATTACAACCCTTGCCCATTCCAGAGCAAAAATGGGACAGTATCTCCATGGATTTCATCACCGGTTTGCCTAAATCTTTGGGTAAGGATTTCATCTATGTGGTAGTGGATAGGTTGATAAAATTTGCTCATTTATTTGCTATTACATCATATTTTAGTGCTACACAAGTGGCTGATATTTTTTTCAAAGAAATCTTCAGATTGCATGGGCTCCCCAAGAGCATTGTCAGTGATAGAGATAGTAGATTCATGGGTGCTTTTGGGCAAGAAATTTTTAGATTGGTGGGCACTCAATTGACTCCAAGTACCAGCTATCATCCACAAACTGATGGACAAACAGAGAGGGTGAATCAATGGTTGGAAGAGTACCTAAGAAACTATGTGGGAGAGCAGCAAAAATCATGGGCAAAATGGCTACACTTGGGTGAGTTTTGCTACAACACCACTTATCATATGTCAATAGGGATGTCTCCTTTCAAAGAATTATATGGTTATGATACACTTACATTTGCTAAAATTATATTTGGTGATAGTAGAGCCCAAAAGGCTAAAGATTGGGTGGAAGAGAGCCAAGAAATTTTAAAGCTCTTCAAAGACAATTTGCAGGTTGCTCAAAATCAACAAAAACAATATGCTGATAGACATAGAGAAGAACGAACCTTTTAGGTCAATGATTTAGTATATTTAAGGTTGAAAACCTATAAAGAAACATCTCTAAAAAAGAATGGAGTAGAAAAATTAAAACCAAGGTACTATGGGCCACACAAGGTAGTGTAGAAGGTTGGAGAAGTAGCATATGAACTAGAACTTCCGGAAGGGAGTAAAATCCATAATGTATTTCATGTTTCTTGTCTCAAGAAATCTCTTGGTCAGCAAATCATCACTTCATAAATACTTCCTCCTTTGGATGATAAAGGTCAACTCACACTTGTTCCGGAGAAGATCTTGAAGACACGGGAAAGGAGGTTGAGGAGTAGAATTATCAAAGAATATTTAGTGCAATGGAAGGACTTACCAAATGAATATGCCACATGGGAAGAGGAGAAGATTTTGCAGCATCCTAATTTGAAATTGCTTGAAGACAAGCGATCTTGGGTGTGGAGGAATGTAATGTCCCCATTCAAATAATTGTATAGCAGACAATCCCCATCAATCCTACCAAGTTCCCTAAGTTGAATGGGTACATTGGGAATTGTAATAAGGGAGCAAAGGAATAATGTTTATACATTAGAATAGTCCAAGTATTTAATAAATAAGTTGAATAAATGAATCCAAGAGTAATTATAAGTTTCAAATGGCTTTGAGGACATTTGGAGGATGTGGGACCCACACTAGCTTGGTTTCCCACTGCCACATGGAAAATCTCACTTGCCATTTCAAATCCATGGGAAGGAAAACATTATTGGGTGAGTTGGTGAGGAATACACATGGCATGGAGCATATTAGGTCAAAATGGGATGGAATGGTAACCTCCATGGAAGAGGAAGAGTCAAATTGGAGGCTAGTGGACACTTGGGCTAGATTCCCTAGTATTATGACAACAATGATGAAGCATCTATGACATCTATGAAAGAATTAAGATATGACTTCTGACATGTGAACATTATGACATGTCAGCCCAAAAAATAGGCTCAAGGAAGGCGCTCATGGAGTTGGAGAATCCCAAGAGACTCCTACTCGAATTGGGGAGAAGATGGAAGGTTGGAAACTAGGAGACAAGTGGCAAACGTGGAATATTTCCTAAGTGGAAATATATAGAAGCTAATGAGATGATTTAGAACCTTAGAAGGCTAATGTTGGTTATAAAATGTAGAAATCAAGTATGAGAATGGATTTGGATGATTTGATAAAAAATTGCGTTTGTGAAGAGAGAGCTAGTGGATGACTAGTTTCTTGTCTTAGCCAATTTCGAGGGTGAAAGATTCCCATCCAAGTTGGTGTTTGGAGATGCCACTCAGGAATTTCATGATGCTTTAATGGAGTTTGTATTTGTAGGTAGAATCTACAGTAAATCTCGTGGTTTTGTTTAGTGCAGCACTTTCTCTCCACCATTTCCATTTTTGAAGGCATATTCATGCTCCTTGAGGGAGGGCGTTTTTGGTGAGCTCTTGTACTCATTGGAAGAGCTTCATATGATTTATTTCTGATTGTAATATCTTAATATCCTATTTTATTCATATTCAAAAAGTATCATATTTAAATACCCACTGTTTGTATGCAAAAATGTTGATTAATGAGCAAACAATGTCCATTTCCCCACTACATTGATGTATATCATTATAATGCTGATGATTTCGAATGAATGGATGATTCTCTGATAAATTTGTGATTAATAGACTTCCATGGATGTATTTTACAATTTTCAAGTACTGTACTTGGGAATTTGAAGTATTTTTACTCAGTTTAATTGCATTGGGAGAAGAAATAGTGCCATTTCCCCAAGGGTCGAATTGGTGATTTTTGTAGCTGAATGGGAGAGGGTTGGAACAGATATATTAATAAATTAATGGTGCACATGAGACCTTAATATAATACTTAATACATTCCCTACCTCTGTTCATAATTTCGAGGGATTTTGGAAGCATTTGGGAGGCCATTTTTAGTGTTTACCCATGGGGGATTTGATGCAGAAAGTACTAGTTAAAATCCCATACATTCACCAGAATATAAATCAAGTTTGAAGAAGTATTTTGAGGGTTATAAATCATTCCTGAACCTAATATTCAAGTCTAAATATCATTCATATACCCTTACAGAATATTTGGGAGCATTTGGGTTAATTTGGAGGCCAAAACAGCAAAACTAGTCAAAGGTCAAAATTGGGGAAAAAATGGAAATTGGGCATTTTTATAAAAATTGAAAAAGGGACATTACAGACACCTAGCAGGATTTGGAACAAACCCTAAAAGTTTAGGAGGGTTACATGAAATGTAAGCATCCAAAATCCTCGAATTCAACTTTGGATGGTGCTATTGGGATCGGTGATTTGGATTTGTCTGAAATTTTGACCTACGCCTATAAAATAAGCTAAAAGAACGTTGCTACGGAAGAGTGGAAGTTAATGAAACTATTTCTGATTGAATGAATTCATATTATTCAATATCTGATGCTTTAATTCATGTCATACTGAGAGTCTGATGCTTTATTGACTGGAATTGGCCATTGGAAAAATCGCTAGCATTCTATGACAACTCCATCAACTTGAACTTATGAGCACCTAGTGGCAACTCCTGCTCATCGGACAGAGAAATATTTCAACTGTCTCATGTTCATGTGCTACAATTTGGAGGTGTGGGATTGTTCCCCTTGAGCTAATCATTGAATCGGATTTGATGCAGGCAAAAACTGTTTTTCTGCTATGTTATTAATATAAATATTGCTATTTGTAAAGTTTTACCAACTATGTAAGGGATGAATAATTTTCAACTAATATTCCCAATGAATGCTGAGTATCATGAGAAGGTTTCTACAGGAGTGGCAGTTAATGGCACTATTTCTCGCTGAGTTAATTCATATTATTCAAATTCACACAACATTTGGAAAACCCTACCCTTACTCGTTAATCTAGTTCAATTAGATTGTGGATCATCTCCAATAAATATTGGGAAGGCATAGAAAAAGATCACGGCCAGAAGAAGATTATCTAGGACGTGTCTAACCAGAAGAAGATTGTCTAGGATGCATTCACCATAGATGCTTTCATAGATTTTAAAATAAGTTGTTAGGGATGCACAGTGTTTTTTCACTAACAGGTCAATTTCCATAGCCACATTTCATAGTGTAAGTCAACCAGGTCAATCTAAGTGTTATTTTGGTATAAATACGACATGTGTTGTTGTGCTACAGATCGATGACACTTAGCCTAATGATAGGACATTATTGGTTGTGTATACTATAGGAATTTTCTTAAGGGTTTATCGAGTCATAAAAAATCTTACTGCTAGGGATCCTTCTTCTTAGTTCTATGTTTGTTATGGCATGTAATATTTTGTACACAACAGGATAGGTAAATCTAGTCATGAAGCAATTGAATTATTTGTTGCCTTGATATGGGAAGTGATACGATTGAGCACTGGCCATGTCATTCTTTTCTCATTTGTAATTTCAATGTGCACCTGGTTACCCTCTTCTATTTTTTAAACAGTTATGCATCAAATGTTTCTTCAAGATTTTCTACAGACTTTTCCCTTTTATTTCGTATCTTTATCTCAATTCTATGAATTTTTCTCTTAGGAATTAGATTGTTAATGCAGGCATTAATTAGATATCATCTATAAGAAGCATTTCTTTCCTTCATCCTTTCTTGGCACCTTTGTTAAATTCTAGTTGTAAATTTGAGCTTTATGTGAGTCAAGATTTGCTTATTTTTCTAAAAAAGTTAAACACAAGTAGGATTACCCTGTTTAATATAATGAAAGTTTCTTCATTCATAAGAACTTCCAAAGCTGAGCAGAGATTTTGTAAATCCAATTTCTAGAATGTAGGAGGTGTTATAACCTGATTAAATTTAAATGATAATTGTCTGAACTTTATTTGCATGGACATATTCTAATATTAGGCATGGCTACTGCATTAAGCTACTACTAGTTCAAATTGAGTTCAAACATCAAATTGTAGTGCTTTATGATGTTTGCTTCATTTTATTGCTGAACACATTGATATTAGTCTGTTTATCTGAAGATACAATTGCTTCTTAATATGAAATGTATGAAGCAAGTTGAAAGTGGAATCTCTAGGTTTGTATTGTTTCATGTCATTACTAGAAGCCTCAAGGGTGTATATTAGACAGCCATGGGGATAGGTTTGACATGTTTTTTGGACTATGCAGCAACGGAATATACTGGTAACTATAGGAGAAGATGAAACGACGTCACCTCAACTTTCAGTAATGTTTCTCAATGTCTTTGACCTGAACAGAATGCAATCAGAGGGATCAAGTACCAAAGGCCCTACATGCATCCAAATCTTGCGAATTTTTACCAACCCATTTCCTGAAGCAGAGGTATCATTCATGTCAAGTTGAAATGTCAAATATTCTGTTTAAATTACTTGGGTTTTGTTTTCTTGTATTTGTTTTTGCATTTAGTTGAAGTCTCAATGGAACAAATTTGGTTTCAAATGGCAGCTTCTCTTTGTGAATTTGGAATGTGTGTTACATTGAAAAACAAATACAGTTAAGGTGATGGAAGCTTGTCTATAGTTTGCAAATATTTGGGCATAGCTTTGATGAGTTATATTCATCTTTTGTAGATTACATCATTTCTATTGTTTGAAGAGGCACCTCCGATATTAATGATCTCTATAGGACTAGAGACCGGTTATATTTATTGTACAAGAGGAGATGTTGCTCGTGATCTTGACTAGAGGAATTGCCCAAATTTGTCATTTAAAATTTTTTCCCTTTCTTATTTTCTTTGATAGAATGATTTTAATAGGAAAAAATTTTGGGTAATATTCATTGAAAACTCATTCTAAGATTTATCGTTAAAAATGAGACAAGGAAACCTTCTTTGCCCTTGTATATGAATGAGAAGGCAGATTAGCAGTGGAATTTAACCCAAAAGGAATTCTCAGTTATTAGATGAGGGTGGCAGTACAAAGTTCAAACCAGTCTCTAACAATAATTTACAAGTGAAAGCATCATTGAAATCCATGAAAATTATTTAACGTAAAGATTCAGAAACACTTCTTTTTGAAAAATTTATTGATGTGTTCTCTTTATGCCAATACCAGTTGATGCCCAATATTTTTATATTTTATTTTCATGTTTATCTAATTGGATCCATGTCATTGACAGATGAAGAGGCTTCATAAAACATGGCAAGCATCACAACATCTCATAGTGTAACACCCACTCCCATGTTTCAGAGAGCAGAGATAGACACAAGAGTACCATTTGAATCAGTAAAAGAAGCTGTTAACTTGTTTGGAGAGAGAGTTCTTGGAGGGCAAGCTTATGAAAAGAAACTTAAACTTCCAGTTGCAGAGGTAATTAGTAGCTTCCTCGCTGTTCTTACAGCTAAAACTTTGTTAAATTTGTTGTTGAATGTATGGGTTAGATTTTATAATTTTAAGTTGCAATTATTTGTCTTTGCTATTTCATGTTCTATTTCCTAAAGTTCTTGTTTGCTGGTGCTTATAGAAGTGTATATCAAAGGATATAGAACTATATAATTCAAAGGGAGCTAGCTAAATCAAAGGATCAACTAAAAAATGTAGAATTTACAAAGGCTCAAGCACTGCATGAGCTAGAAAAGGCCAAGAAAGTGGTTGAATATTTGACTCACCAGTTGAAAAAGGCAAAGGAATCTAAAGAAAATCCCACTAAGGCCTCAGAAATAGCCAGGCTACGTCCAGAGGAGCTGCAAGCTAGAACTACAGAAAATAATGAGGGAAGTAATACAGTTTGGTAGGTAGAGTTTGATTCTACAAGAGAGCAGTATAGTTCTACTGTAGTTGAGTTGGAGGCTGCCAAGCAGCAGCTTAGAAAATTCAAACAACAACATGCAGCTTCGTTGGAATCCCAAGAATCAGCCATCAAATGGGAAGAAGATGCAATGGTTGCATCTTCTGTTTGTACAGAACACAAGTACATGTTCAAAACGACATGTTTTGGCTGATATTGGTAATCTTCTTCCTTCCAAGAAAGATGTCACACAGAGATTAATTATGCAGGACAGGAGGCGGCTCCAGAAATTTTGCTAATAACATTTCTTTTCCCTCTGAGTCTTTATGCCCTCATCAATTAGTATGTATTATATTTAGATACTGTGATTATATTAGTCTTAGACTATGTTTCGAATTTGCAAAATCTTTGTAGAGTTTGTGCAGAGTGTTCACGAGTGGCATGGTTATGTGTTATTGATAGGAAGGTACCTATGTCCAAAATGATTCTTGACTTTGTTGTCTCCATCTTTACATCTAGTTGCATTTTTGGACTTCCATGGCTTGCAAAATGCACACCCTATCCGACAAGGGCAATGTTCAATGGAGAATGTCCCAACACTTGGTAGCCAAAGAAACTTCAAGCAATTCCATTGTCCAATAGGTTATTATAATGACCTTGCAAGCTTGATTTTCAACATAAATGATGGTGTTGTTAAAAACATCTTCAGATCTGCCAAAGGAAATGAGTTTCCTCAATCATCACTCATACTTTACTTTGTTACTATTTGTATATTGGGTCTAGTAACATATGGACTTGCACTTCCATTGGGTCTATTCATACCAATAATTTTGATAGGTTCTACATATGGTTGTTCTATTGGGGAGCTGATTGAATCCTTCATAGGGGTTGATCAGGGGCTTTGCGCTATGATCGGTGCACCTTCTTTACTCAGGGGCTCACTGAGGATGACACTTTCACTATGTGCTATTCTTCTGGAGCTAACAAATAACTTGTCATTGCTCCCTTTTATCATGTTGGTCCTGTTAATATCAAATACAACAGCTGATTGCTTCAACATCAACGTCTATGATGAGATTGTGCACTTGAAGGGGCTTCCATTCCTGGAAGGACATCTTGAACCATATATGAGAAACCTGACTATCGGTGATATTGTTACAGATCCATTGTTAACCTTTTCTGGAATAGAGAAAGTTGGAAATATTGTATAGATTCTAACGAATACTAAACACAATGGCTTCCCAGTCATAGATGAACCTACTATATCAGAAAAAAACAGTCTTGTATGGCCTTATCCTTAGGTCACATTTGTTGGTTTTGCTGAAAAGGAAAGAGTTTCAGCTTTCATAAACTGTTGCTTCTACAGATATAAGGTGGAAATTTTATTCTGGAGAATTTGCAAAACAAGGTTCGGGAAGAGATCTCAAGATTGAAGACATAGAACTAAGTGCAGAGGAACAGGAAATGTATTTTGATTTACATCCATTCTGCAACACCTCACCATACATTGTTGTGGAGACCTTGTCATTGATAAAGGCATTTTTCCTTTTCCAGCATGAAGGCTTGCAACATCTCTGTGTGGTGCCTAAAGAAGCAAGGGTAAGTGTTCACTGACAAAATCACATTTACATTTACAAATCTATATGTAGAACCCCCATACTAGCATACATTAAACATCATTGGAATCTTTAGGTTTGAATTCATGAACTGTAGTTTTTTCATTTGAATTTTATGTGGTGTATGTTCTCACTCTCAACTCCTTGCCATTGCCATTGTAGAGAGATCGAATTGTTGGGATACTAACATGGCATGACTTTATGCCTACACACATTTTTGGTCTCTATCCTTATCTTGAAGAAAGAATACCAAAAATGTTGGGATCTTAGCCATGTCTGTTAAAATGACCACCTAAAGGAAATTCAACTACAAAAATGGAAAAGTTGTGAAGAAAAAAGTGAGTGTCAAATGCAAAATAAGTATCAAATGCCACGTATTATGATTTTTTTTTGCAAGATTCATTTTCAATAATGTATGTATCGGGCACCCTTAGATAGCTTGTTGTCACATAGCAACCAAAATTCTATTCTAGAAATGTGTTTTTTAGGATAACGAATCTCTACATTCTTAGTATGACTCTATAACCTTTGTTGTGTTGATCCTTAGTTTGAATGGAAGAATGATCTGCCAACCATCAGAAAATCAAACCTAAAACACAAGCCCGAGACTGCAAACTCAAACCGTTGACTCTTCTATATTTTGTGAATCGGCTTAAAATGTTTTCACGTTAAACTTCTTCTTTAAAATGTGCATAACTTGCAAATGGCTGAATGAAAGTGTTTTAACTTTTAACCTACAGTATGGCCAAGCATCGACAATCCATTTCCAAGGTCTGGGATCTTTGTCTAACATAAAATGTCCCTTTAGAAAATTTGACTCAGCTATCAATTCACCAAGGTTTTGACATGCTAATAGCTTTTTGGGTCTTTTAGTTTATGCATGTATGTATATATACATAAGGAATTCTTTTTTATTTTTCCAACGATTGTGTTGTTCTTTGTGTTGGAAAGAAATTATGTTCAATATCTATGCATGGCCTTTATGGTTCATTGAGAATTCCTTGTGAACTCACCTGCATAAGGATTTTTTTATTAAAAACCAACTTTGAGGTGACCCTGAGACTATCCCATAAAATTTTATTTTATGACTTTGTCAACACAATTCCCTATTCTGGAAACTTCTGGTGACATCCATAGGATGCCGTAGATCTTATGGGTAATGGTTACCCTATTTTCATAGACAAGGATGGTTTTGTTGCATGGTGATCCCATTTTTTATTATTTGATTGTAAATATATAAGGCTTAAATTTATACATATCTTAATGCATGGTAATTTCAGTGTTTGAAATATAAGTTTGCATACATGAGAGCTTTCGTGTGCATGTTCTCTATATGGGAGATTTGTATTTTAGCCTTAGTTCTCTGCATGGTATAATGTTGTATAGTTAGTGCTTTAGAGAGCAGCATGCATGAATGTTTTCTTGTTTGTTTTCTCTCTTATAGAGATATTTCCTTCCATACAAAGATTTCTAACAGAAAACAGAAATGCCAATACTCTATCTCGAGATTTTATCTTCCTTTGTCTTGATTGTAACTTGGAGGTAATTGTGAAATTTGATTTTGACTTTGAGAGTTGGTAAAGCTCAGAGCTCAAATGTAGCTTTATGATTTTCCATGTTTACTAGGTATTCATGCTGTCACAGTGGATTGGGATATCAGGGGCTCATTATTCTCTGCTTTCTATGCTTTGATGTATACCAAAAATGGTGATATGGGCCTACCCACATTCTCATCATGACTGAGAAAAGAAAGGGGTTCATAACTGTGTGCTTCCCATGTTTATTAGGCACCCACATTCTCACCCTGACTCAGAGAACAGGGTTTAAGCATGATTCCATTATTATAAGGCACTTGCATTTTTAACATGGCTTGAAAGGTTATTTAATCTTGACATAAGAATGCTTGGAGAACATACTATTCTATGTAATTGTTCTGGCCATTTGGCATTATGCTCAAGTTAGTTGATAGGATTGGATTTCAAATATTTTCTTCATATGAAGTCGTTGCATTAGTTTATCTATGAAGGTAATCTTCCATTGCATACTAACTGTTTTGATTTGATAAACTTGAAGGGGATCTTTGTTTTACCAGTGGAAGCTTTGCTATCATCTGAATGTTAAGCAGATACATTTGTATTTATAAGGCCATTGAAATTGTACCACCCTTGTTTTGATTCCTCTGACAAAGCTGCTCTATCAGGAGAAAAGCTTGAATGATATGACAAGTTTCAAGGCTTCTATGTGCTACCCAGTGAATATCAGGAGATTGTTTTTTTGTTAATATGTAAGAGTGGATTTGAAGTGAAACAAGAATATTTCCTTGTAGTGCTCATTGGTTTAGTTTCAATGGAATCATTGTAGGATCCAACTTATCGATGGGTTGTCAATAAGTGGAGAGTTAGGAAACTAAACATGTTATCCATACCATTTTTTATTCCTTTTGTGGTAGGACTTACAAACAAATTTACTTCTATAGACAAGTGTCAACTGGACTTATGAAAGCAGACATCGGAATGTAACTCTGAATGTTATCGGTTTGGATAAAATTGTAATCCTAGGAACAGTTTAACTGTATCTACCATTCCCAAGAAATTACAATGTGTATAAAAAGAATACTGTAAAAGCTAATTTTGTGGACAAGTGACAATAATCAAGGGATTTTTCTATAGAAGGTAATGACCATTTGGACTAATGCTTGTCAAAAGTGTTATAATAGGAAATCTATTTGTATGCTTCTATAGACTTCTTTAAGTTCAAGCAAAGGAGTTAGGAAGTGGACCAATTGCCTATCATTAGTTTCCTGTAGGGTCTCAAACATTTCTTCTTTTGACTAAGCTTGAGGTCAATGTACATTATGCGCTCCATTCAATTTCCAACTTGCTTTCATTTACTGTCTAAGCCAACACATTTACAGCTGTATTGATTTCTATGTGACACTATATATAAACTTCACCGTTATTTTTTGAAAAGTTAATGGTGGAGCTTGCTTTATTTATGTTGTCAAGTCTTGTACAGGGTCACTAAAGGTATTCCTTCCATTGATTTACAATCCATAAAACACGATGTTAAGATTCTAATTTGATGGTTTATGCGAAAACAAAAACATAGTATTCTTGAATTTATATCACCTCAGATGACACGGAGGATACCTTTGGCACCACCGCCATTGGTATTCTATGATTCTTTGACTAAATGATTGATAAATTTAGACCCGAGACCATATCATGTTTCATGGTATATGTGAAACCCACATATTAAATTGGTTGATATTGAAGATTCTAATTTCCTTGTTGCTACCATCAGAATTTGAATGAACACAACATATCCTGTTTCATGCAGGCACCATGTGAAACCCACATATTAAATTGGTTGATATTGAAGATTCTAATTTTCCCATTGCTACCATTAGAGTTTGAAAGTTTGCATGAACACAACATATCATGTTTCACTTTCATGGCACATGTGAAGCCCACATATGAAAATGCTTGATATTGAAGATTTAAATTTTCCTACTTCCTGCCATCAGAGTTTGAATGAGAAAACCTTTAACACCACATGGCATGAACTTATTCCTACATATAGGATTATGAATACATCTTTATGGGCTACTTGATTGATACATGTTAAATGTTAGTAAAACATGCACCACTAGAGAAACAACTTAATTCACTTGTTGTAAGATTTGCAGATGTTTATTATCAAGAAACATTGTAGAGACTTCTCTTAACTCATCACTATGAATCTGCGTGCTTTTGATTTAAACAAACAAAGAAAGCTTCCCAATTATTCACTGCAAATCCACTCTAAATTCTAATACATAGCATTCTTAATAACTGCAAGGTGCACGACCCATAAGGAATTCTATTTAAGGGTGCTAGCTCAATGGTAGAGCACCTGCCTTATAGGAAGGAGGTTGGTGGTTTGATTCCTCCGTACCCTATTTATATTCTGAAACCACTAAGAAGAGATAAATGACTAAAAAAATGACCAAAATTTGCATATAAATGACCACCAGTAAAACATGAGAGATAAGTGACCAAAAAAATGACCAAAATATGCATATAAGTGACCAATTTTGAGTTGGTGATCCCTGGTAGCAAATTAGCGGTCATTTATCACGTGACAAAAAATTTGGTCATTAATTGTGACAATTAATGACAAAATATATTACCAAATTAATGACCAAATATACGACCAAATATATGAACACAAGATAAGCTATAAATGACCAAGCTAAATATGACCACATTTTTGGTCGCGTGATATATGACCGCTAATTTGCTACCAGTGGTCACCAACTCAAAAGTGGTCATTTATATGTGGATTTTGGTCGTTTGTTTGGTCACTTATCTCTTATTTTGTACTAGTGCGGTAGAGAGGCATGATGAACTCTTCACATATGAGCTTATAATGACTTGCATATCTATGGGCCCACATGGTCTGATAAGCCACGTAGATCAGATATTCATCCATTTTTCAGATGCACCCTAACTTAGGAAATGGGTGCCTAGCTAATATGCAATCTATGAGGTATGAAGACATGTAGAATTATACCTTCTTCTGGGTTAAACCTCCCTATGCAGCTGCTATTGATGACGACAGGTTTTCCAAGATGATGTATACCCAATTAAAAACTATGCCATGGAAGGCTATATGATAAATTAGAGGTACCCAATTTAGCTTGTAGATAGTCCCATCTGCCTTGCCGAAAATTCTTCTTAGCATCAGAGCTATAATTATGAAAGGGGTCCTCAAGCTTTGACACTCATATTCTTCGCTTTCCTTTTGTCTCAGCTGCTTTCCTGATACTATCATTTTCTTAGCATATTCGAAGTGGTCCATGTTTATACATTTGATCCAGTCTTTAGTTAACATGACCTTGGTTGGCGGTAGCTTGTATTCCATTGCTATATGAGCTGGATGGAATGAGGCAAACTCTTCCCCTTTGGTGTCAGAAATTATTCTTGATGTGGAATCAGCTTGTGGCAGGATCCATCCAATGACCTCTGAGCAGGGAAAACATTATGGGCATGTAGCCTCTTTAGTGATGCCTGATCTCTTGATATTTTGATACAAGATCATTTCATCGAGAGTTGCATAAGGGATATCCTAGTCCCAGATCATCTGATACAATTCCCCCCATTTGAATTCAGGGACAACTCATGTTACTACTTTTGTATCTTCGAACATGGTTTCTATCTTGGTGTCTAATATAATCTCCACGTCTGATTCTGATTCGGTTACCTTATATTTCTTCTTGGCACCCTTATTAGGCATTTTCAAATACTAATGAAAAATGAAGAGACATGGTATAAGTAACTTAAACAGAAGTTTGTAAAGCAGTTTTCTTTCAAACTACTGACAATAGGTTAAGTTGAGAGAATAATAACTTCCATGTAGTTTGGTAAATGCTAATGATTCTTACTTAGCTTAAACTCACAATGGCATGTGAAAGTCACAGATACAATTATGAGAGCAAGCTAAGGATGCTCATTTTAAAGGTTTTTCATAAATTTTGGTTGATTCTAAAGCTTCTAAAAACCAACGTGAATGACAAAAAAAAACTTTGGGGTTAGTCGACAAAAGTTTAAGTTTCAATCATGTCTAAAAAGTGTGTGTGTAAAACCAAACTCCATAGCCATCAAAGGGAAATTAGGTTAAGACCAATAATGTACGAAGGTAAAAAACCACTCTAAATTGGACTATTTAAATTCGTATTTAAGAATCTTTTCCACGCGAGGAGGAAAAGGTTGCATATGAGTCTAGATGTGCTCTAACTATGGGCTTGGCAATACCGATGGGAGAGGCAAGCTAGTAGAAACTGTCCTAAGAGGTTTGAACTGTGACAAATGACCACCAAAGTCTACTAGGTTTTGCATTAAAACTGAAAGAAAAGGCTTAGCAAGGGATGGACAAGGTGAACCTGGCATCCCTAGGTCGATACCGTTAGTTGAAAAAAGGGTCGTGACTAAAATCGCCCAACTGGCCATGACCAAGATTTAAGTACGAGACGTAAAAAACCCATGGAAAAAACTAAATGAAAGTGCCAATCAATAAAAACAACCACGAAGGTAGGGAAGTGGCCTACCTGTCAGTCTCGATATGGTCGTGAAAATAAGTTGAACGACGTTTTGGCGTCCAGAGATTGGTGGAGGCGAAAAACCTTGAGAACGACATTTTTGGCAATGCTAAACCAATAATCACTTTTCCCTATAAATAATAAAATAAAAAAACCTATTCATTAATGCGGGGTTGGTCGGGTCATTAATGGCCAAACAACCCCATTTCAGCGGGAAAAGCCCGTTTTACGCGTCGCTCTCTTAAAAAATCATTGTTGATTGTGTCGGTGAGACTTGCTTATTTGTAGCAAATGTGTTAGCGAGGTTTCTCATTTCACACTCACGCATATCGATGCTTATTTCCATTTCACCATGACTCTTTACAGTGTATATCAGAGTGTCGCATCAAAAGCATCGATGTCACTCTGTGAGTTTCGCCGATCAGTCCTTTCCACCTCCGCAGTCTTATATCGGTGCTCGGTGATATGTTCCAAGTTTAGATGGAGACAGTTTCGGCATAACTTGCATATTCTCGGGGAAATGCATCGTGCTACTTCTAATTCCGCTCCAAACCCCTTTTTTTAGCTTTGATCGGTGTGACTGGGGCTTTCTTGCTGGACCGTTTCTGCGTGATTGAGGCTTTACAGCCGAAACGGTCAGCGCAACTTAATGTTTTCTTCCGACCAGATGCACAAAAAAATCTAAGTGTGTTTTTGTTGTGAACTTAATGAAGCTTCGACCATTTCGGCTGCACTCGCTGAGTTGCTCTGAAAGCGTCGGCTGAACTGGACGAGTGTCACCGAAACAGGATTTTCCAAAATAAGGTTTGTTTACTCCGACCATGTCAGCTCCACCCGATGAAATGATCTGACCGTTGCAGCTTGAAAAGCTGAGTTTTTACTTAGTAAAATTTGGCCTTCTTTTCTTGATCCTTAGGAAAAAATCCAAGCTTGAGGGTGGGACTCTTCTAGGATGACTTGAACTCAACACTCTTTTTAAAACAGAAGGAGGGGCCCTACAACTTTTAGAAAAAATTGGGGATCAGGTTACAAGAGCAACATGTCTGTAAAAAGCCCAGTGATGGAATTACAACAACAGAGAAATACTCAACAACATGCACTCATAGCAACAATTTCTCCATGCACAACACAATGCCCTGTGATATCTTAGTGCACCAATTTATAGTTTTTTCCCATGTATTGTGCCATTCCAATCAAATCTCAATCAATCCTTCAATCCCTATGATTTAGGATCTTGTCTGGAAGTTGATATTTTAGATTGGATTTAATTGGTATAATATCTCTTGTTTTCTTTACACTTGTTCTTTGCCTCAAGGTGGTGTCCCCTCATTCAACTAAATTCTCTAAGTGTATTTTTTATTTTTATTAATAATAATAAAAATTATTCTTATTATTATTGTGCAAAGTCCCCTAATAAAGCATGGTGGACAATTGGGTATGTTACAAGGTGTTATCATAGTTCATGTTGCAACACTTGGCCCTATTTGGGCGGAACATGAGATGGAAAAAATAATTATGAACTAAAAATTGAGTTGTGTTTCAGATAATGAAGTTTAACAAGGTAATGATCAAGGAATTCCTTATATCCCTCACTCTTCTTCATTCTCTAATGTGGATTTGAATATAACAGGGTGCAGTGTAGGTGAAGGAAAGTCCCATGATAAAATGAACAATTATTAATTATGATTCTTTAACATGTCATTATTGTTACACAATGAACATAACATGGTTATGAAATTTTGGTATAGTAAGAGATGCATAGAACATAAAATGTTAGGAACCCGTGTCAACCCTTCTCTTTACTATGTTAGTATATTGTTGTTGGACGCATATGCTTTGTAATTCATTCTGTAGTATTTGTTGATCCATAGTTTATATTAGCCCATAGTATTGGACGCATATGCTTTGTAAGTCATCCCGTATTATTTGTTGATCCATAGTTTATATTAGCCCATAGTATTGACCCATAGTATTGGGCGCATATGCTTTGTAAGTCGTCCCATAGTATTATATGTCCCATGGTTTTGACTCATAGTATTGGGCATAGACTTAGTATATAAGTGTGTGTTGAGGTCATTGAAGGCACCGTGAAGTTAATTGTATTGAGCTTGCTCAAAGGAGGTTTCCCCCTCGAAGTGGCTCATGATCAATATAAAAGTGATTCTGAGTTCTATTATTTCTGATATCTTGTGTATTTGCATTAATTAATTATTGCATGTTCTTCACATCTGGTATCATAGCACTTTCTTGGGCTCGTTGGGTGGAATTTCTACCAAAAAAAAAATTTTGCATCTGTTGCAGCTTTGGATTTGGTAATAATCCCTATCCGCTTAACTGTGGGAAGTACTTGGGCATAAGCCCTAAAACTCATTGTGAGGAGTACCACAGGAACCCCAAAGTAGCTGGTCTATTGAGAGGACCTGTCAGCGAAAAGGGCAACGACCCCTACCTGATTGACTAGTTCCCACCCATGAGGTAAATCAAGAGCTATCGTTTGTGGAAAAGCGGTTATCAGTTTTACCTGAGCCATGGAGTGAGGGGTACTGCCCCAATACGCAATCCGTCAGATAGCATTGGTGGCCGAGTGAAACACCTGAACTGTTAGGAAGCCGTACATACCTGGGGTCCATATCTATTTCAGCTGAACTGTTGCCGATCACTTCCGCTCCAGATCCTGCCATTTCAGATCTATTCTGAAAGTCGTTCCAGATCTAGTCGTCGTTTCATACCCATCCGTTTTCGATCATTTCCGTGCTGTTGCCGATCCATTTCTGGAAAAAAAGAAGAAGAAGAAGAATTGTTTTTCGACCATATCTCCCTTGTTTCAACTCTGTTTTCCCTGAAAATTCACTAACATCCCTACAATCCCATTCTGCATATTTCATTCCTGAAGACCCTATCCCAAATTCCACTTCCCAAGAACAGAAATCTCACATTTGTCTATTTTTAGGGTTTGCCATAACTCCTTCAATTTTCACCTAAACACCGTCAAATTTTTCCACCATGTTCCTTTCCTAAATCTGCTTCTTTGTCCCTCTCTACCAAATTTTCTCATTCTTTCACCCCGCTTCTGAAATCCCCATTTTTTGCTTCCCTGTCCATCAGAAAGTGTCTAAAACCTAGTCAAATCCAAATTACCCATCCGAGTTTTTCCCAAATCCAAATCTTCCTTTACTAAATAAGCTTTTGTTTGTGTTTTTCTATCCATTTCCAAAAAAAAATAAAAAAAATGGAAGAAGCACTTGCAGCCATCCAAACCAAACTCCAAGATCTAGATGAAAAATTTCTTAGCCTCCATCTTTGGCATTCGGCCATGAACAATAACCAACAGCCAGAATCTTTTGCAGCCATCGGGTTCTCTTCTTCCATCAATTTTCGTGGGCCGAAGCTTGATTTTCCTCACTTCAATGGTACTGATCTGACTGGATGGATATACCGAGCAGAACAATATTTCAGCCTACATAATACTTTTGATGTCCAGAAAGTTCCACTTGCCTCCTTTCATTTGGAACAAGAAGCCCTTCAATGGTACTGTTGGTACATCAAAGCTCATCCCGAGCCAAACTGGACAGATTTTTGCCAACTCCTTTTGCCACGATTTGGTCCTAGTGCTTTTGATGACTTCACAGGAGCACTCACTAAATTTCACCAAATTGGCATAGTGAGAGAATATCAGACAGAATTTAAGAAACTGGCCAATCACACAGAAGGATTGTCTAATGAATTCTACAGGAGTTGTTTTATCAGTGGTCTCAAGGATGAAATCCACTCAGAGGTCAAAATGTTCTATCCCAACACAATGATGGAAGTCCTAGGGTTGGATAAGTTGGCAAAGGACAAGATCGCAGCTCAACAATGCTCCAAACCCACCTTTGTTCCCTTCAGAAATATGGGTTCCCAACGACCTCCCATCACGCCTACCCCGCAACCAACTCTTATCAAGCATTTGTCTGAAATAGAGATGCAGGCATGCTGAGAAAAAGGGCTTTGTTATAATTGTGATGAGAAATTCACTCGGGGACATAGATGTGTTCAAAAAAAGCTCTATCTCTTGGATGTGGATTCTCCACCTACCTCAGAACTTGATGAAGAAGCTCCCAATACAGTAGATGATCAGGTCGACATTCAACACCCACCTGTTGACACCCCATCTCAGGACGACCCACCCGAGCTCTCTCTCCATGCTGTAACCGGCGTCACTACCCCACACACAATGTGAGTCAGGGGACACTTCAAGAAGCTCCCTCTTCCCATACTCATTGATTCTGGTAGCACTCATAACTTCATTGACCCTCGGAATGCCAAACAGGCTGATTGTTTTGTCGATCCTTGCTCCCACTTTGAAGTCATGGTTGCCAATGGGGGCACCTTACCTTGCAAGGGGAAGTGTCACAATGTGCATATCTCTATGGAAGATTATAACCTGCACTCTGAAATGTTTGCCTTATCCTTAGGCGGATGTGATGTGGTTTTGGTCGTTCAATGGTTACGCACACTTGGCCCCATCTTATGGGATTTTTCGGAACTTTGAATGCAGTTTTCAGTAAATGGGGCACAACACAAATTAATGGGCTTACAACCAAGGTCTCTCTACATCATCAGTTCACATCACCTGGAAAAAATCCTTAAGAAGAATTCACATGGTATCATCGCTCAACTCCATTCCCTTCAGATGCACCCATCAACGGTCTCCACTACTTCCTTGGATAGATATGTAGGTGTCTTTGCTGAACCAATGAGCTTTCTGCCTTCAAGAGACCTTTCCGGTAAGAATTTAGTCGCATCTACCTCTCAGCAGGAACTGATGGCTATTTTGCATGCAGTACAGAAATGGTAGCCATACATATTAGGGAATTATTTCTGCATCAAGACTGATCTCCAGAGTCTGGAAAATTTTCTGAAACAATGGGTCTCCTCCCCAACACACCTAAAATGGGTTATCCAACTCATGCGTTATCCCTATGTGATCACTTACAAGAAGGGAAAGGACAATCTAGTGGCAGATGCTCCTTCTTGCACAATTGCTGACCCAGTTTCTCTTACAGCTCTTTCTCTGCTTGTTCCAAATTGGTTGCAATATGTTCAACAGGGCTATCTCTTCTATGCACTCCATGCTTTTTCATCAGCAGGGCACTCTGGGTTCTTCAAAATGTATGACCGGGAATAATGTAACTTCTTTTGGCAGGGACTGAAAATGACAATTCAACAGATGGTGGTTGACTGTGATACTTTCCAAGTCAACAAGGGTGAAACGACACTCCTTTCAAGATTGCTCAAACCCTTGCCCATCCCTACATAGCTTTGGCCAAGTATTTCTATGCATCTCCTAGCAGCGCTCTGGTGGTACAATACCACATCTCAAAGGAAACCATATGAAGCAGTCTATGTACAGACACCGCCAGTTCTTCTTCCATACACCCTTAGTAGCTCCCCAGTTTAGGAAATTGACTTGGTTCTTCGAAACCACGATCAGATTCTTCTCATTATGCAGGACAATCTTCACATGGCCAGAATTCGCCTGAAACAACAAGCCGATCAACACCGTTCTGAGCGCATTTTCCACGCAGCTGATGGGGTTCTTCTTCATCTACAGCCTTCTAAGCAATTCTCCCTGACACTCCAAAGGCGTCAGTGGCCCGAAATGCAACCCAAGGATGCTACCGCGGAACCACTTCTTCAGATTCTGCAGCAATTTCTCCAACCAAAGCTTTGAGGACAAAGATTTTTCTAAGGGAGAGGGGATGTTAGGAACCCATGTCAACCCTTCTCTTTACTATGTTAGTATATTGTTGTTGGACTAACTATATGTCAAGTTGTAAAAAAATTCAGCGGACTTGGTGATGGCACTAAAAAGAGAATCCATGATGAGAACCAAGTTTATGCGTTGCAAGAAATTAAATGCCATGATTGACAATAAATACTAATTAATATGGTTAATACGTGAATGGGGAAAGACAATATAAAAAAAACATCAAGAGGTGAAATTGATGATTCAGCCAAACATGTTAATGTAATTTTCCTGGACTCAAGCAAGAGAGCTTCAATGGAAAATAAAGTATTTTTTCTGGACTCAAGCAAAAGAGCTTGAATGAAAAAAAAAAAAGTTAGGTCTACAAGGAATGATGAAATAAGATTAATTGAATATTTATATTAACCTAGCATTATTGTGAATTTAAATTCTTACATCGTGATGACAATTATTGAGAGAAAATTTCAGTTGTTGCTTTGTCCCTAGTGGATTCGTTGCTCATCTCAAGGGTAGTTGCGATGATGCAAGGGAAATAAACATCGTCATCCAATAGTTGGGGGGATGTTGCAGCCATGCATTCAAACAACCAAGATTTTATTCTAGATAAGTAAATCATTTGAATTGTTATTCATACATGCTTGAAGTATATATATGATCTTGTATCAAGAGTTGTTGAAATTAGGATGGTGATTATCATTATAGTGATATTATGGGTCTAACAGAATGTCAAATAAGGGTCCTTATCATTTATGCATATAGTTTGAGTAATCTAAATTTAAGGAAAGGAAAATAGTGATTACATATGGAATATATCGACATGGTTATTATGGAATGTATATATAGACATGGTCAATTTGAAAAACAAATTGAATGACATTAAAGTTTCGGAGAAGTAAACATAACTAATTATACCTTAATAATTAATCGCTCATGATTAAAGAGGTAGATTATACAATATATTGTATGATTAACTATAATCAAATTTCCAATATAGGTGACCATTGTTTGTGCTAGAAATTTCCCCTAGACTACAAAGGGGGCAAGCTAGTACAATCTCAAAACAATTAAAAGAAAATGAAATTTGTTTTTGTAATTTATGGTTAGAAGGTTTCATCCACAAGAAGGAAATTAATCATCAAACTAATACAAACACTAAATCATGAAACAAATTTGAAGAACTGAGATATAAATATAAAAAAGACATACATAAACCATAAACATTCATAAGCAAAGCACTGGTTTTGTCCACAACTCATAAGCATTCACATGAATAAAACTTTAATCAAGAAATGAAATTATAAGCTGAGTGATCAAACTGGTCATAAACAAAATCAGTAAAGAGATAATAGTGGCTTATATATGTATTCAAATCAGTCTCGGTCTTCAAAAGAACTTACATGAGAGTAATAAGCATCAGTCTGAATATACATCAATGCATTTAGCCTTATAGCCCTTCTTGAACAAAATACCAACCCTCGTTGGTCTAAATTTCCGTCCTTTTATCATTTACAAAATAGGGTAGTTTCATAACCACTTTAGGTTTAGTTTCAAGATAGTTACATTAAGTAGTTATATGCTAACTTCGAATCTTTAAAGACAATATATTATTAACAACTATGTATATGATAACAAAATGAAATACTTGAACAGCTGAACAAGGTGGCCTTCACGAGTGCTTAGCAACTTTTGCTAACATGGCTATCCCTTCTAATACATGAGATTTCTTCTTGTCTCGAACTTGCTCTGTCTCCAAGCTTTTAACTCTGTTTGAAAACACTTTATTTTGCTTGTTTAAATCCTGAATTTGCTTGGTTAGATCTTCAATTTGATTCTCTTCTTCCATCTTTCTTCTCCGAGCTTCTTTTACCACTGCTTTTAACTCTTGATAATGTGCATTGATATCTTCCAGGTCCTCCCTTAATCTATTATTTGTTGTCACAAGCTTGTCATTGGATTCATTTAGGAATTGTATTTGTGACTTATGTTGTTGGACAACTTTCCTCAGATTTCCAGCTTCAGAATCCATTTGCACCTCTCCAGGCAATGTCAAATCCTAATCTGATGACCATGAAATATCCATCTTCCTAAAAATTAAATCTTCCTCCTACTTATTCTTTACTAATGTTTATGCAACTGAGACCCCTGAAGTCATACCTTCTTCCATAATGGGAGTGGCTTGCTCTTCTGAAAATCCATGGCATTCCTGAACTGGATCTGGTGACATTGGGTAATCCTCTTCTATGCCCATCTGACCTTGCTGTGGCTTCAATTCCTCCTTGCTTTCCTTATCTTCATCACTTGAAGAGTCTTGAATAATACTAATCTTTTCTTTTTCTAGTTTAGGGTCCAAGATTCTCTTCATGTTCATTTTGAGTTTATTTGCAGCTCTTGCCTTAGGCCTCCATCTTGGTCTTTCCAGCTGCATGAGAGACTTTACATTTTCTTTAAAATATGGAGCTTGCAAAATCTTATCCTTTGTATTGGTTGCACGAGATATTATGGTTAAGTTTTCTTTTGCAGGTATAGCACTCTACTTCTGCTCTATTAAACCTACCTCTTCTTCAGGATTAGAACCAGCTATCTTTTCCTTTACTCCATCTTCCAAAATGTGCTCTTGCTCATCTTCAAACGCTTTCTCCTATTCTTCATTATCAAGGTTTCTGGATTATTTTTGTGAATTACTTTTTTGAGAACTATCTTGTACTAAGTCTTCAGGCCCATCCTTTTTGCTTAATAAAACCAGATTGTTTATTTGCAAAAATCTTCTTTACATGCTCATCCTGTTCGGTGGTAAACCCTGACCAAAATAGAAAATGATCCCAGCTTCTATTTTCCTTTTGTAAGACTATTAAAACGACCAACTTTATCAATCCATGATGAAACAGTGATTGTTTTGTATGATCAGGATTCCCTTTAATTCTATTCAACATTTTCTGGAGGCTTTTGAGTAAAAAGAATGTCAAATTCATCTTGGATTGTTGGTTCAGGTGCAGCAAAAACCTAACATGATACTTAAACACTGACGTGAACTTTCCATCACATGTAATATAACTTTGTATAATTCCAATTGCCTCTCTCCATTATGGCTTAAAATTTGTTAAGTGAACACCTTTGCTCCAATCTAGGGTTTCCTTACCTGGTAACAAGAAATGTTTAGGGTTAAACTTGAAAGGAGTCTTCTTAAACCACTATTCTCCATCCATGGTGGTACTGGTGGCTTCATCAACTAAACTTTCTGTGAGCTCAAACTTAAGAGTATTAAACTTAACAGCGTCACTGGTGAGATTCTGAGCAAAGAAATATGAAACTTCAACATTGGAACTTGTGATCTTCTCAAAGAAACCGAACCACCCTGTTGCCCAAAACAATGTTGCACACTCTGGAAACTGCATGGCCCAACTTGTATCTGTAGGCTCAAACCTATTGATTTTTTCACTCTTTCCCATGTCTTAACTGCAACTTTTCCAATTTACTTTCTTGGAAATGAACCTGGGGTGAAAATATTCAAGAAGTTTCAAAATACGTGTCCTTATCTCTAAAATTTGTAACCCCTCAAATTAAAACTCGTGGCCACTCAAATCCCTAACTTCCTCACTGATAGATCACAATGGGTTTTACAAATGTCATCATACACCGAACATGTGTCTGCAGGTCTTCTCACATCATCAAATGCAATGGGCATGACTTCCCATCAAATGACCACGTTCTTCTATGATTTCGGATTCCCACAGCGCCCTAGTGTATACAGTTTGGATTCTTCGCTGTAGGAATCCTTCCACATGAAAAAATTGGCAAACAAGCTTAACATGAAGGTTAAACTTTAAATATAGGGATTAGAGCAAATTCAAATAAGTATTTTGAAGACCTTAAAAAGAAATGTAATACTTAATAAGACACTAGGTAAAATCCTAAGAAAGGAAAAAACATAAATTAGAATAATAACTATGACATATAAAATGAAAAGAGAATCAAAATCATTAAAATTTAAAATAAAGTAAAATGAAAAGCAAATAGGAACAAAACATTTAAGAAAAATCACATAAGGACTAGGTGCAATTTCAATCTTAACATCTGGCTCCTGCTGGGGATGAAAGCCTCCTTGTGAGGTTTCAAGAACCTGTAGACGAGTGCCTTCTGCTATCAAACTGAAACTTCCCTATCATTCTGCAAACTTCCATTGGGTAATTGGAGTCTTATTTCTTACCGGTATATACAATGAGTGAAAGTTATTTTACCTTCAGTAATTGTAAAAATGTTTGAGGAATCGTCCATTCACTGGATTGGACAATTCTTCACCTTCCAAACTCTGCAATACAAAGGTATTATTCTCCAAAAATTTTGAGATTATGAAAGGACCCAACCATAAATTATCAAACTTACCATGATGTCCTCTCTGATCTTTTCTAGCATCCCACCTGAGGACCACGTCTCCAAGAAAAAGTATCTTCTTTTACTTTCCTATCAAACCTTTCCTTAATCATTTTCCTGTAAGCTTGAGCTCTCTCTACCAAAGCTTCTCGTTCCTATTGCAATTCAATCAATGTGAAAAATCTTCTTTGAATATCATTAGGTTCTTCCTCACTGTCTTGAAAAAATTTCATGACCGGGATAAATAATTGAATTGGAAAGACAATTTGAGTACCATATACCAATTGAAAAGGTGATAAACCTATTGCCTTCTTTGTAGTTATCTGATCTTCCCACGAAGCATACTTCAACATTGAATCCCAAGGTCTCTTGTTCTAATTTAATGACTTCTTGATACTCTAGATGATGTTCTTGTTGGTTGATTCTACCAACCCATTCCCCTAGGGGTAATAGGTGGTAGAATGTTTCAAAATAATTCCATTCTCCTCACAAAAATTAACGATGGCCTTAGACTTAAAAGCTTGAGCATTATCAATCAACACCTTCTTAGGACAACCAAACCTATTCAAAATATTCTCTTGTATAAAGTTAATGATTACCTTATCATTTGCATTCTGTGTAGGAATTACTTCCACCCATTTCATGAAAAAATCAGTAGCTACCAGTATCCATTTATGTTTCCCACTGGAAGCAAGATTGATTTAACCTATGAAATCCAATCCCCATTGCTGGAAAGGAGCACTCACCACAATAGGTTTCAAAGGTAAGCATAGAAGTTTCTATTTACCAGCAAATTTTTGACATTGAACACAAGCTTTGACCTACTGGTATACATCTGAGAATAAAGATGGCCAGTAATACCCAAACCTCAGAATCTTATAAGCTGTAGCTTTCAAATATTTGTGACCTCCACGGGCACCTTCATGCAGTTCTGAAATGACTTCTTCTGATTCTGATTTCTCCAAACACCTAAGCAATAATCCTCTCGGATCTTTCCAATGTAACTGTTGATTTACTAGACAATATTTGGTGGCTTTCAACTTTAGTGATCTAGCTGCTTTTTTATCTAAATGAGCAGGACATTTCAGATGCAATAAAAAATGAACTATATCAGCATACCAGATTGATTCTACATATTTATCGATGATTTGTTCTTTATTATGCTTCATCTGCAATTCCTCCTATGTAGGTTGACTTTCCACTAAATGAAGACCAAGAGCTTCACAATTCGAATCAGCCAATAGTTTAGCCAAACCCTGTCCTTTGAATAGCTTAGTAGGTTTTATCTCCACATCATATTCCCTAATCTTCGCAATCCATCCCCCCCTCTTACCTTCACTATCTGGTTGTGTCAAAATTTCCTTGATGGCAACATTAGGTACATAAGCAATAATCTTTGAATGCAAAATGTAAATTCTGAAAAACTTCAAGGCTTTAACCAGTGCATATGCTTGCTTTTCTAATGTACTATATTTCAATTCTGAATCTCTGAGAGTTTTACTAAAGAAAGCAATGGGCTGCTCCAATCCATAAGCATTTTTTTGTAATAAAATTGCTGCTATAGTATCATGAGATGCAAAGGAGAAAGTAAAGAATTCTTTCGAAAAATTAGGGCTTACCAACACTGGGGCTTCTGTCAAGGCCTGTTTGATCTTCTCAAATGAAGCTCTGGCTTCTGCTGTCCACTTCACCTCTTGATCCTTTCTCAACATAGATGTTATATGTTTGATTGTTTCAGCAAAATTTGGAATGAACCATCTCAAGAAATTGATTTTTCCAATAAAGGATTGAACATCCTTCTTACTTCTAGGAATACTGATCTTCATAATAGCCTTAACTCTCTCAGGATCTATTCTAATCCCATATGCTAAAACTAGATGTCCCAAAAGCTTACCTTCCTGAACAGCAAAATGTGATTTCTTCAGATTTAAAGACGGTCCAAACCTCCTACACTTCAAAAAAGTTTGTCTGAGATGTTTCAAATGCTTTTCATCAGATTTAGAAAACACAGTGATATCATCAAGATAAATTACAACAAATTTTTCATTTTCTCCAACAAAGGCCATATCCATAGCTCTCTGAAAATTTGCACCAGCATTCATCAAACCAAATGGAATCTTGTCATACATGAATGTACCCCAAGGGGTAGTGAAGGTTGTTTTCTCCCTATCATCTGGATGCACAGCAATTTGATTGTAACCCGAGAATCCATCAACCATTGAAATCCTCTGGGAACCTACCACTTTCTACAAAAATTGTTCAATCTTGGGAAATGGATAGTTATCCTTCAGTGAATCTCTATTCAAGTTGCGAAAGTCCACTGTAGCTAGGGTTTTACCCCTAACTTGTGCAAATGAGCACCTACTAAGGAGAAGGGACTCCTTAGTAGCAGTTCAGTAAATGTGAATTATTATGCTAGAACAGAAATGTAAACTACTCTAAAACATGTGCATGAAACATAAACAACAAGATGTAAATGATAGTTTTTGTATTAACATTACCTCCAATGTGAAGGTTGGTGAAGCTCTTGCAATGTCCAAGAGGGTTGCTCCAAGCTCCAATGTGCTCCTTCTCTTTCTCCAATGGTGGAAATGGGCCAAAAGGGGCTCTCAAGGTGAAAGTGGCTCAATGGTGAGCTAGGGTTTCAAGAGAGATTTTGGCAGAGTAAGGGTATACTTGATTGTGGATGTGGAATACGGGATCTCCATCACCTATTTATAGTTTTTTGGTGGTGGAGTGCTGACCCATGGTTTTGGGAACCATATGGTTTAGGGCAGCTGTATAGGGTTTTTTCCTCATTTTCCTCATTATTTTATATTTTTCTTCCCTTTTTAGGGTGTTTTTGCTATTTTTGAGAGGAATTTTGGATATTTTTGGAGGAAAAAAGGGGTTTTTTAGCCTTTCTGAGGCTTTTTTGATGGTTTTGTGGCCTTTTGGAGGCTTTTTAGTGGGATTTTCAGGGTTTTCAAGGGAAATATGGTAGGAAAATGGACAAATGAGCCATGTAATGGGGTAGATGAGGTAGTGAACACTTTTTGGGTGTTAACAGATTGCCCCCTAATGTGCGAGGGCAGGAGCTCATCGTATGGCCGATGGACATCAGAAGTCATGTATGGTTTTCCTGGGGAGTGGAGAAGAGAAGAAACAAACTGAAGCCCGGAACAACGATTCTGAACAAACTGCAAGAACTAAAGGTACATAACCTCAAAAATGGATGAGGAATCATCTAATCATATGGACAAGGCGGGCATTCCCATGCTCGTATCAGGATATAACATAATAACAACAATGCGGTCCAAAAATGGGGACCTGACATATACATGACCTCGAATACTGACTGAGGAATAATCTCAATATATAGACGAGGCGGGCATACCCATGCTTGTATCAAGATACATAAAAATAACTGTGAGGCCCGAAAAGAGGGACCTGTAGGATACATAGAAAACCACTGTGTACATCATAAGGGTCTAGGAGGGACACAAATCTAGGACATACTGCTGGGTTGACCATGTCTGAGCTGAAAAAACTGGTGCACTGGAAGGACAACAGTGCTACTGAATGTGGTACCAAAGGAACTGAGGAGCTGCTGGATCAGAGTGACAAGGGTCATACTCTCAATGGTACACTGAACTGGAACTGATCTGGGACGGAACTGGGTACTCAAGGAAGCATAGAACTGGATGGCTTCCGAATACAATTACCAACGCATCCCAGACATCCACGGGAACATATAACTGGGCGCTCCGAAGTGACTCACCAATGTGCTAGAGTCGGGGGAAATCCGGGGTCTTCAACTAAAAACTGATGGGATATAACCCTACGCGATTCTCAACGATGCGATCAAGGTGCTGAAGTCGAGCATGTGAGAAACAACCACTCGGAGAGGCAATGATGACTCCTCTCGAATGATCCGTAGGCACTTACCACAGATGGTGATAAGTCCAAGGCGTAGGGACCTCTGGGCCTATCCTCTGGAATAGAGGGGCTGTCGTCGACAAAGGGAGACCTGCAACTATCAAGGCAATGATGTTTCCTTGACAGGAGCGCGAGGTGGAGAACCGAAATGTGATAGTACTGATGGCAGGACTGACAAACTGTGGGGGGGACAACTGGGCAAGCAGAGTGGGTGGACTCAAACTTCCTTTGTTCAGAGTATGATAATAGGGATGATCAGGCAGCATATGAAACTAACTGAGCGGAAAGGGATCATAGTTGTATTGGATCTGGGAAGGTGACTAGGCTGAGGGAGACTCAAGCTAGTATCATATGGCAGGAGACTGCAGAATACTCTGAACAAAGGCGACCTGATTGGGGGTGCTGCCGAGATGATCGATCATAGTGCCAGGAGGCACGGGGGGGGGGGGGGGGGGGGACTTCTTCATGGGTTAAGGAACTAGAAGAAGTGTGTGTAAAATGATACTGTCATGTGGATTTATATGAGCCCAGGATAGTTCATGCTCGTGGTTGCTTTCAATTTTAAGGAGTCTGAAAGCAAATAAGAAGACTCTGAAGTAATGGAATGGTACTGTCGTGTGGATTGTACGAGCCCAGGATAGTTCATGCTCATGGTTGCTTTCAATTTTAGAGAGTCTAAAAGAAAATAAGTAGACTCCAGGGGGTTGCTTTTTCGTATGTTTAGTCTCCAAGGCCCAAAGAAGCATAAAAGGATGCAATGAAGAACTCTTCTAGCCGGTGTCACTAGAGTATTCCTTTTTCATAATTAGTCTACCAGGTCCGGAAAAGGGTTAAACTTATACCAGATAGACGCCCTTTCAGGTACTTTAACGAGCATGAAAGGAAGCAAGATTGCTCGGCGATCTTTTCATTCTTTTAGGAGTCAGAAAAGAGCTTAACGGAAACTCCCTGAGTGCCTTTTTCGTAAAGGACTTGTCCGGCCCAAAAAAGGGATAAAATTATACCGAACAAAAGGAATGGCCAGGCAAGGAGGAAGTGTTCAATCAAGGAACATGGAAGATGACCAAGAACGAGGGTAGGGGGGAACACTGGTGGGCCTCCTTGCGGGGTGGATGAAATGGTGGAAAAATAACGAAACATTTGCAGTATGACAGGAGTGGATGGCTCATGTAAAAAAGTGGAACAATCCGATGGCGGTCGATGTGGCACGCAAACCGAGGCAGCAAGGTGTTAGGACACAATGTTGAAATTGTACCAAGTGAAAGTGAGAAATGGTCTCAAGCATCATCACAAGCTTGGAAAAATGAATCCGACGATATAAAGGGCGTCAAAAATGGATAACGGTCGATGTGGCACGCAAACTGAGGCGACGGGGGCGTTTTGGAAAAATGCCCAAAAAATTTGGGGGTGAGAGCGAGAAATGATCTCAAGCATCATCACCGGCTCAGAAAAATGAATCTGATGATATAAAATATGTGAAAAATGGAGAACGACCGATGTGGCACACAAATCGAGGCGACTAGTGGTGTCTAAAAAATGGGCAAAAAATGACGGGGAAAAAATAATGCAACGAGGTGACCATCATGACGGTCTCGACGTGCTAGTTCCAATGGTGGAAATGGTTTGAGAAACAGACTCCGTATGAGCTCGGAATGGCCTAAACAAGAAAAAGTCAACGGACTATAAATAGTGAGTGGGCCCCACATGACAAGTGTCATTTGTACTATTTGAATTTGACTACTGACCAGAGTGGACCAGAGGTGAGGTGGCATTTCTAGACGATCCGATCAGCCGTTTTCAGCTTCGGGAGAGATAGGTATTCCGTCAAACTCATACCTGCTTTGTCATTGGGTTCGGGGGGTGGGTAGTGGGTCCCAGGGTACTATTTGTACAGTCCACGCGGGTGGACCGCGGGTTAGGGGGTGGGAACCACGGTCAAGGACCGCGGGTTCCTTGGTGGATCTCACGGTTGAAGACCGCGAGTTCCGGGCTGAACCACGTGGTTGGGTGCCGTGTGTTTCTCGGCGGGATACACGGTCGGGTACCGCGCGTTCTGAGGAGGAACACGCGGTGCCAAACCGCGAGGTTAGGGCTGACAGGCGCGGTTAAGGACCGCGACTATAGGCCTGACAGTCGCGATCAGAAACCGTGGCAGGAAGCCCTAAAGCCGCGGTTTGGGGCCGAGCTATTAGGGTCTTCCGGGGGGAAGCGAAGGACCTATTTATTTGTCAGGAGTCTGATGAGACTACTTGGTGTGATTGACAGGATGCCGCAGGTTCTATGGAGAGAGCGGGAGATTCCAGACGAGATCATGGCCGTCATCCAGGGGGATGACAATGTACGATCGGTGCTAGGACTATTCGGACTTCTAAAGTTCGCACAGATACCCATGATACAGTCAGCAGCGTTGCTGCTGAACCGACTGATTAGTTTCTGGGAGCCGGACATACAGGCTTTCCAAGTACAGGGTGAGAGGGTGGACCTCACCCTGACCGACGTATACTTTCTGACGGGGTTGCCCTGTCTGGGCAGGGTGGCAGACACACAGCTGTGGGTTGCCGCGGACATGGACATGGAGGACATGCTAGAGAGATACTGTGGTCCCGAGGCGAGGGTGCATAGGAATGCACTCTTGGTGAGGGACCTAGAGGAGCCATCAGTGCAGGCCATGGTGGCATGCATGGTTCGGGTATTGGGGTCCCAGTCACCTGAGAAGGTGTCAGGGGGCCAGATGCAGATGATAGAGTGCATGCTGGATGGGGTGTACTACGCGTGGGGCCAAATGTACCTAACCTGCGTTCAGCGGCAGCTGACAGCAACGAAGGAATCTGGCAAGGGTTTTTGCTATGGTTCTTTCTTGTGTGCCTTCTTTATGGAGAGGGTACCCACACTGCGGCCGCGGGTGTCGATCAGAGCAGGAGGTTTGAGGGAGCCGCGGATGGTGCGGTGGGGCGAGATGATGCGCCGCCGTGGTGGCGGCGATGTAGGCAGGTATTTTACGCAGGAGTTGTACCTGCAGTGGCTCCAGATACCATTGACACTGGACGACTTCCCGTATAGGGACATGAACTACACGGGAGATCCAGAGGAGCCATGAGCACCGGGACAGGCATGGGGACCCGATGGTACGTATGTTTTTGCTTACATGTTATGGATGTCAAGGTTTATATATATGATAGTTTATTGATATATGGTTACTGACAAATGGGTGATTTGCAGATGTGGGTCCGAGGCCACCGCCAGGACATGTGGCACGGAGGGGGATTGTGGCCGTTCCAGCTTTGCCTGGGCAGGGAGAGGTGCATCGCCGGGATGCCGAGGGGACGCTAGAGTCCGTACGGGCACTACTAGATCATTTGCTGGTGGGGGTGACCGACGAGGGATGGCGGGACGTCGATCCGGACGTGGTTCAGGATTGCATGAGGGCACCCCGAGAGTTCAGATCCATTGCGATCCGGGTGGCTATCTTGGTAGACAGGGCACGGGCACAGGAGCCCGTAGGTGATGAGGACTTGCCGGAGGAGGAGCGAGGGGAGGACTCAGAGGCAGCCGATGCAGACAGTGATGCAGGGTATGACTCTCATTAGGGAGTGCAGGGGAATCCCCCCGAGTTTTGTATCTACGACATGTATTTTGATGAGGCTTTAGGCATGTATATCCATTTTTTGTATAGCTGAGTACAGGGGTACTCAGAACATGTATAGCACTGAACATGTATATTTTTTATATATATATATATGCACCTGGATGCACCTTTTTATGATATTGTGTTTGTACACACGTGGATGTGCATTATGATATGTGATATGTTTGTATTGCACGTGGATGCAAGTAGCATAGGATGTTGGGCACGTGGATGACCCTTGTGTATTTTATATGATGCAGCATGATGTATGTATGATTAGACACGTGGATGCCCCTATGGATATGCATGTGGTTGTATGGTTTATGTACATGGATGAAAATGTTGATGCGATGTAATCTTTTTGGGTTTTTATATATTTTTATGAGATATTATGGGATGATGATGCATGATGTTACATGGTGTGATTGATATGCCAATCTAGGATGTTGTTTTCCATTTGATCTGCGACACTATTTTGGACTCTGGGGACATGTGTGAATGTTATGGATTCGAACTGTCGACTGAGTTGTTTTGCACGCAGGAATTTTCTAAAAAGGCAGGGATCACGCACCTGGTAGCAGTTGTTGAGCTGGGAGACAAGTAGCTGGGAGTCAAGGAACACATGAAGGTGACATATGCCCATCTGGAGGGCAGCAGTCAGGAGACCGGTCACAGCATCATACTCCTCCTGGTTATTGGTAGCAGCACCTATACAGATTCCGTCAAGGTGTATAATCTCGTTGGAAGGGGAGTACAAGACCCATGCTGCAGAAGCCAGGTTGGGAGACCAGCGGCTTGCGCCGTCAGCAAAGCCAGTGTAACAAGGTGGAAAATGGTCCATCTGTGGTCATGCAAAAATGATGAATGTAAGATGATGGTAAAAAAGGTGAGAAACAAAAAAGAGAGCAAACTGTACAATACGGACCAGTGGGGCCGCAGTTTCATCTATGGGTAAAAACGCTTAAGATACAACCCATTACGGGGGGTGCGCAAAAGGGGACCTTCGGAGTCAGCTAAGATGTATGCCCCCTTGTCGAGACAAGTCTTCACAATGTAAGGGCCTTGCCACATAGATTCAAACTTTCCTTTACCGATTTTGTCGTGAGCTTGGTCATACGCGAGGACAAGGTCCCCTTCGTGGAAAGTTCGAGGGTGAACATGTTTATCATAACCGGCTTTGGAGCGGTTTTTGGCAGCTTCGATGTTTTGGAGAGTGGCACGATAGTCTTCATCAGCTTGTTCGAGTATCAGCAGACACTGCTCGAGGGGGGAAGTGTCAGGGAGAAGTTCAACGGAGATATGTAAGGCAAGAATCTGACACTCGATGGGGAGGACAGACTCGACACCGTGAACTAAATGAAATGGGGTAAAACCAGTGGCGGTCTTAGTGGAGGTACGGTAAGCCCATAAGGCAGGGAATAGCATGTGGTGCCAGTTGGACTTATGCCGGTCAACAGTTCGTTGGAGGATGGTTTTTAGGATTTTGTTGATGGCCTCTACTTGGTCGTTCCCTTGGGGGTAGTAAGCAGAGGAAAAGTGGTGTTCAAATTTGAGAAGGGTGGATAACTCACACCAGACAGCATCTTCGAAGTGGGAACCATGGTCGGAGACTAACTGCTTGGGAACCCCGAATCGAGTGATGACATGGTTGAAAAAGAAATGAGCAGCAGTGTCGGCGGTACAATTGAAGGTAGGCATGGCTTCCGCCCATTTGGTGAAGTAATCAACGGCAACAATGATATACTTGTGGCTGTTGGCAAACGGGGGTCTACACTCCATGAATTCTATGGCCCACTTACAAAAGGGACCAACGGTGACGACTAGGTGTAACAGAGCGGGAGGTGTCCGGGCCTTGGGGGCAAAAAGTTGGCAGTTATGGCAGTGTTTAACCACAGTGATACAGTCGGTGAAAAGTGTGGGCCAGAAGTATCCGGCGCGGATGACCTTTTGGGAAGTGGCCATCCCAGAGAAATGGCCGCCACAGGCATCGCTATGACAGTCATTAAGGATGTGTTCAGCTTCCTCGTGTGTGAGGCAACGACGAAGAATTGTGTCAACCCCTCGCCGGTAAAGGACATCGCCTAAGAGGAGATATCGAGAGGCCTAGAGACGGATGCGACGACGTCCATTACGAGTGACTTTGGGTCTGAACTTCTGCGTGCGCAGGTATAACAAAATATCACTGTACCATGGGTCATCAGACGAGATGGTGAACAAATGGTTGTCGGGTATCTCATCAGAGATTTGTTTGGCCGAGAGAAGGGAAGGGAGATCAGTGACGAGCTGGGCAAGTGCGAGGGTTTTGGTGCTCTTAGGGGTTTTGAAGGTAAGGTCATATTCCTGGAGGATAATGACCCATTTAGACACACGACCTTGCAGTAGCCGCCGGTTGAGGAGATAGACCATGGGGTTAGAGTCGGCGACGACTGTGGTATGACTCATTAAGATGTAGTGTCGTAATTTTTGGATGGAAAAGACCACAGCGAGGGCGAGTCTCTCCTCATATGGGTAACGCAGAGGGGGTCCATACAGGGTCTGGTTGACGTAATAAATGACATGCTCCTAGTGAGAAGCATCTTCTTGAACCAAGACTCCGAACACAGCATGCTCAGATGCCGAGACATAGAGGATGAAGTCCTGGGAGAAATCCGGAGGGGAAATCAAGGGGGCTTGGGTGAGAGCCTTCTTGAGGGCTTCGAATGCAGCTTCTGCTTGCTCATCCTAGACAAAGGGTATATGGGTATGGAGCAGGCGCAAGAAACCATGAACGGTAGTGGTGTAATCGGGAACGAATCGTCGAAGAAAATTGGATCGCCCTTGCAGACTTTGGAGCTACCAGAGCGTGCGAGGAGAGGGGAGATCCAGGATGGCTTGGACTTTCAGGGGATCAACAGTAATTCCTTTCTGGGAAACAATAAAACCCAACAATCGGCCTGCCAGAACGCAAAATACACACTTGTGGGGGTTCAAGCGGATTTGATATTTGCGACAACACAGAAAAATTTGCCGAAGGTCGTTAAGGTGGTCGGATCGTTTCTGGGAACAAGCTGTAAGATCGTCAAGGTAGACTAGCAGGATATGGACCAAGTCATGAAAGCAATAGGTCATGGCTCGCTGGAAGGTGGAACCAACATTTTTAAGGCCAAAAGGCATGACGCGATAGGCAAAGGTTCCCCATGGGGTGGTAAAGTCAGTTTTGTACTAGTCTTCCTTACGGATCTGAATCTGGTTGTATCCGGAAAAACCATCCATGAAGGAGAGGACTTCATGCCCCGCACACGCATCGATGAGTTGGTCAATAAATGGCGCGGGGAAATTGTCCTTGGGACAAGCGTGGTTTAAATCGCGGAATTCAGTGCATACTCGAATGGTGCCTTGTTTTTTATTAACGGGAACGGAGTTTGAAACCCAAGTGGTATAGGCAATAGGATAAATGAACCCTGCCTTGCGCAGTTTCTCAATCTCGGCTTTAACAGCTGGGAGATTTGAGGGATGAATGGGGCATTGTTTCTGACAAACGGGGGGTACATCAGGCCATGTGTCAATGTGGTGCTCTATAATGACGGGGTCAAGACCGGGAATTTCGGTATAGGACCAGGCAAAGACATCACGAAATTCTCGGAAAAGTTTTCTATATTCTTCAATCTCTTGTTCACTACAGGAGGCTCCTAAGGCAATGCATTCATTAATGCCATGGGGGTCAGAGATATCTATGTGGATGACGGGTGAGATGTTGGCCATGTTACCCTCCTCAAAGGCGTCAAGAGTAGGAATAGGGTCCTTGAACCAATTGACCTTGGTGGGGAGGAAGTCTTTGGATTCAACCGTGAACTGGGTGGCTGTGCTAGAGGAGGATTCTTCTAGGATGAAATAGGAACGGTGGTGCATGTCATCCCAGGGATAATCCGGGGCAGTAAGGGCCTCAAGAATCTCCTCATCAGTATGGAAAGTTTGCGTCGTCAAATCGGTTGACGAGGGGATAGTGGTTGAAGAGATCATATAAATGGTATTAACCTCTCCTGAAGGGGAGGAGACCAGAGGGTGGATCTCCTCAATGGTGGGTGGTACCGTCTCAACATCCAGATTTTTCATCTCATAGAGAGCCACTCTGTAACACGGGAGATCGGGACAATGATGTGAGTAATGCCCGTAAACACCGCATATGGCGCAGGGGTGGTTGGTACGTAGGGATTTATCTTTAGGCTTGGGAGTGGGGTTTAGTTCGACAGTTGGGATGTTGGGGTCATCGTCGAGCATCTGCATGTGCTTCTGTAATGCTGGTAACTGTGGACACTGATGGGTCGCATGACCTAACTCATCGCACAACGAGTATTTGGGAGGAGCACGAAACACTGGGGGTTTTTTTTACTGTCTTGGGAGGTGGTACAGCAGTGTAAGGTTGGGGTCCTCTGCCCCCAGTGGATTTAGGAGTAGGAGGGGGATTCGTGGAGGACAAAGGGGTAGCGACACTGGGGGGTGGCTGAGAGGTAGTATCCATGGGTTGCACCGGTTGGAGGACGACGCTTGGTGTCGGCGAGGGAACGGGAGGCGAAAGGTACCAAACAAGTAATCCCAAGGTTAACCCAGGGAGGCTAAGGGTAGCCATAACCGGGGCGCTTACTACTCCCAATGGAGGGACTAGGAAGGGAATTGTATGGATAGGTGTAACACCAATGTGGCTAGGTACCAATGGTGGTTTAGGCAACAAGGGTGGTTGATTGTTAGGAGTTTGGTTATCGTGGGACAAGGTACATAAGTCAGACACGTCGGGCGTAGAGGCCGGGGGAGGAATGGATTGGAAGGTGGAGGTCATCGGTGCGTCTGAGTAAACTCCGGGCCCCGTAGAAGAAACAAACGAGGTGGTTGTACTAGAAACAGGCTGCTCAACCATGGGGAGGACGTTTTCGAGTGCCGCTGGGGCACTGGGATCATAGTAGGTGAGTTGGTCAACCTTGACCACGCGTCCCTCATGGGGGAACATCATGGTGCGAAAGACGGAAGAGGCAACCGCCCGCATGGCATACATGTAGCTGCGGCCAAGTAAAAGGTTATAATCCAATTGAGCATTGATTACCTCGATGTCAATGAGGACAGTTTTGCCACCTAACTGGACGGAGACATTGGCTAGGAGGCCTTGGGGCTGAGCTGAACGACCGTCATAGGCACGTAATGTAGTGGTGGACTGCTGGAGAGTAGGGGATCCCAACTTCTGCCACATGAATGTAGACATAACGCATGTGGAGGCACCTTCATCTATGATGCACCGATGGATGACAAGATTCCTAATGGAAACATAAACTTGGAATGCTAGGGTGGAAGGCAAGCGAGGTTCGGACTGGTCCAAATCAAATGCCATCAAATTCGAATCATGTGGGTCAATCACCCCAATGGCTGAGAGTAAAGTCTTGCGCTGGGAAGGGCAGTTTTTCAAGACTTCTAATGCAGACATGGCTGCGGGAGATTGGGCTAAGTCGTCGATGATGTTGTAGTTTGACGCAGCGCGCGCATTGGGGTTATTGTTAATATGGAAAAGTGGGAAACGAGGTGCCTTGGGAGCGCCTTTGAGTGGAGGTGGGGGTATGCATAACGCTTGATCAGTGGGATGAGCGTTAGTGGGTTTATCGGCGGGAGGGGCTTCAGGGGTGGAGCCATATTGGTTCCGATGGGTCTGGAGGTTGACATCAACGGAGGACATCATCAGCAAGTGGTGGGTCCCTGAGTCAAACATGGGTTGATCAAGGGCAGCGTAAGTGATTTGTTGTTGAGGTTGCGTGTTGGCTTGAGGGGGAGCCAATGGCTGAGTGTTCACTACGCCTTGGTTTGGTAAGGGGTTCTGCAGCACCAAAGGTGGCTGAGGTTGTGGGGGGTTGGGTGGTGCTTGAGGAGCCGCATGCCCTTGGCGATGGGCATCGTCAACCCAGAGCTGCCGAGCTCACTCAAAGTGTGGGAAAGCATGCGTGTAGTGGCCATAGACCCCGCAAATAGAACAAGGGTGGTTTGTTCACAAATTGGGGTTTTTAGCCTGCTTGGGTGGGCGATTAGGGTTTTGGTTGGCAGGGGCCGCATTATTATTGTCGGGGGGATTCATCGGTTGACCAGCTTGGTCTGTAGGTTGGTTGTTCCCACGATTACGGCCCTTGCTGCGGTTTTGTTGGCCCTAGTTGCGTTGGTTGTTCTGGTTTTGCTGCAGGTTTTGTTGGGCATAGACTTGCCCTTGGGCAGCAGGGGGGTTCTGAGGTTGTGCAGGTGCTGGAGCAGGCTGCGGGGGATGATATGTAGGTGGAGGCTGCGCAGGTGCAGCAACTTGAGGGGGTTGCCGATATGGCTACGGAGCAGGTTGTGGGTTTGCCGCAAGGGCTTCCTGTGGCGGATAATAAGCGGGTTGGGCTTGTGAAGGCACAGGAGCTGGTGCAGCCTGCTGGTGGTAGTAGGGATGAGGTGCGACCGGGGGGCGGGGGGGGGGGGGGGGGGGGGGGCGGCGTAAGCGGGGGTCGCATGACCGAAGCACTAAGGTGGACAAGTGGGTCCATGGGAATGGTGGTGATGCGTCATGGGAGCATACGAGTTGGTTGCTCCAGACTGTGAGGTAGCCCGTGAAAGGTCGGGGCCAGGGGTAGGACGTGCTATGGAAAATGGTTGGGTGCTATGAATAAAATAATAATAAAATAAACATCAACATATATATATATATATATATATATATATATATAATAATAATAACAACAAACAAGAATAATATAATAATATAATTAATTAGTGAAATGGTGTAACTCTTTATGAAGAGTTGCATTAGACACCCTTTAAACAATTATAAATACGGGAAAGTCTATCTTGTAAAAGACATCATCTTTATATCATCAAATATATTATTATTCAATATGAGAGTCGGATTCGACCATTAACCTAGTGAACGGATTCGTTCACCGCATTTGGTATCAGAGCGAGGCTTGTAGCCACCAATCTAGGATCTTGTCCAAAACCAGGCCCGTGGCCCAAAAAAGTAAAAAAAATAAAAATAAAAAAAATAAAAAGAAGAAAAGAAAGACAAGTAAAAAAGAAGAAAATAAAATATAGAAATAAATAAAAAACAAGTGAGAAGAAGTGAAAAGGGAAAAAAGAAGAAGTAAAAGTAAAGTTTAGAAGTGAGTAAAAGTAAAAAGTAAAAGTAAGAAGTGAAACCGCACATGGTTTCAAGGTGCACATGGTTTTGTGAGAAGTGGGTTTGGTTTTATTCCCTAAGAGCAAACCAAAAGTGAGATTCGAACTTGGGTGGGGAAGGTAACAATCATTCTTTCCAACCACCTAATCTATACACAATCCACAAAGAAATTAATCTAAAGCAAAAGGTTAACCAAGGTGGAGATTAATTAATATTAGTCCATAATTGTAAAATATTACAATTGTTTGGGGAATATATAATATTAAAATAATATTATTATTACATTTAAATAATAATAATTATTATAAGGGAAAAGCAATTATTGTTAAAAAATAAAATAAAATTTGAAGATCGGTTATCATCAAAGAAATCCAGTCAAAGTAAAGGAAGGCTCATCAAGAAGTCGAGACACGTTAACGACAAGGATGACCAAGTTCGACATTGTGAGCAAGGAACAAAAAATGTTAGACCAAAAAATGACGCAGAACCATAATACATTAATGGAGGTGTTACAAAGACTAATGCAAAAAAAGGACCAAGTCGGTAGTCCAAATGTGCTAGATGCCTCATCTCATATTTTCACACAGGAAGCACTTGCCAAAAATCAAGATATAAAGAAGGAAATAAATAATTACGAAGCAGAAATAATACGCTTGAAAAAAATCGTTAGCGACAAAGATGAAGAACTAATACAGTTACGACATAAATTAGAAAGTCAAGAATCAGAGGTCGGCCAGTGTCGACAACAGATAAAAGTTCTTCAACAACAAAATGATGACTCTAGAAAGACACATAAGTTAGAGATCGCGAAGAGTAATAAAGCATTATCTAACAATGCTGAAGAAGTTTTTAGACTAAGAAATCATAACAAGATACTAGTCACAAAAATTAAGAAGTTGAAAAATAGTCGGAAGATAGAACAATCTTTGGACGACATTGAAGGGAAACTTCTAGACAAACAAGAAGAAAATAGTTGTATCAGAAGTCATAATGAAGATCTTAAGGAACAACTTAAGACATCTGAAGCTGACAGAAAATTGCAAGTCGAATTGATTAAGAAGTTTCAAAATGATAATAGGCAGTTAGAAAACAAGTTGGAAAAGATACATAACAAAAAATTAAATCCTCAAGAGAAGAAAATACAACTTCCAACTCAGATCAAGGATCTAAAGGCGACATTCGTAAATGAAAATGACATCGTGAAAGTTCCTTATTGACACCCCAACCATAAAATCCGATATTTGAAAAAGTGGGAAATGTCAAAAAATAATGGTACTAATGTGATCAAATCTCCTGACGACATATCATTAGGAAATCCCATCAGTCCACAACAAATCAATTTGGGATGGATTGATCCATCGATGTATCGGAAGTTATGCTCTACACTTAGCAGTCCGTATCGACATGTTTCATCAGCCATGGCATCGCAAAGAACAATGCAACAAAATTATAAGGCTTTGAGGACAAAGCCTTTCTAAGAGAGAGGCAATGCTATGAATAAAATAATAATAAAATAAACATCAACATATATATATATATATATATATGTTGATGTTTATTTTATTATTATTTTATTCATAGCATTGGGGATGTGAAGAAACACGGCCAATGAGTCCGTCTACAGCATGGGATTCCCCTGGCGCATCATGCTGGGAGGAATATTCGCGAGGGGCATCAGGTATAATGGTATAGAGATAACCCCACTGGGCGTAAATGAGGTCGAACTGTTGGGCCTTAAGGATGGCCTCTTCTTCAGACTGGGGTCTTTCTGATGCCACATCCTTAGCAATGACAGGGAGAAGGGACTTGTGGAACCAATCTAGGAAGATACGGTCGTCTAATTTGATCTTGCATAAGCTACAGCGTCGACGCCACTCATGAATGTGGTCCGTGATGTGGGTAGCCGTGTTTTGTCTACAAGATAGGAGTATCTCAATGCTCGCGTCATAGCGGACAGGAAACTGGAAGAACTACAGGAAGGTCGATGCAAGGGAAGCAAAGGTGGCATGGGTCCCATGGGGTTGCTCGATATACCACTTGGCTGCAGGGCCAGTGAAGGTGCGTTGTAAGAGACGGAGGCGAACAGAGTCATCCACTATGGAGTTGGAGGAACACCATAGGTGGAAGGACATGATATGGTTTTGTGGGTCCTCACCTGCCTTTCCCTCGAACTTAGGGATGTCAGAGGGGAGCTTGGTGGGCATGTGAGGCCATGCAGGGTCATGTCGGATAGGGTCGTTGGTCAATCTGGCTAGGTCAGGCAGGTTGAGGCTAGCCATGAATGGCAAACTGGAAGAAGGATGTGACACAGTAGTGGGTTGGACCAAGTTGGGGCCAATTCCCCCAAGTGGAGGGACAGGATTTGGGATGGTTCCCCCAAGTGGAGGAATGGAGGTAGTATAGGAGGGGCCTGCACCACCATGGGTAGTGTGAGCCACTGATGGAGTGGGGATAGGTATTCCTGCTGCGGGAATAGGTGCCGTGAGGGGAGCGGTAGATGGGGGCCCCATGGAGGGCATACCCAAAGCAGGTGTAGTAACTGGTGTAGTGGTGGATGTGCCACCAATGGTCCTTACCAAAAAAGGATTGGAAGTCACGCCAGCCATGGGGATAGTAGGGGCAGTGTAAATGGGGTTCTCAAACTCTATCTCAAAATCGGAGGTAAAGTAAGGGGCGTCAATATCTGGTGACGGAGACCTACGTCGCTGACGAGTGGAGTCAAGGGACAAGGCCCGAGACCTCTGATAAGTGGTATCAAGTGATGATGATCTGTGACGGTGACGGGTGGTGTCAAGTGAACCGTGCTGTGGGGGCTCACCCCTGAGGCACCGAGAACGTCTCGGGGACTCAATGGTGACAGATGGTGTCAAATATCTGTGGGTTGAGGTGAGTAAAAAACAACTTAAAAACCCTAATGCAACCGAGTGTGCAGAAGGAGAGCTCAAAAAACAAGGCACTCAGGCCAACAACCAACTCAAAACACCCACTGTAACAGTTGTGCTACAATAGGTGGAGTATCAACAAAGATGGTCAGAATACCAACAAGCAGCAGGTTTCCTAAAAATAAAAAATGGACTCACTAGACCAAAGGGAGGTAAGGGAGCATGCAAACACCTAACTAAAAGTATTCTGACTCAACTAGACATATCCTCTACAAGGTGATGAAATCCAAGTCAGACAATATGAATAGGAAAGCCAAGTGGCTAAGATATCCCCCTATCGGGAGGGACACCGGGTAGTCAATCCTAGAAGAATGGCAACTAAGATACCCCGTTCATGACACGTCTAGAAAGGTGAATCTGCCGTTTGGTCCTTTAACCGCAATACACCTATACAGGGATATCCCGAGAACTGCGAAAGGTAGCCCTTCGGTTACTGAATGGAGTGCGGTATTCCACTCAGGCCTCCGGAACCAGTCTCCCTACTTCAACCCTCCTAAGGGAGAGGCCCTCTGATAAACTGGTCGTGACCGTGCCAAAAAGTACTAGGGGATTTTGGTTCCCTAATTGGACAACAGCTATGTCTCAAGTGTAAGTAACCGAGGGGTGTTATTGGAAGCCTATCCCCCCGATCCTATCTAACTACAAAGATTCTTTTGTGTTCCCCAAGTGGGGTTAGAATATTGGTTGAGTTAAGTAGTTTTTAAGGCTCACTTGAATTATGTGACAGAGTGTGTGCTTGTGAGGTTATGAACCCAAAATAGAAGTGCCACAAGGGGGGCAACTTCCTAACAATAATACTGAATTCAAAACTTTAACATGCAAAATTTTCTAAATTAAAATACTGAAATTTTAAAAAGATTCTGTAAAGGGAACAGAAATTATGTTGCAGAAAAGGCTGTAAGGAAGTAGGGCTGCAGGTAGGACAGATGGTTGTGCAGAAAATATTGCAGCAAAGGGGGCTGGGTCAAACTAGGGAAAAAATGCAGAAATCAGATCGCGGGTCGGTGGCGAAACTGAGCAGGCAGACCGCGGGTTTAAGGGAAACAGGCACGGACAGGTCGTGGCTTTTCGGCCGACAGCGGCAGTCGAACCGTGGGAATAAGGGAAAAAGACGCAGTCAGTTCGCAGCTAGGGAGCTGTAAATCACAGTTGGGACGTGGGAAAATGGCCGACAGGTGCTATCAGATCGCAGCAAACAGGCTGATTAGCCGCGGTCAGATCGCAGGTAACAGACTTGAATCCGCCGGCAGGGCGTCGGAAACAGTCTGAGAGACGCGGTCGGGTCGCAGGTAAAGGCCTAAAAGATGCGGTCGGGACGCGACTGCAGAGGGAAAAGACGCGGTGTACGATGGTCGAAAGGGACAGCCGAAAGGAAAAAAATGGGAAATTATTGCAGAAAACTAAACGATTTTTTTTTAAACTTGAAACCAGAAATTCAAACCTAGGGGAGTCTCCAAAAACTGTAGCTAGGGTTTTACCCCTAGCTTGTGCAAATTAGCAGCTACTAAGGAGAAGGGACTCCTTAGTAGCAGTTCAGTAAATGTGAATTATTATGCTAGAACAGAAATGTAAACTACTCTAAAACATGTGCATGAAACATAAACAACAAGATGTAAATGATAGTTTTTGTATTAACATTACCTCCAATGTGAAGGTTGGTGAAGCTCTTGCAATGTCCAAGAGGGTTGCTCCAAGCTCCAATGTGCTCCTTCTCTTTCTCCAATGGTGGAAATGGGCCAAAAGGGGCTCTCAAGGTGAAAGTGGCTCAATGGTGAGCTAGGGTTTCAAGAGAGATTTTGGCAGAGTAAGGGTATACTTGATTGTGGATGTGGAATAAGGGATCTCCATCACCTATTTATAGTTTTTTGGTGGTGGAGTGCTGACCCATGGTTTTGGGAACCATATGGTTTAGAGTAGCTGTATAGGGTTTTTTCCTCATTTTCCTCATTATTTTATATTTTTCTTCCCTTTTTAGGGGGTTTTTGCTATTTTTAGAGGAATTTTGGATATTTTTGGAGGAAAAAAGGGGTTTTTTTAGCCTTTCTGAGGCTTTTTTGATGGTTTTGTGGCCTTTTGGAGGCATTTTAGGCCTTTTGGAGGCTTTTTAGTGAGATTTTCAGGGTTTTCAAGGGAAATATGGTAGGAAAATGGACAAATGAGCCATGTAATGGGGTAGATGAGGTAGTGAACACTTTTTGGGTGTTAACATCCACACATAATCTGATCTCTCCATTCTTTTTACGCACTGGAACTAGATTTTCCATCCATTATGAATATCTAAGTGGAACTATTATTTTTGCATCCAATAGCCTTTTAACTTCTTTCTCTATGACTGGAAGCAAAGCAGGGTTAATTCTTCTCAGTTTTTGTCTAAAAGGTTTTACATTAGGTTTCAAAGGAACCTTATGTTGAATTATGCTGGTGTCATAAATATTTAAGTCTTCATAAGACCAGGCGAAAATGTCAATAAACTCCTTCAACAACTTTACATATATGTTTCTTTCTTCAATGGGCAGAGACCTGGAAACGTTCACCATCTTGGGCTGATCTTCTATACAAATATTACAAATTATAATGTTCTATTCTGAAGATTGCATAGCAGGCTTTGTAAGGTATCATATTTAGTAAAGATCCTCTCAAGGGGAACCAAACCTTTAGGAATGAAGTTTCCCTTCAACTCAATAATATTGTGTTCAACAATTGTATTTTCTGTGTATGCAGCAATATCATCAACTTCATCATCATGTTCTTGGTCAATCAAGGAATTAGAAAACTCTCTAGTCAATTCTAAGAATTTTTTAATTTCCAAATCATCTTCAAAAAATATCCATTGTTTAATATTGTCTGGCACTGCAAGCATGTACTTAACTTCAATCAAATACTTCAACTGGGTGTGTTTTCGAATTTTGAAATGTGTGGCTGCCAAAGCCAATGAATCTGCTATTTGATTTTGATCCCTAGGAATAAAGGAAATATTGACTGCTATAAAGAAATTGGCAATCATATCCCATGCTTCATTTCTGTATACTTTCAACAGATCCTATTTTCCTTATATTTGTCCTTCACCTGCTGGACCACTAGTTCGGAGTCGCCAAAAACAAAAAGCTATTGAATACCCAAATCTTTTGTAGCTCTTAGCCCGAGTCTCAGTGCTTCATACTCAGTTATGTTGTTAGTAGTCAAAAATTTTAATTTATACATCAAACAAATCACCTCCCCACTTGGGGAAACCAAAACAATACCTGCTCTAGCTTCTTCCTTAGTTGATGATCCATCAAAATACATCTTCCATAATTCATCCCGTTGTTCAATAACAGGTCTGACTGGTACTTCTTTTTCTACTTGCAATATGCCATTTTTATTTTCATTACTGAAATGTAACAAGCAAGATCCCAAATATTCATCTACAGCGTAGATGGGGTGATTAGTTGGGTTTTTATCATCACTTACTATAAAATCCATCTGCACTTCTTTATACAATCTCCTGTGTTCTCCCCAAAAAACTGCAATAGTTGCATATGCTAGATCCATTTACAATGTACCCCCTATTTTCTTTGCCCAAGACCTTGAAAGTAACATGCCAAATTTGGGTGAGATATCAGCAACCACCACATCCATAATGTTAGGAACCCATGTCAACCCTTCTATTTAGTTTGTTAGTATATTGTTGTTGCATGCATATGCTTTGTAAGTCGTCCCATAGTATTTGTTGATCCATAGTTTGTCTTATTGTTGTTGGACGCATATGCTTTGTAAGTCGTCCCGTAGTAATTGTTGATCCATAGTTTGTATTGGCCCATGGTTTGTATTGACACATGGTATTGACCCATGGTATTGGAACCTAGACTTACTATATAAGTTTGTGTTGAGACCAATGAAGGTACCATGAAGTTATTTGTATTGAGCTTGTTCAAAGGAGGTTGCCCTCTCGAAGTGGGCTGCGATCAATAAAAGTGATTCTGAGTTCTATTATTTCTGCTATCTCATGTATTCTCATTAATTAATTGTTACAGGTTCTTCACTTCTGGTATCAGAGCACTTTCTTGGGCTTGTTTGGTGGAATTTATGCCAAAAACAATTTTTGATCTGTTGCAAGTTCGAATCTGGGAATAATCCCTATCCACTTAACTGTGGGAAGTACTTGGGCATAAGCCCTAAAACTCATTGTGAGGAGTACCATAGGAACCCCAAAGTAGCTGGCCCATTGAGAGGACCTGTCAGAGAAAAGGGCAACGACCCCTACCTGATTGACTAGTTCCATCCCGTGAAGTAAACCAAGAGCTGTCGTTTGTGGCAAAGCGGTTATCAGTTTTACCTGAGCCGTGGACTGATGGGTGCTACCCTAATACGCAAGTCGTCAGATAGCATTGGTGGCCGAGTGAAACCCCTGAACTGTTAGGAAGCTGAACATACCTTGGATCCATATCTATTTTCAGTTGAACTATTTCCAATCACTTCCGCGTCATTTCATATACATTCCAAGTCGTTTCAGATCTATCCGTTTTCGATCCATTTGGTCCGTTTCAGATCCATCTGTTGCCAATCCCTTCCGCGTTGTTTCAGATCCAATTGTTCTGATCCCTTCTGCGCCATTGCCAATCCATTCTGACAACAACAAAAACTCATTTTTTCACCATATCTCCTTTGTTTTAACTCTGTTTCCCTTGAAACTTCCTTGACACCCCTGCAATCCCATTATGCATATTTCATTCCTAAGGACCCTATCCCAAATTCTACTTCCCAAAGCCAGAAATCTCACATTTGTCTATATTTAGGGTTTGCCATAACTTCTTCAATTTTCACCCACTCACCTCCAAATTTTTCCACCATGTTCATTCCCTATTTCTGCTTCTTTGTCCCTCTTTGACAAATTTTCTCATTCTTTCACCCCGCTTTTGAAATTCTCATTTTTTGCTTCCCTGTCCATCAGAAAGTGTCCAAAGCCTAGTCAAACCCCAATTACACAATCGAGTTTTTCCCAAATCCAAATTTCCCTTTACTAAATAAGCTTTTGTTTGTGTTTTTCTATCCATTCCCAAAAACCAAAAAAGACTCTTGGTAAAGGTTGTCACCTTCGTAGTAGCAAAAACCATGGAGGTAGAACTTGCAGCCATCCAAACCAAACTCCAACATCTGGATGAAAAATTTCTCAGCCTCCATCTTCAACATTCATCCATGAACAATAACCGACAGCAAGAATCTTCTGCAGCTAATGGGTTCTCTTCTTCCAACAATTTTCGTGGTCCGAAGCTTGAATTTCCTCACTTCAATGGTACTGATCCAACTGGATGGATCTATCGTGCAGAACAGTATTTCAGTATGCATAATACATTTGATGTCCAAAATGTTCCACTAGCATCCTTTCATTTGGAATAGGAATCCCTTCAATGGTACTGTTGGTACATCAAGGTTCATGACGAGCTAAAATGGACATATTTTTGCCAACTCCTTTTGCAACGATTTGGTCCTAGTGCTTTTGATGACTTCACTGGATCACTCACTAAACTTCATCAAATTGGCACTATGAGAGAGTATCAGACAGAATTTGAGAAACTAGCCAATCACACAGAAGGATTGTCTGATGAATTCTACAGGAGTTGTTTTATCAGTGGTCTTAAGGATGAGATCTGGTCAGAGGTTAAAATGTTCTGTCCCAACACAATGATGGAAGTCCTAGGGTTGGCTAAGTTGGAAGAAGACAAGATTGCAGCCCAACAGTGCTCCAAACCCACTTTTGTTCCCTTCCGAAATATGGGTTCTCAACGACCTCCCATCTCGCTATCTCCTCGACCATCTCCTATCAAGCATTTGTCTGAAATAGAGATATAGACACGCAGAGAAAAAGGGCTTTGTTACAATTGTGATGAGAAATTCACTCGGGGACGTATATGTGGTCAACAAAAGCTCTATCTATTGGATATGGATTCTCTGCCTACCTCTAAAATTGGTGAGGAAGATCCAGATACAATGGATGATTAGGTCGACATTCAGGAGCCACCTATTGACCCCCCATCTCAGGATGAACAACCAGAGATATCTCTCCATGCTTTATCCGGCGTCACCACCCCCCAAACAATGCAAGTCAGGGGTTACTTCAAGAAGCTTCCTCTTACAATACTCATTGATTCTGGTAGCACTCATAACTTCATTGACCCTCGGATTTCCAAACAGGCTGGTTGTTTTGTCCATCCTTGCTCCAACTTTGAAGTCATGGTTGCCAATGGGGGCACCTTACCTTACAAGGGGAAGTGCCACAATGTGCATATCTCTCTGGAAGATTATAACCTATGCTCTGACATATTTTCCTTGTCCCTAAGTGAATGTGACGTGGTTTTGGGCATTCAATGGTTACGTACACTTGGCCCCATCTTATGGGATTTTGCTGAACTTTGGATGCAGTTTTCAATCAATGGGAAACAACACAAATTTAAGGGCTTACAACAAGGGTCTCTCTGCATCATCAGTTCACATCGCTTGGAAAAGATCCTTAAGAAGAATTCACATGGTGTCATCGCTCAACTCCATTCCATTCAGATGCACCCATCAACGGTCTCCCCTACTTCCTTAGATAGATATGCAAGTGTCTTTGCTGAACCAGTGGGCTTATCGCCTTCAAGAGACCTTTCCGATAAGAATTTAGCCGAATTTACATCTCAGCAGGAAATGATGGCTATTTTGCATGCAGTACAGAAGTGGCATCCATACCTATTAGGGAATTATTTTTGCATCAAGACTGATCTCCAGAGTCTGGAAAATTTCCTGGAACAATGGGTCTCCTGCCCAACACACCTGAAATGGGTTATCCAACTCATGGGTTATGCCTATGCGATCACTTACAAGAAGGGTAAGGACAATATGGTGGCAGATGCTCCTTCTCGCACATTTGATGACCCAGTTTCTCTTATAGCTATTTCTCTACTTGTTCCAAATTGGTTGCAATCTTTTCAACGGGGCTATCTCTCCTATGAACTCCATACGTCTTCATCAGCAGGGCACTCTGGGTTCCTCAAAATGTATGACCGGGAACAATGTACCTTCCTTTGGCAGGGATTGAAAATTACAATTCAACAGATGGTGGCTAACTGTGATACTTTCCAGGTCAACAAGGGTGAAACGACACTCCTTTTGGGACTACTCGAACCTTTGCCCATCCCTACACAGATTTGGACAACTATTTCTATGGATTTCCTAGAAGCGCTCCAGTGGTACAATACCACATCTAAAATGACACCATATGAAGCAGTCTATGGACGGGCACCACCAGTTCTTCTTCCATACACCCTCAGCAGCTCCCCAGTTCAGGAAATTGACTCGGTTCTTCAAAACCATGATCAAATTCTTCTCATTCTGCAGGACAATATTCACATGGCAAGAATTCGACATAAACAACAAGCCGATCAACACCGTTCTGAGAGCACTTTTCACGTAGATGATATGGTTCTTCTTCATCTACAACCTTCCAAGCAACCCTCCCTAAAACTCAAAAGGCATCAGTGGCCTGGAATGCAACCCGGGGATGCTACAGGGGAACCACTCCTTCAGATTCTACATCAATTTCCACATCTAAAGCTTTGAGGAAAAAGCTTTTTCTAAGGGAGAGGGGATGTTAGGAACCCATGTCAACCCTTCTATTTACTTTGTTAGTATATTGTTGTTGGACACATATGCTTTGTAAGTCATCCCGTAGTATTTGTTGAGCCATAGTTTATCTTATTGTTGTTGGATGCATATGCTTTGTAAGTCGTCCCATAGTAATTGTTGATCCATAGTTTGTATTGGCCCATGGTTTGTATTGACACATGGTATTGACCCATGGTATTGGCGCTTAGACTTAGTATATAAGTTTGTGTTGAGGCCAATGAAGGTACCGTGAAGTTATTTGTATTGAGCTTGCTCAAAGGAGGTTGCCCCCTCGAAGTGGCCTGCGATCAATAAAAGCGATTCTGAGTTCTATTATTTCTATTATCTCGCGTATTCTCATTAATTAATTGTTGCAGGTTCTTCACACATAATCACACTCTTCATAGTTAGTTGAGCAAGGCTTACTATGAGATTCTTAATTACTCCAAGGCACTTCACTACTCTAGAGTCAAATGAAAACAAATCATGGTAAGGTTTTGTAACACTTAGACCAAGGGCCTCCATGACTACTTTAGGCATCAGGTTATGTGAGGCTGCGGAATCTAACAGGAATTTATGGATCATTTGATCATGGACAGTTAGGGTTATATAAAAAGGTGGAGGAAAGTTAGAATTATTTTCAAGCCTATCAGATGAGGCAGAACCAAGAATAATTGTAGGATGTTCTTCTTGTAAATTCACAGTATCTGAAGGGAAATGATTAGCTTGTGAATTCAAAATTTTAAATGCGGGATCTCTATAACAGGAGGTTTTCATCAATTTAGTTAATGGCATTGGAATCTTGACCTTACACAATTCATTTTCAAAATTAAAAGTTTGCACACCTTTGTTACTTTCTTCAATCTCTGTAGCTTTGGTTTGATTACCATGGTTTTGTCTTTTGTCTAGTGCTTGATTAGGTAAGTGTTTAGTAGGAGGAGTCATCTTCTTTTTAGGAATTCAGAAAAAAAAATTTAGGTACTGATCTTAAGTCATAAGACTTCCTAGGCTCAGATTGATACATACCAGCTGAAACTTTAGGGCTATAACCATTTTCTTCATGATGAATATATGAGTAAAAAAACTCACAATTCTGATAGTTATTTTCAGTTAGGAAACCCTCTGATGACAGCTCTCCAAAATAATTTAAATTGTCATACTATAAATCCTCAACTTCCTCAATTTCATCTATCAAATTATTTTGGAATGGAGGAGGAACTCTTTGATCATCATTCTTCCTTCTTTCCCTTTGTATGTCATTGTTTCTTCTTTCTCTAGGAATGAATCTAGGAACAAATGGACACCTAAACTAATTAGGATTTCTTTCTCCTTCTTGTGTAGGCTTATTTGGATTCTTATCCAATTCCAGCTTATTCACTTTTGCAGTTAATTTTCTAACCAATTTAATCATCTCATCTATTTTACTCTCTGCTATCTTTGATGTAGAACCTGATGATATTATTTCACTTTTACCCTTCCGTTCATGCATCTGATAATATGACTGATCTTTAAGCCTATTCAAAGCTAAAATGTTTGATTCAACCTCCAGGGAAGCTTCCTGTATGTTCAATAAAGTCACTGACCTTATTTCTCTTAGATGCAAGGAAAACTCATGGTCAAAGGAATTGGCATAGGTTATTTTGGCTGAGGTTTCAAAAGGATTAATTTCAGCTGGGATTCTTCCATACATCTTATTGAAACGTTTAGAGAAGTCTGCTACAATTTCATCTTTTTTCCTTTTCAAAGCTGCAAACTCTGTAATGTAATAAGTGTGATCTTTAGTATCCCCCCACTGTCTCATGAACATTTGTTGAAGTTCTTCAATCAAATTTATTGAATTAGTTGGCAATTCACAGAACCATTTCCTTACCTCCCCATCTAAACTCTATACAAACATTCTCATCCACACATATTTGCTTCAATATTTTGATTATCTGCATAGCTTAGAAATGTATTCCAATGTTCCTCAGCAGTGGTTTCACCCTGACCATTAAATCTGGAAAGGTACTTCTGCTAGTCTCCTCCAGGGAGAGAATTCAGGGGCTAAGGGAGAACTAAAGGAGCGTATCAGGAAGCTACCATACGGTCCATCATGTCAAGAGGTTCCTGTCCTGCCATCTTAGAGCTACCTTGGTTTGATGAAGAAAAATGTTTACTGAATTTTCTCAAGCTTGACTAAAAAGAAAGCTTACAAGGCTTAAACTGAAACAAGGGAATCCGACTAGGTAGTTAAGTTTTATTTTTTTGGGAAGAAAATGGACTAGTGAGGTGCTGAATACCAATTTGAGTTGTAGGAGAAAACCATGATAAGCCCTATTTTTCCTCTTCTGGTTTAGGTTCTGAACTAGCAAATGAGGATATTGGCTGTGAGCAGTCAGGAGTAAGAAAAGAAGGAGAAGATTTAGATCTTCGAATTTGTCTAGCTTCTTTCAAAATCTATTCTAGATCAAAAAATCCTAAATGTAGTGCAGAAGTACGTTTCTTTCTTGTCCCAATTCTTCTTGAAGCCACTGATTCTTCTTGAAGCCATTGTGAACCACTGTTTTAGGTGAAAATGTAGTTTGAAATAAATTTTTATGATCTTGTTCACCTCTCAAAACCAGATCAATTATAAAACCCCAGGGAAGATATACTTCACTTCCGTCCCCAACAACGGTGCCAAAGATTTGTGTGCTAGAAATTGCCCCTAGACTACAAAGGGAGCAAGAAAGTACAATCTCAAAACAATTAAAAGAAAATGAAATTTGTTTTTGTAATTTATGGTTAGAAGGTTTCATCCACAAGAAGGAAATTAATCATCAAACTAATACAAACACTAAATCATGAAACAAATTTGAAGAACTGAGATATAAATATAAAAAAGACATACATAAACCATAAACATTTATAAGCAAAGCACTGGTTTTTTCCACAACTCATAAGCATTCACATGAATAAAACTTTAATCAAGAAATGAAATTATAAGCTAAGTGATCAAACTGGTCATAAACAAAATCAGTAAAGAGATAATAGTGACTTATATATGTATTCATATCAGTATCGGTCTTCAAAAGAACTTACATGAGAGTAATAAGCATCAGTCTGAATATACATCAATGCATTTAGCCTTATAGCCCTTCTTGAACAAAATACCAACCCTCGTTGGTCTAAATTTCCCTCCTTTTATCATTTACAAAATAGGGTAGTTTCATAACTACTTTAGGTTTAGTTTCAAGACAATTACATTAAGTAGTTATATGCTAACTTTGAATCTTTAAAGACAATATATTATTAACAACTATGTATATGATAACAAAATGAAACACTTGAACAGCTGAACAAGGTGGCCTTCACGAGTGCTTAGTAGCTTTTGCTAACATGGCTATCCCTTCTAATACATGAGATTTCTTCTTGTCTTGAACTTGCTCTGTCTCCAAGCTTTTAACTCTGTTTGACAACACTTTATTTTGCTTGTTTAAATCCTGAATTTGCTTGGCTATATATTCAATTTGATTCTCTGCTTCCATCTTTCTTCTCCGAGCTTCTTTTGCCACTACTTTTAATTCTTGATAATGTGCATTGATATCTTCTAGGTCCTCCCTTAATCTACTATTTGTTGTCACAAGCTTGGCATTGGATTCATTTAGGAATTGTATTTGTGACTTATGTTGTTGGACAGCTTTCCTCGGATTTCCAGCTTCAGAATCCGTATGCACCTCTCCAGGCAATGTCAAATCCTGATCTGATGACCATGACATATCCAGCTTCCTAAAAATTAAATCTTCCTCCTGCTTATTCTTTATTGTTGTTTCTGCAAATGAGACCCCTAAAGTCATACCTTGTTCCATAATGGGAGCATATTCCTCTTCTGAAACTCCATGGCATTCCTAAACTGGTTCTCGTGACATTGGGTAATCCTCTTCTATGCCCATCTGACCTTGTTGTGGCTTCAATTCCTCCTTTCTTTCCTTATCTTCATCACTTGAAGAGTCTTGAATAACAGTAATCTTTTCTTTTTCTAGCTTAGTGTCCAAGATTCTCTTCATGTTCATTCTGAGTTTATTTGCAACTCTTGTCTTAGGCCTCCATCTTGGTCTTTCCAGCTGCATGAGAAACTTTACATCTGCTTTAAAATATGGAGCTTGCAAAATATTATCCTTTGTATTGGTTGCACGAGATATTATGGTTAAGTTTTCTTTTGGAGGTATAGAACTCTGCTTTTGCTCTATTAAACCTACCTCTTCTTCAGGATTAGAATCAACTATCTTTTCCATTACTTCATCTTCCAAAATGTGCTCTTGCTCATCTTCAAACACGTTCTCCTGTTCTTCATTATCAAGGTTTCTGGATTCTTTTTGTGAATTAGTTTTTTTATAACTATCTTGTACTAAGTCTCCAGGAACATCCTTTTTTAATTTCTTAATAAAACCAGATTGTTTATTTGGAAAAATCTTCTTTACATGCTCATGCTGTTCGGTGGTAAACCTTGACCAAAATAGAAAATGATCCCAACTTTTATTTTCCTTCTGTAAGACTGTTAAAATGACCAACTTTATCAATCCATGATGAAACAATGACTGTTTTGTATGATCAGGATGCCCTTTAATTATATTCGAGATTTTCTAAAGGCTTTTGAGTAAAAAGAATGGAAAATTCATCCTGGATTGTTGGTTCGAGTGCAGCAAAAACCTAACATGATACTTAAACATTGACGTGAACCTGCCATCACATGTAATATAACTTTTTATAATTCCAATTGCCTCTCTCCATTCTGGCTTAAAATTTGTTAAGTGAACCCCTTTGCTCCAATCTAGGGTTTCCTTACCGGGTAACAAGAAATTGTTAGGGTTAAACTCGAAAGGAGTCTTCTTAAACCACGATTATCCATCCATGGTGGTACTGGTGGCTTCAGCAACTAAACTTTATGTGAGCTCAAACTTAAGAGTATTAAACTTAACAGGATCACTGGTGAGATTCTAAGCAAAGAAATGTGAAACTTCAACATTCAAACCTGTGATCTTCTCAAAGAAACCGAACCACCCTGCTACCCTAAACAATGCTGCACACTCTGGAAACTGCGTGGCCCAACTTGTATCTGTAGGCTCAAACCTGTTGATTTTTCCACTCTTGCCCATGTCTTAACTGCAAATTTGCCAATTTACTTTCTTGGAAATGAACCTAGGGTGAAAATCTTCAAGAAGTTTCAAAATACAGGTCCTCAGCTCTAAAATTCATAACCCCTCAAATTAAAACTTGTGGCCACTCAAATCCCTAATTTCCTCAATGATAGATCACAATGGGTTTTACAAATGTCATCATACACCAAACATGTGTCTGGAGATCTTCTCACATCATCAAATGCAACGGAAAGACTTTCCATCAAACGACCACGTTCTTCTATGACTTCGGATTCCCACAGCGCCCTAGTGTATATAGTTTGGATTCTTCGTTGTAGGAATGCTTCCACATGAAAAATTTGTCAAACAAGCTTAACATGAAGGTTAAACTTTAGATATAGGGATTAGAGCAAATTCAAATAAGTATTTTGAAGACCTTAAAAATAAATGTAATACTTAATAAGCCACTAGGTAAAATCCTAAGAAAGGAAAAAACATAAATTAGAATAATAACTATGACATGTAAAATGAAAAGAGAATCAAAATCATTAAAATTTAAAATAAAGTAAAATGAAAATCAAATAAGAACAAAACATTTAAGAAAAATCACATAAGGACTAGGTGCAATTTCAGTCTTAGCAACCATATTGATGATGACCAGTTCTTGATTAATATGCAATAGCCATAATATACACTTTCACAAAGAATCATTATATATGGTTAATGGGAGATAAGTTAGCTGAATATTTGATATGTATTACTTGTTAGTTTTTATTGATTTAAAAGAGGATACTATTTATATGCAAGGGGCGTAGAGAACTTTAAAAAATATCTATGTGACATGAGTCAATGAAAGATTGGGTTGGGTTAGAAATTCGATAATCTTGCAACAGATAGTTAATTAATGATTGAAGGACATAAATATGAATTGCAATGTTAGAAGGAGAGAAAAAATAAATATAAGTTATATTTATGATAAAAAAATTTAATACAAAACATTATTAAAAAATGACCAACCTTACATGGTTATGAGAAATGATGTTTTATCCTTAACTAGAATTAGTAACTTAGTTGTATTCTATATGTTTAAAAGATTGAAGTTATGGTCAAAGATTAAAGAGGACAATGGGAAATCCAACTATAGTAACTACACAAATTATATATATTGAAAATTGTAGGGTCCTCCCTACCCTGAGATAAAATCATAAATCACTAATTGATAAAGAACAATAGTTTCTTTTTTTACAAGAACGAATTTATAAAATTATTCACATAATTCATAATACCTACCCTTATAGTATAACTTTCAGGAGTGATTATAAAGTTGAAATAATAAATAAAACAAAGATATATTTTGGTGTACATAAGCAATAACTTATATCTTATACCTCAAAGTTCCATTGAGGGTGTTAAAAGTTGCTCGATATAAGCCAATTTTTTTTTGCAGATCTTGAAAGAACTTCAAAGAAGTTCACTATTGGAGATCATGTGTATCTAAAGGTAAAGAAAAAAAAAATGAACGAAAAAATATCATGATCTTGAGAAGGTATTCCAAGCTAGCACCTAGGTATTGCAAACCTTTTTTGAAGTATTATCCAAGATAGGATCAGTAGCCTATCATGTTGCACTTCCCCCTTTTATGAAAGTACACAATATATTTTATGTTTCTTTGTTAAGATGATATGTACATGATGCTACTTATATAATTGATTGGAATATGATTCAGATAGAACCCAAGTGTGAGTTCCAGAGCCTTGGTGTATCCTAGATAGGAAGGAACTTATGATACAGAATTGAGCCATCACTAAAATTAAAGTGCAATAGGAAGCACATCAGCCCTCAAGAGGTAACATGGGAAATGGAGGATCAAATGCGAGAGGCATATCATTCCATGTTCTTGAATGAGCAATAGAGATCTAAATAAAGAACACCGAGGACTGTGTTAAAAATAAGGAGGGGAGAAATGTGATACACCCAATACATTCTTATTTATTTATGATTTAATACTTTTATCATTACCGAATCCACTTCTCGACAGTGAATTATTTGATGCTAGAGTTACACTTGTTTATATATCATTCTATATATCTTATTTACTTCTTATATGGTTTCAGTCATGAGAAACTTCAATTTGAATAGATGATTTACATATACATAGGGATACCCAAGTGATTGGTCTAAGGCACCATACAATTTTTCCATTGTAACACGCCCATAATCACAACCATAATAATACTACATGCTTAGGATTCTATCCACTTGACTTAGGTAACATATATGGTCATCTATAATTAGTAAATAAAATTCTTTCTCATACTATTTCTAATATACATTATAGAGGTAAAAATCATTAATTTAACCCATGTACTGCTTAATTAAAATAAGGCATCAATAATACCCTTTTCATTTGTATTGACCATATGTCAATTGAACCATAATTTAACTTCTTGTCATGATATAACACTCTTATAACATTTAGACATTTGCTAACATACGTGGCCATCTACTTTCTTTCAAATTATAATACTATAGAAGGGGCAACTCGTTTCAATAATTATATAATCAATTATATATATCACAACTCTACGATTCCAAATATAATTATGTCTATTATAATTCTTCGTAAAGTACCTTCTTTCAAAACTCATGCTTATAATATCTTACATGTTATACATGGTATTCCTTAATAGAACAAAACTCATGCTTGTAATATCTTACATGTTATACATGATATTCCTTAATAGAACAATATGTTAAAAGATATTAAAATATTATGTTAACAGTTTCTTACTTTAAACTATAGTTCAAGAGTCTCTATCGTGACAATTCTAAAATGCGAATAAATATAATTAAGTGAATCTTAATGGCAATTTTCCTTCTTCTGCAACAACCGTTCCTTCTTTGACAACCTTAGTATGCTCACCGAGAGTTCCTCTGTTTCCTCTCATGATTAGATATTTAATTAATTTAAAAGTATTCGTTACAACCATTTTTGGACCAGACCCCACGAATTTGACGTTTACTTAACACATGCAATATTAATAATTGATTAAATCTACACAAGCAATACTGTACCAGGATTTAACCATAGTGTCCTCGACCCTTTACATATGGGATCTAAAAAGGACGTCCACGCTATAACTAGGGCATGTCATGACAAGAGACGTGAAACGTTTGGCTTAGCCAACAAGAAGAACTGCGAAGTATGGAAACAATTGGTGTTAGAGAACTCCGATAGGGTCTACTCCTATGTGGACTCAACATTCATTCACTATCGACCATAGTAATTTGACTCAATAACCAGGAGTAAGGACACTGGATCCATAAGGATCAATCCTATTGTTTCACACCCATTCGACTCAGAGATTGATTAGGTTTCCATCCTATGAGTTTTTAACAAATACTACTACTCGAATCCAACATCATATGCGGCTAACACTTTGAATCCATTAAGAAACATAGTAATTGATAGTGTGTCTTTAAAAAACGCAGATCCCCGTCATTTCCTTCCAACAAGCAGCTGAGTAACAAATCAAATATTTTAATACGCCAATCATTAATATTGCATTCAAAGGCCCATTCAATACATACTACAATCATGGAGTCTTATAACTCTAACGCAAGTCTGCGTTGTACACAAGAAATTTGGTTCTAAACCATGTATAGGGAATCGATCCTTGTACCCTTTCTTATAGAAGAGTACAGAAAATCGATCTCGAGGTAGATACATAAAATTTATATAGTCGAATAAGGCAGAGTTTTGATTTCTATATCAAACGAAGCAAATACTCACAATAATTATAAATTTTATAAGAGAATAAAATCACAGTATGACAATGGAATCCTAGTCAGAGTATGTCGAACTAGCTGAATATGGCCGCCACAGTGATCGTACGAGCTTTTTTTGGGGATAGCTATGCCTTCACCATCCTCCCCGCAGAAATCGAAACTGGACTTCCATCGAGATAACCATCAAACCTTACCAACTCCGGTACACCCACACCTCATATAAATATATATATATATATATATATATAATTAATTTTTTGTAAAAAAACATTCGATTCATCTATTCAGTAACCCGATCCATTTTATAATTACTTTCATTCTATACAACATAGCTTAGACCATCCAATCAGCATAGGACCGATTTATTTTCAAGGCCGATATACATGTAATCAAAACAAGATTTAAGCCCGCATTTATATTTCTTACTACGTATTCTATGGGAAACTAAATTATGTACTATGATTTAACAAAATATAACCAGAAACTCTGTGGAGTCGCAGAATTATTAAGTAACTTCATATCTACTATAACCCCTTACATAAAAGAAAGGAGTGGGGCGAGAGGGGGAAGAGGGTGAGGGGTAGGCAGAATTAGTAAGTAAATTTATATCTACTATAACCCCTTCCATAAAAGAAAGGAGTGGGGCGAGAGGGGGAAGAGGATGAGGGGTAGGTTGTTTTGTTTTTGTTTTTGTTTTTTTTTATAAAATTTAATTTAAATGTTTTGGTTATTTTTGTTAATTTTTTTAATGTTTTTTATATTAATTTAAATATGGATGTAGTTTTTTAAAAAAATCAAATTTAAAAAAATATATATATATAAAAAAATTATTTATTAAAAATTATATATATATTTTTAAGTTAGTTTGTTTCATTTTTTTAATAATATTTTTTACATTTTATATATGTATTTAAGTTTTTGTTTATAAATTTTATAATGTTGTAAATATTTTTTGAACATTTTTTCATTTTTTTTATTTTTATTTTTAATTGTGTCAACCCTTTTCATTTTGGGATTGTTTTTTTATTTTTATACCCAAAACTATGATTTTTTATGGTTAAAGTTCTTGTTTTTTGTATATAGTTCTTGTTTTATAGTATAGTGCGATTTTTATTATTTTTTTTAATTTTTTAATTTCCCTTTTAAAATGACACAATCTCCTTTATGTTGGAATATATTATATTCCTTAGAAGGTAATAATGTCTTTGTATTATGTTGGAAGTTAGCCAACATCTTATGTAAAAGAGTAATACATTATATCCCATATTTATTATGGTAAAGTATACTCTTGATATCCATTGTTATATAAAGAGATGATATTATGGGGAATTATATTATCCCACATGCAATATGTGAGATTAATTCCTCCACATCTCTTGGCATATAATAGGATCAAGGGAGTCACATCCAAACATTCGATCATACTATCACAACACAATGTATTGTGTTCACAAGCTCTCTGCTAATCTTTCTATGTAGTTGTGATCGAAATTGAGTCTATAAGTGATGGGATATTATCGGAGGCATCGACAATGTCCTTAGGAAGTTATCACTACCTCTCAGGACTGCGAGTTAGTGATGCTATAACCTCAAGAACAATGATGAAAGATGATAATCTATGTTTATCATTCCTTGTGTGACTATTTTCTAGTGATATTCCCATTTCTTCCTTTTCTCTGTGTATCCTCTCTTGTAGCATGTTCTTTCGCTCAGAATGCTTCTCTGTACAACTTGGTAGCTCTAGCAGAAGCTTCTTCTCCATCATTGAGCTTCACTTCTCACAAGAAGATCTCAACGCACAACCTCCTCTTTTCTCTAGAGTGGTAGATCTACTTTTTTTGCTTTCTTATCTATAATTAAGATGCTTACACTTGCTTTGATACCAATGTAATTCAAAGCATAGACAAAATATAACACACCAAATCCTATGGAGAGCCTCCCTCTCTTCTAAATATTAGCTTAAATATATAGGAAATAGAAAAAGTGAATTTTTGACTTGTCTTCACTATTAACACATCTTCACCACTAACTTTGAATTAATGAAAGAAAAACTAACTAACTACATTTGACAAGGTAATGGGAATAATTACTATATTCAACATCTTTTCACATTTTTCTCATTATTTTATTTTAAATTTATTAAAAACACAAATTCCTTAAATACAATAAGTCAATTTCATGATGCTTTAATTATGAAAAAAAAAATATGTGGACTTTTTAACTTAAAATTGAAATAAATTAAAGGAAGATAATCATAATTTGAGAAATATGTCTTAAATATTGCAATTTATTTTATTGATGTATATGAAAGAAGTTTAATAAATAAATTAAATGGAATTTACACTCTTTCTTATCCAATTTATCATAAAACTTATTCTAAACTTATAAATATGTTGCATTTCACTATAACATTTATTTATTTTAAAGAAGTATTTATTTTCAAAAAAAGTTGAAAACTTATTCTAAACTTATAAATATGTTTCATTTCACTATAAAAAAAAAAAAAAATTATTTTAAAGAAAGTATTTATTTTCAAAAAAAGTGGATAGATTTTTTCATATTCATTTTCATGTTAAATCTCTTTTTTCTCCATCATTTATGAAAATTAAAATAATATAAACATTAAAATATATATATAAATGTTATTATCTTTTTATTATTTATGAAAATTAAAAATATATAAATATACTAAAATAGATATAAAAATTATTATTTTATTAAAATAACTAAAATCAATGTTAATAATGTTTAATTACAATAAAATTTTCATTGTTATATGTTATTTATTTTTTCTTCATAAAATATTAAAATATATAAATCATTTAATGATCTAACATTTTGATATCAAGTAGAGTATAAAAAAAATTATATTCACCCAACAATTACAATTAAAGTTGAAATAATAAAAATGAACACAACCATATTCTATGTTATTACTGTAAATATAAAAAATTTAACAATCTTAAAATTTAACAATCTTAACTCATTATGTCTCAAAAATCATAACACAGAGAAAAGAGAAAACTAGTCACTTAACTAAATAACTTAACTCCCAGCATAAATAAACATAATCCCCCACACATGTATATAGAGACACATGGCCAAAGGTCTAACACTTTTAGTTGGCCCACCAAAACCCTTTTCTCTTAATTTTTAACATATTTAAACTAATGGATTAGAAGTGCAAAGTTCTCATAAACAAGTAAAATTTGAGAAAAATGAATTCCAGCCATTAAAAATTAAGAGCGCGAGAAAAGTGAATTCTAGCAATTAAAATCTAAATTTGAGAGCTTAAGGTTGCTTAGGGAAATGCATTCCAATGTGTGCATTAGGAACCATGTGAAACCAAAGGGTTTATGGAAAAAGTCCACTCAATCAATACTTTCACTCTTTTAACTAATATTCTAGCCATTATAATTTAAGAGCTTGAGGTTGTTTGGGAAAATGCATTCCAATGTGTAAATTAGGAACCATGTGAAATCCAAGAGTTAATAGAAAAAGTCCACTTGATTGAATATTTTCACTCTTTTAACTAATTTTAACAAGTTTTTATGAAACTAAATAGCGCATCTTTAGGTTTTTCTCCCTTATGCACAGGAGTGGCTACCTTGGAAATTTGGAATGCTTTCCTCAAGCAAACTCTTAAGTAAAAATGAAGCACGTGGAAGAAGAAGTCATAAATAAGGAAACTATGTGGTCCTATTCTCACCGTAGGAGCTTGGGAAAACAATTATTGGCTGAATAAAAGAGGAATTAAAGTGCCATATCTAAATCTCATCTTGGAAGAGATGAAAAGACTTATTGCAGGTTTGGATGAAGTCTCTTTTACTCACATCTATAAAGAAATAAATTTTTAAGCAAATTACAATTTTTTTTTAGAAACAAGGTACAACTTGTCTTCGCACCAAATTTTACTTTGCACTAAAATAGCGAAGCTTGCACTTATGCAGAAATCTTAACTTGTGCGAAATACCTAACTTTGCAGACTTCTTTACTTGAACATATTTTTACTCCGCCTAACTTCTCAACTTTACAAAATACTTTGCCCTTCGACAAACTCACTCTTAAGTAAACTTTATATAAAGATAATTCTTGCTAAAACATAAGAACCGAAACATTTAAGTGAAACTTATGTCAAAGTCACTCCGGGTTAAACTAGGACTTTTACTACCATGAAATATATATGGAAATCTTGATATCTTTTACAGTAAATGTAAACAACATTTACACAGGTGAATATGAAGAAGATGTGCAACATGCATTAACCAACATTCTTGAGAATGAACACAAATAACTATAGACTTATATATTACCCAAGTAAAACAAACAATATTGCTGCACTTACAAAGAGATGAGTTTTACTTCAATCTTTCACCATTTTTAGAGAGCTTGGGCTCGTAATACATTTCATGACCAATTTCTTCTTCTCCTTTCACTCCTACATCTCTCCTCGATTCTATGAGATTGATTTTCATTTTATACACAAACTTAAGATCGCTTAACCTGGAAGCTATTGAACTCCATTAAAGACTGTAATTAATTTCTACCTAAGAATTTGACTTGCGGAATGCAAACGCAGATGATTAAATACTATGAAGTGTGCACAAAGCCTTCTAACAGACTGTCTGACTGATTGACATATATGTGACTTCTGCGGACTAACAAAACGTCTGACAGAGCCAACATGAACTAGATGCGCATGATTCAACTCGTAATTACATTTCTCCAACACCCCCCCTTAATTATGAGCGGATGGGGATCATATAACAACAAAAAATTTAGAAAATGTTTCAGAGCTGAAACATGCTCTATTCATGACGAAGTTCGCTACGCAAAACTTGTCACTCCCAAACAACTTCGCAGATACTGAAATGGATCCTTTTCCAATGGTTTAGTAAAGATATCTGCTACCTGATCTCTAGACATGCAAAATTCTAAACAGATTTCCTTGTTATTTATCAATTCTCTAATGAAGTGATACCTTGTGTCGATGTGCTTGGTCTCTTATGGTACACATGATTCTTTGACAGTGCGATAATTGAATTGTTGTCACAGTAAATGACTGTGGGTTCTTGTTGGTTCTGCAACAGATCACTCAACGTCCTTCACATCCAAACGGCTTGACATGCAGCACTTGTAGCTGCGACATACTCTGCTTCTGCTGAAGAAAGAGTTACTATGGGTTGTTTCTTTGAAGCCCATGATACAACACCTGTTCCTATATGAAATGTATTCCCAGATGTGCTTTTTATGCCATCTATGTTGCCTCCATTGTTGTTTTTAGTGTATCCAATGAGTTTGAAATTTTCTAAGGTTGAATACAAAATGCCAAAGTCTTTTGTTCCACTTACATACCTCAGAATTATGTTTCCTGCTTTCCAATGAAATTCTTTTGGTGACTCCATGAATATTGAGATTAAGCTAACTCCATACATGATGTTTGGCCTTATCGTTGTAAGATACATAAGGCTACCAACAAGCCTTCTAAACAGCGTAGGATCTACATTGGATCCATCATCATCCTTGCTTAATTTCAAACCTGTTACCACTGGTGTTGGAGTTGTCTTACAGTTTAACATCTTAAATATGTTCAAGACATCACTTGCATACTTCAACTGAGATATAAATATTCCATTTTCAGTCTGTTGGACTTCAATTTCCAGAAAATACTTCATAAGCCCCAAATTAGTCATTTCAAATTCACTTTTCATGACTGTTCTAAATTTTGTTATGCCAAAATCACCAGTAAATATTAAATCATCTACATATAGGTAGACAATTAGTTTATTACTTTTCTGATTGATTTTTGTGTACAACATTGGCTCACATTCACTTCTGTGAAATCCATTCTGAATGAGGTAAGAATCAATGCGACTGTACCAAGCTTTAGGAGCTTGCTTCAGACCATAGAGTGCCTTCTTCAATCTGTATACTCTGTGTCCTTGTCCTAGAACTTCATATCCTTGTGGCTGCTCCACGTATACTTCTTCCTCCAAATAACCATTTAAGAATGCAGAATTAACATCCATTTGGTAAACAGACCATTTCTTTTGTGCTGCGATGGCCAAAACTGTTCTGACAGTGTCCATTCGTGCTACAGGTGTAAACGTTTCATTGAAGTCTATGCCAGGTTGTTGTGTGAACCCTCTTGCTACCAATTTTTCCTTGTGCTTATGCACATTTCCATCAGCATCTTGCTTGGTCTTATAAATACATTTGACACTTATCACATCCTTGTCGATAGGAACATCGACTAATTCCCATGTTTGATTCTTCTCAATGCATTCAATTTCTTCATCCATGGCTTGTGCCTAGACTTTATCTTCTACAGCTTCTTCAAATGTTAGCGGATCATTAACTTGAGAAGAATATTGCAAAAACTGAGAATGAATTGGGTGTACCAGTCTCATATATCTCACGCAGACTTCTTCTCTTTATCGGAGTTGCTGGTATCAAACTCTGTGAACTACTTAACGGAGTTTGCTGCGCACTTGGTGTGTTTGTTGGAGTTGCTTGTGCTACGACTGGTGTTAGAGTACCTTGTGCTGAAACATGTCATGTTGTCCTGGGAGTATACGGAGCTGCGCCATTCTGATTTACATGCAGAGTCTCAACCACATCTTCTGCAATGTCATCATGTTCAACATGTGACACAATTTTCAAATTATTTTCCACAGTTCCATCCCATGCTTCATTTTCGACAAATTGAAGATCACGACTGATGATAACTTTTCTTGCAACGGGATCATACAGCTTGTATGCTTTTGTGTCTTCAGAATACCCAATAAAAATGCATTTTTGTCCTTTATTGTCTAATTTCCTTCTTAGCTGATCTGGAACATGTGCATATGCTACACAACCAAAAAAATTTAAATGCGAAACACTATGTTTCATACCTGTCCATGCTTCCTGTGGAACTTTGTTCTTCACGCTCTTCGCCGGGCATCAATTCATGATGTATACAGCAGTTGCCACTGCTTCAGCCCAGTATTCATTTGATAGATGCATGGCTGCCAATATATTGCGCGCCATCTCCATAATGGTTCTGTTCTTCCTCTCCGCGATACCATTCTGTTGTAGTATATACCACGCAGTGAATTGTTTCTGTATGCCATGATTTTTGCAAAAAATTAAGAAATCATTTGAAACATACTCACCACCTCTATCTGTTCTTAAGATCTTGATGTTGTAACCACTCTGCTTCTCCATAAGTGCCTTGAACTGATGAAAATAACTAAATGCATCAGATTTATGTTTTAGAAAATATAACCATGTTTTTCTTGTGAAATCATCAATAAAAGTGAGAAGATAAGTGCATGCTCCCATGGATGGTGTTTGCATCGGTCCACAAATATCAAAGTGCACAATTTCAAATGGTGTGTGAGCTCTGTATGACTTTCCGACTGGAAAAGTCTCCCTGTGTTGTTTGCCAAAAATGCAGCCTTCACAAATTCTCTCTGGCTTTTCAATGAGTGGCAATCCTTTTACCATATCCTTCATGTGCAGTAGCTTTAGCCCACCAAAATTCAAATATCCAAATCTGAAGTGCCATAACCAGGATTCATCCCTTATTTCTGTTTGAAACACAGCTTGCATTTCGTTGTCTTTTCCTTCCTTGTCACAGTGAATGTCTGCTCCTTTGCTTTCTGCTTTAAACGTAGATCCAGAATTTCCATTTTGACTTACATGAACAACTTGAGTTGTCTTTTCTTTTATGATGGGTCTTATCCTCAAAGGAAACAAGAGATTGCTTGTCATCTGCACTTCGGCTATCAACTGATTGCTTGGATATGTGTCTCTGATCAGACAACGCTTTCCTATCATATGTATTCTGTAACTTTTTGCCATCACTTGTCCAGTTTTCATCAAATTATGCTTCAAACCTTGAACATAATAAACATCAGACATATATTTCTGCTCCCCCTGTTTGGTTAGAATATCAACAGTACCCTTACCCAAAACAGTGACTTGAAAATTATTTCCAAGTGTGACATCAGTTTGAACTTATTTATCTAGACTAGAAAATAGATTTAAATTAACAGTCATATGATTGCTATAGCCTGAGTCTAAGTACCATATGTCATTTGGACTTTCTTGGACAACATTGCATTCCAGTGGAGATGTGCATGCTAAGAACAGTGAGTTGTTCATAGTGTTGTTGTTACTTAACTGTGTTTGGCCTTGCTTTCCTTGGTCATACTGCTTCTTCCTACATTCATATGCGAAGTGTCCATACTTCTTACAGTAATGACATTGAATTTTTTATTTATCATAGCTTTGTCCACTTGGTTGACTGGGGATCTGATTCTGACCTCTACCAGCGACATGTGCAGGACTGCTGCTACAACCTCCTCTGAAATAACTTTTTCCTCTTCCTCTAGAGTGTTATATTCCTCTGCCTCTTCCATGACTTATGGATGACTATGTTGCGAATGCACCATCCAGTGATGTATCTGAACTGCTGATTCTATGTTCATGATTGAGTAATGAGGCTTGCAATTCATCAATGGTAAATGTGGACAGATCTTTGTTTTCCTCCAGGGTCACAACTAAAGATTCAAATTTCTTTGAAAGAACTCTAAGTATTTTTTCAACAACTCTTTGGTCACCTAGAGTTTCTCCATGAGAATTTATTTGATTAACTAGACCAATAACATGAGTATAGAATGAGTCTACTGACTATGTATCTTTCATTGACAGAGATTCAAAATCTCTTCTAAGAATTTGAATTTTTGCAGTTTTTACCTTGTTCAAACCTTGATAGGAAGTTTCCAGTGTCTCCCACGCTTCCTTTGCTGACTACGTTGTTGCTACTCTTGGGAGTATGGATTCATATGTCGCTTGATGTATGTGGAATAATGTCTTTCCATCTTTCTTCCTATGTTCCCTTAAGACATCCTTCTCAGCTTGTGTGAGATTGTTGTATGCTGCTAGATCTGCTGGTTCTGCATAACCATGCTGGACTATTTCCCATGCATCTTGATCTCTAAACAAAGCTTTCATAGTTAGAGACCAATATTCATATTTTTTACCAGAAAAGATTGGAGTTTGCAAATTACCAGAAGTGGAAGCCATTGCTCTTCCCTTATAGATAGAATTCTTACTGTCGGTAAACCAAGCTCTGTTACCAGATCAAGGGAAAAACACACTGCACACTCAATAAAAAATTAACTGCGCAGTAGATATTTCTTTTTATTATCAAACTTGGCGAAAACCCCAACTTTTAATTTCGCAGAGATTAACTTCCGAGAACTTGGATTCGCACAACTTGTCTTCACACCAAATTTTACTTTGCACTAAAATCACTTCGTAGTAAATTGACTTCACACTAAATTGACTTCGCACTTATGCGAAGCTTGCAATTATGCGGAAGTGAAACTTATGTCGAAGTTACTTGCGTTAAACCAGGACTTTTACTACCATGAAATATATATGGAAATCTTGATACAAATAACTATAGACTTATATATTACCGCACTTACAGAGACATGAGTTTTACTTCAATCTTTCACCATTTTTAGAGAGCTTGGGCTCTTAATACATTTCATGACCAATTTCTTCTTCTCCTTTCACAAGTGTGCACCAAGCCTTCTGACTAAGTGACATATCTGTGACTTCTGCGGACTGACAAAACGTCGACAGAACGGCCCTCTAACAATGTATGATCCTCTTGCTATTAAGAAATAAGTCTCGATAAAAAATAAAATTATATATAAATTTTCAAGTTATTAAATATTTCATTATTAACTTTTTGTAATCTTATTCTAAAAAATATTGCTATTACAAAAATACTCTTCAATACTATAATTCCAAATCCTCATATGGCACCAATAAAATTGTTCATGTTATTCTAATTTACTCCATACTCATGACAACGGATTAAATAAAAACAAATTTAATTAAGTTTATGTTAAGTACATCAAAATTTTCATATACTTTCCTTTTTAAAATTTGACTTCGTGCGTGAACCAAAGATTAATCAATCTTGAGCATTAAGATAACTTAATCATAATTTCAACCATGGTTCTTCGACATGTGAATGGCCGTTAAAATGTATCTTGCATGCTTCAACTATTTTGGGTGACCAAATTTTATATAAACATATTAATCTTATACTTCAAGGTTTTTTTTGCTTCTCATGCACCGAATTATTGCGACTGCGAAGGTCGGCAGGTAGGCCTCTAGACAATACTATAATTTAAGGCTGTAAGGCGGGTCTGCAACCTATATTTAAGACGGCTTTGAAATCTATTACAAAAGAAAAGGTTTAGAGTGCAAACCTGAATAATTTTTAAAATAAATAAATAAATATATATAAAAGACGTGTTCGATTAGGGATTTGATATATCTATTCAACTTTCATGTTAACACGTATATTTGGACGGTTATTAGATGTACAATCTATTTTATAAATTCTTTCGGTTGAAGCATTCTTCAGTGGAGAAGCAAACGTGTAGGGAGGTCGGTGCAGAGATAAACATATAAGACCCGTTCTTAATGATTACTAAGCTTACCATGTTATCAGACATCATAAAACTGTGATCGTAAGCTTCAAACAAAAACACCAATTCATGACCATCAGTATCAATACTTGTCATTAGATTGGGCGGGCACAAATAATCAAATTACTTAATACTGCTGTGTCAATCATAGTTTATTCGAAGAAAGACTTCCCTATGTGCAATGGTTTTCGGGTTTTCCAATTTTACTACTTTCTTTTTGGGTTACTTACAGAAGCTTAATGGGAGTGCTCGAGTGCATAATCTTTTTATGGTTTATGAACTTCTCTGTAAAAATTATAGAAGTAGAGTTGAATAAAGTTATTTAAAATTGCTATCAAACTTACCTGTGATTTATGGTATGTATTTAGTGGTATAGTGATAGATAGATTCAAGTTTTGGTATCAATCTTATTTAACACAATAAAAATCAATTTTTCCACTTTTATACATATATATATAGATAGAACGGTGTACTCTAATTGTTTTCTAAAAAATAACATGTTATATATTAGTTATGAAAATTGGGTAATTTGGGTGTTTAAAAAATAGCATGTTATATATTAGTTATGAAAATTGGGTAATTTGGATGCTATAGGAATATTATAGAGAAGATGACCAAATCCCAAAATATAGAATAAATAGATTATTTTTGTAGAAAACATAACTGACTACTAACAACTTAGTTAATTAACTTTACACCACTTTAGTATCATATTAACAGCTTAACTAATTAAGCTTACACTACTTTATTATCATATACTTAATTGTATAAAGAATAACCATCTATTTACAGTTCAGTATGGACCAATGTTATCCCATATGTAACTTATATGATAACAAAAATTAAATTAAATAAATTTATAAAGCAAAATGTGTGTGCTCGATACTAAATTCTTAAAGAAAAAAAAGTCAGAGCATATACATTTTCAGGGTTAAGATGTAAATTTGTTGTAAATTTATAAACAATTTGATGTGCAAAAGAAAAAAAATTTGATCTTATGTGTTTGATAAATAATAATATCTAAAAGTTTTTAATTAAAAAATTGAATATATAAAAAAAATAAAAATTAAAAAATTTACCCCATGATAAATAAAGATATATAACTATTTTAAAATTAAAAATTTACACCTGACAAATTTAATCCAGATCCTAGTTTAAGAAATGTAAGCTTTACTTTAACGATCTCAACCCATACATAATTTGTCATGCATGATTCACAGATTACAGGTTGATTATCATGCATTATTCACAGATTACAGGTTGACTAGAAGAAGGTTCGTTAGAATTTATGTGAATAATTATATGAAAGATGAGCAATGGCCAACTGGCTGTGGGTCCCACAACTCCTGGCAGATAGGCTGAGAGCGTTTGTTCTATTCCCCTAATCTCTGTATTTATATCTCTGTATTCCATCTCATTATATACAACGATTCATTCTCGGTGTTCTCAATTGGTATTACTGCAATTCAGAAATCTTTTATGGGTAATATCGATGATTCATAAGCCTCGGCATTGGCTGAATCAGCCGAAACTGCTGAGAAATCAGCAATGGAAACTATTGCCAACGACGAAGTTTCTACATATGAAAACAAAGCTGCAGATAATCTTGATTCAGCTATGGAAACCGTTCATGATCCGAGCATCGAAGCATCTGAAAAGAGCGAGAGTTGCCAAGCCAAGTTCATCAATGTCAAACAGGCTAGCCCTGTACTAGAGTCCGGAGAAGCGTCATTAACCGATCGATCTATGGAAAATTCTTCCACTGCTCTATCTACGGTAATGATCAGGATTTGAAAAGTCAGATGCAATACTCAATTTATTAAGTAGTTTATTGATAAATCATGCTGGGACGATTAAGATAAATCATGGATAGTTTATTGATATATCATTGCTTAATTGTGATTTTTTCTGATTCATTTTGGATGACGAAACTTATGTATTTATTTCTAAATCTATGTGTGTGCAGGAATCGGAGTCGGACTCAGAGTCCCACGAAGATTCCCTATTCTTACCTCTCTCTATCCGTTCCCTATCCTTCCCTCTCTACATTCTTGCATGGTTTAGCAATTTGTGTAGCAAAAAAAGTTTCATGTTTTCCACTAAAGCGCAGGCACCTAAAGCACTGCAGGTGAACCCTAACACTGTGAATCATGACCTAGCAGATGGCGCTAAAGCTCAGGCACCTGAAGAATTAGAGGTGAGCACTTATGGTGTAAATGAGGACCTACAAAGTGCTTCTTCCATGGCCGTTGAAAATGCCATGAAAGAGTCCTTGGATGTGAGCACTAGTGCTATAGAGCAAGACGCCCTGGCAGATGCAGATGACCAGATTGAGGACGCTGATAAAGTCTTTGAAAATCCCATGACAGAGTCCTTGCATGTGAGCACTAATGCCGTAGAGCAAGATGACCTAGCTGCAACTGCATATCACAATACCAATGACACAGCTGGTAAGGATGTTGAAGGCGCAGAGAAGAAGAATATCAACGAAGCTCCTAGCCTTCAAGTGGGTAGAGTGGAGGAATCTGTTGGAAGATATACGAGGGCCATCAAATCTCAAGTGCTTAGTACAGTGGAGGATTCAGTTGGATCAGAAGCTAGGAGAGCCTTTAAATATCAGATGAATGGAGTTGAGGAGGCAAGATCATTTAAATATCAAGCGAGTACAGAGGAGGTTTCAGTTGGAGAAGCTACAAGCGCATATAGATCTAAGGTAGAGGCATTGAAAATTAAATTTGAGTCCTTTCGGATCTAGGCCTTTTTTCTAAGAAAATATTGCTGCGCCTGGGGCACATATAATTCCGAAGGTTTTTGTATGTCATCCCAATCAATTTTTTTTTGTGTGTGCTGGAGTTTTCATTTTCATTAGACATCCCTAGCTTGTCCAGGTAAGAAGTATATATTGTTGAAAAAAAATTGAACAATTATATATAAACGGATTCAGTAATATGAAGATGGTGTGGTAAGGTTCTATTTTGTAAATAGTATTCTATGAAGTTTAATCTCCCACGTAATGTTGTATCATTATTATTATTCCATGAATGTTTGCGTTGTAATCTCCCTTGTGTTAGTTGTATCATTACGTCATCACGTACAGGAAAACGATATGAGGTTATAATCTTAATACAGAAAAAAGAAATGAAATTTTAATGGAATGCTAGGTTAATCTTGATTAAGTCTCTAATCTTCATATACAAGATACACTAATTCAATCTTCATTTACCTTGAGCATCTTAGTACATATGTTGATAATTATCATCGTTTTATTTTCTTTAAAAAAATAAAAAATTAAGCAAATGTCCTTGGCATTTATGCTTATTAAAATTGTTTTTACTATATAAATACATTTTTATACAAAGATTATTATCTAATATTGATGGAAAGAAATGCTATATTGCTACAAATAAACTCTAACATACCATGATTTTTTTAACTTATTACCAAGTTTCAAATGTAGGAAACTTTTTTAAGATTGGTAGAGAAAGCATCTAACCAAAACAACATGCTTCACTTAACTTCGAAAGGATATTTCTTTAAATAATTGGTAGAGAGAGCCTGACATATAGCCTTCCAAATTTCTTTTAAATAGTTTTTCCTCTACAATGAATCAAAACTTCTTCAACCTCATTGGTGATTTATTCACTCTACTTCAACATTTTGGTATATTTAAACTCTTCCTTGCATTTACTTGGATTTAACTATCTGAATAAACTTTTAACATGTTCTCGTATCTTTAATAAAATGATAGGATATAATGATATAAACTTTAACATCCAAAAATGCACTTATGATGCAAGTGTTGTCCAATGATGCACATAGATTCATGGAGGATGTTATTGGGAGAATTCAATTGGAGGAGAGATGAGGTGGAGTTCATGGGAGAGTCTCTAGCTCTAAAGTGTGTATCATTAAAAGAGAGCTAGAAAAGATGAAAGAAGACTACTTGCAGATGTTCATGGATAGAGACATGGTTCTCAAATTTGTTGAAGACAAAGCAGCAGTAGAAGGAGATCAATTTCATATGGAATTGGGAGATTCTCTTCCCTAGTAATGTGATGTGTGTGGCTCGTTGCACACATGTTGCACTGGAGGAGCCTCATGTGCAAGGTGAGCATGAGGAATGTTCAGTGATGCAAGTGCATGATGGTAGCATTGATATGGAGATTGGTTGCACAGCACTTGTTTCACACTTGGAGGATTATGTGCTTTCTCTATATGAGGAAGTCTCATCTATGGAGGATGTACCTGAATGCATTCCACTTGGACCATGCAGTGCAGTATTTCTATCTGTCCATCTATGGATAGATGTATTTTAGAGATGAGGACTTCTAGAGGTGAGAAAACATTTTATGATTTGATCCAGATTTTATGAGCAGAATGAAATGAATACAAATTATTATCAAATGCTTAACACAAAATAACAAAGATATAGTAAAACTGGTTTTCTATTCAATAAGGAAATAAGCTAAAACTATAAAATGCAACGGAAAACAAGCTTGTTAGAATGGTGGTGGCTTATCTCTGAGAAAAGATGTGACGGCTGCGCTCATTTCGCAAGAAGATGGTTACAATGAGGCTCTAAAGGCCTTTTACAATAAATAGGAATGTCAAAAGCCCTCGACATCCAAAAACCTAACCCTAGGAGATGAAGCGCCAAAAGTCATGTGGGCCCCGTTTGGGTAAGTTAGTACATCAACTTCCCGGGGTCGTAACTTTTGCATACGATCTCCGTTTGGGGCGCTCGGTAGCCCGTTGGAAAGGTCTATCCAAGATTTACAACTTGCTAGTGGGGCCAAATGTATGCCAAGGGCAACCATTTGGCCCCCCAAATCGCCAAAAAAGGTCGTTTAGGGCCTCAAAACGGCCCAGGAAGTTCAGGACCCAAAAAACTGCTAAAAATAGTACATTACTAAAATTGCGAGAAAACTTTTTTGAGCCAGTTGGAAAGGTGGGTGGCCACCGATATCCACCTATCTCATGATTCCATTGACATCGAGCTCACAATGCTAAGTTAGATTACCAGCAGCCTATGCATATTTGGCTGCCATTTGATGCCATTCATCTACACATAGATTAGGTTGAAGAAAGTTGCATGGCACACATGGAGACACCTTGCTGAAAGAGTTTTGCTCATGCTATGTGGAAGACAGCTATGCAAGCAAGTTTCCATGAAGAAATTTGCATGCAGCATGTTGAGGCATTAGCCTTTCATAACAAAGATCTCAGCTTGCCTCTATAGAGGAAATTCCCATATTTGGATGAGGCATACATGTACATTCTTGTTGGATTAGGCAACAATGGAGACCATGCATCTATTGTTTCAATGGATGATCTTTATAGGGAGTGGAAACTGACCTACTTTCCTTCACTCCTAGCACTTAAGTATGTGATAGGAAATTTTGGTTTGATGGAGGGACCCTTTTTATTGAAGCTTCATGATAAGCAAGTGACACATGTGTCTTCTTTTTAACTTGATTTTGATCACTGGGACACACCATTGGTCCTCCTTCAGTATGGTGAGAAGTAGTGGCATTTACTAGCACCACTTGATAGTTGTCTCATGCACAACAGTGCAAGAGAGTTCCACTTGAGCTATTGGGGTGGAATATGTGATTGCATTGTGAGCCATGGGATTTTAGTGTTGTTTGCACATGAGGAGTTTGACATTTTATTGGGAAGGCTCATTGAATTGATGAATTGTTTTCATGTACCCAATTAAATGGTTTTCAGATAAATAATTAAGTCGACCTACCCAATTCCTAAGGGTTATGTGTAAGAATTAAAATATTGACATTTAACGCCAAGGTCTATAGTTTCTCATGAAAATTCAATATCCTAAATTGATGATGGAAGAATAGGAGAATAAATTATGGAATAAATGTTAAATGATCCAAAATGAAGCGGCATTAGGTCCTAGCTGGACTTGGGGGCGCATAAGTGGACATGTGGGGTCCACATGAGAGAATATTCATCCTTTAAACATGGAGCCATCCCCAAATTTGAGTTGGAAGGGAAGCGGTAAAATTCATGAAGGAAGAGGAAGAGTCATAGGGCTAAAAATAGGCAATGACAGATTATATGACAACTATGACAAGCATTATGACACTTATGACAGATTCTATGACAACTATGACAAGCATTATGACACTTATGACAGATTCTATGACACCTATGACACTTATGATAGATTCTACAACATCTATGACAATTTAAGAGCTGAAAATAGACCAAGAGGGCGCATGAGAGGAGTTACACATCTCCAAAGCATCCAAAATATTCCTTAATTCGAATTCATGGAGGAGTTGGAGACAAAAGATGAGCCAAGTGTCATGTGGGGCCAATGAAGGGTCATAACTCCGACTAATTCGAATTTCATGAGTAATTAGGAGATAATTTGAGTTCTAAGGAGGTAAAGGAGTCAACTAAAGTTATTAAAAGGAGGCCAAGTCTAAATGGAGTAGCTTTTGATCATTTTTTATTTGCATCTTTGCAATTTGGATAGCTTCAAGCTTGTCCTTGTACGGTGGATTTTCATCCTCACTGCCTTAGTACCAATTTTGAGGGTACAAGATTCCCATCCAAGTTGGTTGATGGAGAGGCCATTCAGAACTCTCAACAGAGCTTCATGGAGATTTTTTGATGCAGTTTCAACCCCCATCTGAGTTCAAGTTCATATTCTATCTTCATTCTCTACTATCATTCTCCTATCTTTCTCTCAATGTTCATGTAAAGTGAGATAGCACACTCTTTGTTGCATATAGATAATGTGTTGAAATATTGTAACTTCAAAGAATATTATATTTGTACTTTATTATTCCGGAGATGTTTCATTCCTCCGATGGGACTTTGTTATGTATCCGGAGATGTTTATTCCTCCAAGAGATTGTGGTAACTAGGGTTATTAGATCTCCCATGTGAGTTCAGCCCTGAGTTAGTTATTTGAGGGTTATCAGACTCTCCTCGGAGAGGTCGGCCCCATAGGATAAAAAGTTAGTCGGGAAACAAGTATAAGTAGAGGAGGTTGTTCCTCACTTATCTCATTCATTCATCCACTTGGGAGTAGCGCACAAGTGAGAGAGAGGTCTGCACAGGAGGAGAAGGAGCTCTAGTCTTGGACTACATCTTGTATTTGGTTGATTATATATATTAAGGAAAGCTTTGTTGGGTTTTCTACCCCATGAGGGTTTCACAGGGTAAATATTTGTCTATCTTGTGATTGTGTTTCTTTCAGTGATCTTTCTAGTCAAATTAGGCTAAACTTAACATGGTATCAAAGCTAGCCTGAATAGGACATCTTTCACAAGGTGAAAATACCTTTCTCTCCTCCTCCGGTAAAAATTAGGGTTTCTGCAAAAGTTGGAATTTTTGGATTCTGATTACATGGGTGGATAGCCCTCCTCAAAATCGAATTTTTGAGCCCTAGATCGAGATTTTTGGTTGGGTATAACTCCGGTAAATTCAAACCCTAGTTTGACCAAAAGTGCAGAAAACCAGAGAACCAGAAAAGTTGCACACCTGTGCACCAGTGAACCAGAAAAGCTGCAAACCTGTGCACCAGAAAACCAGAAAACCAGAAATTCTGTTGCAGATCTGGAAGGTGAAAAGTTGAAGTTTCCAGAAGCAAAACACACCAAAACTTTCAACTCAATCAAGCACATCTCCTAGTAAGTGTTATTCTATCTCTTAAGAAACTTCAATCTCTTTGACCCCTGGATAAGATGGCTCCAAGCACTAAGCTTCAAGGAAAGCTAGAGGGTATATAAAATTTTCGGGCATGGAAATATAGAATTGGTCTCATTCTTGAAGAGAATGATCTGGCCAAATATATCAAGGATGAGATTGTAGAACCTGAAGAAGATGAATCCAAAGGGAAGCATAGAAAGGATTTAATTAGGGCAAAGAGAATCATTGTTGATTCTATCAAAGACCACTTGATTCCCCAAGTGGAATCTAAGAAGACTCCAAAGGAAATGTATGATGCCCTTTCCAGAATGTATGAAGGAAAGAACATCAATAGGAAGATGAACCTGAGAGCTCAACTGAAAAGCACCAAGATGAATAAAGGAGAAACTGTTCAAGATTATTTATCAAGGGTTTCCCAGTTCAAGGAACAACTAGATACTATTGGAGATACCCTTGATGAAGATGAGCTAGTCATGACTGCTCTAAATGGTCTCACTATATCTTGGGAGTCTTTCATCCAAACTATGTGTGCCAGAAAAGAAAGTATGAATTTTGATGTGGTGTGGGAGGATTGCATTCAAGAAGAAGCTAGGGTTTCCAACAGAGAATCCTTGCTCAAGGAAGATGACCAAACCTTGTCCACCCACACCAAGATAAGAAGGAATCAATCCCACTTCAAGAAGGATAGTCACAAGGAGTTTCATCTTCCTCAAAGATTTCAAAAGAGAAGAGGAACTAATCAAAGAAGAGATTACTCCTCATTCCAATGTTTTACTTGTCACAAAATAGGACACATTGCTAAGGATTGTCCTCTAAAGAAGAAAAAGGGTTTTCGCCACAAAAGACATCAAGCTCATCTAGCAGAAGATGATAGTGAAGAAGAAGAGGAGGAAAGGCCTCAAAAGAAAAGATCTAAAGTAGAGGAAGAAGAAGATGTAGAAGAGTATGTTTTGTTCTCTGCACTCTCTGGGGCAGTAACACCTGGAGAAGATACATGGCTCATTGATAGTGGTGCTTCAAATCACATGACAGGTCAAAAGAAGACTCTTTCAAAACTTTAAGAAAAGACTTCTCCACAGAAGGTATCCCTTGGAGATGACTATCAATATCCCATCAAGGGAGTTAGTGAAGCAAGTTACAAGCTTGATTCTGGAACCCCATTGAAGATGAAAGACATCTTATATGTACCAGGTTTGAAGAAGAACTTACTCTCTATCTCTGCTTTGGATAAGAAAGGCTTTAGGGTTGCATTCATAGATGGACAAGTACTAATGTGGCCCAAAGGAAAATCAATTGAGGAAGCAATTGTTATTGGTGAAGAGGAAGCAGGTCTATACAAACTCAAGGGCCATCCAGAAGCTGCCCTTGTACATGAAGCCACTAGCCCAAATGAGCTATGGCATAGGAGGCTTGCTCACATTAACTACAAAGCACTACCTCATGTGAGCAAGGTAGTTATAGGACTTCCATACTTAAAGATTGATCATGATGGCACATGCAAAGGATGTTCAAAAGGGAAGAATATCAAGAACCCATTTCCAAAGAGTGAAACAAAAACTAAGGGTACCTTGGAATTAATTCATTCAGATGTATGTGGACCAATGCCCTCCACATCTTTGAGTGGATATGAATACTATCTTACATTTATTGATGACTATTCAAGAAAGACTTGGATATACTTTCTAAAAGGAAAGAATGAAGTCTTTGGAAAGTTCAAGGAGTTCAAATCCTTGATAGAAAATCATTCAGAAAAGAAGATCAAAATACTCAAAACAGATAATGGTGGAGAATATACTTCAAAGGATTTTGAAGACTTTGGTAAAGAAGCTGGAATCAAGAGGAAACTAACCACACCCTACAATCCTCAACAAAATGGTGTTGCAGAAAGAAAGAATAGAACTATTATGGAAGCAATAAAGACTATGATACATGATCAAGACCTACCTATGTACCTATGGGATGAAGCAACTAGGAAAGCAGTCTATGTGCAGAATAGACTATCTCATAGTGCTCTTGATTTCAAAACTCCAGAAGAAGTGTTCACAGGAAAGAGACCTGAGGTAATTCACCTCAAGATATTTGGATGCCCAGTATACATTCACATTCCAAAAGAAAAGAGGACCAAGCTAGATCCCTCTGGAAAGAAGGGAATTTTTGTTGGATATCGTGAAGCATCCAATGCATTCAGCATTTACATCCCAAGTTTCCATCATATGGAAATAAGTAGGGATGTGACATTTGATGAAGAAGCAGCTCTCAAGAGATCTAGGAAGTGCCAGTATGAAGAATTATATGAATAATATGCACCTTCCAGAACTGTAGAGGGTATACCCAACCCTGAAGTTGTAACACCAGAAGACCATGACATGTTAGAACCACAAGAACCCCCTATCACAAACATATCAAGAAAGAGAAAGTCAGCATGGGAAAGAGACATTATTCTAGGAGCATAAAAGTATGGAGCTCCTGAAGGCTCCACCAGAGTGAGCAGGAAACCAAAGTCAATTTCCAACTATATGGCCTTGATGTGTGATCTAGTAGATCAAGAACCCACTAGTTATGAAGAAGCATATCATAAGAAAGAGTGGGTAGAGGCAATGACTGAGGAGTACCAGTCAATAATGAAGAATGATGTTTGGGATATAGTTCCCAAACCAAAAGACAAAAGTGTGGTATCCTCCAAATGGATATACAAAATAAAGCATGCTGCGGATGGTAGCATTGAAAAATATAAGGCAAGGTTTGTAGCCATAGGATTCTCTCAGAAAGAGGGAATTGACTATGAAGAAACATCTGCACCAATTGCTAGGTACACTTCCATTAGAACCATCATGGCACTTGCATCCATGATGAAGTGGGAATTACACCAGATGGATGTAAAGATAGCTTTCCTGAATGGTGTGATTGAGGAAGAAGTGTACATAGAACAACCACAAGGATTTGAGGTGGAAGATGGAAGAACACATGTGTGCAAACTAAAGAAGGCCTTGTATGTATTGAAGCAAGCTCTCAGAGCTTGGTATGGAAGAATTGACAGTTTCTTGACAAGCTTGGGCTTTACCAAAAGTAAAGTTGATCCTAATATTTATCTCAAGGTTATGAATGATGAACCTATCATATTGTTGCTATATGTGGATGATCTATTTCTGACTGGAAATGAGAAATAGATTATCGAGTGCAAGAAGAAGCTCTCTTCAGAATTTGAGATGAATTATCTCGGATTGATGCACTACTTCCTAGGTCTAGAAGTGTGGCAAGGCCCAAAAGGAATCTTTCTCAACCAGGGTAAGTATGCTATGGAAATCTTGAAAATATTCGATATGTTGGAATGCAAAGCCATGGCCACTCCCATGGATTCCAACTTAAAGTTGTTAGCTAATTACTCTTCAGAGTTAGTGGATGTGACTCTGTACAGACAAATTATTGGGTCATTAATGTATCTAACAAATACTAGGCCAGATGCGGTGAACACCCTAAGTCAGTATCTAGTGGAACCTAGATGAGTTCACCTGATAGCTGCAAAGCATGTGGTGAGGTACCTAAAAGGTACGATATATTTTGGTCTATGTTATCATGGGGATCATGAATTCAGATTGTATGGCTACACAGATGTTGATTGGGTAGGAAGTGTATCAGACAGGAAGAGTACATCGGGTGGATGTTATTGTCTAGGATCTACCATGATCTCATGGTATAGCAGGAAGCAGTCTAGTGTGGCTCTCATCACAGCTGAAGCAGAATATATAGTTGCTTGCTCTGCTAGTTGTGAAGCGGTATGGCTTCGGAAGTTGTTATCAGATTTGTTTGACTTAGAGATGGACCCCACTGTGCCCCTGTGTGACAACCAGAGTTGTATCAAGATGATAGAGAATACAGTGTTCCATGATAAGTCAAAGCACATAGAGATCCAGTATTTCTATATATGGGATATGGTACAGAAAGGAGTTAGTAAGCTTGAGTATGTAAGCACTGACGAACAAGTTGCTGATATATTGACCAAACCTATGTCTCGAGTAAAGTTTGAGTATTTCTGAGACAAGCTTGGTGTTGTTCAGAAGGACCCTCCTCGAAAGGGGGAGTGATATGATCGATGATGATATTTGGATACTGGTATCGATGATGAGATTTCCTGTATTGATGGTAAGGTCAATAATAAGTATACTTGTATTGATGAGGATATTGTATCGATGATGAGGATATTGTATCAATGATATGGATACTTATATCGATGATTAGGTTACCTGTTCCAACGATGAGGTTGATGATGAGGATTACCTATTCCGACGATGAGGTCGATGTAGTGGTACTTAGACTTTGTCTAAGAGGACTATTGGGATTGCATCATCCTTGGACTCATGTCCTAAAGTGATAGGGATTGATCATCCCGTGAGTGGATCAGGATTGCATCATCCTTGGACTCATGTCCTAAAGTGATAGGGATTGATCATCCCGTAAGTGGATCAGGATTGCATCGTCCTTGGACTCATGTCCTAAAGTGATAAGGACTAATCATCTTGTAAGCTGATTCGGGATTGCATCATCCCTAGACATGGTGAGATGTCTTAAATTGATAAGGACTAATCATCCTGTAAGCTGATTCGGGATTGCATTGTCCCTAGACATAGTGAGATGTCTTAAAGTGATAAGGACAAATCATCTTGTAAGCTGATTCGGGATTGCATCGTCCCTAGACATAGTGAGATGTCTTAAAGTGATAAGGACTAATCATCATGTAAGCTGATTCAGGATTGCATCGTCCCTAAACATGGTGAGATGTCTTAAAGTGATAAGTTCTAATCATCTTGTAAGTCGATTCAGGATTGCATCGTCCCTAGACATGGTGAGATGTCTTAAAGTGATAAGGACTAATCATCCTGTAAGTTTATTTAGGATTGCATCGTCCCTAGACATGGTGAGGTGTCTTAAAAGGATAAGGATTAATCATCCTGTAAGTTGATCTGGATTGCATCATCCATAGACATGAGAGATGTCTTAAATTGAGAGGGATTGATCATCCCGTAAGCAAATCAGGATTGTATCATCCTTGGACCTATGTCCTAAAGTGAGAGGGATTGATCATCCCGTAATAGGATCTTGTGCATTGCAGAGTATGTTGTTATGTTGATGCTATTGATTGAGAGGATCCAGATGATCTAGATGATGATGATGTTGATCGTGATGATCTAGATGATGATGTTGTTGATCGTGATGATCTAGATGACGATGTTGTTGATCGTGATGATCTAGATGACGATGTTGTTGATCGTGATGGTCTAGATGACGTTACTACTGATCATGATGGTCTAGATGACGATGCTGTTGATCATGATGTTCTAGATGACGATGATGTTGATCGAGAGATCCAGATGATGAGAATTATGATCGAGGGATCCCGATGATGATGTTGATCAATAGATCCAGATGATGAGGTTGTTGATTGATGATGATGATGTTGTAGCTGATCAAGTGCTGTAGAAGATGAAGACTCAATACTGACGATGCTGATGTTCCAGTATTGATTATGTTCCAGTAACTGAATGAGTTATTGATGATGATGTATAAATAAATCTTCCAATTATTTATAGATGTATCATGTATCATGTAGTCGATGACTCCTTGCTCCTGCAGATGTTGTTATAATATCCTTCTCGTTAAGGGGGAGTGTTGAAATATTGTAACTTCAAAGAATATTATATTTGTACTTTATTATTCCGGAGATGTTTCATTCCTCCGATGGGACTTTGTTATGTATCCAGAGATGTTTATTCCTCCAAGAGATTGTGGTAACTAGGGTTATTAGATCTCCCATGTGAGGTCGGTCGTGAGTTAGTTATTTGAGGGTTATGAGACTCTCCTGGGAGAGGTTGGCCCCATAGGGTAAAAATTCAGTCAGGAAACAAGTATAAGTAAAAGAGGTTTTTCCTCACTTATCTCATTCATTCATCCACTTGGAAGCAGCACACAAGTGAGAGAGAGGTCTGCATAGGAGGAGAAGGAGCTCTAGTCTTGGACTACATCTTGTATTTGGTTGATTATCTATATTGAGGAAAGCTTTGTTGGGTTTTCTACCCCATGAGGGTTTCCCAGGGTAAATATTTGTCTATCTTGTGATTGTGTTTCTTTCAGTGATCTTGCTAGTCAAATTAGGCTAAACTTAACATGGTATCTTGTGATTGTGTTTCTTTCAGTGATCCTCCCTTCCTTAGTGTCAATTTCGAGGGTGCAAGATTCCCATACAAGTTGGTTGATGGAGAGGATATTTAGACCTATCAACATAGATTAATGGAGATGTTTTGATGCAGGTTCAACCCCCATATGATTTCAAGTTCATATTCTCTCTTCCTTCACTACTATCATTCTCCTATCTTTCTCTCAATGTTCATGTAAAGTGAGATAGCGCATTCTTTGTTGCATATAGATAATGGAAGGTTTTTGTTTCGACCTTATGAACTTGTTAATGGATTCATAAATATTTAATGGATAGATCATGAGAGACACATCTTGAAATACCAAGCACTTCATGTACTATTTCTCCAAGTAACATTTATATTCGAGCTACTTTCCTCTTTCTCTCAATGTCATGTAAAAGTGCGATGGCACACTTCTTATTGCATCTAGATAATGGAGGATTGCTATTTAGACCCTATGGACATGTTAGTTTCAGCATAAATCTATAGTATACATATCATGAGAGCCACAACTCGAAATCCCTTGGACCATATAAGAAAACTCAAGAAAAAACAACCATTTTGAGCCATTGCTCCTTTGTATACATTTATGAAACTTTGAGCATTTATATATCATTTTTGCACCAGACTTATTCTGAGTTTTTTTATCTTTTTCAGAATCCTATTATTTACTGTACATTAGACATAAATGTTATGCAGACCCATTTTTTCATTTTCTTAGAATTCCATGTAAAAATCTCTGCATATTGCTCACAATTTCCAAGCAATGAATTTTTTTTGTAACCTTATGTTTTAAGAGTGCCTTAGCAAGCTATAAATCTGAATAAATGCTGCACCTAGGTTTTTTTGGAGGTCCTTGATATGATCCAAGTGTCTATTCTGAAAGTTGGGAGGTTCGTAAAGAATTTGGGAATCCAAAAGAGTCATCTACCCTTGGTGGTTTTAACATCGATTTTCCTAGTATTTTTTCCTTTCATTATCCAGTTGTAAATGCACGTTGCTGAAATATTTAGAAAGTGTCCAAGCATCTAATAGCTACATTAGTGTGTCCTAATACAGCTCAATCCACTCTAGACATAATTTGAAACCATTTGGGATCATTTGGGACAGTTTGGAGTTTCACTAGTCCAAGATTCAAAAATTGGCCAAATTGGGTTAATTTTCAAATTGGGGTTATTGCAGTGGTATCAGAGCATGGTCCTTGCACCTGTTCATTAATATCATACATTGAAGAATAATTTTCATCCATTTCTTACTATTATGATGCATCCTATGAGTACAATTCTTATGAGCAGTATGAAGATGATTGTGAGCAATATGAATAAGAATGTGAATGGTATGAGGAAGAGGTGCCATCATGCATCACTTCTTACAATTTCATAAGGAATGCATAGATTCTGACATTGAAGATATATGTTTTGTAGAAGACTTAGACAGTAGCACTGATTTTGATTTGGTGCAATTTACAAGATTGGGACATTCCTGCCAATGTATGGATAAAGGTAATTGCAATTGCTCCATGGAAGATGAATCTTTGACTTCAAGTCCAAATGAATCTGAAGATGAAAGGTTTCCAGCATGGTGGACTACCCTCTTCCAAATAAAAACCACCAATAACTTTAAATCCTTTTCTTCCTACTAATCTCACTAAAGTAAAACCATTGCACCCATCATCAAATCTCTCGGGAAAAGCTAGATTATGCCAGCATCCATCCTGTGATCTAACCTATGATGAATATGTATGTGCTGAACCACCAAAGGATAATTCTATGAACGAATTACAAAGAATGAGAGCAACGTGCAAAACCTTTCCCCAACAATATCAGGCATATCTTGATATGTATTAGGGAGATACAAAAAAGGCCATTCCTTTTGAAGACTTTGTTGATTGGGTGTTTGAAAATAAGCCCAAAAATGAAGATGTGGAGTTAGTGAAGAAATGTATATTCCCTTCTTGCAAAATACCTTGGAGAGCAACTCATATATGTTTGAGTGAAGAGGAGCAAAATGAGGAGACCCATGAGCCACCTAGTTCTGAAAGTGGTGAAGTAGAAGAAGCATTACATGAGAGGATCGAAAGTCACTCCCAATTAACTCTGAAAAATATGAAGAAACATCACATGAGCATGAAGAAGATTCCATTGAAAATATTGAAGATCATTCTAAGACACACTCAACTTTGGACATGAATCAAAGAGAATCTATTGATGGATGCTTCAACTATGAAGGAGTACCTAATAATGAGTGCTCACACCTCTATGTTGGTGACATATATATCACTTTTAAAAGTGTTGCTGCAAGCCAAAGTTCCATTAAGCATGAAAATGAAGGCCTTGTAGTAGTTGAAGAAGAACCAATATCAACTTCCCCATCACCACTTGAGCTTAATGAAGTTGGTCCAAGTAGAGAGTACAAAGAAGAGCAGGTCCCTCTACAAGAGCCTCTTTTTCTTGAAGGGTCATCAAAGATGAATGAAAAGAAGATCCAAGAGACCCTTGGCATACTCCATGACACTCAAACATTGGTGTCAAATTCTTGTTGGATAGTTTCTTCATTGAAGGATCCATCCTTCCTTGAAGACATGGAGAAGATTCAAAGAGAAATGTGCAACATAAAAGGTAATGTCATGTCTTTGATTTTTGATAGAAACAATTTGGTTAATCTTAATGAATGGTTATATTGAGCATACTTGAAGAGTAATGAGTATATTCATAAGCTCAAAATGAAAAATGAGCAACTTCTTGATAGGTTGCAAGATACGTGTTTTTCCTCCTATGTTTCAAATTGTCAAATGGTAGATTGCTTGGAGGGTTATCATGACATGATGGATCATGAGAAACATGGAAAATTGCATGTGCTTGATGTGTTTGAATATTATCTTGATGAGATCCAAGCACTTGTTGTGGTGGAAGAGGAACTTGAGTTGCCTCTTGGAAATGGTTACACACTTTTTGAAGAAGTGTCTGATTCCACTACCTTGGAACCAACCTATGAGAAAAGTTTTTCACTTTTGATGGAGGTTCCTGATACTACCCTTATGGAGCCTTTACATGATGACACTTTTGAATTTTATGATCATTTGGGTAAGTTGGTTCATTCTCCTACATCCTACACTTCCATATTTTGCAACATTCATACTAATGAAGTATGGTTGAGAGGTTTCTTTTTTAAGGTGCCACATGAGGAGTATAAAAAACCTATCTCCCCTTTTGAGGATGACATGACTAGAGAATTTTATTCTTTACATTTGCAGAAGCATCCTTTTTTACTTTATGATGGGACACATCTACATGGATGCACCTACGATGCTCACTTGAGTCACTTGAAGACTCATGATTTTCCTTGCTCCTTGCTTAGTTCAATTGATGTTGGAGGAACTTCATCCAATACTTGGGTGAAGAGATGTATGATTGGAGCACATTTTTACTGGTAGAAACATACTTTGTCATTTCTTGATGATACACATATCCATGGATGCATAAATGGTACTTCTGTGAGCCCCTTAAAGGCTCGTTGTTTTCTTTGCTCACTAATTGCTTCAAATTTTAGTGGAGGTTCTCCATTCACTTCTTGGATGAAAGAACACATGGTTGATTATTTTGTTACATCTTACATTCTTTTGGAGAAGCATGGACATATTTTCTTATGGGATGATTCATACTCTTTTGGTGATGAGACATGGGACTTTCACCCTTGTCCTTTGAGCTTCAATGGTCTCACTCTTGATTCTTGTGTGCATTTGCACAAGAAGACTATCTAGTTGATTGGGGCAGACTTGTTTGCATTCAACCTCACTTTTAGGATATGCATTTCATGATGGAGAGTCTCTCTTGGTCTCGACCCAACCTTGAATAAGTTCATATTTTGATGCAGGGGCCCTCAAGGTTTCAATTATGCATTGGAAATGTTGAAGTTCCAGTGTGGTGGTATGATCTTTACATACTTCCTTGCATTTTTCATAGTGATGAATTTTTATTGTTGTTACTGATGTTTGGAAATATGCAGATGAGACAATGGGATCTTGTCATTCTTTGGAATGTTATTTTTCCACATGTGACACTGCCACTCAAATATTTGCAACTAAGGCAGTGGGATCTGGGAAATATTTTTATTGCAAGTTTTTGTGGTAGAGAATGCCTATCTTTTGGAATGCAATACAAGCAATGGGATCCTGGTGTTGCTTTGTTTCATCTCACTTGGAGCAACAGTTCAATTATTGGTTTGAGAGAGAAATCCAACCTTCAGTTGTTTGAGTTCATCTTTGCAGAGCAATGTTCCAGTTTCCTACGTGGGAGACCTTTTGAGAGATGGATTCAATCTTCACATGCTTGGTGTTCATGGAATTTCATACTAGAAATTTCACACCATGCATGTATCAGGATCATTTGGGACCCTGGGATAATTTTTGGTCTCATTGGTTTCAAATTTTGTGGGAAACAAGTAGTATGGGAGATTGAGTCACCACTTGATAAGGTGATTGTAATCAGAGTAGTGCAACAGCAAGCATGGTGGTTCCTCTCTAAAATTTTCATGGAATATTGAAGACACAAAGTTGGGAAAATCAATGGCAACTTCAAAGAATTATACAGTGAGAAAAAGGGTTGAAAGTTCAGAAATGGTTTCCAAAATATGAAAGAGCACATGAGTGCCACTACTCAGAATTTTGGAAGGAAAGTTTTGGAAAGAAAGTAGGTTCTTCAACATCCATGTTTGAAATTGCTTGAGGACAAGAAATATTGGGTGGGGAGAACTGTCATGTCCCCAATTAAATGGTTTTCAGATAAATAATTAAGTTTTCCTACCCAATTCCTAAGGGTTATGTGGAAGAATTAAACTATTGACATTTAACCCCAAGGTCTATAGTTTCTCATGAAAATTCAATATCCTAAATTGATGATGGAAGAATAGGCCAATAAATTATGGAATAAATGTTAAATGCTCCAAAATGAAGTGGCATTAGGTCCTAGTTGGACTTGGGGCGCATAAGTAGACATGTGGGGTCCACATGAGAGAATGTTCTTTCTTTAAACATGGATCCATCCCCAAATTCGAGTTGGAATGGAAGAGGTAATATTCATGAAGGAATAGGAAGAGTCATAGGGAAAAAAATAGTCAATGACAGATTCTATGACAACTATGACAAGCATTATGACACTTATGACAGATTATATGGCACCTATGACACTTATGAAAGATTCTATTACATTTATGACAATGTAAGAGCTAAAAATAGACCAAGACGGTGCATGAGAGGAGTTATGTATCTTGAAAGCATCCAAAATATTTCCCAATTCGAATTCATGGGGGAGTTGGAGACAAAAGATGATCCAAGTGTCATGTGGGGCCAATGAAGGGTCAAAACTCCCACTAATTCGAATTTCACGAGTAATTAGGAGATAATTTGAGTTCTAAGGAGGTAAATGAGTCAACTAAAGTTATTAAAAGGATTCAAAGTCGAAATGGAGCAGCTTTTGATCATTTTTTATTTGCATCTTTGCAATTTGGAGAGCTTCAAGCTTGTCCTTGCATGGTGGATGTTCATCCTCCCTTCCTTAGTACCAATTTCGAGGGTGCAAGATTCCCATACAAGTTGGTTGATGGAGAGGATATTTAGACCTCTCAACATAGATTAATGGAGATGTTTTGATGTAGGTTCAACCCCCATATGAGTTCAAGTTCATATTCTCTCTTCCTTCTCTACTATCATTCTCCTATCTTTCTCTCAATGTTCATGTAAAGTGAGATAGCGCACTCTTTGTTGCATATAGATAATGGAAGGTTGTTGTTTAGACCTTATGAACTTGTTAATGGATTCATAAATCTTTAATGGATAGATCATGAGAGCCACATCTTGAAAGACCAAGCAGTTCATGTACTATTTCTCCAAGTAAAATTTATATTCGAGCTACTTTCCTCTTTCTCTCAATGTCATGTAAAAGTGTGATGGCACACTTCTTATTGCATCTAGATAATGGAGGATTTCTATTTAGACCCTATGGACATGTTATTTTCAGCATAAATCTGTAGTAGACATATCATGAGATCCACAACTCGAAATCCCTTGGACCATATAAGAAAACTCAAGCAAAAACAACCATTTTGAGCCATTGCGCCTTTGTATACATTTATGAAACTTTGAACATTTATATATCAATTTTGCACCAAAATTATTCTGAGTTTTGTAGATGTTTGAGAAGCCTATTATTACTTTACATGATACATAAATGTTATGCAGATCCCTTTTTTCATTTTCTTAGAATTCCATGTAAAACTATCTGCTATATTGCTCACAATTTCCAGGCAATGAATTTGTTTTGTAACCTTCTGTTTTAAGAGTTCCTTAGCAGACTATAAATATGAATCAATTCTAAAACATAGGTTTTTTTGTAGGTCCTTCATATGATGCAATTGTTTTTTCTTAAATTTGGGAGGGTCGTACAGCATTTGGGAAGCCAAAAGAGTCATCTACCCTTGGGGGTTTTAACATCGATTTTCCTAGTATTTTTTCCTTTCATTCTCCAGTTGTAAATGCAAGTTGTTGAAGTCTTTAGCAAGTGTCCAAGAATATAATAGCTGAATTAGTGTGTACTAATACACCTCAATCCACTCTAGACATAATTTGAAACCATTTTGGATCATTTGGGACATATTGGGGTTTCACTAGTCCAAGATTCAAAAATTGGCCAAATTGGGTAAATTTTCAAATTGAGGATATTACATTGGAAGTGGCACACTTCCAACATGGTGGATGGATCCTAGAATACCATGGAGTGACAGGTTGTCACAATCAATAGTGATAATGGACGGTATGCATAGGGACCATGGGATCCAAGCATTGATGGGTGGTTTCAAACACCATTGATGTTTTGGAGGGTGCAAATGAGGCAGTGGGATCCAGAAATTCCTTGGAATGATAGAATGTTTAGGGTGTCATGGATGTTATTGGAGTGCAGTGGTGGTTTCATAGTCACATTGTATTCATCACATTTACTTGGGATCTTGGCATTCTTCTCAGATGTTTTAATTTGGGGGAACTTATATTTTTAGTTGTAGAGATAAAGGAGTTAAGCATTAGGAGATGGTAATAATCAGAATAGTGCATCAAAAGCATGGTGGATAACCCTCAGTTTAGCTTGGATTTTGAGTCCCAATGCTATTCATTCCAAAAACAACCTCGAGGAAACAATTGGAAGAAGAACACATTAAGCATCAATGATCACGATGGATTGTTGTTGCTTGAGGACAAGAAAACTTGGGAGGGAAGGACTATCATGTCCTCATTTTGACATCATCATGGAGTTTCATATACCCTCCCTAGTGATCCTTGATCACCCTCCTAACCCATTTGTTCCATGGGTCATTAAATAATTAGTTAGGAACACATTACTTAATAAATGTTTCTGGAATTAAATAAAGTTGTGTGGAATAACTAGTTGCACATGTAATTATTATTTTTATTATTATTCATGTATTTTTTATGAATGGATAATATTATAAGAGTCCAATAAGAAACATAAGGTTTATTTGTATTGACATATGTTGCCAAAAAAATGATAATGGAAGAAATCGGAAAGCCAGAAGAAAGCAGGACAAAGAAAAATGCAAGAAAGCAGGAAAGGAAGGAAAAGCAGAAAAAGAAGAGAAAATCAGAGAAAGGAGAGAAAAGTAGGAAAGTGAGAGGAAAAGAAGAAGAAAGCACACGAAAAGCAGAGAAAAACATGAAAAGCGACACAAAGAAGAAAGTTGGATTTTTTCTATTTTTTGCACTCAAGAAGGAATAGTAAAAGCATAAAGCAACCAAAAGGATTTAGGAAAGCTAGTAGAGGAAAATTTTATTCATTAAGGGTGAAATCATGAAGGCAAGTGGGTCCAAGGAAAAAGAAACTTACCAAATAAGCATCCAACTCACCAAAATATATTCTCTCCTAAAAATGATTATTATTATTTTATTATTTTCATGAGAGAAGTCAAGAAGGAAAGAGCTAGTGTCTAGGTTCAATGCGTCAAACTCATGGATTACTTTCCCAAGAAGCAAACCAATTTATGAAATAAGGTGGTGAGAACCCTCTCACATTTTTTTGGTCATTTTGATATTTTTTTTGAGAGGTTTCTCTCAGAGGCTTCGGAGATGCGCCCCTATCCAGATTTGGGTGATGTGCCCCACTGCAAACTTGTTCCAGTCAACAACAAAGTGTTAGTACAGGCATTATATTCCGAAGTAGAAGATATGATCCAGTGGTTGATGTTCTTGTTGTGCGGTTCAACCCCTTCATTTAGTGGAAATAGTGTTGAAGGGTCGAAATGGAGGTTCTGGTTTCGATATTTTTGAGAATTTATGGGTTGTGATACCTGCGCAATTTCATCTAGAGGGTCGTTTCCAGTAATAAATGCCTTTTTCCTTGTTGAAAAAGGTGTCTGGATGACCAATATACAACCATTTTCACCACAGCCAAGGTTTCAGTGTTGAGGAGCGCACCTGTGCAACTCTATATTTGTATTTATGGATTTTTTGAGTTTTGTAAGAGCCCCTATGAGTTACATTTGATGATATTGATACATCCATGAGATATCCAAGTTTTATTATTCAGTATATGGCACTAATATTCTAATTATATCTCTTCTTCCGTACTCCTATTGAAGATCCTAGCTCCAAGTTGTAAAATCTATTGAAGAATTGTGCATTTTCTGTAAGTCTGGATCTGATCTACCTTCAATTGCTGCTATATCATCCTAATATAGTCTTCTTCTTTTCAGTGATATCTATTTGAGTCCATTTATCAGTCCTGAGAAGAAATATTAAGATTATGAAGTTGTTTGTAATTCTATTTCCTAGGCTTGCTCTATGTGCATTGTAAAATTGCCTAGTTTTACACTAATTAGCATAAAATGTATTTTTGTTAACTATTTAGTCTGTATGTAATTTTCTACATGTCTATCAGACCCAGATAAACACATCCATAGACATAATTATGATTTTCATGACCCTCTTGAGGTGTTTAGAGTCTTATGGAAGTTGACTAGCTGTGTAGTCCTATGTAACGCCCTTGGTAATTGGACCTCCTAATTTGATATAATTGCTACCAAACCTCTGTAATTATGTTATAACAGGTTTGATATGATCCATTTAGTCTACCTTGGGTATGATTATCTTCAGTGAGCACCAAAATCCTTGGGTTTCCATAGAAGTCTCGTGGACAATTGCCTTCTACCCTTGGGTTTAGCCCAAGGGGTCTACCTGAGCGTGACGTACCCATAAAAGTGCCACTGTCAAGATATTGGCTTGCTTTCCATCTAATCCACAGCCTTAGAATGTCTTAAACTATTTCTGGTGAGAACTTTAAAAGAGTGTGAAGCAGTTTAAATTTTTCTTCTTGATGTACTTGTCAAACTAACTAGTTTTGATTCCTAGTAATCTATTGTGTGTTTAATTTGCAAATATATTGATTTAATGTGCCATTGAGAAGATCTAGTACATTAAATTTGGTGAGTGGTTCAGGCCGTCATATTCTATCACGAGAACCGTGATTAGCTTTTTGTGATCTACATGTAGTGATATCTGAAAGCCATGTGCTTCAATTTTTGTCTCAGTACCATTTTTGTAAAACCATTATGCTTAATATAAAAGCGATTTTAGCGGCTTTACTGCATAATGTGTCAATGGTGGATTGTATGTACATGGATATATTTGGAATACGTGTTTTACATGAATCATTTACATGGTGTTCTTTTTGGTATACACTTCATAATCAAATGTTTAAGAATGTGCAATGTGCCAATTTAAGAAAAAATTAGCTAATGAATCAACAATTGTATTCATATGCCTTGGAACATTTTGATATTGTATAAACTCAAATTATCTCTCAAGAAAATGTACCCTCTGAAACAGACGAAGTAGTATAGGATCATGAATGGTATAAATGCGGTTTAATTGAGGAACCACAAGCTGGGAATCCATATAGACAATAATATGGCTTATGCCATTAGAGGAAGCATCGGTCAATAATCCAATCATCGCATGATATTCAACAATATTATTAGTTTCAAGACCTAGGAAAACTCCACCTGAGATCACTAATTGATTGGAATGGGAATAAAGTACCCATGCTGCCGAAGCGAGTTTTCGGGTATGTCGACTGGCACCATCCGCAAATCTAGAATACATTGTCATTTGTGTATTCAACAAAACATGGTATAAGAACTCGTAGCTATAAAGAGACCCTAACACACAAAAGGAAAAGGTTCACACCACACTTAAACACACTCTATATACAACATGTACAAAGTACACATGCAACATATTCCTAAGCATAGTACTTTTTTAGGTAGATCCCATTTCAAGGCTCTCCCAAAGGTATCCCATCATAATATACTAATGCATAGGTCCCTTTTTCTAGGACATGTTTTACGATGTAGGGGCCATGCCACATGGATTTGAATTTTCCTGCCCCTATATTATCATGAAACTAATAATAAGCCAAGACCAAATCACCTTCATTAAAGGTGTGAAGTTGAACAAATTTATCGTATTGAGCTTTGAATCGCTACTGGTGAGATTCATTAGCGAGAGTGGCATCACAACGAGTCTCATCAAGTTTTGAAAAATACAAGAACCATTCTTCTTCGACAGTAATATTGGGTAGAAGTTCGATAGATGGCTTAAGAGATGGAATCTCACATTCAATAAGTAAAACAACTTCTAGTCCGTACACCAATTGAAAAGGTTTGAAACTAGTCATGTTTTTAACTGAAGTCCTTTACGCCAAAAGAGCCAAAAATACTTTCAAGTGACATCTCAATTTGTGCGTTCCTACCATCCGTTGGATCATGGTTTTCAAGACCTTATTGATGGCCTCTACTTGCGCATTTTCTTGGGGATAGTATGGAAATGAGTTATCATATCGAAAACCAAGGTTGGCACTTAATTCAGCCATCATATGGTTCCTAAAATGGGAACCATGATCAATAACTATGGCCTGTGGGAATCCAAAACTAGCAATGATGTGGTTAAAGATGAATAATGTAGCCATTTTTCCGTCTTCAACATATGTAGGAATAGCCTTGGCCCATTTCATAAAATAGTCAATGGTGATGATGACATAACCATGCCCCCCAGATGAGGTAGACTTACAATGCATTAAATCTACTCCCCATTTTGCAAAGGGGCCTATGGAAATGACTCGATGAAGTGGATCTGGATGGGAGTGCTTTTTGGGATAAAACGATTGGAAATGAGGAAATTTCTTGACTACTTCCATTCAATATTTGAAAAAGGAATGCTATAATTATCCATCGCATAGAGTCTTATAAGTTGTAGCCATCCAAGAGAGATAATCTCCACATGCATTGGAGTGTCATTCATTTAAGACGCATTCGGATTCCTCATGAGTTAGACATCACCATAAGATGGAGTCAATACCGCGGTGAAACAATGTGTCACCAACGATAAGACAATATTTCACATGATGGAGAATATAGTGATGGTCGTCATGAGATAATTCAAGCCAAAAATGTTGGGTTTGGAGATACAAAACGATATCTCCATACCATGGATCAGACATATTGATGAGAAACAATGACTCATCTAGAGGGAATTCAATGGGCTCAGATTCTGCATCATTACTGGGAAGGTCACATATGGGCCCGACAAAGATCAAGGATTTTTTTTATTTAGACTTTGTGAACTCCAAATCAAACTCTTCGAGGACCACAATCCAGCAAGAGTACTTTCCCCCTAGTACTTAATGAGTTAAAATGTGATACATGGGGTTGGAGTCTACAATGATTTTTTTCTTGCGAAGTAGAATATAGTGACCAAATCTTTGGACAACGATGACGCCTGCCAAAGACAACTTCTCAACATGTAATTATCGAGTTTTGGAGTCGACGAGACTCTTACTTAGACCAACCTAGATTCAAATCCTAGGCTCTATCAAGCGTCGAGAGGGATCACATCTCCCGAGGTGCAAACCTCTTCTCAGGTATTGCACTCAAGGATATTTTTGAGGAGATTTTTGGCGCACCTCGGGATATTTGATCCCTCCCGGCGCTTGATAGAGCCTAGGATTTGGATCTAGGTTGGTTCCAGTCATGGATGATGTCACAAAACTGGAGTTTGATCAGCATTGTAAGGAACAGGTTAAGTTGAAAACACAGATAGAATTATGAGAATTATCATAATGTAAGTAATAAGGATTAAGGATTGAGTAAATTTTTAAAGAAAAGGTTTGCACCTTTTTTTAGTGAAGAAAAGCAAAGGTTTGCACCTCAAGGGATTTGATCAAATATATTACAATGTGATCAAATTTGACATTTCTTCTTCCTTTTTTCTTGATTCCACTCCTGCTCTCTTTGTCATCTTCTTGTATCGATCATATGTGAAAGGAGGAAGAGCATCCATACCTTTTACTCATGATATTGTTGTAAATGGGATTCCTCGCCATTCTTTGTTTCCAATATTTATAGTTTCCTTCTCCAATGTTAATCCCCATTTTTTTTTCATTGTTGATGTAGATATATTAAACATTGCAACACTAGTTGGGACCAAAAGAAGTAATGGTGACTTATCTGGAAAATAATCAATTTCTAGTGTTTGTTTAATAGCTCCAATCAAGTAAGATTTTATTGTACATACAGTTCCTTGGTTAATCATTCATAGTAGTTCATTGTTCCCACCTCTATAATGCTTAAGAATAATCTCAAATGATTTTCTTTGCTTCTCCGCTAAGATTTCAATTGAATAATTTTGAGTACGATTATTATGAACAATGGCATTCAATTGTTGGTTTTCAGATATGAACTGTAGTGCACAATTGGAAATTTCCATATCAACAAAATTAGAGTTCTAATTTTCCTTGTTGTCACATTCCATGTATCCAAGTATGTCATATTCATTGGTAGTTATATACTGATTCCTGTATAACCCTGAAATTTTCTCCCATTCATGCTTTTGAGAATCCATTTGCACAAATAATACTTCTTCATGATCTCTTTAGTTCACGGTTGTGTTTTCTAGGTTCTTCTATATTTTCTGATGATTCTTTTTCTCTTTCTCTTCTATACCTTTGTCGTACTTTTCTTTTTTGATCATCAATATCTTCATTATTTGCAATATTATCATGAGAATCCACAATACACCCTTAAAAAAAAAAAAAAAACTCTAATATGTTGAAACCATTACAAATAGTTTTTCTATTAAATAGATAAATTCAATGTATAAATGTAAATATAACGAAAAACAATGCATTGTTGAAATCAATGCAAATTTTTTACTTTTTATTAAATTGATAAATTGAATACATACATGTAAAAACAAAAAAAATATGCATTGCTAAAATCATTGCAACGAATCAAATAAATATGCATCTTGTGTTATTTAATAACATTTGTGTGTGGTCTATTGGTAAGTAGTAAGGTTATTGGGCTTGTGTTAACCTAGAGACCAAGGTTCAAAACCCTTTTTGCTTAGAGTTATATTTTGTTTTTTTATTAAATTGATAGATTCAATGCATACATGTAAAAAACAAAAAAATGAATTGTTGAAATCAATGCAACTAATCAAATCAACATGCATCTTGTTTTTTTTAAGAACATTTGTTTGTTGTCTATTGGTATGTAGTGAGATGATTGGACTTAAGGTTCAAATCCCTTCTATTTTTTCTATTTCTTATATCCGCTATAGTATTTATTTTACTTCTTTTGTTTCTACTTCGTATGGCTACTATAATATATTTTTTACTTCTTTCTTTTATTTCTTATGTTTCTACTTTTTATGTCAGCTATTCTTTATCTTTTTTACTTCTTATATTTCTAATATTTGTTTTACGCATTGTTGAAATCAATGCAACCATGTTTCTCATTTTTATGTCAGTTATTATTTATCTTTTTTACTTCTTATATTTATAATATTTGTTTTACGTATTGTTTTTTTCCTGGGAAAATGTCCGTAATTTTATTTCAAAAAGATGATTAAAATTACATTCTGCAGATGTAGTAGAATCACAAGGATCCCTACATTTTCACATATTTCTGTCCCATATAAGCAGATACAACAGCTTATAAAGAGCTGAACCAAAAAAAAGATAAACCCAATAAAACTTCACCACAAGAAGATGAATCTTGAACAGTAAAGAGAAACCCAAAAGACGTCTTCAAACCGAAACCCTCAGCAGGAGAAGCAAGCAGATCCAAGTCTGTGGACAAGCAGCAAACTCTAGATCTCCCAAACTGGCGAACTTAGCCAGCAACTACTGATGAAGAAAACGGCCAGACACTAGCTGGCCCTTGCTGCTGCGGTCTATAGCGAGCCGGGCGGCGTGCTGCGAGAGACGCTGGGGACATCCCTGAAATGTAAATCAGCGAAGAGAAACCCGTGGCTCCTGAAAGAAACCTCTGCCACCGGCCTCCAAGAAAGCAACGGCAGATCTGCTCGTGATATCAAGAAAAGCAGCAAGATCTAGACTCTGTCATCATGGGACTCCTTCCTTCACCACCACCGCGGCGTCCACGGGCTTCTCTGCGGATGGATCTGTGCTTTTGGTTTCTTCTTTCTGGAAACACAGATCGTCCTGGAAGACCACGATCAAAACTGCCGCGGCCGAAGAAGGTGCAGGTGAGCCCGGAGATGGTCGGCCGGAGGTCGCCATAGCCAGTTCTCTTCGCCGCCCCCCCAGTTAGGGTTCTTACTATCAAATCTTCTTATATGCGCCGATCCAAAGTCGAGGTTCAAGATCAAGATAGCAGCCCGTCGAAATCTGGATACAAGAACCCTGTTAGGGCCATCTCCGGGACTCACAGCGCCACCACAGAGGGAGAAAACGTCGCCGCCTCCATTAATGCAGGACCGCTAAGACCAGGACCAGAGGGGAAAAAAAAAAGGGGGTGGCAGCCATGGAAGGAACCATGGCCGCCGAGATTCAATCGTCCCTCTTCATTTTACGTATTGTTGAAATCAATGCAACCATGTTTTTTTTTTTATTAAGGTTCAAATCCCTTCTATTTTTTCTATTTATTATGTTTGCTATAGTAATTTCTTTTGAAATCATTGCAACCATGTTTCTACTTCTTATATTTCTAATATTTGTTTTATGCATTGTTGAAATCAATGCAACAATGTTTCTACTTTTTATGTCAGTTATTCTTTATCTTTTTTTATTTCTTATATTTCCAATATTTGTTTTACACATTGTTGAAATCAATGCAACCATGTTTTTTTATTAAGGTTCAAATTCCTTCTATTTTTTCTATTTCTTATGTCGGCTATAGTATGTATTTTACTTTTTTTGTTTCTACTTCATATGGCTATTATAATATATTTTTTACTTCTTTCTTTTATTTCTTATGTTTCTACTTTTTATGTCATTTATTCTTTATCGTTTTTACTTCTTATATTTTTAATATTTGTTCTAGGCATTATTGAAATCAATGCAGCCATGTTTCTACTTTTTATGTCAACTATTATTTATCTTTTTTACTTCTTATATTTTTAATATTTTTTTTACTCATTGTTGAAATTGATGCAACCATGTTTTCTTATTAAGGTTCAAATCCTTTCTATTTTTTCTATTTCTCATGTCGGTGATAGTAATTTTTTTGAAATCAATGCAACCATGTTTATTAAGGGAACAATGAAATATGAGAAAATAATAGTAGGATATGGAAGAAGAAAAATCTTTATTAAGGGAACAATGTTCACTGGCGTCTTATGGCAGGGCAGCCATTCACTTACACAGAGCTTCATTAAAATATTCTTCACAAAACACACCATAGCCTTGAAGCGTCTTTAAATAGGCTCCATATGATCAAACCCCTAACTACTTTACGTGGTAAAAAGACAATTTACTAATGGGTCTTAATTAATAAAGAGACCCTTTTTACATTGATTGTTGAACACTAACTTATTTGACCTTATTACAAAGTTATGGCCTCATACGATACATGATTCATTCTTAAAGTAAGGCAAGTTAGGGTAGGACCCTAACAATGATGTACATATTATTTTCATTGTGGATGTTGGTGTTATCCTTACCCTCTTTCCAAATAGGACACCTCTTCTCTTGACACTCTTACATTAAGAAAATAATGATGCATTTCAACCATACAATGCCTTCTTTCCCTCACACATTGGGGGGATTAGTTATAAAATCATTTGGTCCTACATTAACCAATGCCTTCTTTCCCTCACACATTGGGGGCATTATGTTATGAAATCATTTGGTCCTACATTAACCAATTGATTTTGGCCACAAACATAATAATTAAAAGACCAATATGGTCTCCAATGCTATTGTTGGAATCAACAATCACTTTATTAATTATGAATGTTGGCATGTCTAAGGTCTTTATTTTCCTTTAATCAACAACACAATTGTTGTTTGCATTATTAGTGTTGTTAGCATAGATAATAAAAAAGAAATAGGCATTGATAGCACTGATATTCAAAAGGAAATCATCTTTGTCATGGTCGATAATCAAAAGGAAATAATCTATGTCATGGTCTATAATCAATAGGAAATACGTATTGTTAGGTTGCAATTGAAAGATAATAAGCCCTATCATGTGTGGGCACAAAAAAAAAGAGTTTGGCATGAATCCTTGCCTCTTAGCACACATTTCCTCAATTTCTTATGTGTGGGACGAAGTTTAATATGTGTTGGAATCTTTTTGCTACCATAGGTGGTTCACTCGATGAACTTATGACATAACACATATGTTCATGGGATATTATAAAATATCCATAATTTCACTATACATGAAGCAATACATGCCAAAATCCTTTTGTTGAATCTATCTCCTATTACACCTTTCTAATTAAAAACCCCATTAATTTCACTAGATATCCTAGGTATCTAAATTTTTAGTGACATTTTTATTATCCATTTTATTTGTACCCGCAGGATGTTGGCATTGCTCAAATATTATAATCATAGATGAGGATTATACAAACTAAAGGACTAACCTCTTTTTCCTTTTTTTATTCATTATTTTAATTTAACCAATGAACTGGTTATAGATTAATGGAAATTCTAATAACATTAACTACTTCCTCATAAAAATGAGGTCAATATGGTTCAAATTACCCAAATTATTCCTCCTTTTATCTTTTTCAAATGAGCAACCAAGGAAAGAAATTAGTTGCAAAGAGTTGGTCATCCATATATTAGTTCCTACATTACACTCTTTCGTGGGAAAAACACATTTTTAGAAGCTACATCCATAGATTTATATGACTCTTTATTTGTTTCTACCTCAATGGAGATTCATTACACAGTCTTTCAACAAGGATCCTTTTCATGTCCTCAAATCTTCAATTTCCAATGAAATTTTGGATAAATCCTTGATTTTAGTGGGTCTAAGATTAATAAAAGAATACATACACGGGTTGGTATAGCAAAGTTGGAGATAGGCTCCAGCAACTTTATAAACTATTATAGATGTGTTGTCACATAATTGGGTATCAAACAAGGAAGAGAAAGAAGAACATTCAAGAAGAATGAACTACATTATTGTGGATCTTGAAGGGTGTAGACTAATCCAGTCCAAAGCCATTTATTCAACCTCCCCACCATTGACGACTAATTCAAACCACGTGGATAGCTAATTCTAACACCCTTCCCCCCTCCCATGACCCTACCTTTGGACATGCAAACTATTTTTTGTACCTTTTCATTTATCTCAAAATCTTTTTCTTTCCTCCACACAGTTTTGTTTGCAAATGTGATCATATTGATAAATTCAGATTTTTTAATTAAATATATAATGATAAATAATATTTAAATAAATTTTATAAAAACAAATAAAAATTTATAGAAATAAATTATTATTATTATTTAAACATATACACTTTGAAAACATTATTTTTTTTCTTATTTTTAACATTTTTCAAACTTGGACTTTTTTTTTTCTCTTAACCAACTTTTGTATCATTTATTACCATTATAACAGTGAACAACCTTACCATTAAAATTTATGTAACCTAACACTTAAATCTACCCATAATTTACTTTATTCAATTTGTTATTTCATGTCGGTGAGACTTCCTTGAGATCTTCCACATTATGAAGCCGTTATAACCAATACGACATATACGATTGCAAACGCCGTTGCCTGGATGATGAGAAGTTGGAACCCAAAACCCTTTTTCCTGTATCACAAATTTCAAACTCTACTGTAATTACAACTTATATCATACATTTAGATAAACATTTAATTAGAAAGGATTAAAAAGACCGATGTATTTAGGGTTTGGCTTTAAATATCAAATATGTAATTTAATGAAGCTACTGTAAAGAGGTTCGTTGAATTGATATTTGACATTCTCCTAACAGCATTAAATGTTGTTGTGTGTGCTGCACAACAAGGTAAAACCATGGATATTGAACACCCTGGGATTTGATGTAAGTGGCTTCCGTCACTATAACCCAGAGACGTGGAAGGAGCTCCTCCTTGAACTCGTCAGAGCCCAAACCTAACTAAGAAAACATTGAATGTCCGTATACGCCCATTCTTTTCATGTTCATTTTATTGAGATGTATATATCCTACTTTTCAGTGTTATTAGGTTTATTATATAATTAGGTTAAATCTATTTTAATCTTTTAAGAAGTATATTGATAGTGTAAGATAGATTTAGTTGTAATTTTTTTTAACTGAATTTTTAAAATTCAAGACTTATTATTTTTATTTTTATTTTTTTAGAATTTAAGATAATTTTGATTATAATTTTTAGCTTAAATTTATCTTAATCTTTTAAAATATGTTGTTTTTTTTATAGTTTAAGATAAAAAAAATTATAATCTCATGATTCTGAAATATTAGAACTTAGAATTTTTGTAAATATTGATATATAAAAAATACAATTTTAATTATTATTAAAAGATATGGATGTGTATTGTATAGATATAATATTTTTATATATTTATAAAATTAATATCTATTTTTAACTTTATATATTTTTATTAATATCTTTACTATATCATCCACTCAGCATCATCCATATCACTTATTTGTTTGGTTCATCTAGTTAATATGTTATGTCCTCAAATCTTTATATTGAATTAAGTATTAATATGTTATGTCCTCAAATCTTTATATTGAATTAAGTATTGTTGTCATACTAGTGTATATATGGAACAATGTAACATTTCATATATTTCATCTTCAAATTTTCATTATTTGCAAAATAAACATAGTACTTTTTTTCAGATATATTTTATCTTTAATTTTTCACTATTTACAAAATATAAACACAGTATTTCTTTTAGATTTATATTTTTTCATCTCCCTATTTCAAATAAGTGATAAGAGTCTAGCTTAAAATGTATTTTATATGTCTACTGATTTTCATTTAATATACTGTTAACCTATATAACTAATCATTAGATTGATCTTATGTTAATATAAACTCATTTACTCACAAAAACTTTGTGACAACTTTTCTATTATTTTTTCCACCAAAATCTAAAATCTAAAATTTATAAAACATCTTCTTTTTCAATTTCCCATTATTATTCATTTCATCCTATCACATTACAAATCCTATTATTCATTTCATCCTATCACATTAAAAATCCTATCAAAGGACTTTCCTATCACATTAAAAATCCTATCAAAGGACTTTGTCTTTCAATTCACCATTGTTATTTATTTCATCCCATCACACATTACAAACTCTGTTAAATTGCATAAAAGAAAATTATTTAATTGCATAAAAGAAAATAAAAATAATGTAATTGTATTGCTTTCCATACTTCATAAATATAACTATACTTTATCTGCAGCACAATCCATCTGAATTGCTAAGTAAAACTCGTTTGACTATGTCTGAGATATAAATACTGCCTCATATACACATTGAGATTGTGAACTTCAAGATATGCATCCTCCCATTTGCAAATGTCTGATCCCATGCATAATAGATTGAAATTTATTTAATCAACACGAAGATTTTGATGCAGATACAACACACCATTACACACCGTAAAAAAATGATCGATTGTTATCAGCATATGTTTTTTTTATATGTAATAAAACATGTGTTTTAATGGAAATTGTAGGAATTGCAGGCCCAGGAGGGCTGGGGCCTGAAGCACCTGAAGAATTGGAAGTGGAAACTGGCGATCTAGTTCAAGAAACTACGCAGCTTATGACAGAAGATGTTGACCGTCAAGTGAGTACACCTGAGGAATTTGTTGAAGAAGTTTCAAGCGCCCTCAAATCTCAAGTAAGTACACCAAAGGAGTTCGTTGAAGCAGCTTCAAGCGCCCTCCAATCTGAAGTAAGTACACCAAAGGAGATTGTTGAAGCAGCTTCAAGCGCCCTCCAATCTCAAGTGAATACACTGGAGGATTCTACTGGAAAAGCTACAAGTGTATTTAAATCTGAAACGAGTACAATAATAAAGGAGTCTGCTGGAGAAACCAGAAACGCATTTAAATCTAAATTGGACCATATGGTTGGACACGCTGAAGCTGCATTGAAATCTAAAACTGAGTTTATTAGCGATTCCGTAGATGAGGGTAGCAGGGCAGTTAAATCTAAAATCGAGGATGTGGGTGATGCTGTCGGAGAAGCTAAGACTTCATTGAAATCTAAATTCGAGTCTGTTGGAGGCTCTCTTGACGAAGGTACTCGCGCGTTTAAATCCAAATTTGAGTCTTCGGGTGAATTCAAACCTAAGCTTTTCTCATGAGGATGCTGCTCACGACTGTGTGCCACTTTATCTCTCATGTAAAAGTTAGGGTTTTCCTAGAAATTATTATGACTTGTATGTAGGCCATGCTAGACCCTCTTAGGGTGGTGCTTTCCTTGGTTTGTTCTATTTTTTAAGTTTTTGGACGACATAATGCAGTTTTTAGATTTATTATTATTTTTGGTAAAAATATTTTTTTAAATAAGTAAATGTGTTTCTTTGAGAGAAGGCTCTCACAAACATGACATCGATTATATTTTTCTAAAATGTGTCATATAATTATATTTTTATAAAATTTGAATGTTTATATTTTTTCAATTAAAATTTAACATTTTAATATCTTAAATTAAAATTTTGAAATTTTTTATAAAAAATTTTAAAATGTCATGTTATGTGTATTAAAAAATGTTCCAAAAAAAATATAAATAAAATATGAATTTTTGAGTATGGACCCAAGACCTCAATGGTTGAGTATGGATTTTTTCAATGAACTTGATTAAAATGGAGGAGTATTTTATTAGGACCCATCACATGCTCCCTCCGCCTTCACATCAAATCAATGAATCCATTAGTTGTTGGCCTAAGGTTCTTATATACATATATAAATGTCCCGAGAGAGTGCAAAACAATATCTAAGCTTTATCTACTCTTTGTAGGGAGTTTTAGTTGTTCAAGATCATCCCTTAATTTTTCATGGTATATTGTGCAACGTTGAAGTGTCAACATTGGAGGATGGCCCTCCTAAGGAAGCTCGTTGGATACATTCGATGAATACGTGGTTATTAATCTATAATCCTCATCTTCTACATATTGCACCCTTGCTTCACTGAGACCATCTAATTCAACATTGTCCCTAGGTTGATCTTTACCCTCTGCTTGAACATTGTCCCTAAAATTATCTTCACGCCTTGCTTCAAATTAGGTAAACATAAATATAGATTTAAATATGTACATGTAAACCCATCTGCATTTATTTATGTATACATTTACCTATATAAATTATGAAAATTTATTGATCGGAGGTGGGTAACGTGGTGGGAATTATACATAATTTGCTAACCGGGGAGAATTTTCATTGTTCACTTCATTATTCCTTTTCCCTGAATGGGATGCAGGTGATGTCAATGGTGATGGTGATTAATAACATAATGAACTAGATTGGTGACCACCCATAGATCGTTGTGCACACTCATGAAACCCTCTGGTGAGAGAGGCATCTGAAATGCATGAAAAAATACTAAACTAACATAAATTCAATACACACAATTACCAAGATAAATATATGCAAGTACTTGCACATAAACCTACATATCACAATGTTGATTATGCAATGAACAAGACTCTTTTGATGTATCTAACAATCTTCTATAACCTTCACAGGTGGGTGTTTCATTGGATGTCGTTCCTTCAGTTAAAGTCATTGCAACTTGATGTCCTTGTTTCATTTGATGTCCTTGAGCACTTATATGCCTCAAACAATGATGCAACAGATCCTTGGGAAATGAATCCCCTCAATCCCTATAGATATACCCTATAAATATGTGATAAGCAACAATTCTAACATAAATGTTACAAAAGAACTAGAATTAACATTAACATCGTAGGTTACAAGTGAACTTTTTCTTCATGTGGCACCTTCCACACATAAAGTTTAGAGGTCTCTAGTTAATTTTGTTAAGCAGCATATAGCCAATGTTTATGATGAACGTTCAATGTGATTTTGATATTAGATAGTAAAAAACATCAAATTAACATTTCAAAATAAACATTTATGGAAATTTGTCAATGCTAGTTCGACAATTGTGTCGCATTGTAGAATTACAATAATAAATTACCAAAGTCTACAACTAGTTTTAATTATTGATCAGGGGATGTACAAAATTTAAAGGTACTATTGCACTATGTACATACGAAACATGGATCTAATCTAGTAAGAAGCAATATGTTGAAATGTTTTAAATGCCCTAGTTTATGATGCAACAGTAAAGTACTTGACCACTAATGTGCTCATAAAATAAATCAACATGGATCTATTCAACATAACATAGACCTAAGTGATTATTTGTATTCTATCTTCGTACAATTTTGTTGGATTTAGTTTATGTTTGATATCACTACACCAATAGAATGATGAATTGAGGTAAGTAACATATTGGTTACTTTCAATGTGTTAACTGTTTATTTTTGAGCATTAATTCAATATAATCTAGGATCTTTACTGAGAGAATAACATGTACAACATATTAAGTATAACAATGCATATCAATCACACCAAGCAATCACATGAGACAATAGACACACAGAGTTTCACTGGGGAAAACCATAAAGGTGAAAAACCCCACAACTTCCTCGGAGATAGAAAGAGCAATGATACAACCAAAGTACAAGAGATAGTATTCTCCTAGCAGCTTATCCTCCTCCTCACATGTGCACCACTTTCCAAGTGATGGAAGAGTGAGTAATGAGATGTTCAAATAGAGATATTTGTTAGAAAAACAGGATCGCAGAAAAATAACAATAAACAGAAATGCAAATATAATCACACATACACATTACAAGAGAGACACAGATATATCGTGGTTCACCCAACTTGGGCTACATCCACACTGAATTTTCCAGTCCTTATTATTATTACCGTCCAGCAAGGTGAAGGGATACAACCTGCAGCATAACCGTTGCACTTCCTCTTCTCTGTTTCACAGTCTCTCTCCTGATCTCAGAGATCTTTACAATGCATAAAACCTAATACATCATTCTCCCTATCCGTATTACAATGTCTTTATTTTATAAGGGAAATACAATGGGAAAATACCATGGGATACCCAAAACCATGGGCCCGCAAAACAGCTGGCGAAAACAGCCCCAAAAATTTTCTTCGGGGGCGTTGCCCCCGAACCCCCCAACCAAGGGGGATCGTCCCCTTGTTGGGGTGACTATACAGTCCACCTACATATCATATAAAACTGGGGTACAAACACGACTGATACAATATCATCTATGAGACTAGAATATCTGGCTCCACAACCAACAATATCCCGATCTCTATTTATACTTGTCCTGATCAATAAACTGACAGGGCCGACTTGTCTAACTCAGTCTAATAACCCATGGTTACATTAATCTGGGTTGACCCCAAACTTGGTGGTCTAAAAACCCATCACAGCAAGTTACGACACTTGTCAATACAAATGACGACACTTCCGTATAAAGGAATAATAAGATCTCTATAGGAGTACAATATACATAGGTGAAATACATTCCGAAGTTACATATACATCAACACTCCCTCTTAACTAGGAAGGTAGTTCTCGACACAGATCTGCTAGCACAATTCTTCTTCTCTGGATCATCATCAGCGAATCATCGTCCTCGAATTATCGTCATTGTCACTGCTGCTGCTATCTCAATCAATCTCTGATCTACTCGTCATAGGAAGTTCTACAAAGCGAGTCCTTTTTCATACTAGATGTAGGCCCACCACCTGCAGGTCTTCATCATCACTGGCCATACTGTGGAATCCTCAAGACTTATTACGTGAGTCAACAAAACCTCCCGGGACTGATAATGAGCACACAGCTCAACCTATCGGATCTCCCAGGACCTTTTACATGCTACTGCACAACCTGTCCACGGCCACATAGTACCATCATGATACTCATGGTCATACTGATCATAACATCGTTCACGAAGCACAACCCAAATTCACATCACACAGCACTTACATCTACGCCATGGGAGAACGCATCTACAACCATGCGAGAATGGCACAACACTTATATTGCAGCCATGGGAGAACACATCTACAACCATGCTCAAATGGCCCAGCACTTATATCTCAGCCATGGGAGAACACATCTACAACTATGATCGAATGGCCCCAGCACTTATATCGCAGCCATGGGATAACACATCTACAACCATGCTCGAATGGCCCCAGCACTTATATCACAGCCATGGGAGAACACATCTACAACCATGCTCGAATGGCCCCAACACTTATATCGCAGCCATGGGAGAACACATCTACAACCATGCTGGAATGGCCCTGGAAATTACAACACAACCATGGGAGAACACATCTTCCACCATGTCGCAAAACCCCATCAATTACATCGCGACCATCGAAGAATACATCTACAACCATGTCCGAAAATCTCATGTGCATCTGTGTCTTCGAAACTCATCACACATAATCCAACTGATTATGTAATGTATCCACCTGATACATGTCATCACATATGATCATTTTGATCATCATCATAGCATGATCCTGATGCATATCATCCAGAGTATCGTCCCGATACTCATCACACATGATCGTCCTGATACTCATCACACATGATCATCGTCACTGCATCGTCCTGATGCATGTCATATGGAGCAACATTTTGAAGCTCGTCATCCATGATCATCCTGATCATACAATGCATCTACCTGATGCATACCAAGTATCTACTTGATACATATCATCATACATGATCCACCTGATCATACAATGTATCCACCTGATACATACACAAATACATGATCCACCTAATCATACAATGTATCCACCTGATATATATCAACATACATGATCTACCTGATCATACAACGTATCCACCTGATACATATACAAATACATGGTCCAAGCATCCAATATGATGCATACACATATACATGATCTAACTTATCAGAACAAGCATCCAACATGAGGCATATACATATACATGATCCAACTTATCATAACAAGCATCCAACATGATGCATATACAGAGCAGTAACTGGAGCATCGTCCTGATGCTTATCATCCAGTGCTTGCATCCACAGCCATGGGAAGGATCCTCCTCTCACCATGCTTGGAATGGCTTCCAGCAAATATGTCCATCACTTCTTCCTCGAAGTGTCGTCAATCTGAAGAACAACAAGCCTCTCTCTGAAGTATTCAAACTTCACTCTGGCTAGTGGTTTCGTCAACACATCTGCAACCTGCTCATCCGTCGCAACATACAGGAGCTTCACTGCTCCTCTCTGCACCATATCCCTGATATAGTGATATTTGATCTCTATGTGCTTCGACCTGTCTTGGAGCATCGGGTTCTCAGACAACTTCACACAACTCTGATTGTCACAAAATATACCAGTAGCATCCAATGGGAGATCAAATAACTCAGATAGTAGCTTCCAGAGCCATACTACCTCGCAACTAGTCGAACAAGCTGCAACATACTCTACTTCGGCTGTACTCAGTGCTATGCAGGACTACTTCCTGCTAAACCAAGAGATCACACCTGATCCCATACTGAAGCAGCACCCAAAAGTGCTCTTCCTATCTGCATCACTACCTGCCCAGTTCGAATCAACATAACCCTACAGGTTAAACTTTTGATTCACATCATGCTTGAGCCCATAGTCAACTGTACCCTTCAGGTACCTCAGAATATGCTTTACAGCAACCAGGTGAACACCTCTTGGATCCGTCAGGAATTGGCTCAATGCGTTCAACGCAAAGAAAATATCTGGTCTTGTATTCGTCAGGTACATCAAGGACCCAATCATCTAACGATACACAGTGACATCAACTGGATCAGATGAAGTATCACACAGAAGCTTCAGGTTCAATTCCATGGGTGTGGCCATGGCCTTGCAGTCCATCATCCTGAACCTCTTCAAGATCTCTACTGCATACTTCCCTTGTCCAAGGAAGATTCCATCTGCACTCTGCCACACCTCCATGCGTAGAAAATAGTGCATCATCCCCAAGTCCTTCATCTCGAACTTTGCAACAAGCTTCCTCTTCGTATTGGCAATTAGTCTATCCTCACCTGTTAAAAATAGGTCATCCACATACAATAGTAGTATCACTGGATTGCAATCCTTAACCTTGTAGTAAAGGTTGGAATCCGCTTTACTCTTGGTAAAGCCCAAACTGGATAGGAAACCATCTATCCTACCATACCAGGTCCTGGGTGTCTGTTTCAAATCATACAAGGCTTTCTTCAGTTTGTACACATGTGACTCTCGGTCATGTGTCTCAAACCTGAGTGGTTTCTCCACATACACTTCCTCTTCAACTACACCATTCAAGAAAGTTGTCTTGACATCCATCTGGTGTACCTTCCATTTCATCACTGCAGCCAGAGCAAGTACTGTTCTGATGGAAGTGTATCTGGCTACAGGAGCAAAAGTCTCTTCATAGTCTATCCCCTCTTTTTGGGAGAAGCCACGAGCTACAAATCTCGCTTTGTACTTTTCTATGCTACCATCTGCAGCATGCTTGATCTTGTAGATCCACTTGGAAGTCACAACAGACTTCCCTTCAAGTCTTGGGACCACATCCCAAACATGATTGATTGGTACTTCTCGACCATGGCATCCTTTTACTGTATCCCATATCCTGGGAACTTTGGATTCTTCAATATCTTCAATAGATAATTTTGTTACTGAACAAATGTTGTAGTCCTTGTTTTGTAGGTGATGGTATACAATCTTTCCTACAAGTCAAATTCAATTGCATGATTAGAAACTTCTCATAGTTTCATAACAAAATATTACACATAAGAATATATGTCATAAATTCATGCAATTATTTTAGCCAATGCTTCAATACAACATTTATCCATATCCCGTAACTTTCTAGATGCCTTCCAATCTCTACCAGAACATTGTTAAGAGTGTGCACAACTCCCAACATGTCAGCAAAGAGGTTTCATTCTAGATAAGTAGCAATGGAATGTTGTACAGTACCATAGGCCACTTACCCATTACTTGCATATTAGTAGTGTCTTGTTCATCAATGCAATTATTCTAATATGCATAATACACAACCTAAGTCTAGGAACATGAGCATATACATCACTGAATAACATTATTTAAACAGACAGAATATACAATAAATGACAATTCAAATACTTATCTTTGTTTTTTTGTTGTGTGGACTCCCTCTCAATCTTTGCTTCCTTGCAGGAACTACTGGAGTGTGCTCCCTCTTGATCTTTGCTTCCTAGATTACCTTTCCTTGAACTTATATCCATCCTCGATCACTATGCATGCTTACGAGTATCATCATTGTGTTATCCTTGAGATCTCATACATAATCATACATTCATTAGTATACTATCAAAACAAAATAATCTTAAACATGTATAGTCATGATCATTTCAAACACAGATAATAAGCATTATCATTCAAGGTTTCAGGGAAGACTTCTCTTACTCATGCATATTCATATTTGACTATAGAACTCTTATGGTTAGTCATATCATCAATCAAGGTAAGAGACATAATATGCATAAACCCTAGATTACTCAAACTTGTAACTTCATGAGTAATCATTATCAATCATACAAAAGTATAAGATCCTTTGATATAAGAAAAACATACCCGGTCATCATACTTGCTAGTTATGTCTAGCAATGTTTTCTTGTTCTCTTCAATGACCTACATAACTCATAAGTTAACCTTTGCAAAACCAAATTATACATACCTCTATGTGATCCATGACTATGGATGAACTTTGTCTTCATATCACCATAGCATGTTCAAGTTGTCCCTTCAATTTGTACAATCCTCTCTCTTGCTCTCCAATCACTACTGCATCATCTATAGTTTTACCCTTTGTCCACATTAGGTCTTGGCCATCTACAAATGCAACCCTCATGCCTTTGGAATCCAATGCAGATATGGAGAGTAGGTTCTTCTTGAGCCCAGGTACATATAGAACATCTTTCATCTTCAAAGACTTCCCAGAGTCTAGGTTGTAGGAGGCTTCACCACTTCCTTTGATAGGATATTGATAGTCATCCCCAAGTTTCACCTTATGGGGTGACTCATGTTCAGATAGATTTGCAAAAGATTCTTTAAACCTAGTCATGTGTTTGGAAGCCCCACTATCAATAAGCCAAGCATTACATCCATGAGAGATAATACCTATGAGAGCAGAAATTAGAACATATTCATCTTCACTAGATGAGTCATCACTTTCTGCTTTAGCCTTCTTCTTGGGAGGTTCATCATCCTCAGTAGCATGAGCATGATATCTCTTCTTGTTTCCCTTCTTCTTGTTGTTGTTGAAGCCCTTTTTGTTCTTGGGACAATCCCCAGCAAAGTGTCCCTTCTCATTACATGTGAAGCATCTCAAATCCTTCTTACCCTTTTGAAAAGGTTTGTTGTGATGAGAGTGCTCCTTCTTGGACTTGCTTCTTTTGGTGTGAGCTGTGAGAGCTTGATCTTCACTTCCCATCTTTTCTTCTCGGGCTACAATCCTATCCTCTTCTTGTAAACATTCCTCCCACAGTCTATTGAAGGAGATCAACTTCCTTCTTGCACAAATTCCTTGAATAAAGGAATCCCATGACCTAGGTAGGCCATTCAGAGTGGTCATGACAATTTCACCATTCTCCACCACTTCATCCACAGCTTCAAGTTGTTCCTTGATCTGAGAGACATTGGAGAAAGAGGATTGAATGGTCTCTCCATTCTGAATATTTACTCCTTTCAATTGATTTCGCAGAGTCATCTTCCAATTTATGTTCTTTCCTTCAAATAGCTTGGTCAGGGAATCAAACATCTCCTTAGGTGTCTTTAGAGATGACACATGTGGGATGAAATGGTCCTTGATAGAATCAGCAATGATCCTCTTTTCCTTGACCAAGTTATTCTTGTGAAGAGCCTTAGCCTCTTCTCCCTCTGGGACAGGGACCTCTTCACTTATATAAGTGTCCAACTCATTTTCTTCCAGGATTAACCTAATCCTATACTTCCATGCTCGGAAGTTATCAGTCCCTTCAAGCTTATCCTCAAGTTGGTGTGGTGAGACATCTTTAAAGAGTACTTCAAATGGAAATAGAAAATATTTAGGTCTTACCACTTGATTTGCTGAAAACTGGATCTAGTCCCAGATTAGGGTTTGTCAGAAAAACCCTAAAAATTCAAACTCTGAATTTCAAACTTCTGAAAGGATAGAAAGATGCACCTTGATGAGTTGATCAGCCTAGTATATTTAGAATTTGAGATCTGCAAAGTTTCACCCTTCAGAAATGCCTTTTAGTCTTCTCAGATTCACTAAGGGGACCCTAAATTAGGGTTTGAGTTTCCGGAAGCTTTACCCAACCAAAAATCTCGATCCAAAGCTATAAAATTCGATTTTTCCAAGGAGCTTCCAGCTATGTCTTCAGATTTCAGAAATTCATATTTTTGCGGAAACCCTAATGTTTAGGGCCAAAACTGAAAGTGCTCAGAATTGAATTCTGATTGGACGGAAAGATTCTCCTTGATGAGTAGAGTCAATCTACCTTACTGCTTTTCCAAAATATGTGGAGAGAAATCCAATAAACAAGAAACCCTAGTTTCCACCACTGCACAATGTCTTCTTCTCATGTTAGCTCTGATACCATGTTAATTTTTTAGCATTAATTCAATATACTCTAGGATCTTTACTAAGAGAATAACATGTACAGCATGTCAAGTATAACAATGCATATCAATCACACCAAGCAATCACATGAGACAATAGACACATAGAGTTTCACTGGGGAAAACCATAAAGGTGAAAAACCCCACAACTTCCTCAGAGATAGAAAGAGCAATGATACAACAAAAGTACAAGAAATAGTCTTCTCCTAACAGTTGATCCTCCTCCTCACATGTGCACCACTTTCTGAGTGATGGAAGAGTGAGTAATGAGATGATCAAATAGAGATCTCCAGATCTCTATTTATACTTGTCATGTCCTACCCAATAAACTAACAAGGCCGACTTGTCTAACTCAGTCTAATAACCCATGGTTACATTAATCCGGGCCGACCCCACACTTGGTGGTCTAATAACCCATCACAGCAAGTTACGACACTTGCGACACTTATCAATACAAATGACGACACTTCCATATAGAGGAATAATAACATCTCTATAGGAGTACAATATACATAGGTGAAATACATTCCGAAGTTACATATACATCAACATTAACTAGCTTAATTGAGATACAAAAGTAACATATAGAACCATGAAATAACAAACTTACCATTTACCCAATGATCAATTATTGTAACCAACAAATATACATAGGGAAGACCGGTCGCTCAATGATCAATTATTATTGCAACCCAGTATTTATTGATGAGGTGTACATAGGGGAGACTGGTCGCTCAATAATGACCAGAATAAAGGAACGTTGCATAGATATCACACATGGAAGAATCAAGAACTCAACAATTGTCGAGCACTCCCATAAAAGTAACCGTCATATACGCATTGAAGACACAAAGGTAATCACCATTGAGGAACATTACATTAAGAGACGGATTCGTGAAGCTCTCAAGATTGAGAAGAACCCTACGAACTTGAATAGAGATGATGGTTTAATTTTGAGCACATCATGGAAACTGATTATACATAACTTAAGAAAAAAGACATTGATAAATAACCAGAACTAATGAAAATTCTTAGCCGAAATTCATTTAGTTAGCTACAAGAAGTAGGTTTTGATTATTTATAGGAAGTCTTAAGCCTCTTACTCCATTAAGACACTTTCACTCCTGAATATGGACTTAGCTATGTGGTCTGAAATGTACCTAGAGTACAAATTACCTCTCACAGGTTCTCCACACATCTCCAACAGCGTCTTCCACCTATGAAAACTTGAATACAATCAAACACATTGTCGAAGCATATCTTGATGATTTAGCTACCCATTCTCATAAGAGGTGGGACTATCTTGATCACCTCTGGCTTGTGTTCGACCAATGTAAGCACTATAAGATTCGCTTGAATCCAAATAAGTGTGCTCCCTACATTGAGTCTGGATGGCTCTTAGGTTTTATCATATCAAACAATGGAATCATGGTTGACCCTTTGAAGGCGGAATCCACTGTCAATTTACCTCCTCCTACGAATGTTCGCCAACCTTAGAGCCTCCAAGGAAAAGCCAACTTTATTCAATGTTTTACCCTAAATTATTACTGGATTACAAAGGGTTTTATGTGCTTACTAAAGGGAGGGGTCCCTTTTATATGGGACGAAGCTGCCCAAGATTCTTTCAAAGCTCTTAAGAAATCCCTTATGACAGCCCCTTTACTCAGCCCGCTAGACTACACAAAATATTTTTTGTTGTATCTGGCCGCATTTGATTCTACTATTGGTGTAGTTTTAGTTCAGGAAGATGAAATCTCCTGATTTGGATGGACCCGAATTGAAGTATTCTCATGTTGAGAAGTTATTTGTTGTTGTTGTTTTGCAGTTTAAATACTTCAACGTTATATTTTGTTGCGTAATACCATTGTAGTTGTGAATATCAATCCATTTCAGTATTTTTTTACCCAACGGATAATCGGGGGAAACTTCAATAAATGGATACATGATTTTGCAAGAATTCAACTTGGAGTTTCAATGTGCTAAGTCTAAGAAATCCTTGGTCTTTTCTGAGCTCATTTCAGAGTTCCCTAGTGAATAGTCTGATAAAATTGAGTATGACTCATTCCGTGATGAGCATATATTTCTCATCTCTTTGTATGATCCTTAGTATGGAGACACTTTGATATATCTCCAAACTTTGAAGTGTCATTAGTATTTTTTATGAGAAGAGCGATGACTCCTCCGACATAATACAAAGAATTATCTCATTGTAGGTGATACTTTGTACCTTCGTGGGGTTGATTCAATTTTATGACGTTGCTTAACTCCTGAAGAAGTTAAGTTTGTGTTGAATGAATCTTGTAGTGGAGCCTGTGGAGGTAATCTTTCTGGTCTAGTGACTGTCCAAAAAATCCTACATGCCAGACACTTTTGGCCAATGATCTTTAAGGATTGTATAGAAGCGGTTAGAAATTGTCATGTCTATCAATTTTTTACTAATAAGATGCATGCACACGCAGCTCCGCTATTTCCCGTGATCATTGTAGGCCCCTTCACTAAGTGGGGGGTTGATTTTATGACCTGCAACCCAACTTCGGCTGGGGGGCACCATTATATTATAGTAGTAGTCAACTATTTTACAAAATGGGAAGAGGCTATGTCTATTTATCATAATGACAGGGAAACTGCAGCTTATTTCGTATTCAATCATATTATTACACGTTTCAGTATTTCGCATGAACTGGTCACTCACCATTGTCGACATTTTCAAAATCATGTGATGATCGAACTAGCCACTATGTTGAGGTTCAAACAAGAACATTTGTCATCCTTTCATCACCAAGCTAATGGTTAGCTTGAAGCCATCAACAAGACCCTAAAATCCATGCTAAAGAGGACAGTGATGTTAGGATATTTAGACACTTAGGAGTTAGTTAAGATCAACTTGTGTATTAATCCGTTAGGGATAGTGTGTTTCTTTAGTATACATTAGTATGCATTTATAAATACTTAATCCGACGGTCACGATATGTTCCCGACATAGAGTGATCCGACGGCTCAACTTCTCTTAGATCAAACCTAACCTTGATCCGTGGCTTAACACCCGATTGGTCCATGATCTCTATTTAAAGAGCATGGAGGGTCATTGTTTAGTTGATCGATTATGAGAAGCTCATTTGTAACTTTCTTTCTTTGCATAATAAATTGTCCCGTAGAAGCTATTTGACCGGGGTCGTGGAGTGTTTCCCTCAAGAGGGTTTAAACCACGTCAAAACATCGGTGTGTTGATCTGTGATCTGTTTGTGTGAAGTGGTTGCTCTTAGTGTTTGGTCCTTTGGTAGTACCCTGTGTACCCGAACATGGTATCAGAGCTTTTATGAAGAGCCGCTTCTGGTTATGATCTAGATCTTGAACTGTTGTTTCCGAAACTCGAAAGGGTTTCTGGTTCTAGTATTTATGTCCATTTTTGGATTGTGGGAGGTGTTCCATTGCGTCCAGAGCGTCATTTGCATTGGGAAATAGTTTTTGTTTGATCGAAAACTGTTCCCGGTTGCTCCAGAAACGCGTATTTCATCAAACCTTAAGGTATAGTGTTACAGTGACGCGTTTTTTTATTTTTTGTTTTTAAAAGAAAAAAAAATCTCATATTTTATTATTTTTTACTGTTATTTTTTTGGGGGGGTTCGGATTGTTGCTTTCCCATTTGCGTATGCTCTTTGTCGTGCACCTTGAGCGATCTCGGCAAATCAAAAACAGAAAGGGAAAGGGTTTTTCTCGGCTGCGTATGCTCTTTGCCGTGCACCTTGCGCGATCTCGGCAAATCAGAAACAGAGAAAAAACGTAGACTTTTCGGGCAAGCTAACGAGATCTAACTCCACAAGTGTGGAAAAGTTTTTTTTGTTTTGATTTGTGGTGTGTTTTGCAAGAAAAAGGGCAAGCATGCAAATCGAGCAAGAAGAGTAAAAAAATAAACCCCCTTCCTCATTCCCATATTGTACATAAAAAAAAAAACCCTTCCCCATTCCCATATTTTACATACCTTTTAATCTAGCTCACTTGGTTCAAAGTTGTTTTATTCCTTAATAGGTCTTGAGTTCAAGTTTTAGGAAGTTACTTTTAAAAGAAAAAGTGCATGCAATTTCTATTTTCAAGTTACTTTACTGTAAAAGTGCATCTCACTTAAATAATAAAAAATAAAAATATAAGTGAGTCACTTAAGTTTTTTTTATTGTTGCACTATTTAAAAGTAATATCATTGTAAAAGTGAAATCACTTATTTTACAAAAGTGGTTCACTTAAAGCAACTTTCTTGTAAAGTGATTGTCAAAAGGTTCATCTTGAGAAGAGGGGGGTTCTTTTTTTTGCTGGACATTCTCTAGCTGCCACGTCACTACTGGGGACATCTTCAACAGTTGCTTTGTTCAAGCATAACTTCATCATACAGAGTCAGTTTTCAGTGTCATTTTTTTTTAAACCGCCTATTTTTTCGAGATCTTCACATCCAGACTATTGGTTTCTATTTTTACAGCCATTAATTTACAAATATGGCCGCCCCTTGTGATATTCTACTTAACAGTTCCAACTATTTCTCATGAAAATCTCGTATGGAGGATGTTCTACGAAGTAGGGGACTTTTCATAATTACCTCAGGGAAAGAAACAGAACCCACTAATGATGATAAGAAAATAAAATGGGCAAATAGATGTGACGAAGCTCGTGGATTGATTGGGATGTCAATCTCTACTGATTTGCGATTCCACATATATGGAATTGATGAACCTGATGCTGCTTGGGACAAGTTGGAATCTGTGTTTGGAATTTGAGGTCATCAACTCGAAAATGAGTTGATTTCTTTAAATCCAAGTGACTTTTCATGCATTCAAGATTATTTATCTAAGTACAAAACTCTTAAACTCTTATGTGCAGAATGTAAGATTAAGAGGGAAGACAAACAATGCATTTATCATATTCTTTCCAAACTTGGACCTGCATATTCTGTTTTTGTATCTACATTTTACTCCATGAAAGAATCATTGAATGCAACTAGCTATCAAGAGCCTAGTCTTGAATCCTTTTGTGATTCCTTGATTAGAGAGAAAGATAAACTCATTCATCTTGGAATAATCAACAATGCAGATACATCTGGGAAAGCCTTATTGTCCCAATAGAAAGAAAAGTCCAAGCCTCCCAAGAAACAAAATTTTTGCAATAATAAGTCAAACAAGGGTCCAAAACCCTCTTAGTCAGCTCCTTCTTTAAAACATGACAAAGGATCCAAGCCAAAAGGCAAGAAGACTGAGCGTCATTGCAACTATTGCGGGAAAGATAATCATGATGAATCTAAGTGTTTCAAGAAGATGGCAGCCTTGGAAGCAGCAATGAAGAAGCACCACATCGGCCTAGATTCGCCTTCAGAATTTGCCTCTCATGGACATGCATTTTGTGCTTCTGGTTATTCTTATAATGCATCTTCTTCTTCTACTTCAAATGAATGGCTCATTGATTCTAGAGCATCTTATCATATGGCTAAGGATCAAGCCATCTTTTCTACTATGCATGAATGTAACACCAAACAAATATTTGTTGGTGATGATAGATCTCTAAGTGTTGTAGGTGTTAGGATATTCCTATACTCCATCCTAATCCCACCAGTATTTTGATCATTTACATTTTCAGTCATGCATGCACCTTTTAGGGTTTGCATTCATTCTAAGGTTTGCATGCATTTTGCATACATCCCAATCATCAGTCCAGCACCTAGCCCTCAGTTAGCCAGCCCCCAGGAGCTTCTCACTATTCATTTTTAGCCCTCCAGTTGCTTAATGCGCCCTTCTTCCTTGATTTTAGGGAGAAACTCGCACTCCTTCACCTACCAGTCCATTTGTCACTCAGTTACAGTCAGTTACACTCAGTTACATTCAGTTACATTCAGTTGCACTCAGTTACACCTACCAGAGTTAGTTTGACTGATGGTTGACAGTTACTTGAGCATTGATGACTCCACTGATGATGATGAAGACTTCCAGTTGCGCTCTGATGATCATGAGGACACCTAGTTGTGCTCCGATGACACTCCAGTGATCCTTTGATCACTCCATGAAGGCTAATTCGAATTGCCACCTTAGGCATTCGAATTCCTCATGAATTGTATTATTTATATGTCCATTTGTGATTAATAATTTAGTATGACCGAAGTATTATTGCTTCTATCTGAGTTCTACTGTACCATATTATTATGTTGCTCATTATACTGCATGTATCACTCTTCTTCTATTTTCTTGCTTAATCATAATTATTCTCTTGTGAGATACATCATCTCTTAGATCTGATGTGAGGATTTTCACATGGTATCAGAGCATGTTGAGAGAATTGTTTATCTCCATTCTTGAGAGTTTTTTTGCAGGTTATTACCAAGATTTCGAGTGCAGCAGTTGCAGCAGTTTCTGCATTTTTGCAGCAGTAGCAGTTGCAGTTATTCTATATTGTTTTTGCAGGTCCTCTACAGCTTCAATGTATTCATTAGGAATTACTCCTCTTGATCCGCTCAACTATGATGAATGGAAACCAAGAATGATAGCAGACTTGAAGATCCATGATCTTTTTTATTATTATTTTGAAAGAGAGTTCGAATCCCCTGAAGAGAAGATTGACTGGTTAAATAAAAGAGACATGCACTTTGCAGCAATAATGTTTTCTTTGTGTGCACACCAGATATTCCAATTCAAATACCGTGATGGTGTTGAAATTACAAGAGAGTTATGGACTCCAAAAGAGATATGGGCTCACCTGGATGGAAAATTTGGCAGAGAGAATGAAGGACTTGGTCCCAACCCATTCGAAAGAAAACAAAGTGATGCATTCGCTCCTCTTTATGGTCTCTCAGATCATGAACCAGTATCATCTCATATTGAAGTTGTTGACAAAGAACTTGCAGATTCTCCGCTCATGCTCAAACATTCTTCTCTTTCTGTGCCAACTCACACTCTAGATATTGCAGAAGGTCCTAAATCCTCTCTTGCACCAGAGTCTGTTGGTTTGCATCATGATCACATGATTATTTCAAAGGTCAAATCAGCTAATGGAGGTAATGCATTCACTCCTCTTCAGCAAACATCTCTTTTATACTACTATATGATCATAAATTCATGCTTTCAGAAGGTCATTGAAGAATATGGCCATTGCCATTCGCTTGGGATAATTTCTCATGCATATACTGGTTTTGATCTCACCTCTCATGGTTCAAAGGAGATCTCAAGAAGCCATGATTCAAGTCTTGTATCTAATTTGGGTTCTAATCAATTACTGCTTGGGAAAATTTCTCATGCATATGATAGTTTTGATCTCACCCCTGTTGGTTCAAAGGAGATCTCAAGAAACGGTTTTGAAAGTCTTAAATCTGATTTTGATTTCAAGCAAACATGTAATAGTTATTTTTGGCATAATCTCACCCATGGTGGTTCGAAGGAGAAGACAAAGGACTATATGCACATTTAAAAATTTGATCCTACCTCAGCTGATTCGAATCACAGGTTCAAGGAGCATTCTAATACTATTGGATTTGTTCTCATCACATTCGATCTGAAGAGCAAGTACAAGCACATGCTTTTTGAGCATGATCCACTTCTTCCCAAGAAGAAGATACCTCCAGACATATGACCAAGCATCACACATGCTTGAGTTTGGAGCTTTTATTTTTTATGTGTGCCTTACAGTCTATTTTTTGAGGAGGGGGTATGTTTCCCATGAAATTTTCCCACTTCCTTGGTTTATTGATTGCTATTATTCATTGTATTGGGTGACCTTTGGTCTTAGTTACCAGGGCCCAGGATGGATTAAGGGGGGGTGTTAGGATATTCCTATACTCCATCTTAGTCCCATCAGTATTTTGATCATTTACATTTTCAGTCATGCATTCACCTTTTAGGGTTTGCATGCATTCTAGGGTTTGCATGCATTTTGCATGCATCCCAGTCATCAGTCCAGCACCGAGCCCTCAGTTAGCCATCCCCCAGGAGCTTCTCACTATTCAGTTTTAGCCCTCCAGTTGCTTAATGCGCCCTTCTTCCTTGATTTTAGGGAGCAACTCGCCCTCCTTCACCTACCAGTCCAGTTGTCACTCAATTACACTCAGTTACATTCAGTTACACTCAGTTGCACTCAGTTACACTCAGTTACATTGAGTTACACTCAGTTACACCTACCAGAGTTAGTTTGACTGATGGTTGACAGTTACTTGAGCATTGATGACTCCACTGATGATGATGAAGACTTTCAGTTGCGCTCCGATGATCATGAGGACACCTAGTTGTGCTCCGATGACACTCTAGTGATCCTTTGATCACTCCATGAAGGCTAATTCGAATTGCCACCTTAGGCATTCGAATTCCTCATGCATTGTATTATTTATATGTCCATTTGTGATTAATAATTTAGTATGACCGAAGTATTATTGCTTCTATCTGAGTTCTACTGTACCATATTATTCTGTTGCTCATTATACTTTATGTATCACTCTTCTTCTATTTTCTTGCTTAATCATAATTATTCTCTTGTGAGATACATCATCTCTTAGATCTGCTGTGAGGATTTTCACAGTAGGAGCTGGAACAGTTCTAGTAGATAATGGTCATTTTAGTGATGTACTATGTGTTCCAATCATTTCTTGCAATTTGTTATCAGTCTATCAGATCACTCATTCTGGTGAAGGTAAAACTGTGACCTTAACACCTCACCAAGTTGTAATCAAGGATTTTAAAGATCCTCAACAGGTCCTAGCTACCGGAATTGTTAATGATATTACAGGTTGTACAAGTTTAACAACTTTGGGTCATCACCTTTCCCTTCAGTTTTTGTTGCTCATAGTGATAACTTGAGCAAACTTTGGCATGAGCGATTTGGTCACTTAAATTATCGCTCATTGCAACAACTATGTAAAGACAATAAGGTGACAGGTCTTCTGATGGTATCCTGCAGGGATGGTGTTTGTTTTGGTTGTGTACTCGAAAAATATCATCGGGACAGTTTTGACAAACGTGCATCTTGGCATGCCTCGGTTCCCTTGGAGCTTGTGCATAGTGACTTGTGTGGTCCTCTTCCATCTGCTTCCTTTTCTGGTTTCAAATATTTCTTAACTTTCATTGATGATTACACCAGACGCACTTGGGTTTATTTCCTAGAACTTAAGAGCGAAGTATTTAACATGTTATTGTCCTACAAGGCCCTTGTTGAAAAACAATTTGGTCATCAAATTATTAAGTTAAGATCTAACAATGGAGGAGAATATGTTAACAAAAATTTCACTACTTTCTGCACTGAACAAGGCTTCCAACAACACCACATTGTTCCATATACACCACAACAAAATGGTGTAGCTGAGCGGAAGAACCGCACCTTAAAAGAAATGGTTAATTGTATGATCCAATCTAAGGGACTAAGTCTTCAATTTTGGGCTGAAGCCATAAATTGTGCAAATTACATAGTTAATCGCACCCCCACTAAAACATTACAAGGTATAACACCGGAAGAAGCATGGAGTAAAACTAAACCTGATGTAAATCACTTCCGTGTGTTTGGTAGTGAAGCATGGGCTCACATTCCGGATGAAAAACGGAAAGCATTGCAGGCTAAAAGTGAAAAGTGCATATTTGTTGGATATTCTGAAGATGTAAAAGGTTATAGACTACTTCAACCACATTATCATGATATAATCATTAGAAGAGATGTTAAATTTGATGAAAATCTCTTGGCCTGCGAGCCTAACTCGGTGATTGTGCCATCTTTGGCCTGCGAGCCTGATTCGGCGCTTGTGCCTTCTTCTTCTTCTTCCAACTTCCTTGACAGGTTTCCAACTCCAGTTTCTGATGATGACAGTGAGGATGAAAATCCACCTCCGCCTACTCATGTTCCTCCAGTTGCACCAGCACAAGTGCTTCCTCGATGGATCCGTTCAACATGTGAAGCAGCTGGTGATCTTGCCGGTGATCCTAGAGATCAACGTCGAACACGTTCTCAGTTTCAGCGAGCCTCTTCTCTTTTGGCTCAAGTTTCCAAGAATCATGATCTAGAAACTTTTGCAGAAGCTTCAAGGAATCCAGATTGGGATGCAGCCATGGATGAAGAATATCGTTCATTAATGGCGAACGATACTTGGGATCTTGTACCTCTTCCAAAAGGAAGAAAAATTGTCAGATGTAAATGGGTCTACAGAACTAAGTATGCATCAGATGGAAGTGTGGAAAGACTTAAGGCAAGGTTAGTTGCCAAAGGTTTTTCCCAAGTTGAAGGGATTGACTACAATGAAACCTTTGCTCCTGTCACAAAAATGAACTCCATCCGCCTTGTTCTTTCCCTTGCAGCCTTACATAACTGGGAAGTCCATCAAATGGATGTCAAGTTTGCCTTCTTACATGATGATTTACAGGAGGAAATTTACATGGAACAACCTCCTGGATATGTCCAGAATAACTCTAGCCTTGTCTGCCGCCTTAAGAAATCCTTATATGGCCTTAAGCAAGCTCCTAGAGCTTGGTATGCCAAAATGGATAACTTTCTCTTTGACACTGGCTTTTCTAGATGCCATTCTGACCCCAATGTCTATACCAAGAAAGTAGGAAACCATCTCATCATACTTGTTCTATATGTTGATGACCTTATTCTTACTGGTAGTGACCCTAAGCTTATAAACCATGTGAAATCCAATCTTAAACAAAATTTTGAAATGTCAGACTTAGGACATTTGCATTATGTTCTTGGTCTCCAAGTCCTGCAAACCAAAGAAGGAATCTTTCTTTCTTAGTCTAAGTATGCTTGTGACTTTCTTCGTTGCTTTCACATGGAAGATTGTACACCAGCCCCTTCTCCCTTCCAGTCTGGAGTCAAACTTGCTGCCACTTGTACTTCACCTGAAGTCGATGCCACCTTGTATCGTCAGCTTGTTGGTAGTCTCTTATACTTGACTCATTCCCGTCCTGACCTTTCCTTTGCCGTTGGTCGTGTTTCCCGTTATATGCAGACACCTCATGAAAGTCACTGGAAAGCAGCTAAAAGAATACTTCGATATATTCGAAGTACAATTCAGTTTGGGATTCATTACAGTACAAGGGGGAAACCTTTATTGGTTGGTTTCACTGATTCAGATTGGATTGGCGATCCTGATGATCGAAAGTCTACTGCGGGTTATGTTTTCAGTCTGGGATCTGGACCTATCACTTGGGCTTGTAAGAAACAACAAGCTCTTGCTCTTTCTTCAGCATAAGCAGAATATCGAGCCGCGGTTAATGCTAGTCATGAAGCTTTATGGCTTCGACAGATCCTTTCAAAGTTTGGATTCGAGCAGTAGCAGCCTACTCCACTTTGGTGCGACAATCAAAGTGCCATCAAGATTGCCAAAGATCCAATTCTACATCAATACAGCAAACACATTCAGCTACATATGCACTTCATCAGAAATATTGTTCGTGATCGTGTTCTTGAAGTGCTCTTTTGCCCTACAAATGATCAAGTTGCAGACATCTTCACCAAGTCTCTTACAGAAGCGAAATTTTCTAAAATTCGATCTATGTTAGGAGTTCAGGAACTTGTCATTAAGGGAGGATAGGCTCTAATGCCTCCTTCCTTCTCCTAATAGTGTCACTTTTGTAAATCCTTCAATCCTATCCCAAGTTGTTCTTAAGGGGGGATGTTAGGATATTTAGACACTTAGGAGTTAGTTAAGATCAACTTGTGTAATATATCCATTAGGGATAGTGTGTTTCTTTAGTATGCATTAGTATGCATTTGTAAATACTTAATCTGACGGTCACGATATGTTCCTGACATAGAGTGATCCGAAGGCTCAACTTCTCTTAGATCAAACCTAACCTTGATCCGTGGCTTAACACCCGATTGGTCCATGATCTCTATTTAAAGAGCATGGAGGGTCATTGTTTAGTTGATCGATTATGAGAAGCTCACTTGTAACTTTCTTTCTTTGCATAATAAATTGTCCCGTAGAAGCTATTTGGCCGGGTCCGTGGAGTGTTTCCCTCAAGAGGGTTTAAACCGCATCAAAACATCGGTGTGTTGATCTGTGATCTGTTTGTGTGAAGTGGTTGCTCTTGGTGTTCAGTCCTTTGGTAGTACCTTGTGTACCCGAACAAGTGAATGGCAGTAGTTCTAACTAGAATGTCATGTTATATCCTACTTTATGGGCTTAGCGAATGACTGTGAAAACTGTTATGCTTTTCTCCCCTTTCCAGCTCATCCATGGAGTGGAAGAAATCCTCCCAATTGAATGGGAAATACTTTTGTTAAAGTTAGTTGTCTAGTTGTTACCCGATATTTCATCTTTGGAGGAATGCCTAGTCCATGTGGAACATATCTATGAACAACATTGAGATAACACCATGACAAATGAAGCACATAAGAAATGGGTTTAGATTCAGTATGATAAATGTTTCCGTCCAAGAGTTTTCTCAGAAGGAGATCTTGTGTTACTCTACAATCAGGACAAAGAATCCCTAGGGTCAAGTAAGTTTATGTCAATGTGGCTTGGTCTATATATTGTCTCTAAGGTCTTAAATAAAGGTGCTTATGAGATGGCCGATTACAAAGTCAACAATTTGCTTGAGCCTATAAATGGGCTCTATTTGAAGAAGTAATATGCTTAATGTTGTACAGTAGGTTCAACTCACACCGTGTGTTTCGTGACATGGTTTAACCACATCCTAAGATCCTAAATCTAACAATTATATAGAATATTAACACTTGTGGGATTTGGTCTAACGGAAATCGGAATATTTATGTGGTATCAGAGCGACAAGTCAAGGGTTTGAAACTCAATTGACTCACCCTAAGGGGATATTGTTGGACATTGGGTTCAGCGCTCACCGTGTGTTTCGTGACATGGTTTAACCACCTCTTGATATCCTAAATCTAACGATTCTATCATAGATTAACACCTGCGGGTTTTGGTCTAACGAAAATCAGAATATTTATGAATTGTTGGAATTCTTAATGATACTGAGAGGGGGGGTGAATCAGTGTCATGCACAAATTTACAAATAATTCACTTTTTAAAAGATGCACCAATTTATATTTAAAATCACATCAATAAAACAAACCATGCACAGATATTTGAAGAAACTTTTATATACACTAATGTGGGAACTGACTCACTCAGACACCTCTTAGATTGGGACACCAATCCCACTGGAAAGCACCAACTTGTAGATTGTAGGCTTCAACCTGTGAGGCCACCAATCCTCCACACAAACACCAACTTGTTGATTCAGGCTCCAAACTGTGAGGACACCAATCCTCTATGCAAGCACCAACTTGTTGATTCAGGCTCCAACCTCTGCGCAAGCACCAAATTGTGGTGTTTAGGCACCAACCTGAGTGGAGACTCTAATCTACTTCCCTTTCCCATCCAACTTCCTTGAGATATAGATGTTGTTGTACTCTAATTTCATATCTACACGCATTATTATTTGTGCTCTACTTTACTAACTATTGTACTTACTTCTAATGTATTATGGTTCAAATATGATCGTTATTTATCTTACACTGTATTATGCTATAGTTTTTTTCTACAATATAGATTATGTGCACATATACATTCACATGCTTCTTGCGCCTTTCTCATAAATGCTCCTTCTGTATGCACAACTTCTCCTTGTTCTTCTACATTTCTTGTAACCTCACACACTAATTCAAATCATATTTCCTCTGATTCACCTAAGCATTTCATCTAACTGAATGATAACAACCCTTCTTCTTTTTTCTAAACGGTAACTACCCTTCTTCCTTTCTTTACGGTCAAGCTTACCCTAACATCTGCCAATTCTCTTAACTTGCGTGAACGAGGTACCATGACTTTGTGGTTCTTGCGCACACTAGTTCACTAGCTTAGTGGGTATTGTGCGCTGGAGTACCATGACTAGGTGGGATTACGGACTTGTGCACATATTTTTATACACTTCTTCAAACTGGTGCATAGACACCAAGTGCAAAATCCTCTTTGACATCAATGACAACAACAAAGTTCAACAATCTCCCCCTTTAGCATTGATGTCAACACCTTATGAAGTTGTGCTCTTCCTAGTCATGAATTGTTATGTTTTTCTTGCACGAAATACAGTTATCCCCCTGTATTCATGCCAGTTTGATCCATTTCTCTGCCGCACAACATTTGATCAGTATTTATCTATTTTTTTTTGTCTTCTCGTGCTTCCTACGTAGTTCTCTGTCATTGATACATGCTTCATAGTATCTCTCCCCCTTTGACATCAATGGAAAAGGGATACTCCCATTGTCTTTATGCTTTCTTCCTGAGACTCTTGTCATGTTGTGGACTGGGAACAATGCCTAGTTTTTGTCTGAGACATTCGAAAGTATCTCTTGGGAGCGACTTTGTAAATATGTCTGCAATTTGTTCCTTGGTGTCCACACAATCTAGTTTGATGATGTTTTCAGTGACTTGTTCTCTCACAAAATGATGTTTGATTGGAATATGCTTGGTTTTGGAGTGCATCACAAGATTCTTGGATTTGTTGATTATGCTTATGGTGTCACATAGGATCAATATAGGTTGTTCAAACTCCACTTGAACATCCTTCAAGGTTTGTTTCATCCATAGAACCTGTGCATAACAAGATGTTGCTACAATGTACTCTTCTTCTGTTGTAGATAGCGATACGATATATTGTTTCTTGCTCAACCAGGACACTAAACAATTACCCAAGAAAAATGTTGCTTCTCTTGTACTTCTTCTGTCATCGATAATTCCTTCCCAATTTGCATCTATTTATGCCACTAAGGTCAATTCATTACTTCATGGATACCATAAACAAAAATCGAAAGTCCCTTTCAAATATTTGAAAATTATTTTCACAGCTTGAACATGTGTTTCCTTAGGTGTAGCTTGAAACCTTCCAGCCATCCCTACAACTTGCATTGTGTATGGTCTTGAAGCTATTAAATATAACAAAATTACAAGCATTGATCTATAAATCTTTTGATAAAATTCCTTTGCTTTATCTTCCTTACTTAATTTGCAACTAGTAATCATGGGGTTACATACGGTCTTGCAATCTTCTGATATTAAATATTTTCAACATTCTTTATATACTTAGTGTGAGAGATAAAGATTCCAACATCTAGTTGAGAAATTTGGAGTCCTAGGAAGAAGGATAGTTCTTCAAGCATCGAAATTTTAAATTCCTTCTTCATGTTCTTAGAAAATTCTTGGCTCAGCCTGTTATCATTGCTTCCAAAGATGACATCGTCTACACACACCTCTACAACAATCATATTTTCATGCTCAACCTTTACATACAGATTACTATCTATATTACCTTTTCTGAACCCTTGTTGCTGTAGATACTAGTGCAGTCCTGAATACCAAGCCCTTGATGCTTGCTTTAACCCATAAAGAGCCTTTTTAAATTTGCAGACATAGTCCTTGTTACCGGAAAGAGAGAAACCTTATGGATGCTCTATATACACTTCTTCTAGTTCTCCATTTAAAAATGTTGATTTAACACCCATTTGATATATAGTGATGTTCTTGGAGCAAGTGTAGGCAAAAATCATTCTAATTGCTTCTATTCGTGCTACAGGAGAAAAGGTTTCTTCAAATTCTATTCGTTCAACCTATCACGCATATCCCTTGCATACCAACCTTGATTTATTTCTGGCTACCTGTCAGCCCTCATTTAGTTTTTTCCTAAAAACCCATTTGTAACAATAACATTTGTGTCCTTGGTCTTGGAACAAGTTCCTAGGTTTGATTATTCTCGATCTGATTCAATTCTTCTTTCATGGCTTCAATCCATTGTTTATCACTCCTTGCTTCTAAGAAATAGGAATTGGTGAAATTTCCACTTTTGAATCACCCTTTTCCATCAAAACTCTATTGAAATGGTGACAACAAACCACCCAAAAAATAGGCTATGGAAATTTTGTACTTTATAGTTTATGCATCAAATTAATTGCATTGATAGGTGCCCTTATTTCAATATATGGCCATGGGGTGCCTGCTTTTAATTGCAATTATGAATTCTATGGTTAGGATTTCATAATGAGGAATATTCATAGTCGCGTCCATCAAATTGATGATAAGGATGAAATGAAATAACTTCCACGCATTTATTAGGAGCCAAATGAATGTTTATTTCAGAGTTGATTAGTGATTAAAAGGTTGACTAGTGATTGATATGACATGTTAGTGTGGTGTGGTGGCATTTAGATAGCATTTTCCCTACATGTCCACTTCTAATTGTTTCAAATTTCAACCAAGAGGAGTGCGTTTCAATTCTCAGCTTTCACTCATGTCCATTTTGATTTTCAGAGGCTATGTAATGGCCATCTATTTGTGCCAGTTCAACTTTCAGAGGCTATGTTATGGCTATTCTAGTTCCATTTCACTTTAATTTGGTTATTTCAGTGTAGCTCAACCTGGAAATACCTAGGTTATCACAATTTCCTATTTCGATATCCTTGTCCCTTTTTGCAGTGCCAAGCTATGTGCAAAAAATGGGGAAAATTTTCTTCCTTATGATAATTTAATTGATAAAGGTTCTTCTCAGCACGCATTATGGTTTCGATAACACAGGTTTCACTTCCTTTTTCTTTATCAACGAAATTAATTTATTAATTTCTTTTTGAGATAATAGTGACCTCGATCATAAAACATAAATGATATAAAAGTTAAAAAATATATTTCTTGAAAATAATAAGTTCAAAGAATTATTTCTTAAAATATTTAAATATTTTTCAAAAAAATAGAAATGATATATAAATTTATATAAAAATGTTGAAGAGAAGCAAACATGTTATATACATTATTTAGACAATAATTTTCTTGAAAAGCATATCAATTTTTTTGGGTAATTAATTTGATTGAAGACTTAAATGATCTTGAATTCCAGAGTTAGAACCATGGATGCAATTTTTTTTTGAAATTGTAACAATTTATGGTTTATAAAATATACAGTAATTTAGTTTCAGTTTGGTTAAATAGACTCCATTTTATATATCATTTTTTATGGTTTTTAAATTAAAATATTTTCATATATATATGCATATTCGAATATATTTAAGTTATATATGTATATTCAAGTATATTTTAGTCGATAGGTCATGATTTAAATATATTAGGTGGGTGCCTATGTAGATCTTTATGGGCGTTTTCATCTACTAATAAGGGAGACTTCTTTGTTGGAGCAGGATGTTTTACGAGAGCATTAAATGAAAAAGGTATCAAGTGCTAAGTTTGAAGTGGTTAAATTCAATGGCAAAAATAACTTCAAAATCTGGAATTTTAAGATGTGGGATTTGTTTGTCCAACAAGGATTGAAAAAGGTATTGACTTGTAGGATGAAATGACCTACAAGCATGTTAAACGAGGACTCGGAAGATATGGATATGAGAGCTCTCAATACTATCTGTCTGTGTTCGACAGATGAAATTATGCTTAACATTGTTGGAGAGGAGACAACAACAAGTTTATGCTATAGATTGGAAATCCTTTACATGATGAAATCCTTGACAGACAAAATCTACTTGAAGAGGTAGTTGTACAATTTATAGATGCAAGCAAAAATTACAGATCATTTAAATACTTTCAATACTATGATTTGTTAGTTAACTAACTTATGGAAGTAAAGTATGATGATGAAGATAAGGAAATCATGCTATTGTGTTCATTTCCTAAATCGTGGGATCACTTAGTCACATCTATGTGGTTTATCTTAACAAATTCCCTTGGTTATGATTCTATTATGAGAGCTTTGTTGTGTGAGAAAATGCAAAGAAAATCGAGTTTAGAAACCTTTATATCAGAAGCAATGATGGCTAGAGGTTGGTCCACAAACATAAGGGAAGATTTGAAAGGTATATCCAGGTCTAAGTCAAAAGGTGGAAAGGATAAGGAAAAATGTTGGTACTGCAACAAATTAGGCGATCTCAAGAAAGATTGCAAGAAAAGGAAAGAATCCAAGGATGAGGCCAAAAAGAAAGTAAATCTAGTTGAGACAGGTTCGTGTATGGTTGATGAATTTTTATCCATTTGTAGTATCTCACAATATAAAGAAGAATGGTTGTTAGGACCTAGTGCATCTTGTCACATGTGTTCACATAGAAGTTGGTTTTCATCTTACCAATCTATTGATGATAGTGTTGTTTTTATGGGAAATGATATTTCTTGTAAAGTTGTTGGGATTGGGAGAATTCATATTAAGATGTTCAATGGTATTGTAAGAATATTGACAGATATTAGACATGTACCAGAACTTAAAAAGAATTTGATTTTCTTGAGAGTTTTGGATTCTGGTGGTTATAAATATACAGGTCAAGGTGGAGCACTCAAAGTGTCAAAAGGCATTTCAATGGTAATGAAGGCTTCAAAGATTAGGAATCTCGGCAAGTTGGAAGGAGAAGTAGCGGTGGTGTCTGAGGAAAAATATGTATCTTGTCATTTATGACAGCGATGACATGGCCATATGAGAAAGAAATGGCTTTAGGTACTAGTAAATTGTAAGTTAATTCTAGATTTAGAATCTTTGTTTTTTAATTTCTTCTTGTATTATATCTTTGTTGATTATGGTGATGAAGTTAAGGGATGAAGATTGTGAGATCCTAATGATCACAAAATCATCATTTACAAGATGTAGTATATATATGGAATAATCATAAATTGTTCAAGATCGCAAAGGAAGCTTTGTTTACAACTCTGGGAATCATTGTATGGCCTAAAGGTACCCAAGCAATTGTACAATATGTTTGATTCCTTCATGGTGAGCCAAAATTTCTTAAAAAGTGAGTATAACCATTGTGTCTAGTTTAAAATTTTGGAAAATGGTATATTCATTTTATGTGTTGATGATATGCTTGTTGCAAGCAAAATCATGGTTGAAATCAACATGTTAAGGGTTAAGGGATGTGTTGGCGAGGGCATTTTAGATGAAGGATCTAGGAGCAACAAAACAAATATTGGGCGTAGAAGTACACAGAGACGAGAAAAAGTGTAAGTTGTGGCTATCACAACATAAGTATGTGGAGGAGATACTCATAAAATTTGGTATGAATTATGTGAAACCAGTAAATATCCCTTTGGCTTCCCATTTTAAACTTTTTCATGTTTATGCCCTAGTAATACAGAAGAAAATGATTATATGTCTCATGTTTAGTATGCTAGCGCACTAGGAAGTTTTATGTACATGATGGTATCTACAACATTAGATATTTCACATGAAGTTGGTGGTGTTAGTAGGCACATGGAAAATCTAGGAAACATTTAAATGGGTGCTTCAGTATCTAGGAGGCACAATAGCTTATTGTATCACCTATAACAGTTGCTAGTTTGTGGTTATGTACTCAATTCAGCTTTTGCAAGTGATTTGGACCAAAGGACATCTACCTCAAGTTATGTATCCCATGCATGCAAAGAAAAAATTTAGTTAAATGATCCATTGGGTAAGATTGGAATAGTGCAAGACGTGGTTACTTATGGAATAGTCCTTGAAAATGTCCATACTTAACAAATTGTGCAGACATGTTCAAGAAACAAGTATTTTTAGAGAAACTCTCGTGGTGTAAGAAACAAGTATTACTAGAGAAACTCTCGTGGTGTAAAGATGATGAATGAAAGAAAGAAATGTAGTTGGAAATTGTTAAAGTGGTGAAAACAAATCACTAAATAAGAGAAGGCCGTTTTTTACTCCATAGTTCATACAACCAATTAATACTAATTTACCAAGGAATAGAATAAGGAAATTAATAGAGTTATTTAATTTCTTGAAACAAATTAGTTTTTTTATGTTTCACTGCCCCGTTGATATTTCATTTCATTGACGTCTTGTCAAGGTTTTACGGCGTAGACTCTGTGTCGTATGCGATTGCTACCGTGCATCTTGATTTGTTAATATGTTCTCTCTCTTTCTCCATACTACTTCATAAATCTATCTATACTCATCTACATCACAATCCATCGTAATCGAATGAGATTTAGATGGAACCATGCATTTTTTTTTGTATTTAATCAACACAAAGAATTTGATTTAGATTCAACACACCCCAAAATAAATTGATCGATTACTGTGCAGCAGTCGAAGTCCCAGGAAGAGTGGCCTTCCTTCTTTACATCCTGGTATGGTGTAGCACTTTGTGTAGCAGAAACAGCTCCACACCTAAAGCACCTGAAGAATTTGAAGTGGAAGTAAGTATACCGTATACCGAAGGAGGTTTTGAAGAAGCTTCAAATCTCAAGTGATACATTGGAAGATTCTATTGGAAAAGCTACAGGTGCATTGTAAATCCGAAGAAAGTACAATGGAGAAGCTGGAGAAACCAGCGACACATTAAATCTCATTTGAGCACGTCAGTGAAATGGTTGGGACCCTGAGATTGCATTGAAATCGAAAATCGAGGATGTCGAAGATGCAGGTGTGGAGTCTATTGATTATTCTGTTGACGAGGTCGTATCGAGGATGTCGAAGATGCAGTCTGAGAAGTTCAGAGTGCAATGAAATGAATTTGAGGATCACCAATCATAAATAATACAGTCATTTAATTTGTGGTTGGTGAACACTAATAAATCACAAGTTAAGTGTTGTGGACAAATTATATGTTCTTTGTGAGTAATTGCACCAACTACCTACTACTATCTATGCATCAGCTACTACTAATTATCCATGCATAGCTATTAGTCATTTTTTATATTTGATTAATTTAAATTTAGAATAATTATCATAAAATCAATATAGATAATAAACTTCCTTATCCTCATACAATCTTAAAAAAAAATACAAACTCTAAACCACCCCAAATTTCAACCAAATTTCAAATATTTAGTTGATTGTGTCACTTTAATCCTTTTAGTACCCAAAAATATATTTGATTCCATGTCCCACTTTAATGTACATAGCCCATAAATATATTTGTTTCCGTGTCCCAGTTTAGTCAGTATGCGAAGTTAGGGTTTTGTTAGAATTATTATGAGATGTAGGTGATTGTGCTCACTAACCCATAAATATATTTGGTTAACTGTCTTTATTCCATAAATATATCTAGTTCGTCACTTTAGTATTTATGTAAATTAGGGTTTTGGGGTTGACGGTGGAGCGACAGCAATGTGGTTTTATGGTTTATTCCATAAATATATCTAGTTGGGTGTCTCACTTTTGTTTTTATGTAAAGTAGGGTCTCTCACTTTAGTTTTTATGTAAATTAGGGTTTTGGGGGTTGAGGGTGGAAGTAAGAGCAATGTGGTTTTATGGTTTATTCAAGAGAAGTCTTGATATTTTATATATTTTTAAATAATATTTTTTATATTTATATATATATTTTTTTATTAAATATGTAGAGATATATGAATCTTATCACAATATATACTTTTATAGAATAACTTTTTATTTATAATTGAAATTTAAAATTTTAATAATTAAAAAAAAATGAAATTATATATATATATATATATATATATATATATTCTCACTACTTTATTATACCAAAAAACTATGAAATTGCCTTTGATTCAACAAATGTTGTTTTGATAGTATTTTGAGTCTTAAATAAAACCTTTGTTAAAAGTACATTTTTTTAAAATCTAAATTCTCTTAAATTTATGATGATCATGATGATTACAATTATTAATGTACAAACCAAATTTAATTTATTGAAATTTAAAAAAGGTAAGAAATTATTTGGTTTTTTAAAAAATTTATTTATACTTTTAAAAACTTTTAAGAGAAGAATTCCTATATTACCATAGTTGTGATGAGTTAAAAGGTTATGAAAGGTCACCATTGTAGCAAATATTTTGAAATTGTGCTTTAATGTGGTTGTACTCAAAACATTTAATGAGAAAGTGATTTTAAATCTTCAACCCTCTTAGTGCCACAAAGATGACAATTTTTTTCATCCTATGACATTCAATGAATTAGCACTTCGTTTCACTATGGAGTTTGTGAGAGTTTGTTCTTATTTCAGTAATGTTGATTTACTTATTTACGCTAATTAAAATAAAGAGATACTATTGATCTTCTAGATTATGGTCGATCATGTCCTTATAGAGACTTGATTTTCTCTTATCCAATAACTCTTTTTCGGACCACAACTTCTCCTTAAATTTAGACGTAATAACGGCTTCATTATTACGTAGAGTGACCTCTTCCTCGACTCCAAGTGATTTAACCAAGACTTGGCATCTTAATGCCAACCTTGCTTAAGTTGCGTGTGGTCTTACATGGAGTATGAAGAAATCTTAGGAAGTCTCTTGTCTCCTGTGTTGCTTATCTTGTTCTCGTATATTAGGTACTTAGTCATAGTCATGCCCTCAATGGGGGAGATACTTGCTTCTATGAGGAGGATATGATAGGGTGTATTATCTTTAATTTTGGAGATTATATTTTATAAAATGCTTTTGGATTTTCTATTTCCTTCTCCAAGATTCTCTAGAGACCTTGCAAACCCAAATGTCACATCAAGATAAGATAATAGGAGTCAAGAGTTTTGTGTTCTTAACCCTAAAATTAGAACAAAATTGGATATACAAAGATTTATGACGCAAGAAACCAGAAATTATAGGGTAGTATAACAAATGACAAGACAATAGAGAAGAGAGATGTTGTAGAAATAAGCCTTGTATTATGATAATAAATTCATAAATTATTGTTCACTCGCCTACTAAGGTTGGGTAATCTTTCACCTCATTAAATATCTGCTACACAATTGTTGAAAAAATAATCCATAGCCTCCTAGCTTTTTAAATAGGATTTCATTATCTCAAAACCCTAACTACTTGACTTGTTCTCATAATTAATAAGTATTAACAACCTAGTGGGCATTAATTAATAGATAAATTAGTTTTACATTAATTAATTATTCACTACTAACTACTCAATGTTATTCAAAAGACATGGTTGCATACATTACTTGATCAACTCCTAAACTAAGGGGGTTAGGGTAGGACCCTAACATGCCCTACCCCATCAAGAATGGTGTTGACCTCAATGTTGAAGGTGAGGATAAATTGTTTTAGAATCCCTTCAATTTCTCAAGTGGCATCTTCTATTTGCATGTCTTTCCATTGGATCAAGACTTCTTTGATTGTACACCTGTGAAAATGATGTTGCTTGGCATCCAATCATGCTTTGGTCTAGAGCCAAATGGAACCTTCCTCATCAAGTTATAGTAACTTGGTCTACACTTTACAATTGGAGCCCTTATGCAAGAGACATGAAAGACTATGTGAATTCTGGAGGGATTTGGTAGGCCACCTATCCAATGCATTGTAGGATCTTGTAAGGTCCACATAACTTCGAGGCTAGTTTCTCGTGGAGGTTATTTTTTAGTAATGCTTTTTTATAAGGTTGACGTGTCAAAGAAACACTTGATCCCCTTTTACAAATGAACACTATATGAGTAATGTTGATTTTCTTGTTGTTTCATTCTATTTTGAGCCACAACCATATTGACCTTAAGTGTGTGGAGAATAGATTCTTTCATGTGAAGTGTGTTATCCACTACATGGATCTAGGAAGTGCCTAGTAAATAGGAAACCATAGATAAGGATTTTTTTCCACATACTGCTTCATATGGGGTCATTTGGGTAGCTCCATGATAAGTGTTATTATACAACCATTCTACCATTCTAGGAAATCATTGTTCCCATTAGTGTGGCTTCTCTGCAGCAAAGCATCTCAAATAAGTTTCTAAACACTTATTCACCACTTCTGTTTGACCATTTTTTTATAGGTGAAAGCCTATGCTAAGTTTCAAATGGGTACCCTAAAGTTTAAATAAATCCTACCAAAATTTTCTTTTGAAGGTACGCTCCCAATTAGAGACAATGGAAGTGGGGATGCCATCAATTTAAAAATATGATCCATGAATACTTGAGCAACTAATGATGGTATGAAAGGATGTAACAATCCCAAAAGTGGGCATATTTTGAAAGACAATTGACAACCACCATGATCATTTTTTTATTACCATCTCTAGGAAGCCCCACTATAAAATTCATAGATAAAGCAATCCATAGATGGGTCAAAATTGGATGTGGTTGTAAGGCCCCTAGTGACTTCATCATTTCTCCCTCGTGTCTTTAGAAAATATCACCTAGGTTGGAATAAAAGTTTGGATGTGTGTTTCATGCCTTACCAAAAGAATAAGCACATAATCCTTTCAAAGGTTTTATGAAATCTTGAGTGACCTACTAAGGGTGATTAATTTAACTCCTCTAAGATTCTTTGTTTCAAGGTTGAATTTGGTGTCAAAAAAATACACTCTTTATAGCAGAATGTATCTTGGTGTCAAGTGTGCCCTATAGGAGGGTCCAAATCTTCCTCAATCCAACTTGGAACTGGTAAGGACAATGCAAATAAAGAGCCATCCTATTTAAATTGCTTAGAGAACACATTAGTCACCACATTTTCTCTACCCTTGTTATATATAATCTCATAATCACACCTCAACATTTTAGTAACCCATTTATTTTGCTCTAGAGATAACAACATTAGTTCAAGAATGGCCATTGTGTATTTTTCATATGCGGCATCATTTATTTTTCATATTAAATAAGGGCACCATGTCTCCTCTATGTGAAGGATGGTCATCATCTCTTTTTCAAATGCAGATTTGCCCAAATTCTGATCACATAACTACTTACTAAAGAAGGCCAATGGCCATCCTTCTTGCATCAATATTGCTTGAAGACCTCTTCCCGAGGCATCGCATTCTAAGACAAAAGTCTTAGAGAAATCAGGAATTGTTAATACTGGATTAGACTTACACATGGAATATTTTAAGGTGAATAAGCCTACTCAACTTATGATATAAAAAGTATTAGCGAGTGAAACATGAATATTAGTTGACATTTTGCTTATTTTTTTGAAAAAGTAATTGTTATTTTCAAAAAAAATTCGACTTCCGACAAAGAAACTTATTTTTTGTGTTTAGAATTTCACTTTCCATTAAAAACATAACTTGTGGAGAATTTTGTTAGCTTTCTGTATGTTATTTTTCTTTTTTTTTTATTAACATTTAATATGTGAATTTAGCAATTGTGTAATAGCGTGTTCATAAAAAATGTAGGAATTGATAATTAGTCATGTGGTGGAACCCTAATTTTGTTTATGAAAAAAAATATTCTACAAAAGTCTAAATGGACTTTGCTAATGTAATTTTTTTTATATATTTAACATATGAACACAATAATTTTTTAATTTTTTTTGAATTAGATCAATAAGGAAAAATTACAGAAAATAAACATGTTTGGTTGGACCACATGTTTCCCAACTTTCCAGTTAAAATCAAAAATTTGAAAAATACCTCCTCTAAACTATATATATATATATATAATATTAAAATTAAGAAATCATAACCAAAATATATAATATTAAAATTAAGAAATCATAACCAAATTTGAAAAAACTTGTAAGTGATGTATGTAGATTTTATATTGAATCTAATAGTATCATGTTTAAGAGTGTGTTTGTACTTGATTATACTTGCAATTGAAGATTTTGTTTTGGCATTTTCTTCTAAGGAAAAGGTCTATGAGGCAATTGTTTTGAGGTAAGATTATGGAATTATTTTTTCGATTTGTTAAAGTTTGAAATAATTTTTTGAAAGTGAAAGAAGGGATATAAATGTTTACTTAAGTTTGATTATATTTGCAAGTGAAGGATTTTTCAACAATTTCTAATTTCTTTTAAGTTGAAGGTCGCTTGCACAATTTCTTGACTTTTTTTTGAGATTGAGATTATGAATTTTTTTTTTTAGTTTCTTTTAAAGATTTTTTTTAAGATAAATGCATTTTGAGATATAGATTTTAAGGTTTGAAATTATATTTTTTTTAAGGTGAATGGCTATAAAATTTTAGTTAACCTTGAGCTACTTGCATTTTTTTTTACTAAAGTTATGTTTTTTGTTAAAAGATTTTGACTTTTTTTAAATCAATCAATTTAATAATCATGGGAAGTAAAAGAAATCACTAAAGGAATTCGATTTCACTCAAGATCATGCTCTCCATAATGAAAATCATAGACTCAACACGTAAAAAAAATGTGCACATAATGAAGAGATACGTGATGATAATGTAAACATGGATTTGCATCCTAATGTTGATGAAGCCGATGCTAAAAAGAAAATTTGAACAACATGAAATTGAACCATGTATGTATATATTATAAATGATGTTTAGAGTTCAATAAATTAAAGTTTATAATTTATTGTAATTTTCAAAATACTTTGCAACAAATAGATAGATATTTCCCTCATAATATTGATGAAGAGGTTGAAGACGTTATTGAATCCTAAGATGAAGTAGAAATTGAGCCAAGCATGGGCATGTATATTTCACAATTTATCTAGACTATGAAACTTGTCATTATAATTTTCAAGAAATTAAATTATGTTTATAACTATTTTTCAAATATATTTTTACTACATAAAGATCAATAGATTTTAATTTATGATTGAGTTTTAGTATTTTAATGTAATTATATATGTTGACATTTGATTTGAAGTTGTTTATGTTTAATATCAAATGGGACAATATGTGGAGGGATGTGCCACTTGGTGATAGTGATGACACCTAGTTGTTGTGATCACCCCTTGTATGTAGTCTCCAGGATAAGGTATGGCAGGCTTCATGATGAAGTTTGGGTTGATGAAGGACAGGGATTTAATGAACCACGAAGAGACCATGGTTGGAAATGACCTGAGACTGCTTGCATCATATTCCATGGAAACAAAGCTAGTGATGAAACAGAGTGTCAATATACCTCAACATTTTCCAATTTGGACTCATGCACTTGGTTATTCAACTCACTACATTTCTGGATTCGATTCTACGAGAATCCCTTTTCCAACCTTCGATGTTCATGTATATTCCTTCCTCCTATGAGTATTCTTCTAGTAAGGAGTGGTTTCATTCCTTTCTATGTTCTTACCATTTTTGTTTTCTCTACATTGGGGGACCTTCTAGATTGGTTTTTTCTTCTTCATGGGTTTGCTTGGTTTTCTTGGGATATAATTATCAATGGATTTTCCTAGTCCGCTCTTGTTTGTGGTATTTACCTGCTCCTCTTGGTTGGGTCAGTCTGCATGTAATACCCCCAATTTTGACTTGAAATATATTATGTAAATGATGTAAATATGCTAGTATGGATTCCTAGTGTGGATCTCAAGGCCAAGGCCCAACTAGTGAATTACTAGGCATGTATGATACAACTTATATATTTTTATTTGGACCATATGATTGGCTTACTATGCTAATTCGAAATTGTATGTAAATATTATGTTGAACATTAATAAAATGGTCCAATATGGTTGTGTAAAGAACATTAGAGGGGCTATGATTCCACCAGAGGGGAAGAGGAAGGGGGCCTATGGGAAACCAAATCCTATGTTTCCATGTGTCAACCTTAGAACTCATCCAAAATATGCCATGTTCCTTAAATGATCCAATTACCTTCTCTTTCCTATTAAACCCAATCATTAAATGCATATGTGAGGTTGGTGGGGAAAGTCACTTCATGTATTTAATGAAGCATGGGGTTTGTGACAGTTATGTCAGTTGTCAGCAGTCCTATTTCTTCCAAGTTCAGAAGCTATGTCAATTGTCTTTTCACCTTACCTCATATCCTTGGAGTCAACACTCTTTTGATCACTCTCTCATTCTGTCATGCATGCTTCTACACTACATAGAGTTTTCCATTGATATTCATGACCATTATCGGACTGTGTTTATACCCAGAAATTTGAATTTGAAGACAGAGCTGCATTTTTGGAATGGGAAACATATGGTCGTATATGAGCAGAGAGGTTGGGAAAGATAGGAACTTTTACCCATTGAGTTATGTTACTTTTGTATGCTTGAAAAGCCATGGATTAATGTTACAGGATGTTCTCCATTAGCATACAGCAAGTTGGACTCTCACTACACACACTGGTAAGCATTGTAAGGGTTGTATTTCTTGAGGGAACTGTGGATCAGTGAAGGGAAATTCCTTCCTTGTGTTGTGTGGGGAAGTTGGAAGGAGTGACATGGTTGTGATAGCTTAGTGATACCCCTGTAGAGCTCTGGTTGAGCTTTTAGCTAAGCATAGTGAGCAGAATGGGTTGTGGGCTGAGAGATAGAAGCTTGTAGGTGTTTCCTTCACCCTAATGGCCTCATAGCCCATCTTGGGGTGGCCTCTCAGCAGAAAGAGTATATGTTGGGCAGATTTCCTATGGTTGGGTGGAAAATCACTCTTACACAGCCAACTGCTTGGATCTTCTTTGCTTAAAGATAAGTATTCTTATGTATTGGATGTGCAATGATTTTTATTTATATGCTTGTGACAATTATGCTTGACATTGCATGTTATGTGTGTGTGGATCAATTTTATTTCCACTATGTTTTTTTATTTCCATGTCTGCACATGCATTTAGTTGTATGAATTTGTAATTATGGCTATGGGGTAAAATTTAGAGGCCTCAATTTAGTTAATGCCCCCTCATGTTGGTCAGATTGAGGGATGGAGACGTTAAACTGCCCCCACTTGAAAATCCCATGGCTAGTACAGGATGTAGATATAGGTTGAGGAGAGGGTGGATTAGTAATATGTAGCCCAAAATTTAGCAAGGGGATCTGGAGTTTTAATCTAACTACCTTCAGCAGACCCCTTCCCATATATGGTGTGAAATTTGTGAGGCAGAGGATTGGGTAAAAAAAAAATTAGGTTTTATCCACACTGTCGAGATTGATTTAGAAACTATGCCATTGGTCTCCCACATGAACACCTCATTCTCAAGAGACACAAAATATTTCAAAACCATTTCTTTGTACTAGCGGGTTAAATCACTCCTTATAAAGTTTTAATGGACAACAAATATAAGATAGCGGTGAATTACTCTTATAGATGGATTAGATCCAAGGCCAAATTAAGAAAATGGATTCCAAGTTGAATATCCTAGTTAAAACTACCACATGCCTTGAATTTTCTACAAAAGAGATTGACACCTCAGATTCTCATGAGGTTCCAATGATCTCCATCTTCGGTATTGTTCTCATCTCTTAATCTTATTATTGTTCAATTCTCTCTTTTAGTTTCGCGATATCTTAGTTTAGACCAAGATATTTTAGACTTGTATATCTACTCTTTTTGTAATAGGAAAATAATAGGTGACGCTAGAAGGACTATATGGGATATGAATGACAATCTATTATTTTCGTGTTGGTCTAGTTTCTCTTGTGGCAACCAGATGAAACCTACTTTGTATATTTTAGTTAGTTTAATATAATTTCTTTAGCTTATAAAAAAATTCATTTATGTTTACAATCTAGTAAATTAATCTATTCTTTGTTATGTTTCTAATTTAGTAAATTTTGTTTTCTTAAATTAAATATAAGTCTATGGGAAGTACAAATATTGATGATGAAATGTTACAAAAATATCAATATTGACAAATTTGAGGTTAAAAAACCCAACCATGTCATATGATATTGTGTCAATGGATTTATGAATATTTTTTCGAAATTGAATGAGTGGTGGCACAAGTTAAATTTTCAGATATTTGATGATGTACAAGAAGTTAAAATAAGATACTTTATTATTGGGTATTAAAAAATCGAAAAGGATACAAAGGTCAAGTAGAATGTCTCTAAAATGTAATTGGTGCAATAAAGGCTTTTGGAAGATCCCGATCAAAGGATGTTAGCATTGTATCTAGATAAATACAAACAACGATTATTTCACCAAGTACTACAAAAACCTATTTGACAAACATATGAATAAACTATTAGGAACCTCAACAAAAACTTGTAGAAGGTGTTAAAGCTATGGTGCATGAATATTGGGTGACAACTTCTTGTGTTTCACGAAAGGAAAGGGATGTGATGCAATGAATAATATCACGAGGTTAGTATGAAACCCATGCAAAACATATATTGGATATTACTCAAATATATTTGTTCAATAAATTTAAAGAGGATCAAAGAAAATTAATATCTCAATCTGTGCATTTGTGTGACAAAATTATATGTTAGGCCTATAATTTTTCATGATACATGTTTTTATCATTACCATGTGGAATTTTAATTATATTATGACACTTTTCTTGATTTTGGTCAAATATTTTGTCCAAAATCACCTCCTCCTTCCACAATCCATGCTTTCATATCGCGAATTCTATGTGAAAAATAAATTGGTAAGTTATTCAACCAGAAAAAATATGTTGGTGGAAAGCAATGTGAACATTATGTAAATTTGACTTTATTCCATTCCAAGTATCATATTGATATGAATGATCAATTATTGTCAAATCTAAAAACCAACTGGAAAATATATGAATATGTCTAGGCTTTCAATGTTACATGTTCTTCAAATGTTCTTTCTAAAATGATTGATTTGTAGGAGGATACAATCACTATGATAGATTTCTTGAAGAAGTTTGAAAAACATATTTATAAATATAACAAGCATTCACATAGATCCTAGTGGCAAGACTTACAATTCAAACAATCATATGAAGTTTTCCACAAGGGACAGTTTTGTCAATGGTTGATTTTGCAGAAAACTAAACATTTGCTACACAAAAAATATACAAAGTGAATATTATCATTTTGACCAAGTCCTCTATCATGGGTTAAGGTGAAATTGTAAATTGATCTATTATTAATATACATGTTGATAGTTTTTACCCTATTCATATTGTCTTATGTTTCATTTTCAAACAAGTTATTATATTATATGATTGGATCTAACCTATGCAGTCATGAAATGTTGGAAGAAGTGTATTGATTTTAAATCTTTGTATGTAGGGAATAGGTGTTGGAGGTTGGATTATATGATCTCTAGGTACTACACCATCTGGGACATACGAAGGACATCCGGTAGCAAGGTATGCTTCATCCTTATTCATCTTTTGCATAATTGAAAGGGAAAATCATTGGAAAAACATCCTATTGTTTGTCTTGGGTGTTGGTCACACTCAAGGGAGGTCTTACCTATCCATAGGGAATATTTATCCATAACAAAGTGCCTCTCCACCAACCACATTTACCTTGTGTGTATGGGTCCACATATTTCAATCTCTTCCACCATGTGTATGAGGTAGTCTTCCTGTGCATTGATAAATGTTGGAGGCAAATACTTTTGCATCTCACACATTAGTTGGGGAATTTCTCTTTTCCAATACTTGATATCTTATTTATGTATCTCCTTATATTACAACCACCTACAAGTGCAAAGAAATTTGTTGTATCACCATTAATATAAATAAGGCAAGCAAAGCAGGTATTGACTATACAATCAATAATTCAACTATAAATCTATACATACCTCATGTACTTGCCAAGATCATAAATAACCTTTTTTATGTTGTTTTCAAAGCTATTAGGTAGAGCTAGAGGTAGAACATACTGCAACAAGGACGTAACATATATTACTAACGAATAAGGTATAGATCATTACATATAATTGAATTAGAGATAACCATTAATTGCTAACATATAATGTATATATCATAAAATAATCGAACTTGCAAAATGTCAAACCTTCATAAATTTTGTAATGAGTTGGATTCTTGAATGTCACTTATAATTTTGCAATTTTTTCCTTGTTATTCCTCTCATCTATAATTTTCCACAAGCACTATGTGACATTCTTTCCAATTTAACTTGTAGGTGCTCATAGTATGGAAACTGACTGAATTGGGCAGTGTATCATTTTAAACCCTGTGGAAGATGAACATGATGACCTTTGAGACGTATCAATGAAAGATTAATATTTTTTACTAGTTATGCAAATTATGGAAATCTAAAAATTAATACAAGTGACCAAGAACTTAGTAGTGAATACAAACAAGTATTGCTTACCATGGATCTTCTTAAATGCCTTTTTCCATAGTTGAGGCATCATTATTCATGGTTTTTTCCACTATATTCCTTCCCATTAAAGTCATTTCTTTCGGTAATCCGATACCTATGGTCCTTATGGAGAAAATGCCTAAATTCATTGTACACCTCCTTTCCTAAACTTCTTGAACATCTAGATATTGTTCTTGGATCATATACTGGACATGTATATTTTCCCTTTGTTTGAATCCCTGCAAGTTATGGAATAGTGAATTAATATATAGAATTCCATAAATTATAAATGACGCATAGCGATACATGACAAATTTACATACCACAAAAATGTGATATAAAACCGGGTGCATCATGAATTGTCCATGTGTATTCCATGGAACTGAAATTGTTTTTGACCCAAAGGTTTGGAGATGTCATACACACTGATGTCGGACCATAATTTTAAAATTCCATCGATAAGAGGCTCAAGATGGACATCCATATCTTTAACTTGATGCTTACCTAATAGTTATTTGAAAATTAAAATACATAATTAATATGTTCTTGATCATGCAATAATGAACAAAAATGGATTCCTTTTATTGTGTTAACATTCTTAAAAATATAAGTACCTGGAACAATTAATGTTAACATGACATGCTCTCTTTCAATTTTCATCCATGGAGGAAGGTTATTGTTTATAACAAAAACTTGCCAAACTAAGTAATTAGTTATGATCTCTCCAAATGGATTGACACCCTCAACTGCAATGAAAGTCTAACATTGTGTGGTTCTTCTTTAAAAAATTCCCATCTTTCCTCAATGTCTCTGAATGCATATCCATCTCCAGGAATTCGCATGACACCATCTAAACTTATGTGTCGTGCATGGTAATCCATAAATTATGCAATGTTTTTACACCTAAATAGCCATTGAAAATGTGGAATTATCAAGATATGGCCAAGAAATTTGCAGGGCACCTTATTTGTTACATGATTGGTACGATATCTACTAATTCCACATTCAGGGCACTCACTCTTTTATGCATGTTGTCCATAATATATGATATGATCATTGGGACATGCATCAATTGTGTTATACTCCATTCCTATATATATTTCAGGGCGACACAAATTTCTCTGTATGTGTAAGGTAAAGTATTTGATGGTGGTAGAAGAGTATCACCTAACAATCTAAACAAAAAAATCAATTTAACAATCGTAATTACTACCTTACCTTACATATGACAATGATAAATAAATAAAACAACATCCAATTTCAATTACAAATGTATAAATATCGCATACCTTAACAATTGCGTCATTGTTGTGTTTGAAATACCATTCATGACCTTCAAGTTGACTAGCAACAAAAGAGCAGAGAGAAGACTTGTCTTTCAGTATTTCTATAAGGATTTCTTTGCCTTATCAACTAGAGGTACATCATGAATGTTTTTGTAGTCTCATCTACAGCTGCATTCTCATCCATGACAACAAATGTTTCATTGATCAACCTATTTATCCCTTCATTATCAATAAGGTTGTGGTCATTTTCTTCTTTTATATCAACCTCAATGTCACCACCCTCACCATCTCTAGTATGAATTGTAGCCTCTGGATTTTCAAGAGTTGGTGCTCTTGTATATTATAATTATGACAAAATAAATCCAATTAGTATCGAAATATACATCAATATTAATAGTACTGAAAATGAGAAAAAAATATCTTTTTTGATATGTTACTAGAGGATGATATTATGTTCCACCTTCCAAGTGGTCATACTGATAGCATTGTTTCTTGGTTGTTTCCCTAACAACTCTTCTTATTTTCATCTATCTGCATTGCGTACAAGGGAAATAACATTTTCCATCACCAATTATATATTCAACATTAAAGGATTCATTCTGATCATTTGCATTACCAGGGTTGCTTGTGTGACCGTATGCAGAATTGATAGCTTCCCGCATAGAAACAATTCATTCGGATCTACTAGCAAATCAGTGGACGTGATTGTCTGACATTGTTCTCTAATTCAATAAAATACATTATCAAAGTAAGAGGAAAGAAAAAAAATCATTAACCGAATGAAAATAAATTTATTCAAGGGATAATGTCATTAATCCACAATTTTTTTAACCTAAAATTAGAGTTCTCCCTCCAAAATTCTTCCACATATTATTGTTGTCGAATTGAACCCAAAAAAAACCCTAAATATGTGTTAAATTTTTCCCAATTGAACCAGATAAAACCTCCCAAAAAAACCTAGATATGTGTTAAATTTTTTCCAATTGAACTGGAAAAAACCTCCCAAAAAAAACCTAGATATGAGTTAAATTTTGTCTAATTCAACCAGAAAAAAACCTAAATAGATGTGGTTTCTAAATATGTTTTAAAACTTGTCAACTTTAATCCAAATCTAGTAGTGAGAAAGACAAAAAAATCATTAATCAAATGAAAAGAAATTTATTCAAGGGATAATCTCATTAATCCACCAATGTTTTTACCTAAAATCAAATTTCTCCCACCAAAATTCTTCCACAAAGTTTTCTTGTTGAATTGAACCAAAAAAACCTAAATATGTGTTAAATTTTGTCCAAATGAACCAGGAAAAACCTCCCAAAAAAAACCTAGATATGTGTTAAATTTTGTCCAATTGAACTGGAAAAAACCTAAATAGATGTGGTGTCCGGATATGTTTTTAAACTTTTCTACTTTAATCAAAAAAGAGAAAAATGCATTCAGCTTTTACTCGTCTATTAAGCGATGTTAAGAAACTATAGTTCATTGGGCCAAAGTTTGCATGCAGGATGTCACTTAAGCGACCTAATATACCGTTGCTTAAGTGACGTCTTTTCTGGTGTCGCTTAAGCAAGCAATATTAAGCAGATATTTTTAAAGAACATACTTAAAAACCCGATAAATTGATGTTTTGTCGACGTTTAAAGTGACTTTTGACTTTACACATCGGTAAAAACGTTGAATTTTGACCCCAAATCTAGTAGTGTCATGAGTGTGGAAAGTTGTTTTGGGTACATCCACCTCTTTCATGCTGATCTCATGGTAGCTCAAAAGAAGGTCAAATTTGGTGAAGAAACTAGCACCATGTAGCTTTTCTAAGAGATCATCAATGACCAAAATAGGAAATTTGTCTTTGATGGTGATTTTGTTGAGAGATCGGAAATCAAGACACATGCACCAAGCGCCTTCCTTTTTTAGGACCATAACCATAGGTAAAGAATATGGGTTGGTGTTATGATGAATAACACCAGCAGACAATAATTCTTGTTTTTTTTCAATTTCATTCTTCCAGGAAAAATGGTGGTAGTAAGAACAAGCATTGGGGGGTTCACTACCTATAAATAAAGGAATGGAATGGTCATGTTCCCCATGGGATGGAGATAAACCCTTGGGCACATAAAAATATATTGGTACTTAGAGAGAACCTATTACAAGTTGGGGTGAATGTGTGGGGGGGGGTTGTCCAAAACTTGTATGGCATTGAACTAAGTAATAATACTATAATGTCCCTTCTTCAATAGTTTCTCCAAGCGGTGTGAAGAGATAATTTTGAGGGAACCCAATGTAATCTATTGAAGGTGATGGGTATGCTTTGCTTGAGGAAAGCAGAGAAAAAATTTGCATAAATCAATGGTGACAGGACCTAAGGTCATGAGCCATTCAACCACCAAACAATATCATGATTCATAGCACCCCATGTCAATAGAAAACATGAATTTTTTAGATGGTATTATCCCACTTGTAGTTTGGCATTATCACATCGACCACCAAATTTCATTGTACCCCCATTGGCTATCATAATTTGGAAATTGGAAATGGGGTGGATATAGCAATGGGTGTCTTCCGCCATATGCCTATGATGAAAATATGGGTGCTTCCACTAGCAATTAGAATGATGAATTTCTTGTTCTTTATGTAGCCAATCAATTTAAGCATCTAAGGAGTGGAAAACCTATATGAATCATGAAGGGAAATTTGTAGTTTCTCTTCAAGAACTAGCAAATCAAGAGAATCTTCAAGAGGTAGTATTTGGTTATCGCCTTCTGGTTCAGGTAGAATTTCTACTATGTTGGATTTTGGGACCTTAGGTGGGTTGGCTTCCATCAAGAATATTTTATGTTCTTTACTTTATGTCCTCTGACATATTTTTCATCACTGTTATAACAAAGGTCGAGGTGTTGACACTCAACCATGGCCTTCAGGGTGAGCTTATGGATGCGGAAAGGTGGGGTGGGGGGGTTGCTAGGAGGGGGATACATGGGAGATACTGTGTAAGGGGAAACATAAGAGCACTTGGTTTAGGCATTGATGACCAATTCAAATTCATGAGCTCAATCACAAGATTCCAACCAAATGGAGGGACGTTGCATGAGGACATTTGCATGAATTGCCTCCTTGAGGCCACTAATGAAACATTATAAAAAATAAGAATCAAAGAGACCTTCGGTGTGGATGGCCTACTACTCAAATGTTGTCATGTAGTACAAAATCGTGCCTATCTAGCACAATTTAGTCAATCATCCTAAATAGTGAGTGTCATAATCAAATCTCTCATGAAGGATTTCAGAAATTGGATCCAAGGGACATAATGGCGATATGACTTTTGGTACCTTTGCCACCACTACTAGTATTTAGAATCTAAATATAATAGCCTATGTTTCTTCCTTTGGAGATCATATTTAATGCCATGGAGTGAAAAATAATGTTCCATTTGAGTCACCCAACTTGATGGGTCGGAGCCATCAAATTTGCACATGTTAGTCTTTAGAAAAAGTGTCATGGAGTATTTTTATTCAAAGGAGGGATATTGGTGTTCTATAAAGACGGAGTGAAAGCCCTATTCTTTAGTGGTCATGACTTCATGATTAGAGGTATCCTAGGGGAAAACATATCCATAATGTTGGGAAATAACAGTTAGCAGGGAATGTTTGTTAGAGTGTTGATTTTCTTGGTCGACCATCCACTAGGTGAGATGGTGCAAGTCCTGCATGAGTTGGAAAACCTCATGGGTGAGTTGTACCACCTAAAAAGCAATGGTTGGAAGTTCGAGAGGTAGAGTGGAAGGTTTCATATTAGGTTGGGGGGGATTTCGGTTGGTGTTCTCCATGTTGGCCCGGTGGCAGGTGTGTACCATGTGAGCAAAAAAGTAGGAAGTGCAAAAGGAGAGGGGTAGGGGCTACCAAAATAGGGTTATGTGATATATATATATATATATATATATATCAAAATGATTGGGACAAAGCAAGGAGTCTGTAGTGGTAGGTCTAAAATAAGGGTTTTTGGGACTCCTAAAAATGGTTTTGAGAAATATATATACCAAAACGGTCAATGCAATTCAAGGATTCAAATGAGTTAGGTCACAAATAAGGGATTTATGGACCCACCAATATTTTTAGATTGGGGCTTGAATGTTACTGTACAGACAAAATTGACAAATTCCTGTTAAATTTAAAGATGTAGGAATTTCTCGTGACCTACCTTGGTGAATTTTCTTGATGTTGAGATAGAATGAAGAAATCGCACAAACAAGTTGCAAAAGAAGGGTTTATAGGTTTTCCATGGTTCTGAAGTCAAAGGATTCTCATGTGCTATAGATATTTTATATAATTGTGTTGGATGTGGTTGTCATTGATGTCAAAAGGAGTTTAGTGATGACAAAGGAATAACCAAGGACATGATGGCAGAGTGAACCCAGTGAAAGACAAATGCATAACAAAGGAAGTGATGACATGGCATGCATGATGATGTGGAATGGTTGATGAAGATGAAAATCCACCTAATGATGCTCTAGTACCCTCATGATGTCATTATTTCATTTTGACCTAGTTATAAAGAGACTTGTCAGTTTGGAGAAAAACTGAGAAATGGCTAAGTATAGGAAAATTGGTCCAAGTAGCCTTAAGAGAATGCCTGCCATAATTCATGGTTTGAGAAAAATGTCCGCACCACCATACCAGGCTATAGCTGGTTGAAATGACTATCTAGTCATGACTTCAGTTTTCCTTCATCACTTCTGAGGAAAAATTTCTAGGTCTGCAAAAATAGAGTTTTGCACCAAAGGAAGTAAAAATGACTAAGTAGTCTCAGGAAAATGCCCGCCGTAAATTATGGGTTGAATTAAATTCCTGCAGCCTACGGTAAGGTTGTATTTTGTTGGTTTGGATACCTATTCATTGTCTCAGTTTTCCTTAATCATTTTTGAGGTGAAAGTTACAAGTCTGCCAAACTCGGGTTTTAGAATAAACTTGGAGGAAATTCTTGAAAATGACTAAGTGTTGGAAAAACTAGTCCAGGTGGCCTTAGGGAAATGCCCGCCGTACCTCATAGGTGTATGATAAAAATTATCTGAAACTATCATATTTTAGCTTGTTGAAGAGGCTATCCCACCATGGTCTCAGTTCTCAAAGAAGATGATTGATGACAAAGTTAGAGGTCTGCCAAAATGGGGTCTCAAACTGTTTTGCATCAGATTGAGCAAATTTGCTTAAGTGGCCTCATAGAAATGCCCGCCACAAATTGTGTGTTGAATAAAATGCTCGCACCACATGTGGATATTGTAGGCTGGTTTTTGTCCAAAGAGACTCTGAGGAAGAAGATATGGATCTACCAAAAGTGTTACTTAGCATGATTTACACTGCTCCATGAAAATGCTCATCGAGGAGAGAGAAAGAAGCTTCATAATATGAAAGTGGTCTTGATGGATTCACCTTGTTGGCCTCTACCCATTGGGTGTCTCACACTCCAAGTTTGATGGCGAAATAAGATCACTTTGGTGACCTAGTGTTTGACAAATTTAGTCTAAGTGTTGAATTAGCAGTTTGAAATACCACTTTCAAATGCTTGCCAGAGGTTGTGTGTGTGTCAATAGATTTATCTTGTGATATGGTATTGTTCATTGTTGAATTGCTATCTAGCCATGCTCTTGGTTTTCCTTATGGTGATCAGATAAGTAAAATATCAACGTGCCAAAATAGAAAAAAAAATGTTATTTTGCATACAAAAGACAAAAAGGAAAAATCGCTAAGTGTTGTAAAGGGGCTAAGTGATGCCTGCATTAAGGTTGATGCCCATGATTGTGAAGAGCCCACAAGGGATGGAAAAATGCCCGCAGTAGGGCCTAAAGATGCCCGTAGAGGAGCTTAGATATGCTCACAGGGGCTTATGGTTAAGCCCGCAAGGGCTATGAGATGCCTACAAAAGGCTAAAGATAAAGCCCGTAGGCCCATATGCTCGCAAGGGTGAGGTTGGAGCCCACAAGGGCTTGGAAGAAGCCCGCAGGAGCTTGTAGGTGCCCGCAAGGGCTTAGTTTAAGCCCACAAAATCTTGATGAAGCCTGCAGGCATGAGAAAAAGAGAAGCCTGAAGGCTAAAAGACAGAGTATGCCCGCTGATGGAGGAGAGGAAGCCCACAGACATGGTTTTTTATGAAGCCCGCGATCAGAGAAGAACGGAGCACGCAGACCAGAATTAATCAAGAAGTTTTTAATTAATTATTTAATTAAAAATCGATAAATACATAGATTTGAAGAGGTGCCAAGGTGAAAGGGAATGAGATGATTTGAAAAGGAATGTAAGAGGTATTTAAATGAATATTTGAACTAGAAGAGAAGTGTGTCTCAGTGTCCAGTTTGGAAAAGCAGCAAGAACAGTCCAATACAAATTGAAGTACCAGAATAGAAGAAAAGAAACAGAAAAGGGTGGTAGGGTGGAGCTAGGGTAGGTTGCAGCCTGCTAAAGGGTGTTGGTAAATCCTGTCAGTTGTAGTTGACAAAACAGGTTGTTGGTGCATCCTTCAGTTGTATCTAAGAATTTGGGTCTTGGTACTTTGGTACTTTTCCCTATTGGGTTCCACGATAAATCATTGAGTTCAAATTTGTTGGTACATTTTCAAATTATAACTAAGTGAAAGAAATTTTGTTTGAAACTTTTTGTTTGAAACTGTGTCACTGATTCACCCCCCCCTCTCAGTGACAGGACCTGATCCAACAAATTGCAGGGTCCAACATTAGTACTTGGCCCAATCTCTCAAGGGACTAACTAAGGAGGCCAAATTGTTCCCTCAGTCATACTACCTAACTACCTAGGTACGCAAGAGAATCTGTCGAGGTGTTTTTCTTAGTGCCCTATAGAAACAAGATGGTTGCAAGATGGTTTTAGGTGACCTATGGGACTTCATATATACCAGAGGGTACATGGAATGGATTTTGTGTGTAGATGTTGTCTGATGCTGTTCTACTCAAAGGGGTACCAACAAGGGTTACATCGGTGTCCAACAATTACACTAAATGAGGGTACAAAGTGACTAAGTACCAACTGTATTTGTTGTATTTAGTGATCCCTAGTTGTATATTTACCCGCTGAACGACTAATCCATGCGGTTATTTTCAAATGTTGGAACATGTCTCTAGCCTAAAAAAAATCTATCAATTCTTGGAGTCATGTTATCTCAGGATCGTGGCTCTGATACCACTTGTGGTGTTCCTTACTACTGTAACTTGAGAATCACACAATATATAGCAATATTAGCATGCAATGAATTAGGAATAAGAAACACAACACCAATAAATATGAGACAATAACAACAAAATATGGAAGAAAACGAGCTTTATTATGAAGGGAACATTTTTCATTGGCTTCTTATGACAGGGAAACCATTCACTTAAGTAGATCTTTGTTACAATATTTTTCACAAAACACTTCATAGCCTTGGAGCTTCTTTAAATAGGCTCCATATGTCCAAACCCCTAACCAATTTACATGGTCAAAAAACAATTTCCTAATGGACCTTAATTAATAAAGAGACACTTTTTACATTGATTGTTGAACACTAACTTATTTGACCTTATTACAAACTTATGACCTTATACTATGCATGATTAATTCTTAGAGTAAGGCAAGTTAGAGTAGGACCCTAACAATGATGTATATATTATGTTCATCGTGGATGTTGGTTTTATCCTTAACCTCTTTCCAAATAGGACACCTCTTCTCTTGGCACTCTTACAACAAGAAAAGAACAAAATAATGATGTATTTCAACCATATAGTGCCTTCTTTCCCTCACATATTAGTGGGATTATTGTAACATCCCGATATTTTCATAAAATTTAAAAAAAATTAAATCGCCATAAAAAAGGCTAATATTGTAAAATGCGGAAATAATAATAATCGATATTCAACAATTAATAAAAGTGTTGCTTGGTAGGAACAATTTAATGGTTGTCTTTTGTCTTTTAATGACGTCATGAAAATCAATTAACGAATTAGTACTTTATTCGTATGCTAGAATGATTGAAAATTACGATGCACTGAAAAACAGAATTCTTTTGACAAGTGCTGACAGTTTAACTTTTCTGGATGATGATGAAAGGGGTCCCACGAGGTGCCCCAAGGCTTACTTAGCTACTCCGCTAAAGCATTGCACTCGTCCTTCATGCGCAGATTCGCAGGTAAGAGATAGCAATAAAATTCAGAGTGTTTAAAAACCGTGATCTAAATCGAGACTGCTTATGAATTTCGATGCTACAGGTATGGTCTCCTTCCAATTCTGTAAGATGAACCTGTCTATCTCAAGACTGCATATAACGTCTATCTCAGGGTGTGTTCATCATGAATACTTATGTTAAGTGTTGATGACTTTGCGTATGATCATTCCATAAATGTCTTGCGGCTGTTAAGTAATTCTCTTTATAAATAATGACGGTGACAGGTTTAGGACAAGGGCTCATGGCCTTAAATCATGCTATGGAAAGAGTGATAAGTTGGTTTTATATCTCTATTGTCTGGGCAATTAAAATGGTGATGCCTTAAGTATTAATACCCTACCATGCAATGTGTGCGATGGGTCCTTGGGTGGAAACCATACCCTAGCGGTGTGAATATATAACTTATGGTATGGACAAGCTTTAGGAGCTCTGCAATAATCCCTATAGTGAACTTTATAATAGACTTTATGTGATGGGCAGAGTCAAACCATACCCTATGGTTACTCGTGACCTTAGTGGATATTCATAAGCTATGAATGTGTTTCGCAATTGATTATATGGGATCGTATGAGACCTTGGTTATATGCTATCGGTGATCGTTATACATTGATAATATTTACATTTTAATGCTTTTAACGTTGATTTGTATGGGTTGGCGGGTGGAATGATGACCCTGCCAAAGCCTGCATACGAATCGAGGGTGTATTAAATGATTTGGTTTGCAATTATTGTGCATGGCCACCGTGTTAAGGATATTGCTACGTGTAAGTGGTGATAGCTGACGCGTCGTGTGAAAGGGTTTGGAATGTTGAGTTGTAACGGGCCTCCTACCCTGCTATCCACCGATATGGAAACCTCGTAGATTTGGAGGTAGATGGGCAATTGAATGCTACTCCTACCACCTTCCAACGTGGCTTGATGAGGATGGATCTCCGTCTTTGATCATTGTGTATCGGGATGAGTTGAACCCCCTGCGTAACTTATGGATTTGTAGCGTTTCTTGGTCATTGTTTGGTGGTAGGGTTTGGGAGGTGAGGCCAACCGACTGAAAGGCACTTAGGGTTTGCAAGTTTTTCTAGCCTTCCCTGGGCTCGATCCTGAGACCGATATCAGTCCTCAAACTGTATGAGAGAGCTATCAATGGAGGCCGAGTTAGGAGTTAAATGGTGTGGCTATCCACAGGTTGGATGAGTCCGGCGGTTGGGCGTTGTAGTAGCTTGCAAGTCTGGGTTTATTTGTCGAGTTGCAAGTCTTCGGAAGTTATTACACAGGGTGGTCTTCGAGCTGGGTGCATCTCCTTCGCAGTGGATGGATGCTGGCTTCATCTGTCACAACTCAGGTAACGTAACGATGCAAGAGTTTTCATAATATTCTTATTGCTTGTATTTTCTTTCCCATGATCCGATGCTTAACTTATTGTATGGTTGTTGGCAGGTAACCCTCGGCAAATCCACAGGGTGCCGAAATAGTTGAAGGGGAAGAGAACTTAAGCGAACCCACCGGTAAGCTTCGGTGGTATCCCTCCTTAGTGGTTCTCCTAGAATTGGACTTGATGAGCAAGTGTTGGTAGCATGCCTTCGCGACAGTGGCTTATGTCTCGCCTGCAGCATTTGGGCAACCTTCAGTTTTGAGTTTTTGTTGATAGAGTAGGTGATGTAAATGTTAAAATATACGGCCGTCATTCCTAGCATCGGCGAGTTTAGCAGGCTTGAACCCTTGTGTTTGCAAATAGTCTTGCATCTTTACGTTTTATGTCTTATCGTTTTGAGTACTTCTAGGTTGATGCATGAGGAGATACGTTGACTGTAACTTGTTTTCAGTATTTGCTGTGTGTATAAATAGCGTGGGGTTTCGAAAGGAACCTTCAGCAAAATATAGTGGTGACTGTAGGGTGTAACCACTGTTATTTCAAATGGAAACGATAATATTTCAGGGTTTAATGGCTACGTTTGGTGAAATGGATCTTCTCGTTTTTGTATCTGTATCTAATAGCCAGTTAAGATATTTTAGGTTTCATGACTGCGTATGGTGTTTTCGATCTACTCATTCTTGAACTCTGATCCAAGGAACGAAAGGCATGTTTGTTTAATTAAAAAGTGGCTATAAGTCGAGAGCGATCTTTCAGGCTTATACTGCGTTTGTGCCTGTATGGATTAAGCCGAGAACTGGACAGGAAATGGTTTTGTTTTGAAAGCATAAGTGATCATGTTAAACCCTAGCTCTCGATGTGAATGAAATCTACATGTCTATATTGATCTTTTAAAGGAATAAGAATAACAACTCTTGATTCTGCAGTTAAATTGTCTATGGCGAGGAAACCTTGATTTGGTAATTGTTAAATGTTATAAATAATGATGTAATGAGAACCTGTTGACCCCAGCTTGGGTGTAGAGATACTATAATTTAATCTTTCAATTTAATAAAGCTATGTTTGTCCTAGCTGTTAATAACTTGGTATTCTGTGATGTAAGTTTTATCACATGCAATTGATAGTTCAGGAAAACAAAGAAAATGACAGAGCAATCGTCAGATAATTTGATTGCTTATGAATATACAGTTTTCTTATTCTAACTATATGTTCTTGTATTCGTCCATTTTGGACCTCTGATGAAAGGATAAAATAACACAGTAGCTTTCTTTCTGTCTGTACAATATAATACAGTGAAGACAATATTTATATAAGATCAATCAGATTCTAAAAACAATAAGAAGATAGCAAAATGGGAATATGGTTAAACAAAATGCATGCTATTATTTTCTTTGAAGTAATTAGTAAAGATCAGTAACCCTAGTTGTTAACATAATGATCACCTTCAAAAATAAGAAAAGAACCTACTGCTATACTTAGTTTCTGTTAAGTTGTTTCAGCATACAGAATTGAATTGTAAAACAATACATGCATAGATCTAATCTACAGCTGCTAAAATATAAGATGCATGATAAACATAGGTCTGTGCATGGGTGGTCTTTGGTTTAGATATTTAGATGCATGCAAGGTTTCACTTTTAACTGGGCAGATTTAATGCTACCTCTCTGTACCGGAGTACGATGCAGCTCCACGCATGGAGAAAAATGCAGAGGAGTCATTTTATCAGTTCAGCAAATCTAAATTATTTAGGATCTGACATTTTCTACTATTGATCATTAAATAACAATACTAAGCCATTTTCTGAGAGCATTCATGTGATTTGAAAAAGAAAACACAGTAGAATAGAACCTAAGTGTAATGGGAGGAACATATCACTCAAGAAACCTGTTCCACCCAACCTGCTCCCAAATAGACAAGATGTCTGCCTTAGAACCCCCGAGCCTATCCATTGATCCACCAGGAGGAAGAAGGTTCTGCAGCTTAGGACTTCAACTTGCAGCAGCAAGAAAATTTATATATCCAGCCTTATAGGCTTAGTAATTCAATGGGATCAGCACCAGCACCTCTGGTCTGCCCTTCTCATAACATTTGCAGACTTATACTTGCACTCTCCACAGCCTCCCCTATTCGAATCTCTCAGTCATCACCTGATGAGCATGAGGAATGTTTCTGCAGAAAACATTGTAAGAGCTACCTGCTCAATTCGAATTGCCTTTTATAGGCTGCCTAGGTCTTTTGAAATTAACTAGTCATTAGTGAGCTGCCTGCTCACCTCTTTCCACCTGGAGAGGGAAATGCCACAAAATTAGGGGGAGTTGTCCCATACCAACAGCTAATGGTAGAGTGCAAATGCTGCCATCTGTCCCAATCCTTCCAGCAGCTTCCATTCCTCCTAGTGGGCCAGTGGATACTCTTGTAACAGCTTTCTTTAGTGTTTGTCTCCCATTTTCATTTATTAAATCATAATAATGAGTCATTACATTCATTTTTGACCTACTTGGTCATAATTAAAAACTTGTAATTATAATCTAACACAAAGTATTTTTTTTTGCAAAAAGGATAATAGTAGAAAATAATTATTCTCAAAAATTGGGTAGGTGACAATTATGTTATAACATCATCTGGTCCCACATTAATCAATTGATTTTTGGCCACAAACATAATAATTAAAATACCAATAGGGTCTCCAATGCTATTGTTGGAATCAACAATCACTTTATAAACTATGAAATTTGGCATGTCGAGGTCTTTATTTTCCTTCACGCACATTTGTTGTTTGTATGAATAGTGTTATTAGCATTAATAATCAAAAGGAAATACGTGTTGTTAGGTTGCAATTGAAATATAGTAAGCCCTATCATGTGTTGGCACACAAAACAAAGAGTTTGACATGAATCCTTACCTATTTAGCACACATTTCCTCAATTTCTTATGTGTATTTCTTATGTATGGGATGAAGTTTAATATGTGTTGGAATCTTTTTTCCACCATAGGTGGTTCACTCGATGAACTTATGACATAACACATATGTTCATGGGATATTATAAAATATCCATAATTTCACTATGAAGCAATACATGCCAAAATCATTTTGTTGAATCTATCTCCTATTACATTTCCAATTAAAAACCCCCTTAATTTCACTAGATATCCTAGGTATCTAAATTTTTAATGACATTTTTACTACCCATTTTTATTTGTACCCGTGGGATGTTGACATGGCCCAAATCCTATAGTCGTAGATGAGGATTATACAAACTAAAGGACTACCCTTTTTTCCCTTTTTTATTCATTATTTTAATTAAACCAATTGATTATAAATTAATGGAAATTCTAATAACATTAACTACTTCCTCATAAAAATGAGGTCAAAATGGTCCAAATTACCCAAATTATTCCTCCTTTTATCTTTCCCAAATGAGCAACCAAGGAAAGAAACTAGTAGCAAAGAGGTTGGTATTTTAGTCATCCATATATTAGTTCCTACATCACTCTCCTTGGTGGGAAAAAAACATTTTTAGAAGCTACATGCATAGATTTATATGATCCTTTATTTGTTTCTCCCTCAATGGAGATTCATTACATAGTCTTTCACCAAGGATATTTTTCATGTATCATTGAAATCTTAAATTTCCAATGAAATTTTGGATTTAAATCTTTGATTTTAGTGGGTCTAAGATTAATAAGAGAATACATATAGCGGTTGATACAGATTTGGGATATATGTCAAGCCCTATGATGCTCGAACAACTTTATAAACTATTGCAGATGTGAAATACCCTTGGTGTCACGGAATTGGGTATCAAACAAGGAAAAGGAAAAAGAACTTTGGAGGAGAATAAATACATTATTGTGGATCTTGAAGACTAACCCAATCCAAAACCACTTATTCAACCTCCCCATCATTGACACCTAATTCAAACCACACTAACCCCATCTTTAGACATGCAAACTATTTGTGTACTCTCTTTCATTTTTTTTCAAAATATTTTTCTTTCCTCCATTAAATTTTGTTTGCAATTGTGATCATCTTAATAAATTCAAATTTTCAAGTTAAATTATGTAAATCATATTTAGACCAACTTTATAAAAATAAATTATTATTATTATTTAAATATATCCATTTTAAAAATATTAATCATTTCTTTTTCTTTAACTTTTATTAAACTTTGACCAACTTCACTTTCCATTTTTTTTTCTTTTCTTAACAAACCTTTTTTATCATTCATTACCATTATAACCAACAACTTCAGTTTCCATTTTTCTTTTCTTAACCAACCTTTTTATCATTTATTGCCATTATAACGGCCATCTAGCTTCCCATGAAAAATTATGTAACCCAACACTTATCTCTGGTCATATTTTATATCATGTAGGTGAGACGTCTTTGATATCTTCCTATTTTGAAGCCGCTATAATCAAGACGACATATACGATTGCAAACTCCGTTGCCTGGATGATGAGACGTTAGAACCCAAAACCCTTTTTCCTGTATCACAAATTCTTTGTTGCGTAATTTCAAACTCTACTATGATTACAACTTTTATTTTAATAAAACATTGAATGCCGTATACACCGATTCTTTCGCATCTCCAGTTTTTGTCATCACATTACGGGTTACGTGTCTAAGAATTATAGGGCTGTGTAAACTACACCGGCCTCTTCAAAGGAAGACTTCCCATCAATGACATTACATGAGCGAGGTCGGTCTGTCTGTGGGTCACAGTAACTCGTGGATCACGTTGAGGAGATGTTCTATGCCCAGTTGCCCACGACCTCGTGGGTCACAGTAACAGATTTCGTTTCATGGACCATTCATTCTTGGAGTCCAGTATAGATTCAGAAGCCGTCATGGCCACTACTGAAGATTTACCAGTCTCATCAATACCAGCTGCTTCGACTGCAAAGAAATCTGCAGTGGAAGCCATTTCAGGTGCCAGGATGCTTTCAAAACGTTTAAAGGCAAAGTTTCTGAATCTGCACATAAATCGAAGGATTCTCTTCTTTCAGCTAAGCAAAGCATTGAAGATCTGAGCAAGAAGGCATCTGAAAAGGCCACTGGATCTGCGGTAAGAGATTTCTTTATGTAGGTCTATGCAGATTTAATAAAATAACTTTGTTTATATAACAATTAATAATTTTTATCGTAGATTTGTGTTTATTTAATGGTATTTTAAAAGTTTGAATCATTTATGGGAAGAAAGTCATAGTCATGTTCATTTTATTGAGATGTGTATATAATTCCCAGCAGGTTTATTCTATAATTAGCTTAAATCTATCTTAATTTTAAGAATTTTAAGAAGTATATTGATAGCTTAAGATAGATTTAGTAGTAGTTTTTTTACTGAATTCCTTAAAATTTAAGATTTATTGTCTTTATTTCAATTCCTTAAAATATGTAGTTTTTTATAATTTAAGATAAATTTGATTATATTTTTTATATAATTAGGCTAAATTTAACTTAATTCCTTAAAATATTTATTTTTTTTTATAATTTAAGATAAATTTGATCATAATCTCATTAAACTCCATAAATATTAGAATTCAAAACTTTTATAAATATTAATATATGAAAAAAAAAATTAATTAATACTAAAAAAAATGTATATACTGTAAATATCATATTTATAATATTTTTATATATTTATAAAGTTAATATATTTTTTATCTTTATATTTTAGTTAATATCCTTACTCTATTATCTATTAACATCATCCATATCACTTATTTGTTTTGTTCACATAGTCAATATGCTATGGACTCAAATCATTATGTTTAATTATGTATGGTTATCTTATTGGTGTATACATGGAACAATGTAACATTTTCATTTTTTCATTATTTACAAAATAAATATAATACTTCTTTCTTTCAGGTATATTTCATTTTCAAGTTTTCACTCTTTGCAAAATATAAACACAGTAAGTCTTTTGGATTTATATTTTTTCATCTTCTATGCATATTAATTTTCATATTGTTAACCTATATAACTAATCATCAGATTGCTCACAAAAACTTTTTAACAGCGTTTCTATTATTATTTTTCAACAAACCTAAAATCTAAAATGTATTAAAAGATCTTATTTTTCAATTTTATATTATTATTCATTTCATTTTATCACATTACAAATTGTATTGAAAGACTTTGTCTTTCAATTTACCAATATTATTATAGGTAGGTGTTTTTATTTCAGAATTTGGGGTGGACAAGCAGTCTAGCACCTATGCTTTTCCTAGATTGCAAGTGTAGTGTCCAGACTCCAAATTGATTTTATGGCAGTCTTTCCAAATTTAAAATAAACAATTATAAAAAAAAAAAGAATATAAAAATAATTGGTAGCTGATGCATGGATAATTATTAATTGATCCATGGATAACTCTCACATTATCACTTGGTAGTGCATGGATAATTATCAGTTGATCCATGGATAACTCTCACATTATCACTTGGTAATGCATGGATAATTATTAGTTGATCCATGGATAACTCTGGCATTATCACTTGGTAATGCATGGATAACTTGCAGTTCATGGCAGAGTTTATCTAGAAAAAAGGAGAGAAAAAATAACATATAACTTATTCATGACACTTAACTTATGTTTCTATCTGTGTTCACCAACCACAACCACAAATTAAATAACTACCATAGTTTATTTCATCCTATTACATTACAAACTCTGTTAAATTGCATTACAAAAAATAAAAATAATGTAATTGTATTGTTCTCCATACTTCATAAATATAACTATACTTACATACTTCATCAATATAACTATACTTATCTGCAGCACAATCCATCTGAACTGCTAAGTAAAACTCGTTTGACTATGTCTGAGATATAAATACTGCCTCATATACACATTGATAAATACTGCCTCATATCCACATTGAGATTGTGAACTTATGCATCCTCCCATTTGCAAATGTCTGATCCCCGTGCATATTAGATTGAAATTTATTTAATCAACACGAAGATTTTGATGCAGATTCAACACACCATTACAGACTCCACAAAAAAAGATCGATTGTTATCAGTATATGGCTTTTTGATATGCAATAAAACATGTGTTTCAATGGAAATTGTAGGAATTGCAGAGCCAGGAGGGCTATACTGTGCGGGAATCCAAGTCCCAGGAAGAATCCATGGCCTTCCCTCTTTCCATCCTCGTATGGTGTAGCACTTTGTGCAGCAGAAACAGCCCCACGCCTGAAGTACCTGAAGAATTGGAGGTGGAAAGTGGGAGTCTAGTTCAAGAAACTAAACAGCTTATAACAGAAGATGTTGACCGTCAAGTGAGTACACCTAAGGAATTTGTTAAAGAAGTCTCAAGCGCCCTCCAATCTGAAGTAAGTACAGCAAAGGAGTTCGTTCAAGCAGCTTCAAACGCCCTCCAATCTCAAGAGAATACAATACTGGAGGATTCTATTGGAAAAGCGACAAGTGCATTTAATTCTGAAACGAGTACAATAATAAAGGAGTCTGATGGAGAAACCAGAAACGCATTTAAATCTAAATTTGACCATGTCAGTGAGCCGGTTGGAGACACTGAAGCTGCATTGAAATCTAAAACTGAGTTTATCAGCAATTCCTTAGACGAGGCTAGTAAAGCAGTTAAATCTAAAATCGAGGATGTGGGTGATGCTGTGGGAGAAGCCAAGACTGCACTGAAAACTAAATTCGAGTCAGTTGGTGACTCTCTTGACGAAGGTACTCGCGCATTTAAATCTAAATTTGAGTCATTGGGTGAATTCAAACCTAAGCTTTCCTCATGAGGATGCTGATGTAAAAATTAGGGTTTTGCTCAAAATTATTATGGCTTGTATGTAGGCCATGCTAGACATAAGTGTTGGTTTTTTTTGTTAAGAATCACAGATTTTGGGATTCTCTGGGGTAATGCTATCCTTTGTTTGCTCTATTTTTTAAGGTTTTGGACATAAATATATTTCACTTTTAAGGTTTTGGACATAAATATATTTCACTTTCCTAGATGGTTGATGTAATTATTCAATTATTATTTTTTTATAAGGACAAATATGTTAAGTTTAATGATTAATCAATTTATATGCTTTTAAATAGGGCGTGAAAAGAATTTTATTAATTAAGCAAATGTGTGTTTTTTAAAAGATGATTCAGGTTAATAGGATATAAATTATATTTTTATAAAAAATTATAAATATTACATTTTTACAAAATTTGAATGTTTTTATTTTTATAAACAAAATTTAATATTTTAATATATTTTGTAAAACATTTGATAATCTTTAGAGAAATTTGGAAATGTTATTTCCTTTGCATTGCATACCCGCATCCAAAAAATATGGAGTTAGTTTTGATTCATTTATATGTATGAACCAATAAATTATATATATATATATTTAGGTATCCAATATAGTTTAGCTTGAGTGGACGAGTATAATCTTCCTTATTCATATTCAATTCTAATTATATATAATAAATCACATAAAAAATAAATAAAAAATATTATATATTTTTTTCATATTTTAAATATAATTTTCATTAAAATTGAATTTTGGAAAATTTTCTATTTTTATTTAAAATTTATAAATGTTATATAAAATAATAATATTAATTTATAAAAATATTCATAATTTTCAAATAATTTATTATTTTAATTTTTACCAATTACCTAAAGTTTGTGAACATCTTGACCCAAATTCATAGAATCAACTTCCTTTCCTACCTTTATGAGATTATAACATTGAAAAGTAAATGTAAACTATTTACATTAGTTTTAATGTTATTATTTATGAACTTTAAAAAAAATGGAAATAGAGTTTGTTTGGATCTTAGAAAATGCAACCAACAACTACATGAAATCAAGAGCATTCTACTAAGGTCTAGTTGTTTTAAAGGAAAAAGGAGTTTGCAAGTGATAGTAGTTAGAGATTTATGCATAATATTAATGTCATTTTTCCACCAAACTCTTCTCCAAAACTTTAAGCTCTCCAAACTCACTCCTAGGATCGTTTATTAGCTCAAGACTTCACAAAAAAATCATTTGTGATATCGGCTAAGAAAAATAGGGAGCTAAATGTGTAGGCCAACTTCGGAGCTAGAATGAATGAAGGCTTATATATGGTAGATTAGGAAAGGGTGAGGGTGGAGAAGTGGGCGAGTGGGGGGACTACATACTTCATGGTCCTCTTGTGATATGACAACTTATTATTATAGTTATGTCAAATTACAACATGTGTCCCATCGTGTAAGCATGAAGGGACAAGGAGTTAAGGCTCCTCCAACACAAATTTCACCTCATTCCTTTCCCTCCAATGTGCATGATTATATTTACTGCAATGTGTGATTTAAGGTGTGTGTATGGGTTTCTTGTTACGTTGGTTTGGTTAAATGTCCTTGTCACCACCTCTACTCTTGAATTTAGAAGTGAAAGAGAGTTGGAATTGGGTGGGGTGCTCTAGTTTGGGATGAAGTCATTGGTTCTCTACTCAAATCTAAAGCGTTTATTTGTGGTGTTCTCGTAAGGGATGACCTTACATGGTATCCACGTAATTCTAAAGAAGTAATGGCCAACTACCATAGCAAAAACAAAAAGAAGGTTCAAAGGGAGAAGGTTCAAAGGGGGTTAAACATCGTGGGCATGAGGTCATTGGAGCATAATGTAGTATGTTTAATTCCACCATCTATTGGAATTGATGATAGGATGAGTGGGGCACTAGTGGGGCAATAAATTCAAGGCACGGAATGGGGTAAGGAGCCATTGTGCAATGGAAACTACAAGTCAACTTATGGAACTCAATGAAATGGAGAAAGAGGTCAATGCATTCATGACACATGTAAATTCACTACCAAAAATAGTTGAAGCTAATGTAACAAAGGGGTTCTCTGCAACCTCTTGTTGGGATGATTGTGACTGACCTTAACCTCCCTCACAAATTTGTCTCATCTCCTCCACCTACAAAATTTATGTCATATGGGGACTCCTTTCTCAATGACTTTTCTTTGGCCAGTGACAAGGATATGGGCATCCTTCTCTATCTAAAGCAAATTGGTGGACATTACATGTGAATTCATCCATTTAGCTTAAAGTGAAGTGGAAATTCACTTTGAGAATGTAGCAATGGAGGATCGAGTGGCCCTAGAATTCAAATCCCTTCATGGGAATAATTTCTAGTTTGTCCCTATACACAAGTTATGTTTTGTCGAGTAGTTTTGTTTTTATTTCAATATGTAAGGTAATACACCTACTAGGCCAATATAGGTTGGGATTGAAAGGTCCAGAATAAGAAATTTTTGCATGCTAGACTATATATTTTTGTTAGCAGGCTCTAGAAAAACACTTAAAAAATGTATTACAATGTTGTTTGGTTCTACTGCCTAATTTTCTAATTTAAAATATATATTTCATTGTGAAAAGAAAAAGAAAACCAACAATAATTATTTATCTTGTATAAATTGTTTTATCTTTTGACATTAGATTTATTAAGCATTAGAGAGGGATCAAAAATAAATTGAGATGTCAAATTATTAGTGTTTAAAATATCCCCAAATTTAAATGTTATATTGGACCTTGTCACACACTATTATAGAAACATCTTACACATTTTGATCATATTGCTATGATGTAGAATGCACACAATTAGGGAACATCATGGGCACTTCCTCGCAATCATCGATGGTACCAAAATCGTTGGCGTTGACTACAACACCTAGCTTGATTAAGGCATCAAATGAGGCAGAAAATAGAGGTATATAGCCTAGGGAAATAACCCTTAGACATCATGCATGAAACTTAAATAATGCAACCAGTTGATATATCCCACCATACTCAAAAAAATTAATGTCTTGTTTAAATAGAAACAGTTAATTATTGCATTGAAAGGGGTTGTGGTGGAATTAGATAGCATAGAAATACAAAATTCAATGAGATTAAACATAAATTTTAGGTCTTTCCTTCTCCCATCAAAGAGATAGAAGGATAAAAGTGAGTGCTTTCTCATGCAATTGCACTTTATTCCAGATTCAGGGATATGTGGATAAATTCTTACAAATTGATTACATATTAGAATCCATAAACAATACATAATTGTCAATTATGATGGATATTTATACCCCCTTTTAACAAGGGTGAATCCAAGGAGAGATGATTACCCAACAAATATTTAATTATTTATTTTTTCCTCTTCATTCCAAGTTTGGTTTCCTTCCCCTTATGAGAGGAGGAGAAGAATGAGGTACTTTCTTCATAATTCCAACATAAGTGAAGATTCAGATGACATGGATGGATGAACATATTGCTCTAAATATTATTCTGAGCATGCACTGCTTCCTTTTCCATAACAGTTTCATTAATTACTTTTAGATTATTAACCTCTAGATCCACTTGAGTCTTGGGTGGTTCTACTCCACCTTCAAAGTTTTCGCTCTATGATTTCTCAACTACATCACTTTCTACCTACAAATATTTTGTTACAATGGCTTCACAACTATTGTTGAATAGAATGGATGGATTGACCTAAGTTTTTTTTTTGTTGCAACATCTTGGATTGCAAATTTTGGTGCCTTTTGTATACCAACTTAAATGATTTCAAATTCATTTCACTAGAGGATTTCAAAGGCTACTGTGAACGGGGGTAATCATCTTGATTCCTTTGATATCTCTTAACAAAGTGTACATACTCATGACAAGTGTTTCACTTGAAAAGGATTTTCTCATAGTCTAGGGCTTACTAGTGACTCTAACTATCCATGTTAATTTGCACCACCTCTAGAAGGCCCTTTCCAAGTCTACTTTCACACATATTCTAGCATAAGAATACAAATTTCCTCTTAGCTCTACTTGAGATAGTAAATCAACCTAACTTGTCTCTAATGGCTCTAAGGGAGGAATCATCCCCAAAAAATAAAAGGAGATGACACAAGTTGACCCACACAAGGGATGCAGTAATATCCATTTATGGGACAAAATCAATGGACCAATGAGAGAGAAATAATCCCTTGGATCCCATGAATTAGGTTCTAGATGAAAATAGCAAATCTTAATGCTTCCTTTTTATTAAATATAAATATAAAATATCCACGGCCACAAGTATAAGAAAAAACCTTACCTTGGATCTTGGGAGTGCAATTTTTTATTATCCATGACTGTTTGGCTCTTGGACTGGTCCAAAACCATTAAATTTTCCTATTAATGCACACTCATACAAAATAGGGTATTTTTTCCTTGACTCTAAATACAAGGTGTCCAACCAGGGGGTGTCGTCCACCTACTTTACAAATTTTCTCTACACTGGTCACTTTCCTTTGGTTGGATTCAAGGATCAAACCAAATTTTTTAAAACCTCCACTTTAGATTGAGAGGGGTCCCCCGTTCTTTCTCCACCAAGAATAAACATCACCATAATAATGGTGTCGAGGGTTTCAACAACACAGACCTCAACATTTAATCTAACAAGGTGGATCGATGTGATAATATTCGCCCTTCGAAGACAATCAAACATATGAGAGTTTTGTAATCTTTCATGTCATTTTTTTAAGCGATGTGATCCTTGTGGTTGTTGGTATCAGAGACAGATGCTTTGCAGACTTGTAAGTCTTTATAATATAATTCCAATTGAAGAAAATATTGCATTCTTTTGAATTTAAATTTATATATATGTTATGTTTTAATGATTGTAAAAGAATAGAGAATGATATTTCAACATGGTTGGATGCAAAGTCTAGTAAGTGTTGAAGGTAAAGCCTAGTGGGCATGTAGACTAGATGTGTAAGTGGTCATTGCATTTTATAGGTTGCCTCCATAGATGTTATCCTACATTAATTCGCCTTTGACATATTCTTACCCATGATGGATTCTATTAATTTCGTAGAAATATGTAGAGATCCTGCTACCCCTACTTCATTAGCACTGACTAGGGTAAACCCTAGTCTTGGGTTGGGCTCGACTAGATACTTGACATATAATGATCTTGGAGCTCAATTTTTGTTAATGATAATTTCATTAAAAAATGAAGTTTATAAAATAATTGGTTTTCATATATATATATATATATATATATATATATATATATATATATATATATATATATATATAATGAATTCTTTAAATAATCAAATATTTTTAAATGTCTATGCAGGTGGAATATTAAGATTTGAAAAGTATAAAAAATGACACTTGAAAAATAGATATGTTTAAAATATTTAGAGATCATTTGCAGCTAAGGAAATGGATAGACTTTGTCATATGGATGGATAGACATTTATGAGTTTTCCTTTGATGTATTTGATTTGTTGTATGTCGTGATGTGGTGCCTACACCGACTTATGAGGTTGGTTCAACTTCTTAATTACAAGAAACTTCCAACAATAAAAAAACACTATACCTTATAATGTTGATTAAAATACTATGTCATTGTCAAGTTGCTTAACCTACGGTAAGAGGTTGTAGGAATGTCATTGTTTTCTAAATTTCATAGACTACATTCTAATCTACCTCATGCCACTCCTTAGGTGTCGATAGAGATAAAAAATTAAAGGGCCCTCTTTCATAACTAGTACTACTTAGCAGAAGAGTAATAACATTTTTTCACATCTACATCAAATTTTGAAATGTATCACACCATTCTCATTCACCTCTACATTGTTCCCATGCTCCAAACGTGTTATCTTTGGATATGCTTAATGTAAATTGACAACAAAATTTTCCATTCAACCTTCACATTCTTCCTTATTAATTATTAATGAATCTCAAATGTCAATTTTTTCACATAAGTGTAATAACCATCATTTTGTTTCAAATATATTTCATTATCTTCTTCAAATTAATAATGTGGACTAAAAGATTTAGCTACATTGAATATATCTAAACCTATAGTTGGTACAATCAATCTACTTTTCGATAAATGTTATGCCCAAATGAAGACAATGTTCTATTGGACTAGACCTAAGTCAATTCAATTTTCTTTTCTTGAGTTCATTATGGTTGGAAGTTGCTTATAATTGAATTACACCGACTTACAATGTTGGTTCAACTTTGCAATTACGAGCAACTTCCAGCAATCATGAACTCAAGAAATAAATCCATCATGCTTAACTAGCCTCACAGGATAATGGAAGCCACTTCAAAATACCAATGCCAATCCAACCTAGGGAAAATGGATTCAATTGGTCGTTAGCTTAGAGGGACTTTCTTCAAAGGTCATCTAAGAAATGAGAGAGGTCTTGGTAACCCTAGCCTCAATGGATATTTTGGAGGGCCCTTCAAAAGGATGACTTTCTTAACAGGAAATGTCAACTAGTAGACAACAAAGATCCAAGATGCGTCCATGGGGAAACCTATCCAACCAAATGTGTCCTCAAAGCAATCACCAAAGCCACTTATAAAGTAGAGTCTCCAAAAATCCATGTCCACCTTCATCCGATAATTTTTGCGAGAACTTTCTCAAACAAAAATCTTCAACGAAGGACCTTTTAATGAAAATTATATGCATGTGAACATGTGCAATTATTATCGTGCATCTTTAAATGAAATCAACCACACAACAATGAAATAGAAATTCAAGCACATAAATGAACACCCATGTGATAATGGAGTTCACCAGACTCTTCTGCATACATCTCCGAGCCCGCTTCAATTGTGAACCGATCTATTAATATGATGAATAAAATGCATAAAATATTATTGCATCACAAATGGAATTCACTTGCAAGAATTCTTTACCAACTGCTTATTGTCTCGACTACATAACAAGTCCTTCTGTAAGACCACATTCTCCTTCAGATCCTTCACCTTTTTTCTTCAGATCAAGAATGTTGAATGCCAACACCTGTATCCATATGCAAACTTGTAGCTACTTCTTATGTGCAACAATGGTCTCTGGAAAGCCACACTCCCCTTTAGATCCTTCACCTTTGTACTTTGGATCGAGAATGTCAAATGCTGACACTTGTATCAATGTATATGTCAAAGGCCGACACTTTGGTGGTGGTATCCAGTGATGTTGCACATGAGCATGTCGATGTTTATTACTTTCTCCATGATACCGGACATATATTGTAGCTTTTATGATGATCCAAATTCATATAACATTCTATATCATATTGACTTGAATCATGGATTTTTTTTTACATATAAACTTGATCACCCTTGATCATTTTGAATCTTGTATATATGGATACCATAAAAATTATTTATTGTGATCTTGGTATTATCATCACACACACACACAACTTGTTCTTTTTACATTACAATAGTGATCTCCATGAGAGGTTATTGATATGATGATATATTTCACTTTTACTTATTCTAATGAATGATAATGATGATGTTATCAATATTATCTTGTTAATTTATATATATTGATGTTATCAAAACTAGTGCTAATGTGGAAGCAATTCTTGTCGCTAATGTGGGAGCAAACATGGATACCAAACTAGGGATTAAAATGGATGCCACATGTGGCACAAAAGTGGAATCCAAACATGGAGCTAAAATGGAAGCCAAACATGGTGCTACAGTGGAAGGAAAACATGGTGTTAATGTGGATTCCAATAAGGATGGGAAATTCAGTGCTAAAGTGGATGCTAAATGTGGCTTTAAAAGGGAAGCAACACATGGTACTAAGAAGAAAACATGGATGCAGTATTGGATGTAAATGTGGTGTTAATGTGGATGAAAAAATGGATGCTAAACCAGGTTCTACCTTGGCACTAAATCAAGAATTCAAAGCAAAAAAATTCAACTATTATATGCACAACTTTTGGCCCAACTGTTCATATCTAGGCGTTAATCCTAGTATTATTCTAGGTGCTAAATAGGACGATATTCCAGGCATTAAAGAGGATGTTATTCCAAGTGTTAAAGTGGACGTTATTTCAGGCTCTAAAGTGGCTATTAATTCTAGTACTAAAGAGGATGCAATTTTAGGTGCTTTAAAAAAAGTCCATGACCCGTCAGGTTTAGAGTCGAGTTGGTCCTCTCAATTGGTAAAAATTTTACACTAAAAAGAGACGTTGAACTTGGAGGTAATTTTCAGTTTTGTTGTAGTGGTATAAGACCCAAAGTTTCATATTTTGGAGATCATCTTTAATAACATGGAGTGAAAAATAATGTTCCATTTGAGTTATCCAACTTGATGAGCCATCAAATTTGCATATGTCAATCTTCAGAAAATAGTGCCATGGAGTTTTACAGTAGTGTTCTAGAAAGAGAGACTAGGATCCCTAGTCTTCAGTGGCCACAGCTTAATGGTTGAAGGTGTCCTAAGGGGAAACATATCCACAATGTTGGGAAATAGAAGTTAGCAAGGAATGGTTTTTAGAGTGATGATTTTCTTAGTCGGTCTTCCACTAGGTGAGATGGCACATGTCTTGAGGGTTGGAAGGTCAAGAGGATGAGTGGAAGGTTTCAAATTGGTTTGAGGAGGATTCTTATTGGTGTTTTCCATGTTGTCTTGGTGGTGGGTGTGTACCAATATGGGAGTAGAAAAGTAGGAAGTGCAAAACGAGAGGGGTAGGGGCTACCAAAACAGAGTTGTGGGAGATATATATCAAAACTATCAAGATGAATCAAGGATTGTGTGGAGGTAGATCATAAACAAGGGATTTTGGGACTCCTTAAAAGGTTATGAGAAATATATATCAAATCGATCAGTGCGATGCAAGGATTCCAATGAGGAAAATCACAAATAATGGATTTTTGGACCCTACAAACTTTTTTACATTGGGGATTGAATGTTATTGCTTTAATAGAATTGTCAAATTATTATTATATTCAAAGATGTAGGAATTTATCATGACCTCCCCTAGTGAATTTTCTTGTTGCTGAGATAGAATAAATAAATAGCAAAAATTGGTTGCAAAAAGAGGGGTTTCTAGGTTTTCCAGAGTTCTGGAGTCAAAGGATTGTCATGGGTTATAGCTCTCTTATATGTTTTTAGGGTCCAACAGTAGTACTCAGCCCAATCTCTTAGGTAACTAACTAAGGAGGCTCATCCATTCCTTTATTTGTACTACCCAACTACCCATGTATGCGAGAGTATCTTCCTTAGTGTTGTTCTTGATTCCCTATAGCAATGATATGATTGTGAGATGGTTTCAAGTCACCTATGGTACTTCTAATATATTCGAGGGTATGTGGAAGTGATTATGTGTGCATGTGTTATCTAAGGTTATACTACTCGAAGTGGTACCAACAGGAATTACAATGGTGTCCAACGATTGCACCAAATGAGGGTACAACATGACTAAGTACCAAATGGATTCGCTACATATAGTCTTCCCTAGCCGCAAGTTTATCCATTGAACGGCATATCTCTGTAGTTATTTTCATAGGTTGGAACATGTCTAGCCTAAAAAAATCTATCAATTCTCGAAAGCATGTTGTCTCAATATCATGGCTCCCATGCCACTTGTGGTGTTCCTTACTCCTGTAACTTGAGAACCACACAATATATAGCAATTTTAGCAATTTTATCATGCAATAAACTAGAGATAAGCAACAAGGTACCAAGAAATATGAGACAATAATAGCATAATATGGAAGAGAAATATATTTGTTATTAAGAAAACAATGTTCACTGACCTCTTATGGTAGGGAGACCATTCACTTGAGCAGATCTCCATTACAATATTCTTCACTAAACACTCCATAGCCTCGGAGATTCTTTAAATAGGCTCCAAATGTCCAAAACCCTAACTACTTGACATGGTTGAAAGGAAATTTCCTAATGGGTCTTAATTAATAAAGAGACCCTTTTTACATTGATTGTTAAACATTAACTTATTTGGCCTTATTACAAAGTTATGGTCATGTAGTATGTATGATTAATTCTTAGAGTAAGGTGAGTGAAAGTAGGACCCTAACATTGTTGTATATACCATTTTCATTGTGGATGTTGGTGTCATCCTTACCCTCTTTCCAAATAGGACACCTCTTCTCTTGGCACTCTTCCATCAAGAAAATAACAAAATAATGATGTATTTCAACCATACAATGCTTTCTTTCCCTCACACATTAGTGGGATTGTGCTATAACATCATTTTCCGTACATTAACCAATTCTGTTTTTGCCACAAACATACTAATTAAAAGACCAATATCGGTCTCCAATGCTTTTGTTGGAATCAACAATCACTTTATTAATTAATAAATTTTCCATGTCTAAGGTCTTTATTTTCCTTCAATCATAGGAAATTTGTTGTTTTCATATTAGTGTTGTTAGCATTAAAATAACCAAAAGGAAAGAGGAGATGTTAATCTTCATAATCAAAAGGAAATCATCTTTGTTAGGGTCGATAATCAAAAGGAAATACGTGGTGTTTGGTTGCAATTGAAAGATAGTAAGCACTATCATGCAGGGGCTCACAATTTAAGAAAAGATTTGACATGAATCCTTGTGTATTTAGCACATGTTTCCTCAATTGTTTATGTGTGGAATGAAGTTTAATACATGTCAGAATATTTTTTCCACCATAGGTGGTTTAGTCGATGAAATTATGACATAACACATAAAGTTCATGGGATATTATCAAGTACTTATAATTTCACTATATATGAAGCAAAACATGTTGACACACACCCAGTCAACAAGGGTTCCTCACATTGTCGACACCCAAACCACCATGATATCCCTGAGCACCGGCCGAGACAGGTTTTACCTCGTCTAGCAACATCTGCGGAGCAGATGAAGTCTCACCCGAGATGTTCAAGGGAGAGCTGACGGAACCACGTTTCCACCAAATGAAAGAGGACTTTGTGCATAAACTAATCAACTTATCACAACATTGCATAACATATCTAACCATTCATCTCAAGCATTAAACATAATTGCAGCTTCATTCAACAGATCTCATTATTGACAGAAACAATAATGCACAATAGATATAACAGTAAAACATTAATTGCAGCAAGAAAACATCGCATCATTCACATATTCATTCATCACAAGGAAACAGGAAAGTCACAATGATTCAGCTCAAAATCATATCATATTAACCTTCGCCACAACCCATAGATACAACAATATATCTCTTTTGTCGCATACCCAGATTAACAGAAAATAACAAGCAAAATCCTTTGAGCTTAACTGTCTCTTCAATTGATCAATTCTCATCTCCAATCCATATATCAACACTTACAATGCTATGTCTATTTATAGTCTAGCGCCTTTACATTTGCGTTCCACTTAGGAAACCGTCTAACTACTTCCTAACAAACTTTACAAAAAGGATGACCCAAAAACCCACATAATGCGGTACAAGTGACCCAAAACTACATAAATTAATCGACTTGGGCGTTGTTTTCCTTCTTGTGCGGCATCTTTGACCCTTTGCAACATTCGCGATGTTGTGTAGCTAACTCATCCAAATCGCCTGCCAATAGGCCCCCAACACAATCTTGTAGCTCTCCCTCGAGCCACGTCAGTTGGACATAGTGTACTTGTTGATCTTCAACCTGAAGTCCTCGTACTACTGATCGATCTCCCTAACCTACTCCTTTACTGTCGCAGCCACCGCCTGACTCTCTGTCACATCCTGCTCAGATGGATGCTCATCATATTACCAGCAACTTGCCGGTGACCCTCCTGCACAGCCTGCAGTGCGGAAACTACCTTGAGCGAAAATTAACCCCCAATCTCTTGGAACTCATCCAACTGTGTGTTGCGCTTCTTCTTACGCTCTTCTGCCTTGGCGACATGCTGTTGCAACTCTTTCAGTTCCACCGATTTGGTGACCTGAACAACTGGTGGCAGCGTTCTCATTGACATCCTCAGTGTTGCTAGCTACCCTTCACCTCTTATCGCAGTTTGGTCAGTTGTTCTAATTGCTCATCCTGGATTATGCTACCCCAAAACTACACGGTCTCTGCAGTGATTTTTGTGGCTGCTTGCTCTAGCTCTCCCAGCTGGGTCGCTAACTCCTCGATGGCGCACTTCCTTTCGGCTACTTGCTCTAGCGGTGTGCCTAGGTTTATTCGAGCTGTTAAATCTGCATTATCGCGCTGCAATTGGGCAATGATAGCCCCAAGTCATTGCGCTCTTTCAACCGGATCCAACTGCACGGTGGGCTCCGGTACATACTAACATCCTTCAGATACTCCTCCAACCTCACACTGTTGTACCAAATATTGGCTTTCTCTACCATTAGGCAGTCTTGCTCCTTCTTCAATTCCTCAATTTCTCGATCCTTCTCAACGACCAGCTGCTCGAGCTTGTCTTCCAATTCGTCGACCACCTCCCTTGCCGCAACTCTTTTTCCCTTTAATTTGTCAACTTCTTTCTGAACCACTACATCGTTCTCCTGCGACCGCAACAATTGACCGCTAACGTCTTGTTCCCTGTCGGCTAGCTCCTGGCTGGCAGCAACTTGCATCTGCACCAACATCTACGAGGACAACACATTAAGGTCAATCGACAATCCTTGTAATTGCTGCAACGAGGCCTAGAGAGCCTCATTATCAATCACAATCGCAGTCGGGGAAATTTGCACATTCTGAACCCGCAGTGTAGTGTTGATGGCGCCAACTACCTGCATAGGTGTGACCTCTGGTGCCTTCTGAAAAACAATATGAACTAAGGAATCGAGGTGGGCTTTTACCTCATTGAAATTGGCCGCTGCCTGCATCGTCACTACATTAGCTGATGCATTCATTGCATTTATTAAGGCCACAACAAGCCATCCCAACTACGCTGCCATTGTTGGGGTTGTGCCATTGATCGTACTGGGTTCATAGTGCGCCTTCGTTCTGCCTTCCTCAAGCTCGCGCTCTTCATCTGTAGGGGTCTACGATGACTCTTGATCTGAATCAAGGTGATTTGGCGGTTCCATACCTAGTACATCCAACGGTAGCCCCGTCGAATATTCTTCATGACTAACTGGTTCTTGCCATTATACAAGCCATTCGTCGATGATCGCATCCAACTCCTCATTAGAAAATTTGTAGGGGGTCTGCAACCACTACTTCCCTGTATCACGTCATGCTTGCACATGAATGTTGTGCGGGCTTATTGCAAACTTGGCAATCCCTTTATATTTCATGACGACGGCCTGGGAAAACCCCAGAACACGCTCAGTTGCCTCCTGCAGTGCTTCCCAGTAGAGCCAGAACTGTGCAGCGCAATCCTTTAGTCGCTTCGGCTCCTGTACCCACCATAGATTCTGATAGCGCACACCCTTTTGGTCTGTCGCGACATCAACTTCCATCCCTTGGTAATCGCTAGGCTCCATCCATGCTACCAGCGTAATCAAATCAAAATCCATTTGTACGCGAATGCCCCTTTTCCTCCCTAGACAATGACTGCATCCTCGTTTAACTGGTTCAACAAGAAGAGTGACCAGTTCATATGTACGCCTTTCGCGCACTGCTCTGCACATGTCATGACCCCTGAATTGCACTGGTTGGGGTAGTTTTTCCATACAACCTTGCAACACAGAATCCTCGCCCCAATGTGGACTGCTCTATCATTAATATTGTCAGTGCGGTAGGCACAGTCATCGCGTTCCAAGCCGTACCGTTATACGAACCTTGCTGCCCGCTTTCTGTCATTCTCCTTCCCTCTGAAATATTGTGAAGGATCCAGTCCATCCTTCGGCAATCCCGTGATCTCGAAAATAAGGTCAACTATGACGGTGACCAGTCTATCCAACCATAGAGTTCCACCATGAAAGCATGCCAACAGCTAATTAACGCAGGCATTTGCTTCTATCAACCGCCCGAAGTGCGGCATGTAGATCAAGCACAACAATCCTGCTTTGTCCAATCCCTTCGCCCAATCATGTGGAATTCGTGGTGTCGGGCCAACCTCTCCTGCTGCTCTTGGCAAAAAAGGGTCCATCATAACGTCCTACAGTTTCAGCAAGTCATGATCATCATACTTCAACTACATCAATGCAGGCACAATGTCGGTAGTGCAGGCCATGCCTGGTGGGAGCGCCGACATCTTGACTTGGTATCGTTGGTTCTTGGTGGGCTTCCGGGGCTGCGCACCAGGTCGACATGGAGGGATATACCCCAAGATATCCATAGAAAATACCCCTACGCGAGCTACAGAATCCACAGTGCCTAAGCTTGACGGACTCGCCTCAGGGACCCCCTCTGCCAGTTGTGCAGATGCTCAGGTTTGTCGCTTCTCTAGTGGCGGGGAGCTCTGCTTCCCTCCCCTCCTCTTTTTTGAGATCGTCGATGACCCGATCGGCATACTGGAGACTTCCTCCTCAATAGTGGCAAGGATGACAGGTGACTCTACCTTGCTCGAAATCTCAACCATATCTGGTTCACTCAGCATTCCGCACTCGACCCCTGCAACACTGAATTGTTGCTCACCCTCGCGCTCAACACAGTGCAACTCGGCTCTGCAATGCCACTCAACTCTACACAATTCGACTCCAACACTATTTTGGCTCGACTCACTCTTTGCAAAATAATGCCTTCTGACTAGCCTCGGCCCGTTCTTATAGCACCAAATCGATCCTGCATCATTATGACCAAATCATGCCGATGATTATGACCAAATCACACATTAATTATCCAAATTTGCTGCCGATCTTGCCAATCGAACAGTCAGATCCATAATAAATGCGCGTCCCTTCACTAAGCGTCGGCAATTAACTGCATTTATTACTGATTTGACCGTGTCGCGACACTGCAGTTGTCGCGGCACGGCTCCCGAACTGCGATACAAGCATTCCAACTTATGCATCATGTCCCTGCTGGTGCGCCATCCTGCACTCTTTTTTTTTGATGTTCAGGCATCGCGCTGCTCCGAGCCCGTCCAGTATGGCTTCAACCTGCTACCATTTACTAGCTTTGGTAGCATCACTCCGTCCAACTACTATAGTTGTATTGCGCCTCCTGAAGTTATGCAACTTATGTTATATGGACCGAGCCAATGCATCTGTAACTTCCCGAGATGCTTCATGAACTTGCTGTCATACAACAGCACCAAATCACCTTGCTGAAACTGTTTATTTTTTATATGGTGATCATTCCAAGCTTTTTTTTTATCCTTCTCCACACGCTGGTGAAAACCTGCGATAAAGCGGTTGTCCTCAAGCTGCACCAACTACTCCAGTCGTTCCGCTAGTGCTGCCTCATCATTCATGCCTGTCGCTGCTGCTCTGCGCAGACTCGGAACAATGTACTCCATAGGCATAACTGCCTCTTGACCATACACCAATTTGAAGGGTGTTTGTCTCGTCAGCCATTTACAAGTGGTGCGATATGCCCACAAGACTGTTGGAATCTTCAAATCCCAGTCATCGCGGTTCACATTACAAACCTTGGTAAGTGCATTCTCCAGCACATTGTTGAAGGTCTCCACCGTGCCATTTTCCTGTGGATGATATGATATACTATTCTTATGTTGTATCTGAAGCTCTGTTGTCAATGCGTTAACGGTGTGATTAATGAAGTGACTCCCCTGATCACTCATCAATCCTTCGGGCATCCAAACCGAGTGACAATATTGTCGAACAAGAATCGCGTTGTTGTCGCAGTGGTGCAATCTACAACTGGTGCGGCCTTCGCCCATCTTGTCAAATAATCTGTCGTTGTGATTATGGATCATGCACCAGTGCGCTTCCCAAGTGGGTTGATATGTCCCACGAAATCCACGGCCCATCTATCAAATGGCTGCAGTGTCACTTTAGGTATTAGCAGCATCTCATCCCTCCTGGAGGGTTTTCCAGTCCGTTGATAAACGTCGCAAGATTGCGCATATTCGGTTGCATCATTGTGAAGAGTGGGCCACCAAAGCCCTGCGCAAAGCACCTTCCTGGCAGTAGTGTGACCACCATAGTGTCCACCAGCCACTCCAGCATGTGCTTCTGACAATATCTACCCTTACTCGTGAGGCAGGACACAGGGCCTCAAAATATCATTTGGTCCTAGCTTATATAGTTGTCCAGCAATCAACTGGAAATCGACAGCCTTAACCACCAACTACTTCTTCTGACTAGTGATAAACTCCTCTGGTGTGGTTCCTGTCACCAGAAACTGAATTATTTCTTCGTAGTAGTCATCAGCTACTTCAACCCTGAATAGTTGTGCATTTGGACAACATCTTCAATGTTGGTTGGTTCCTCCCCTGTCTCAATTCGCAACAAATGATCTCGCCCCACGTTCAAGCGACCGGGCTTCACAATTACCTTGAAATCAAACTCCTGAAAGAGAAGTAACCAGCGACATATCTTCCCCCCCAACACAGGCTTATTGACCAAATATTTCAAAGCAGAGTGGTCTGTGAACATCTTGAAGTGACCTCCCAATAAGTAGTGCCTAAACTTCTGCAGCGCATATACCATCGCCAAGCCTTCCCTCTCTATAGTGGTATAATTTATCTCCGCAGATGACAACTTCCGACTCGCAAAAGCAATTGGGTGATCCATATCTCCTTCCCCTAGTTGCACGAGCACTACTCCCAGCGCAATTGATGACGCATCCACATGGACATGGAATTCCTTCCTCCAGTCAGGGAATACTAATATTGGAGCAGAAGCCATCTTAGCCCTTTGTGTCTCGAAACTTACTTGACATTCTGGACTCCATAACAATACCGCATCCTTCTTTAACAATTTTTCCATAAGGGCCATGATTGTTGCATAACCACGGATAAACTTGCGATAATACCCTGTGTGCCCCAACGTCGCTCTCAACTGCTTGACATTGGTAGGTGGTGTTAAGCTCGGAATTAGCACAATCTTTGCTCGGTCAACCAACAATCCATGCTTGCAGACAATGTGACCCAACAATATCCCAAATGGTGCACAGAAAATGCACTTCTTCAAGTTCAGCGATATCTGATGCTGTCGAGTGTTGGGTCACGGATTTGTCCCTATTTTCATTACTCATCGACACCTATTTCATCCATCTTCTTCCTATTATCACCCATTTATCATTCCATTTTCCATACATTTGCTGTAACTACACGTAAAATACCATATTACTTCCATTCATGCTTTAGTGGTTAATCATGATTATTTTCCTTTATTTTTTATGAAATGAATACTATTATGCATAATTTTACTGATGATGGTTTATGGAGTGATTTGTCATATCAACAACAGCAGCACTCATGGTTCAAGCTTCCAAAGTTGGCATGCTAGCACACGTCCACATGGATATTTCACAACATGGTTTCATCTTATGATTAATTATGTGGATTTGTGATTTCAATTCGTGCCCAAGTCTAACATGGCAACCTCCAGCTCATGATCAAATGGCCTTAACCACAAACGCATGCCAGATAACAACACATTGATTTGCGTCACAATTTGCATGCAGATGGAGAAGAATCTCGAAAATCGGGGACATGGGTTTTGTGCGCAACGGCCTCAATTACCTAACTCGTGAGGAAATCGCCAAAACAAGCTAGGGTTTGATATATACAGCTGGTTCTCTAAACGTTTAATTCTCATATTTACTGTTGCGATCGGTTTTACAAATTAGCAATTGGTTGAAACAGATCACAAGTTGGGGATTCGGTTTCTCATTCTCCTGAGAGCATTTTATGTATAAATATGTAATCATTCTGATGTATTGGGGGGGGAGAAGAGCAAGTAATGTTATGCTGTAGGATTTGATCTAGACTCTGTTGTAACACTTTCATTATGATAATACATGTTGGCAATTTCTTAATTCTGGAGTTGTAGACTTTCATTGTGGAGACCTAGTTCTGCTCAGTGGAGGAAGGGCCCTCTTCCCTGAGCAGATGCTGGTAGTGTTGATTGTAGGTGTGTTATCATGTAGAATTGCTTATTATTTAGTTCATGCTTCCATTCATTAGATTTATCATAGTTGTATGCTTTCATGCATTAGATTTATCATAGTTGTTTTCCTGTTAATTCATTTTGATAGATCGTTGGCCAACATAGCATTTCTTTTAGATTTATGCAATTAGATCTTGCTTCATAAGAGTTTATTTTGTTTGAAGTATAATTAGATTTACAGTTTGGTTTTATGAATAGGTTTGAGATTTGATTTACTTTCAAGAAGGTGTGATCTAGTTTACAAATAGTTTCGATTTCATACCAATAGATAACAATGTCAGGGAGAAATTGTGCTTGCATAGATATTGCACGATAGCTTTGAAATAAAAGACTTTCTCAGGTTGACAATTTATGTTTTGGGAGTTTCAGTTGTTTATTTAATTAGACAATTAATCCAACGAACATCGACATCGCTCCAACATCAGTCGCAGGTTTGTCAAATGATTGGTGACCAATCCATAAACTGTCCAGTCATCCATATAAACTTGCAGAAACTTCTGAATAAAATCTCTGAAGGTAGCGACAACAACCCGAGAGAATATCGCAGGTGTGTTCTTTAGCCCAAATGGCATCACAGTGTACTGGAAACGACCCCATTCAGTCACAAACGTTGTCTTGTGACGATCCTCTTTCGCAATCCTGATCTGGTGGTAACCAGAAAAGCCATATGTGAAGGAATACATCTCTTGGCCACCCACACCCTCTAGTACTTCATCAGTGAATGGTATCGAAAATGGATCATGTATACATGCGTCATTCAGCTTCCTCAGGTCGACACAAATTCGTACCTCACATGTCTCTTTGTCTTGCACCACCATGGGACTAATCCATTCTGATTCTTTGACTGGTTCAATGATGCCAGCATCCAACATGCGGTCAATTTCAACTTTGACCCTTTCCTTGTGCCGCAGATTCAGTTGATACGGTCGTTGCCTAATTGGTTTTGCATCTGGTTTCAACGGACTCTTCATCTCCCCTAGATCCGCCAAGATTCCCTTCATCTCAGAAAACTTCATAGGGAACAAATCTTGGAACTCATGCAACAGATCGATGACCTTTGCCATCATGTCTTCATCCCAGTAGTTGCCAACATTCGCAAACTTTGGGTTCTCTTCCGTCCCAATGTTGACCTTCCTGAGCTTCAGCGACTGACTGATCGGATCTGTTGGTGCGTCAGGTGCTACAACATTGCGACTTCCTTCTTATTCGGGAATATTGATATTCCGCAGATCATCACCGTCCTCCGGCCCTCCAGTGATGTTATAACATTCCATCATCGACTGCATCTGACAATGCGTATGCAGATCTACGGGATATGCCACTGGAACGACCTTCAGAACAACATCGTGGATGAGCTGCAAAGCATTATGAACATCTGGTTGGCATCCATGAAACTGAAGGTATGAGTAAAGCAAACTGTCAACTCTAACCAAGTGTTAATCTCCCCGCACAACTCACCTGAAGCATACCATGATAGCGGCATTTCATCCAAAGTATGGATAAAAGCATGGACCCATTCATCCCTTGGTTACGAGGCCCACAGAGTGTGACATTCCATCAGATGAATGCCAGGGTCATTCCTCCCATCGTACCTTCCGGTGTGGTATATTTCGGTGTCTCCAAAGCGAACTGCCATCAACCTTAGACACTGTGACCATCCAGTAATCAAATTCTTATGGGTTTCCCACCACCGTGCTGGACTAGCCTTCAGCGCCTCCTCCAATGCCAGCAATCGCTGTGGTTTTGACACCTTGTCTTCAAATGCTACTAAAAATGTGGACAACCCAAGCAGTCCTTCATATACTAGCATTTCAACAGTTTCAGTTGCGACACGGTACAGCGACTGTGTAAGCAAACCACACTTCTTGAATGATACCTCATGCAGTCGATTCTGCCAGTTCTCTAAAGCATCATCTGATTCGAAAGACGCAGAGCTAGAGCTACGCCAACCAAGTTTTCCGCCAGTCGTCGGATGAATGTAGTCTTCTGAAATATTATATGCACGATCCCATCCTCTTACAACTTCATCCTTCACAGGTTCAACATACCGTCGCCCTTCATTTGGATCCAACAAAGCGATGACGCGGAGGTCCTGATTTTCAAAGGTCATCACCCGCTTCTTAAAATTGATCACTGCCATACTGTCATTAGCCCATCCAATCCCCAGCAACACAGGATAGGAACTCCCACCTTCAACAACCTCAATGACATCAAAATCCACATAGGTTTTCATTCCCTCGATATCCACAACAAGGCGCGGAACTCTCCCAATTGGTGTGACTTTGGCCTGATTAGCCAATCGTAGTTGTACAGGAGACCAGCTCAGCGTTGGGCTCCCCATCTTTTACCATTCCTACTTTGTCAATATGTTAACATCGAAGCCTAGATCCATAATAATTGAATCGACGTCGTAGTCCCCAATCTGGACATTCATGCACATTTCTTTGCCCGTCTTCTTCCTTTGTTAGGAGTTCACCGCGGACTCCCTCTATCCCTTGGTTGGTCGATGCAAAAAACTCTTGATCTCGGCAAGTGCATCAGAATCGCATGCCAGCGATAAACAACTTTCAAAAAAATTCTGCAAAGTACCATACTGCCACGAGGGGTCTGCTTCTGAAGTTGAGGCAAAAGCAAGGGGCATGTCATAAACAATCGACTTACCACGATCTTTTTCCATCGCATTACACACTTGGAAGAATGCGTCATGCTCAGCATCAATATCAAACTGCGCCTTCTTCTTCCCAGCCAGTCGAATCAAAGGATGCGAACCATCTTCTCCTGTCATCGCACCTCCACGGGTGATAATTGCAACAGCAACATCTTGCGTCCTTGGCTCGGTTGAGATCGTTGCGACAGTGGGTCCTTGATTCTGGTTCGGCGGGGGGTTCGCAAGTTGATTCACATTCAAATTGGCGTTCTAATTTTGACATTAGTTCCGGTTCTGCGATTGATTCTGATTTGGCAACTAGTTCTGATTCTGCAACTGCGGTATATTTCCTTCCTGCCATCGCGCAATCAACTGCGGACAGTTTTTGATAGTGTGATCAACAACAAAACAATACGCACACTGTGTCTACAACTGCAGGCAATATCACTAATAATGCCCCAATACCCCGCAATTGTAGCATTGGATAGGTCCGCGACCTCATCATCCTTCGCGACCAAATCCTCCACCTTGTCCTCCCCGAAATCCTCCGCATAATCCCCCTTGCTGCTTATATTGTGGTTGAGGAAACTGTTGTTGCATGGGATTCTGTTGCAACTGAACACACTGCCCTGGCTAAAAACATGGTGCTGGATGAACATATTGCGGCTGGTGAACGTACTGTGGCTATTGTGGAGCCATCTGCATCTAAGTATACTGTGGCACAAACTATTGTTGTGGTTGCGGCTGCGGTAAAAACTGCATCTGCTGTTGAGGTAGCAGTTGGGCCACCTGTGGCTGCGGTTGCGGTTGCGGTTTTTGTACTGCACGTTGGTCGTCCTTCACATAGAATGCGTCGTACGTTCTCTCCTGAAGTAAGCCATATGTGCGATAATCCTTATCTGCATGCCCAACTGACTTGCAGAATGTACAATACAAATTCATCAGCTTTGTGACCATCTTATGCATGTATTAGCACTCCTCATGTTGATGCCCATATACCTGACAAATGTGGCACCATGGCATACCTCCACCACTTAATGGATTCGATGCTCCTGATACAAGGTAGTTGCGGAAATTTGGGCAGTTATCCCTTGTATGTGCCTCTACACGGCATTGAGTACACTAGACCTCCTCGCGGTGCTCTTTTCCCTTCTTAAGATCTTGCAACTGAATTGTAAAGTTTTCCAATTGTGTCTGGGTCTGAGACATTCCAGCTGCGTTCTCACCAATCGGAAAAGCTTCTAACTGCATCGCAATTTCTAGAGCTTCGCTTGGTGTTGTAATGTTCTGTTTCATCAACGGGAGTCGAATATGAGGTAGCAACGCCGCAATGAACCATTCCTTGTGCTAGACATCGCTCATGTCGAAGCTGACTCTCGCCATCAGTGTTTTGAACCTTTGGTCAAAATCCCAAATAGTTTCATTCGGATAATACTTAATCTCCTTCAGTTCTGTAATATATTGCGCCTCAGATTTTGGTTTTCTGAATTCTGCAATCAATCCTTTTCTAACCTCATCCACCGTCTTCTCTGGAGTGCCTGTAGGAACTTGTACAAACTTCATAAACCAGTCCAATGCGCGACCCCGAAGAGTTGTCGCCAATTGACCTTTCTTAGTGTCATCATCCATAATTTGCTTAACAATCCATACTGCTTCACATAAGAACCAGTATTGCTCTGGGTTGTTAGTGCCATTCCCATGGAACAGCGGTAACTTCGCATCTTCGCCCACCATCCTAGGCTTCCTTCCTACGGTCGCTGATCTGTTAGCAATCAAATTTTGTTGACACGATGAACACGGCGGTGTCAAAGTTGTATTTCTTCTTAGTTGTGAGTTAGTGAGCGAAGGTGTGGGTATGTTGATGCTGGGGGTTGGTCTTGCCTCTATCTTGGGCGTAGCCTGGTTGTCCTTGTCGACACTATGAGGTCACTTAGTCCCATGTGGTCTTCCTTCGCGGCTTTGCGTTTCGACCACAGCAGGACCTTCTCCTGTCCTATACCTCTTCTCTTGTCGAAGCCTTTCTCCTCCCCTCGTAAGACCACTCTATTCCTCGGCTTCCTTCATAGTCGCATCATAACTTGCACCCATCTACCCCGTATTGTTCCATTTACCAACCCCTGCTGTCGCGGTATCCACAGCCTCCGCCCACCAGGTTTCTACTGATTGAGGTGCTTCTTCAGTATGCCCTTTTCACAGATGAGCATCTTAATGGACAGCTGTACCAAGAACAGGAACCTGCCTCTCGGTCCGTTGAAAAATTCCCTTTCAACTTCGCTATAATATTTTGTCGTATCAACCGCAAACTCGGTGATATAGCCCTCCAATATACTGTCGACCTAGACCTTGACAACCCATGATGCTTTGTTATCTACCCCTTGCAGCTCCTGGATTAGTTCTAGGGTCCAAGATGTCGGCTCACCACCTTGGAAGTTTCACTTTTGAACGGTTAGTTTCGCTAACCATTCATACAAGATGATTGGGAATTCACACAAAAAAATATTCGTGTGGAACATCGTGTATCTACTTTTCCAACCACTGATCCGTCAACAACCCAGGGTTCTAATTTTCTTTCTTAGAGAACTCTCGCAACTTTAGGTCGAACCAATCTTGAATTTTCGGTCTCGTCGGATGCTACAACATGTCCTCCCTCCATTGCATGCTAGGGCCCTAGCAACGGAACCATTTGTTGACACAAACCCAGTCGACGGGGGTTCCTCACACTGTCGACACCCAAACCACCACGATCTCCCTGAGCACCGGCCCAGACAGGTTTTACCCTATCCAGCAACACCTACAAAGCAGATGAAGTCTCACCCGAGATGTTAAAAGGAGAGCTGACAGAACCACGTTTCCGCCAAATGAAGGAGGACCTTGTGCATTAACTCATCAGTTTATTGCAGCTTTGCATAACAGATCTAACCATTCAACTCAGGCATTAAACATAATTGCAACATCATTCAACATATCTCATCATTGACAGAACCACCAATGCACAATAGGTATAATAGTAAAACATTAATTGCAGCAAGAAAACATCGCATCATTCACATATTCATATCACATAATGCATTTATCACAAGGAAACAGGAAAGACACAATGATTCTGCTCAAAATCACATCATATTAACCTTCACAACAAAACACAGATGCAACAAGATAATCCTTCTGTCACATACCCAAGAAAACAGACTCGTATCAATATCCAAAACATCGTGCAATAGCAATTCTTCGGATAAAGATAAGATCTTCGATGATGATTCCTATGTCTTTTACAATCAATATATATTTATAGGCTTGTGCATTTACATTCCTTGTCCACTTAACCAACTGCCTAACTACTTCTTAACAAATTCTACAAAAATATGACCCAAACCCACATATTGCAGTCCAAATGACCCAAAGCCCACATATTGCAGTCCAAATGACCCAAAATATATAAAATACTATCGACTTGCGTGTTGCTTTCCTCCTTTCTCGGTGTCCTCCTCCACAGCAGCAGATGTAGATCGTTAGATAGGCAAAGAGAAGGAGGAGGAGGAGGAGGAGGAGGATCAGGGCAATGCTAGTGATGAGTATGTTGATTCAGGCATGGAGGAGGACTATTGAAATATGGGATTCTTCCATCTTGATCCCCCCCTTTTTGTATTTAATATTAGTCTATTTGGCATTTGCCAGTGCCTAGTGGCATTCTGACATATATGTATACATTTTGATTTTGATGACTTAATGAGAAATATGGTTCTGACATGCATCTATGTGTCTCATTGTGATTTGTGAATGACAAATGTGTTGTGAATCGTGATTTGTGAATGACAAATGTGTAATCATTAATGTGTTTTGATTCTAATTTCTATTGAATATTTGTAAATGTTCTAGTTTCTAAAGATTTTTGGATCTATATGTCTATATTTTTTAATTTTAATATATTTTAAAATATATATATATATGTATATAAAACGTGTCCTGATTTCGAGGGTCACCGTGTCCATGTTGAACACTCGTATTTCCGTGTCCTTCGTGTCCCATGTCCCCGTGTCAGGTGACTTAGTATAATTGGAGGATGAAGAGCTAGGTCACAAGACACGATGGAACGGGACACAAAGGACATGGAAATACAAGTATCTGACACGGGACACGACGACCCCAGAAATAGGACACGTTATATATATGTGTGTGTGTGTGTGTGTGTGTGTGTGTGTATTTTTAAATTTTTTTATATATATTAAAAAAAATTAACATAAAGATCCAAACTTTTTAAAAACTAGAAGTCTAGAGACTAGAACATATTGATATCTGATAAAAATTACAATCATGCATGTAACATGATACATACTTCCATAGAGGGTATTTTTTTTCTTGTGCTTGTTGTTTTGCTACAGTGGGGTTGTTTGAGGGTATGGAAGCACCAATAGCTTCACTTGAAGCACTTGGAGCACTGCCACCTGTATCCATTGTAAAACTAGGAGGAGAGGGACCACTAACAGGGACATTCCTCCCTTTCTTTTGACCTCTGCCAACTTCCCTTGAAGATTGAGCCATCACTTCCTTGAATGCTTGAGCTAATTGAAAAAACGGTGTTGCTGTGTAAAAAAATCAATCCCCTAGCTGCCAAATCTAAGGTAAATCCGCCTTCCTTGCACTCATAAACCCTTCACCTGCAAACCATAGACACTTATCTCAACTCACAACAGCAAATAAGATGGGAAAAATGAAAGGTGGGCCGCCTGTTTTAACCTGCGGGTGTCTTTTTTGGAGGACACGTGTCTTGAAAATTAGGACACATTCTGGGCCGTGTCCGACACGTTGCCCAAACGTGTCCCCTCTTTCACGACACATGAAATTGCGTGTCCGACACGTGTCTGTGTTGATGTATTCGTAACTTCGGAAGATATTCACTTGTATATTGTATTTGTACTTTATTGTATCCCCAACGGAGATGTATTATTCCTCCGATTGGAAGTGTCATCAATTGTACTTGCAAGTGTCGCAAGTTATATTGTAGGTGTCGTAACTTATACTTGATGGGTTATTAGACCACCTTGATGGGTTCAGACCTGTATGAGTCTTGTGGGTTAAAGGGTTATTAGACCACCCTAGTGGGGTCGGCCCAGTTAGTATTATGTTAAGTGGTTAAGTTGAGGCCGACCTAGTTGAGTAAAGGTCAAGTGAAAGTTAGTGTATAAATAGAGAGTGTGTCTCTCTCATTTTACACATTCTATTATTCACTCACTTTGCATTAGTGAGAAAGAGGAGGAATGCGCACAAGTGGAGGAGGAGCATGTTGCTGAATTTATCTATCTCTTGGGTTTGATCATGGTGATCCTTGTATTGATGCTTATTCTATCTCAAAGGAAGTTGCGGGGTTTATCACCTTCTTGGTTTTCCTCGGTGAAATGTTTTGTGTCTCTTGTCTCTTATGCTTGATATGCTGTACATGTTATTCTTTCAGTTAAGATCCTAGATCTATTGAATTAAATGATTAAAATCTAACATGGTATCAGAGCTAGCCTGAAGGAAGGCATGATATGGCACTTCTGAGACTTGTTGCACTTGCGACAAATTGGAAGCTAGGGCTTGATATAGCAAAATCCAGTCATTGTGGCACTTTCGCTATAAATATATTTTGGTGAAGCTTCAGGTTCTGAAAATTCTACAGGTCGAAGGTAACATCCCCATGTACCTTGTGTCCGAAGCACAGCATCTGATTCATTGTACTTTGTGAGATATGATCTGTACAATCTAGGGTTTCTGCCTCTTCCAGATCTCAATCATAAACAGGTGACCTAGGAAAAAAGGTCACAACTTGGGCTAGGAAGCTCGAAATGAAATTTCGTAAAAAGTGACAGGTAGAGAACAGACTGTAGTTTCTCAGGTAATTTTTTCAGAGGCCGAAGTTAAACCAGTGACACGTGGCACGCCATACAAGTTCGCTCTCCTGTTTTATCCCATAAACAAGTCACATTGCGACACTTGGCATAACTCTCTCTCAGAGAATCCAATTGAGGTCAGACCTGTGGGGTTGGAAAGATGATAGGTTAGGATACCACAGAATGAATTTTTAGACCCTGTGGATTCGTAATTTTAGAGATGCACCAGAAACAATCAGGTGCATATTTCTGTCAAAACATAATTGGATTTTGAGCACCTTCATTCTTGGCTTGTCACTGCTGCAGGAATTTCACGGGGGATTCACTAGAAGGAAATATAATATCACGTTCATTCATATTGAGGTATTAAATATTCATGAAAACCTGAAAATTATATCGCTTATATATTAAGGGGCAAAGGGTTTTTTTATTTAATGTAACAATACAAAAATACTTTGGGGTCTTTTTTATATAGGCGGGCTGACAAATATCCACCAAATGTAGATGGCAGGATCACGACCGGATGAGAAATCGGGTTGAGGCAAGGCTCGGGCTTACCAGTACGCAGGGAAATCGCATCTTGAGGCATGCTTGAGGCCAGGGGTTTTGTGGTGAAGTGGGTTTCCAATTAATCATAGTCGAGAGATAGTGGTCATTGCCAGCCAATTGTTAGAAATAACACTCAACTAGTTGTTACCAATATCCTTTGGAGGCTCTAAGCCTCCAGGGCCTGTTATAGGCCCTCGATAGGCCTTGGGGGCTTGAATACCCAACCACTCGTGCCTATTACAGGCCTTGGGAGGTTTAGTCAGCCTCCTAGATCTTGTTACAGGCCCTGGGGGCTTGGATACCTAGCCCACAACAGGCTTAATCAGTGATTGGGGAACTGCAACATGCAATCTAAATGTTGTAGTATGTGCATTGGCTCTAGTGACATACAAGACATGATATCCTATCTGTTCATTTGACCATTAGATGTTGCAAATCATAATGATATGTGGGTGAAGTAATGTGCATCCACAATATACATCGAAAGAAGCAAGGTGCATTATAGAATGCATGTGGGGTCATAAGAGGGGTATCATATCAATATACTAGGTAGAAATATAAAGGGGTATAAAAAATGTCAATGAAAAAATTGATACATACAATATCTAGTGAAGAGAGGGGTTTTTTTAAATTGGGAAGGCATATTGGGAGGGGGTTAAAAAAAATGATTCTGGAAGGTATTTTCCAATATTTAGTGAAATTAGGGGTATTGTTTCATATGCCATGAATGAATGTGCTATGATAGCAGTTTATTGAGTGAAGTCCCCGTGAGGAATTTAGGGCTTCAGAGAAAGTTGGAATTATTGGAATCAGAGTCCATGACTGGATGCTCCTCATCAAAATCGAAATTTAGAGACCAAGATCGAATTTTTTGGTTGGGCAGAAGGTCGAGCTTGATCAAACCCTAGTTCGAGATTTTTATCGGAAAGGTTGAAAATTAGGGCTTCTGCAAAAGTTGGAATTTTTTAAATTTGTGACCACGACTGGAAGCTCCTCAGAAAAATTGAAGTTTAGAACACAAGATCGAACCTTTTGGATGGGCAGAAGACAGGGCTTTATCAAACCCTAGTTCGGGATCCTGTCCAGAAGATCCAAAAGTTTCAAAGGCAAATTTGAGGGGTCAAATTTTGGAAATTTCAAAATTGAAGTATACCAGCTTGATAAGCTCAACAAGGCACATCTTTTCATCCAATCAGAAGTTTGAAATTCAAAGTTTGAAATTTTAGGGTTTTTTTAACAAACCCTAATCCAGCTCCAGATCCAGTCTCAGCAAATCAAAGTGGATTGGGTTAATCCTAGAAGAGAATGAATTGGACACCTGCATAAGTGAAGAAGTTCCAGTTTCAGAGGGAGATGAGGCTAAGGCCTTACATAAGAAGTATACAAGCAATCTCGACAGGTATGACTTGAGGAGATACAGGTATATTTTTGAAATATGTTCATGATTAAGTTTATGATATGTTTGTCTTCATATTATTGAGGTTAGTACAATCTTAATTGATGTTGGACTTGTCTTATCACCCTAGTAAAAGTATGAATGCATGTGAATGATAAAATACACTCATTGATTAGGGTTAAGACACTTATGATTGTACTAATACACTGTGGTGTTGTATGAGGTTGATGTTGTCCGCTAACGTGAAAGGTACATCAAGAAAGTTCTAGTTCAAGAACATATGACCATGGTGACATGAAGACAAAGACTCATCCATAGTCATGAATCACATAGAAGCTCTACTTATGAGGTATGTATAATTCGGTTCTACAATGGTTAACTTATGAGATATGCAGGTTACTAAGCACAAGTCATTGAAGAGAACAAGAAGACATTGATTGGGTATGTTAGAAATAACTAGCAAACATGATAACCAGGTATGTTTTTCCTATATCAAGTTAGAATCCTACCTTGTGTTAGGATCTTATACTTTTGTATGAATAATAATGATTATTCTTGAAGTTAGAAGTAATCAAGGGTTTATGCATATTATGTTTCTTACTTTGATTGATGATATGACTAATCAAGAGTCCTATAGTCAAATAAGAATATGCATGAGTAAAAGAAGTCTCCCCTAAAACCTTGAATACTAATGCTTGTGATAAATTACCTGTGTGTGAAATGATCATGACGATACATGTTAAGATTATTTAGGATCATATTATTGAGATTATACTAATGGATGTATGATTATGTATGAGATCTTGAGGATGACACTATCATGACACTAGTGCACACTTAAGCATGCATAGTGGTCCAGGATGGATATAAGTTCAAGGACAGGTAATCCAGGAAGCAAAGATCAAGAGGGAGCACACTCCAATAGTTCCTGCAAGGAAGCAAAGATCAAGAGGGAGCACTCCAGGAAGAAAAGATCAAGAGGGAGTCCACCGAACAACTAAACAAAGATAAGAAAGATCGTGTACAATCACCTACAAAAGAAGGACAACAACATTTGTTCTAGCAACGAAGTTCAAGAAAACTATCTATTAAAGAATCTAAAGTTCCCAGGATCTGGGATGCAGTAATAGAAGAATGCCATGATTGAGGAATAGTAGTCGATCATGAAGAATGATGTTTGGGATGTGGTCCCAAGACCTGAAGGGAAGTCTGTTGTGACTTCCAAGTGGATCTATAAGATCAAGCATGCTGCAGATGGTAGCATAGAGAAATACAAGGCGATGTTGGTAGATCGTGGCTTCTCCCAGAAAGAAGGGATAGATTATGAAGAGACTTTTGCACCTATAGCCAGATACAGTTCCATCAGAACAGTACTTGCCCTGGCTGCAGTGATGAAGTGGAAGATACACCATATGGATGTCAAGACATCTTTCTTGAATGGTGTAGTTGAAGAAGAAGTGTATGTGGAGCAGTCACTCGGGTTTGAGACACATGACAGAGAGTCATATGTGTGCAGATTGAAGAAATCCTTGTACGGTTTGAAACAAGCACCCAGGACTTGGGGATGATGCATTACTTTCTAGGTATGGAGGTGTGGCAGAGAGAAGATGGAATCTTCCTTGGACAAGGGAAGTATGCAGTAGAGATCCTGAAGTGGTTCCGCATGATGGACTGTAAGGCCATGGCCACACCTATGGCATCGAACCTGAAGCTTCTATGTGATGTTTCATCTGATCCGGTTGATGTCACGGTGTATCGTTAGATGATTGGGTCCTTGATGTACCTGACGAACACGAGACCATATATTTGATTTGCGGTGAACACATTGAGCCAGTTCTTGACGGATTCTAGAGGTGTTCACCTGGTTGCTGTAAAGCATATTCTGAGGTACCTGAAGGGCACAATTGATTATGGGCTCAAGTATGATGCGAATCAAAAGTTTACCCTGGAGAGTTATGTTGATTCAGATTGGGCAGGCAGTGCTGCAGATAGGAAGAGCACTTCAGGGTGCTGCTTCAATATGGGATCAGGTGTGATCTCTTGGTTTAGCAGGAAGCAGTCCTGCGTAGCACTGAGTACAGCCGAAGCAAAGTATGTCGCAACTTGTGAGGCAATATGGCTTAGGAAGCTACTGTCTGAGTTATTTGTTCTCCCGTTGGATGCAATCTGTATCTATTTTGACAACCAAAGTTGTGTGAAGTTGTCAGAGAACCAGGTGTTCCATGACAGGTCGAAGCACATCGAGATCAAATATCACTATATCAGGGATATGGTGCAGAGAGGAGTAGTGAAACTCCTGTATGTTGCAAAGGATGAGCAGGTTGTAGATGTGTTGACGAAACCACTAGCCAGAGTGAAGTTTGAGTACTTCAGAGAGAGGCTTTGTGTTCTTCAAATTGAAGATACTTCGAGGAAGAAGTGATGGGACACATTTGCAGGAGCCATTCCAAGCATGGTGAGAGGAGGATCCTTCCCATGGCTGTGGATGTAAGCACTGTGTGATGAGCATCAGGACGATGCTCCAGTTACTGCTCTGGATATGCATCAGTTGGATGCTCTGTATGATCAATTGGATCATGTATATGTATATGCATGAGGTGGATGCTTTGTATGATCAGTTGGATCATGTATGATGGATGACATGCATCAAGACGATGCAGTGACGATGATCAGGGTGATCATGTGTGATGAGTATCAGGACGATGCTCTGGATGACATGCATTAGGACGATACAGTGACGATGATCAGGATGATCATGTGTGATAAGTATCAGGATGATGCTCTGGATGACATGCATCAAGAAGATGCAGTGATGATGATGATCAGGATGATCATGTACATCAGGATGATGTATGGTGAGTATCAGGTTGATACTTTGTGGTCGTGGACAGATTGTGCAGACGAGCATGTAAGTTGACCTGGGAGATCTTGTCGGTCGTGCTGCGGCACATAAAGGATCCTGGGATACTCTTTCGAGGAATTTCTTTGGGAGGACATGTAACTAGACCTGGGAGATCTTGTCGGTCGTGTTGCGGCACATAAAGGATCCTGGGATACTCTTTTGAGGCTTTGTCCTATGGATTTTAATAAGCCCTAGAGATCCGATAGGTTAAGCAGTAAGCTCGTAATCAGTCCTGGGATGCGCTTTAGAGTACTTGCAGATTGCAAGACGCTCTTTAAAGGTTTTGCCTAACCACATGTAATCAGCTCTAGAGATCCGATAGGTTGAGCAGTAAGCTCGTAATCAGTCTTGGATGCTCTTTAGAGTACTTGTAGGTTGCAAGATGCTCTTTAAAGGTTTTGTGGTGTGGGGGTCACATATAATCAATCCTGGAGATCCGATAGGTTGAGCAGTAAGCTCGTAATCAGTCATGGGATGCTCTTTAGAGTTCTTACAAGATGCAAGACACTCTTTTAAGGTTTTGTGACAGTCAACATGTAAAATATCCTGGGAGATCCAATAGGTTGAGCAGTAAGCTCGTAATCATTCCTGGGATGCTCCTTCGAGGTTTTGTTGACGCACATAATTAGTCCTGGGATCCACAGTATGGCCAGTGTTGATGAAGACCTACAGGTGGTGGGCCTCCATCCAGCATGAAAAAGGGATGGCTCTATAGAACTTCCTATGACGAGAAGAATTATGAGATAGCCCAGTGATCGAGATGTTGAGTACAGCAGCAGTGATGATGATGATGCTCTATGATCCAGTGATGATGATCCAGCTCTAGAATTGAAGACTTGTGCCTATATATTTTGATGACTTGTGTCAAGAGAATACCTTCCTAGTTAAGAGGGAGTGTTGATGTATTTGTAACTTCGGAATATATTCACTTGTATATTGTATTTGTACTTTATTGTATCTCCAACGGAGATGTATTATTCCTCCGATTGGAAGTGTCGTCAGTTGTACTTGCAAGTGTCGCAAGTTATATTGTAAGTGTCGTAACTTATACTTAATGGGTTATTAGACCACCTTGATGGGGTCGGCCCTGTATGAGTCTTGTGGGTTAAAGGGTTATTAGACCACCCTAGTGGGGTCGGTCCAGTTAGTATTATGTTAAGTGGTTAAGTTGAGGCCAACCTAGTTGAGTAAAGGTCAAGTTAAAGTTAGTGTATAAATAGAGAGTGTGTCTCTCTCATTTTAGAAATTCTATTATTCGCTTACTTCGCATTAGTGAGAAAGAGGAGGAATGCGCACAAGTGGAGGAGGAGCATGTTGCTGAAGTTATCTATCTCTTGGGTTTGATCATGGTAATCCTTGTATTGATGCTTATTCTATCTTTGAGGAAGTTGCGGGGTTTTTCACCTTCTTGGTTTTCCCCAGTGAAATGTTTTGTGTCTCTTGTCTCTTATGCTTGATATGTTGTACATGTTATTCTTTTAGTTAAGATCCTAGATTTATTGAATTAAATGATGAAAATCTAACAGTCTGGGCGTGTCATGTGCCCGACACGTAAGACACGGACATGGAGGCCTAAAAGGCCGTGTCCTGTTTCTTAGCTTAGATATAATTTTTGTTCATATTCCAATCAACAAAATGATATTCAGGAAGACACAATAAAATAACAGAAAGGCATAAGATAGTTCTATGAAAATATTCACACCAAAGGTACAAATATATAGTACAATTGGTGTAGCCACCTCATAAGCTAGATTTGCTTTCATATTGACACCTCATTAGGAGATGGAACTAGGAGGAGGAAAAATAGGATCTTTTACACACTTAGGATAAAAGCTAACTATGATGTGAAATATACCAAGAGGTGGTATAAGACTTAATGATTGTATAAGGAGCCACAAGCTAACAATTCCCCCTCAATCATAAGTCCAAATAATTATACTAGCAAGTCAACAAGAACTAATTTATAAACTAGTATCATCTCCAAGTCTTCGTTCTTAAACTTCTTGTTTGATGTTTGATTGTATAAGGAGCCACAAGCTAACAATCTCCCCTCAATCATAAGTCTAAATAATTATATCAACAAGGCAACAAGAACTAGTGTGTTACCCACCTAAGTTGCACTTAGTTGAATGTCAAGTGAGCCTGCAAAGATTGACCAAGTCTACTTGTTCATTTCAAAAGATCAAAAGTCATAGTAGGCCACCTTGGCCCTTTTTTTAATAAATTTGCATGTTCATACCATCCTTGGCTTGCCTAAGACTTAGACATCAATGCAGTACCCTAGAGTGTTTTTTCCTTGGTAATTATGCATTGCTTATCAGCGACGCATAATTTCTGAGTTTTTCACTCACACCTCCAAAGCTGGAGTATCCACCTTGGTGGCTAAACCTTGGGAGGTTATTCAAGTCTAGGTGTCTGTATATTATCATGCTAGTCACTTTTATTGAGTCATATGAACATGTAATAGGTCCCCCTAGGTTATATTTTAATTTTCGCAAATAAATTTTTTTACTGTAAAATGGGTCATTTCTTTAATTTTTTAATGTAAATTTTTTTTAAAAAGGCATAAAAAAGTGGTTAGGAGGAATATTTTGCCATGGGGGTGCTCGTTTTCTAACCCGAAGCACCCACTTAACCCCTAAACCCACTTTGAGAGTGAAATTAGTATTTTTTAATTACTTAATGTCACTTCTCTCTAAAAAGTGAATAAAAATGAAAAAAAAAATAGAAAATAAAGACAAAAATCAGCCCCCTTGATTTTTGGAAACTTGTCGTAGACATGTTTCAGTCAGACCAAAGTGGTGGAAAATTGATTGGCAATCATATTTGAGTTAACTGGAGCCTAAATCCACTTGATTCCAATCAAATCCAAGTTAGCATCAATTTCCAGATTGAAGGAGGGCATTTTTCTCCATAGGGGGGAATTAGCTTATTTGGCAGCATCTGATTGATGGGAGATGATCACAATGAGAGGTGTTTCCTACCTCTTGAGAGGTAGCACCCATCTCTACAGTTAAACTCCATCTAATCCTTTGTGTTTTACTCTTTAAACTCACCCATCTCTTCTAGTGGTGAATGTGGCCCTTGTTAAATTTTTCACATAATATGATTTGATAGCAGTAATAGCGTTTCCTAAAAAAAATTTAGCAAACCTCTAGCAGTTAATTTTAAGATTATAAAACAGCAGTAACGAAAAGAATCATCCACAAGAATAAGAACACAAATATTTTACCCGGGGAAACTTTTTCAACTAAATCACCGGACACGTTGATATAGGGGCAAGTGTCCCGTGGGAACGTGTCGAACACAGACACGAGCCCAACACGTGTTCGACACATGTTTTCTCGTGTCCTGATTTTGGGACACGACAAACCACGTGGTGGGCTCGTGTCCCACGTCTACACAGCACATGTTCCGATTCTTGGACACGTTCCACGTGAAAAGGACACTCACGGCCTCTTCAAAACCGTTTTCTCTCTTTCTTTTTGGAATTTTCAAGTTGAAGGGAGAGCCAAGAGTGGGTTTTTTTGAATGTGAAGGAATATTTGAAGAATTTGCAAGGGATTCCAAGTGTATTTGAGGGAAGATTTACTTGAGAGGATTCAAGCTCACCATCAAGGAAGAAGAAAAATGTCTCAATTAGCTAGGGCAGCAGCTAAAGAGCAAAGGAAAGCGAGAAATGCCCCATCTGATCCCTCTCCTCCTCTTCCTCCTCCAAGCATATCCTCTTCTGCTCCTACTAGTGTTCCAACTGCTTCTAGTGAAGCTCATGCTCGTTTTAACCCTGTTTTAGCAAGACAACAAGCCCAAAAGAGTAAATACCCTTTGTGGAAGTATGTGACAAGGAAAGAAGGCCCTAGAGCAAAGCTTGGTGGGGGAGGCAATGTGTGTTGGACTTGCAATTTTTGCAAGCATGATTTCAAGAGCACACATTACCAAGTTAAGGGCCATTTGTTGTCCCTTTCTTGTAGGATTTATTTATGCAAAGTAGTGAGTGTTACCCAAAGGAGGGAGATGGAAAGAGAGGATCATGTTGGGTTAGGGAAGGTGGCAGCAGCAAGCAAGACACAACAGAATGAAGATCCTCTTTCATTCTTGAGGAAACCCTCTAGCACTAGGAGTGAGGTTGATGCTTATCCAACAAGAAAGAGGCCAACTTCAAGTGGTCCAATGGATAGTATTTTCCAACAAGAGGCGCGAGAAGAGGTGTACCTTACCATTGCATTCTATTTCTACCTCAACTTCATTTCATTCAATGTTGCACGGTCACCATTGTTCATTGATATGTGTCGAAGTCTAATTGTACGAGCTCTAACTGGTTATGTCCCTCTTGGTTCAGAGAAGCTTAGAACCACATTGTTGGTTAAGGCAAAGAAGGAGGCGGATAAATTTATTGAGCCAATTAGATCAAAATGGCCCACATGTGGTGTTAGTATTGTTTCGGATAGATGGAGGATGTGCCATCCACTCATCAATTTCACGGTGTCTTCCCCAAATGGACCGGTGTTCTTGAAAGCAGTGGATGCTCTTGGGAAATACAAGGATGCACAATATATGGGTGAGTTATTCATCAAAGTCATTGAAGACATAGGTGTTGATTCTTGTGTACAAATCATCACGGACAATGCACCTATTTGCAACGTTCCTGGCATGCTTGTGGAAGCTAAATATCCACAGGTATTTTCATTTTGGACACCTTACATAATTGCATTGCTAATTTGCTCATTCATTTGAGTTGTTAGTTGTAGTCTTGTAGAGTCTAGACTCATTTATACTTTCTTTTATTGATCTTACAGTTATTTTGGACACCTTGCATTGTCCATTCTTTGAATTTAGCACTAAAATCTATTGCTTCAGATGTGACATGGATTGGAAAACTTATTGAGGATGCACGCCATATCCGTAACTTTGTACAAAACCATACCAATGCCCTCACAATCTACAAAGCGTACACACATCTTTCAGTGTTGAAGGTTGCAAATACTCAGTTTGCTTCCTCATCCATCAAGCTCAAGAGGTTGAGAGAGGTCAAAACCCCTCATGGGTCCATGGTTATTTCAGAGTTTTGTTCCTTTTGGAGAAAAACGGATCAGGTTGCTTCAAAAAAGGTAAAGGACATAGTGCTAGATGATGGTTGGTGGGAGAGGGTAGATCTTACCATTAGGATCATGGAGCCGATCATTTCTTTGTTGCGGTTTGCAAACACGGACCAGCCCATCCTAGCAAGATGTTTATGAGGGGTGGGATTCCATGATTGAGTCCATGAGGACCATTGTTATGGAGAATGAGTGTGTCGAGTATGAGACATCGACAGAGAACTTATGGTCCACCATACAGGATATTCTTATCTCCAGGTGGGATAAGAATTGCACACCTTTGCATTGCTTTGCCCACTCATTGAACCCCAAGTTCTACGGTCATGATTGGCTCAATAGTGGGTCGGGCCCTCATGTAGAGTCCCTCCTCACATGGATGGAGAGATCTCACAGGGGAGGAAGACAACATTTAGACGGCTACTTCAGGATAGAGACCTACTTGAGGAGGTGGAGGAGGGATTTGTAGAGTTTTCCACTGGCACTGGGAGATTTGGAGGATATGAGGTGCTTAGAGACATGGGGGTTAAGAAACCCTATGTTTGGTGGGAAACTCATGGGGCAACATGCCCTCTTCTACAGAAGATAGCCTTGAGGGTCATCTCTCAAGTTACTTCATCCTCTTGCTATGAGTGGAATTGGAGGACATATGGGAACTTGTACAGTTTGAAGAAGAGCATGCTTGAGCAGTCCAAGGCAGAGACGATGGTGTATGTGCACTCCAACCTTCGTCTTATTTACAGGAAGAGGGAGGAGTGGGTGAAGGGAAAGACAAAGATGTGGGATGTCTTTCCTAATGATATGGGTTTGGACAACAGTACTGAGTTGGCATTATCCAACATGGATCTTAATGATCCGGTGCTAGAGCCGGTCACTTTTGATGGTGGTGATCCTATGGAGGGGTCAGCCTCCACACCAGGAAATGCAAATTGTCAGATGGGCAGAGAGGAGGAGGAGGAGGAGGAGGATGAGGATCAGGATAGTGATGAGTTTGTTGATTCAGGCATGGAGGAGGACTATTGACATATGAGATTCTTCCATCTTGATCTCACCTATGATCTACCCCTTTTTGTATTTACTATTTACTACTACTAGTTGCCATTGGCATTCCGACATCTATGTAATACATTTTGATTTTGATGACTTACTGAGAAATATGGTTTCAACATCTTGAGCTATCATCTATGTGTCTCATTATGATTTGTGAATGACAAAATGTGTTTGTGTATTGATTTTAAATTTCTAATTAGTAATTTCCATTGAATATTTGTAAATGTTCTAGTTTCTAAAAAAAATTGAATCTATATGTCTATATTTTTAAAAATTAATATATATATTTTTAAAATATATATATATATATATATAATGTGTCCTCCATGTCCTGATTCCGAGGGTCACCCTTTCCGTGTCGGACACTTGCATTTTCGTGTCCCGTGTCCTCGTGTCAGCTGACTTAGTATCTAAGTAATTAAAATTATATCATTTCGTTGATTATATTACTTTCTATTGAAGTATGTTGCTGGCAAAGGTTCAAATAATTGAGCTGAATTCTATGCACTCTAGTTATTACTGATAATTGTTGAGGAAAGGGGGTAAAAAATATCCAAGTCTTCAAAGACTCAAAGATTTTAGTAGACTGGGCAATTCATAAATGTAACATTGAAAATCTGGGCCTAGCTACTCTCATAAATCAAGTCAAGGAGGTAAAAGATTCTTTTGATGCTATTACTTTCATTCATGTTTATCGTGAATTCAATACTCAGGCAGATAGTCCGTCTAAGGATGCTTTTCTTTTGCAAGAGGGTAACCTTATCTGAAACTGAGTTCATAGGAGGCACTCTTATATGTTAACTTGATTGTCTTGGAGGGATTTTAGAATTTTGTAAACTATTTGTGTGATCTTTTAAATCTCATAGGAGTTAGGTAGCCTTTGATGTCCATGATAGCTAGGTGTCTGCATGACAGTACAGTATGAATCATGACTATAATATGTTTTTGCTTTGATCTTATGGCGGTAGACAGTGCAGTTAGGTTCTGATTCCGTATTCAACAGTCATATGTACATTTTGATTTCCTTCTCAGAAATGGCAAATATAAGAATTTTTTTCCATGGAACAAAAAGGGTCACATGCACAACAGAGTAACAGTTGTAAAAATTACAATGAAAAGAACTCTGAGGAATACAGATACCTCTGCATACAGAACTTGATGTCCCGCCCTCGTTTATAATCTACTTCCCCTTCCTTGAAGGTTGGAGGCAGAAATAAAACAAAGATAATGCGGAATGAGCTACGGCTCTTCAATCTTTATTCATAAACGGAGATCAACTGATATAATACAATCAAGAACGTAATGCGTATTTAAACACTTATGGAAAACCCTAAAAGCTTTAACCTAGCTTTTGCATGCATGCAAAGCATGCTGTTGCATTTATTAACTAAACTTCTATTTAGTAACTCAAGTAAAAGCTAAAGCTAACTGAAGTAATTACTATTTCTAACACTCCCTCTTAATTACTACTGCTGACTACTGCAGCTTTTACAATGCCTAAATTATTTCTATGGATTTCAAAAATATCTTTTGCCAATGGCTTTGTGAATATGTCAGCCAATTGGTCAATTGATTTACAATGCTCAACACGAACTTCACCATTGTTCACAAGCTCTCTTATGAAGTGATATCTAGTATCAATGTGCTTGCTTTTCTGGTGAAAAACATGGTTCTTGGATAGAGCAATTGCTGAGTTGTTGTCACAATAAACTGTGGTTGGTCCTTCTTGTTTCTGTTGAAGACCTTCTAAAACTCTGCGTAACCAGACTGCTTGACATGCTGCTGATGTCGCTGCTACATACTCTGCTTCTGCCGATGAAAGTGTTACAATGGGCTGCTTCTTGGATGCCCATGAAATCACTCCTGATCCAAGATGAAAAACATGACCGGAAGTGCTCTTCCTGTCATCCAAACTTCCTGCAAAATCACTGTCAGTGAAACCTGTCAAAACATCATACTCTGTGCTTGAGTATAAAATTCCATAGCTTGAAGTCCCTGCAACATATCGTAAGATCCTTTTGCCAACTTGCCAATGCGAGTCTTTGGGAGACTCCATGAACCTTGAAATCAAGCTGACAGCAAACATAATATCAGGTCTCGTAGCTGTGAGGTACATGAGACTTCCTACAAGTCTTTTATACAATGTTGGATCTACATTGGGACTGCAATCTTCTTTGCTCAACTTAGTACCTGTTGCCACTGGTGTAGGTGTTGTTTTGCAATTAAGCATTCTGAATCGCTTAAGAACTTCATTAGCATATTTATTTTGAGAGATAAATATACCCTTTTCTGACTGTTCTACTTCTAGGCCAAGAAAGAACCTCATCAATCCAAGGTCTGTCATCTCAAACTCTTTCTTCATAGCTGCCTTGAACTCATCTACTGAGAGGTCGCCTGTAAAAATCATATCATCAACATACAAACAAACTATTAAAATCTGTCCTTGTTGATTTACCTTTGTGTAAAGTGTTGGTTCACTGCTGCTTCTGCTAAAACCATTTTTGATGAGATAAGAATCAATTCTGCTATACCAAGCTCTTGGAGCTTGCTTAAGCCCATATAGAGCTTTCTTCAACTTGTAAACTTTGTCTTCATGTTCTTTTATTTCATACCCATGTGGCTGCTCCACATAAATTTCTTCTTCAAGAATTCCATTCAAGAATGCCGACTTGACATCCATCTGATACACTTTCCATTTTTTTTGTGCTGCAATTGCTAGGACTGCTCTTACTGTGTCCAATCTTGCCACTGGTGCAAAAGTTTCTCCAAAATCAATTCCTGGTTGTTGCGAGAAACCCTTTGCTACTAACCTTGCCTTGTACCTATCAATCTCACCTTTTTCATTGAGTTTGGTTTTATAAACCCACTTCACACCAATGGGTTTCTTATTCTTTGGCAGGTCAACTAGATCCCATGTATCATTTCTCTCAATGGAATCTATCTCTTCGTCCATAGCATTTACCCAATGCTCTTGTTTTACAGCCTCTTCATAAAACACAGGTTCACTAGCAATAAAAACATAATTGGTATTTGCATCCAATTCATCATAAATATCTGTCAATCTTCTAGTCTTTTTATTACTGTAATCAGATTCATTACCTGACTGCGGACTTGATGCTTCACCTCGAACTGAGTTTCTAGGTGTTCTTTCTGGAGTATTTGCTATTGGTGAAGATGCTACTGGATCTTGTTGTCCAATCAACTCCTCATCTTCTCCATCTTCTGGTTGGGGTATTGCAGCTCCCATACCCTTGTCTATGGTTCCATTCCATGACTCTTCCTCCTTGAACAAAACATCTCTGCTGAGAATAACCTTTTTGGTAATAGGGTTATACAGCTTGTAGGCTTTAGTTTGTTCACCATATCCAAGAAATATACATTTCTCACTCCTGTCGTCTAGCTTTTTTCTTAGCTGTTTAGGAACATGAGCATAAGCAACACAACCAAATACTCTGAAATGAGAAACATTACAAGTCATACCTGACCATGCTTTCTCTGGTACTTGTTCTTCACAATTTTGGTGGGAGATCTGTTCATCACATGAACAGCACAAGCCACTGCGTCTCCCCAAAATTCATGGGACACATTTCTTCCTTTCAGCATGCTCCTTGCCATATTCATGATGGTTCTGTTCTTGCGTTCTGCAATACCATTCTGCTGAGGAGTATATCTTGTAGTTAATTGCCTCTTGATTCCATGATGCTTGCAGTAATCATGAAATTCCTTTAATTCATACTCTCCCCCTCCATCAGATCTCAATACTTTGAGTTGATAACCACTCTGTTTTTCAACCAAAGCCCTAAATTCCTTGAACTTGCCAAAAGTTTCAGACTTCTGACGAAGGAAATACACCCATGTTTTTCTACTGAAATCATCAATAAATGTAAGGAAATAATAGCTTCCACCAATCGATTGAGTTTGCATTGGTCCAACTAGATCAGTATGAATAAGTTCTAAAGGTGCATGTGCCCTTCGAGACATACCTTTAGGAAAGCTATCCCTGTGCTGCTTTGCAATGATGCAACACTCACAACTGCTTTCTGGCTCCTTCATAGGGGGCAATCCCTTTACCATCTCTTTCTGCTGCAAAAACTTGAGACCACCAAAGTGAAGATGTCCATATCTAAAATGCCATAGCCAATAATCATCTATGCAAGTGGCTTTTTGAGCAAAAGAGGTTACCTTGCTGCTGCAATTCATGACTAGTGGATACATCCTGTTCCTAGTCACTTGTATTTTGATGATCAAATGTCGATTTGGGTCATAAATTTCACAGTCTGATCCATCAAAGACAAGTTTGTACTTCTTTTCAGTGAGTTGCCCAATGCTAAGCAGATTATGCTTCAATCCTGGAGCATAATAGACATCTGAGATTGTCTTTTGTTGGCCTTGTTTGGTCAGAATGTTGACCACTCCTTTTCCAAGAACTGGAACCACCTCATCCGTGCCAACTTTGACCTCTGTCCTCACTGATTCATCTAGGTCTGCAATTAGACCTCTGTCACCTGTCATATGGTTACTGCAGCCACTATCTAAAAGCCAAAGTCCCTTTGGACTTTCGTGTGCAGCATGACATGTAAGAAATAACATATCATCTTTATCCTCAGAGGTATTAGTCACATTAGCATTATGATTTGCTTGATTAGCCTTTTTCTTTTTGCATTGATGAGCATAATGCCCAAATTTATTGCAATAATAACACTGAATATTAGATTTATCTGACCTTTTTTTGTCGCAGTTTCCGTCTTCATGGTTATGATGGTGATCTTGATCTCCATTGCCATTACTTCGGCCACTTCTGCCTCGTCCTCTTGATCCTCCTCTGCCTCTGCCTCTTCCTCTGCTTCTTGAGAATGAGACATGTGCTTTGAAAGCATTCTCATGAGAGGATTCTTCATTCCTGTTGAGTCTGGATTCAAATGAAAGTAAAGATCCGGTCAACTCGTCTATAGAGAGAGTACTCAGATCTTTTGCTTCTTCAATCGCTGAAACTTTCGACTCAAATTTGTGGGGTAGGGATCTCAGAACCCTTTCAACCACCCTTTGATCTCCAATCTTTTCACCATAGATATTCAGCTGATTAACAATCCCCATGACTTTGGTCATGAAAGAGTCTACAGAGTCTGATTCTTTCATCTTCAGATCTTCAAAGTCTCTTCTTAGGTTTTGGAGTGTTGCTGTTTGAACCTTACCAGCACCTTGATAACTGGTCGCCAAGGTATCCCATGCTGCTTTGGCATGTAAAGATGCTGATATCTTTGGAAATACACTGTTATCCAAAGCGTTCATTATGAGATGCAGTGCCTTTGCATCCTTCTTCCTATGCGCTCGCAGGACATCCTTCTCTGCGTTTGAAAGGGCTTGAAAAGCTGCCTCATCTGCAGGTTCGGAATAGCCATACACGACATATTCCCATGCATCTTCTGACCTGAGATAAACTGCCATCCTCGTGGCCCATACATCATAGTCCTTTTTCCCTGTAAGAGGAGAAATCTGAGATTGATTGCTGCTAGAAGCCATAGACGCTGCGGTGTCTTTCACTGGTTCTATCCAAAATAATCTCCCTTCCTCCTCTTTTTAAAAACAAATAATAATCCTCCCTCTTAAACAAGTTTTGAAAAATATCTTCAAATATCTTCTTCTCTTGTAAAAAAGAAAAAAATTCTTACTCAATAACTGCGTGAAAGTCAAAAAACAATCACATAAAGTAAAAACCTTTTTGCACTTGTCCAAAAAAGCCGCCTAATTCCAATTGCCGCTCTTTGTCTTAAGGGAGAGGCCGCGGTGAAATCTCGAAAATTTACCTCGTATGTCCCCAAACTGCCGCGCTTTAGCCTATAGTATAGGCGCGATAGTTCCTAAAGTACCGCTCTGTGGACTATAGGGAGGGCGCGGTACTCCAAAAAAATATTTTCTTTAAATAATTTCTCCAAAAAAAATAATTTCTTAAAAAAAACTTACAAATTCTTCAAAGCTACGGCTTTGGCTTCTTCGGAAATTGATGCTACCAATTTGATCTTCTCCTATGCTCTGATACCAAACTGAAGGTTGGAGGCAGAAATAAAACAAAGATAATGCGGAATGAGCTACGGCTCTTCAATCTTTATTCATAAACGGAGATCAACTGATATAATACAATCAAGAACGTAATGCGTATTTAAACACTTATGGAAAACCCTAAAAGCTTTAACCTAGCTTTTGCATGCATGCAAAGCATGCTGTTGCATTTATTAACTAAACTTCTATTTAGTAACTCAAGTAAAAGCTAAAGCTAACTGAAGTAATTACTATTTCTAACATTCCTCTAGCTGGATACATTAAAATATTAGAATCAATAACAGAAATGGATGACATGTGAATTGCCAAGTGCATGAAAATCGACATTTCAAAAACAACAAAATCCCATACAAAGATCACATTGTGCAATAATCTAGTGACGACTCGGAGTAATGGACATTGCGCACTTTTGCTTTCACCGGTCAGTGAGGGTTTAAAGTTTATAGTAAACATACTTCAGTTTCTAAATCCTCTCTATTGGCATAATACAAAAGAGATCAGGATCTTTGTATAGTTTCAAAGCAATGTTTCTTACCGCAGGAATCCAAAACAAAACAGATGAACTTGCCAAAAACAACAAATTTAACCTTCCACGCAATAAGAACAACAAATGCAAACCATCCACTTACGAACTTATTAAAACAATTCATTCTGCTCATTTCAAAAAATACATCTCAGCCATGTAAACCACTACAATAAAAATACACCTAAGATGACTTGTTCAAGCTGCGAACAGGGCTTACCGGATCATCTCCGTAAATGTGCTCATAGCAAACGGAATTGAGGCATCTAAGAGCACAATTCTCTTTGGCTATAGATGAAGACTTGCATTGCCATCCCCACAGACCACTGTCACATGAAGTAATAAGAAAAATTTAATCATTGCCGATGGTTTTCTCAAAATAAATATCAACAGACACGAGATATGTTTTGCTGAAAAATAAATCCACGCCAATGGGCCTTAGATCACTGGTGAGAATAGTAGGATGGTTGCCGACGCCGTGGTTTTCTTAAAAGGTTTTGGTTCACTGGTGGGAATAATAACATGATATTGGTCCTTTTTTTCATTTTTTCACCATATAAAACTGAAAAATCAGAAGTGAGTCAATGGTTACCGTTTCACTGACCAGACTGTGCTCCAAACTGGGTTAAAAATAGTTGATTTTTTTCTCAAACATTTATGCCATGTGATTTTGGGTATGCTAAGCATTCATATTTTGTTGTAAGCATTCAAAATTGTGGGTGAAATTGTCATGAATTTTTATATTTCAAATTGTGTAATTTACCATTTAGGTCGTTGAGTCCGTATTCAACGGTGCTGCAGGGTTCCATTCTCGCCGTATTCTGCAGCGTCCAAATGACATGTTTCAAAAAAAAGGCCAGGGGCAGATTCCGGACAATTTTGGTAGATTAAAAATCTCTTAGGCTTGGCACTTAAGGTGAAATTCTATGGTGCAACCCTGATCTCGGACATGATTCCCGCAGCGACTTAAATTCAAAGATACATAAATAAACAAATACTTACTTCTCAATATCTTTGTAGCATGTGCTCTTTTTGTCGCGAATTTCCTGATCCTGCAGCGGCCATTAAAAATGGATCGGACCTGCGAAACCCTAACTTGGCTTAGGGTTTATGTACGAAAATAGCGGTGGTATATTGATGATGGAGATGATTTTACTGTAATTGGACCAGGAGAGTTCCCAGCCGAAGTTGTAAAGATGCAGTAAAATAGCACTATGACAAACAAGCAGCAACCGATAAAGTGCATTCCTGGCGCATTTCTAGCCATTGCTTACGGATTGCTGAGCAAATTAGTCCAGTTCTGATTCTTCATAAACCCAAAAGCTTTAAATAGGGCAAAATTTATATCCGGATCCAAGCCGGTACGTTAATATGCAAATGATTTTACCAAAACATGTCATGGATTTGAAATCCTAAGACAGATAAAATGTTATAGCAAAAGGGATTATCTGCACGATCCGGCGCCAAGAGTTAATCCATATGCTGTCTTTTCGGTGACATAGAGTTCAGTGTCATTGTTTGTGCGTTGATATATACATCGATAGATTGGTGTCATATATTAAAAAAAGAAAGCATATATTCGTCAACAATGATTTTAAATGGCAAAATCCAGAGGTGAAAACAAGAAAGAAACCGTGATGTTCGATGTCTCGTTCCAATCTAAACAAATATCATTAAAAAAACAATTTTTTTTTTTGTCTTTTGATCTATTAGATTGTTATTTAACAAAATAATTTATTGTGCCGTATATGTTGGCGTGTGATAACTAGCACTAAAATCGCCCCTTGTCGGCGACGGAAAATTTTCCGACGAGTCACACTTCCACTTCTTCTCATTATTTTTGGGGAATTTCGATGATCTAGGTCGTCTTAAAATGGGTCAAAATCCCTAGGGGCACACTTCCATGGCATAGTTCTGCAGTAAATGGGGTGGAACTACGATTCTGTCGGTTTTTATAACTGGATCTAGGGAACAAATCACCGAAAAAGCCGGGCAATTTGAGTGTCAGTTATCCCACACCATATATGTTTCTTGATCAATAGCCTCTAATTGGTTTTGTTATGTACCTGCACGAACTATATAGTTTTCAATCAAAGCAATTAATCTTTATGTACAAGTAAATATTTTCCCATTTTGAATGATTAAATATTATAACACAAATTTTCTATTTAAATTAATTTTAGTAAAATTTATTTATATACAATGCAATTGGTAAAAAAATGACGTCATCCTCGGGGATTGTTTCCCACCCCCTGACGGTGGACTGCCATCACCCTTTACACTGACAGAGTGACAGATTTCAAAAAAGCATTTAAATCTCCTCAAAATTTTAAGGCCATCTCAGTCCTCGAATTTCCACCACTCAGACCGGAATGCAGAAGCGCATTTATTAAACTTTATACACTTTATGGTTGGGGCAGTAATGTCGATTCCTTGGATGCATTTCCCGCACTGAAAATTACTGCAGCTGGTTCTCTACATATCATAAATTAGTCCACATGGACATCCTGCCTTTTGCATCTCTGTATTAAGGGCATCGTGGCCATTATCCAGTGTCAACCTTATCCCGTGTGTATAGCCTCAACTTTATCCCCGAGAGTCGCCATTAAAATAAGAGATGCCAAGGTTTCTGCTTAGACACAAAGCCATATTTAAGGTAAAATTTAAAGAGCCTTCTTGCTTAATCAACAACCATTATTTTTTATTAACCTGTAGAGAAATATGCTTCATTTGCGTGTATTTTCTTGGACTCGAGGATTTTCTTGGACCCTTGCAACAAATTAGGGATTCGATGCCATTATTATTCATTAATTTGTCGAGGAAACCGCTTCATTTGCATGTATTTGTTTTAATGTCCTTTTTTGGAAATCTGTAGTAAATCGAGGTTTGGAAGCCTTGGAAGAGAGTTTAATGAAGTTAAATCTTGTGAGAAGCGTGTAAATTCTAGATATCAGGTAATGTTTTAAGGCATGCGTCCCCTTGCTCAATTTACAAACATTATTCTTTAGAAACCTACGGAGGAAGCTGCTTCACTTGTGTATATTTGCTCGTAGGGACTTTCTTTGAGAACTTATTTGAGAGTTTCAAAGCCTTCAGGAGTTGTGGTTTCTTTAATCAGGGTTTTCACTACACGCCGAGAGCTTCATTCCCCAAGGTTTCCATCGCCTCCTAGATGTGCCTAGCCATGTTGAGGGTTCAACTCAGTGCAATCTTGAGGAGTATAAGTTGCACGCCTTCGTGCTTCTCGATCTTCTCTTTGTTGTTCATGTAATTGTTGTCGTGATCATCGTTTTGGTCGTCTGTGCTCTAGTCGCTAGGGTTTTGGGCGTCAGGAGGCACGAGGGTTACAAGCCTCTGGATAATTTGAACCACAGAGAAATGGTATTCGTCAAGGTCGAGCCTTAGGGGTTTCGATCACTGGTTTGCTTTGTTTGTAATGTGAGAATGAGAATGAATTCGTTTGTTTTCATTTTCGTGTTGGTAGTGTTGTATATGTGACATTGAACTCAATTATCTTAGATCAACTGTAGCTTCATCGTTTTTCTCAGGTTTTTAGAACTTGAAAAATTGTTTCGCAATGAGAAGTCCATACTTGTTGATTTTCCTGGTGTATAGGATCTATTTTCATATTATTAGGAGTTGATTTCAATTTTGGTTAAAAATTGTCAGGCTTCATTTCATATCATTAATACTTGAATTCAATTTTTGGTTTTAAATGTTAGTTTTTTCGGATTTCATTTATGTGATTGAATCGAAATGTTTTACAGTGCTTTGGTTCTTGTGGGACAAAATAAATTAGAGCTATAAATAGAGAATTGTGGAATTGTTGACATGCATTGTACCTAGGACTTTGTTTCCTATCGATAAGAGTTTATTTCAATTCAGTTAAACATAGAACATATTTCATGTCATTAAGAGTTGAGTTCAATTTTGGTTAAAAATACCAGGTTTTTAAATCTAGGGCTTTTTGGTTTTGGTGGATCAAAATATAGCAAATCCTTGTGGGTCAAAATATATTAGAGATATAAATACAAAATTTTAATTGTTGAACTTGGATTGTTTGCACGGTGACCGTCCTCATCTCAATCATAATCAATGAATTGTGCTCCATCTCATCTCAACCAACAGACCACAGACCAAAGAAATTGTGGAGACTTGTGTCTAAAAAAGAAACTCAGAAACCCACTAAACCACGGACCAAAGCACTGACCAACAAACATGTTTCAAACTTTCTTTATTTGATTTTGTTTTTAAATATACTACATCCAATAGATAATTAAACTTTAAGATATGAAGATCATATTAACAAAAAAATGGATAGCAGAAAGTCGGTTGTCTTAGCACACAAAGAGCAATACATAGGGCCCTTAATTGAAAACCAAAATTTGACTTGAGACAGATACCCTTGAAGCACAAAAGTGGAAAACAACAAAAACACTTTCAAATCCCCTTACAGAGAGATGGAGAGAAACGGAAAACAACTAAACATGAAAGTCAAATTTCTTTAGATTAAAACAATGTCCATGGAGATGAAAATAATGAATACCACTTCAAATATATATACATGAACATCTTAGCATGGATGCCAACATTGTGCATGGTAATAAAATCCATTTCTTTATGATAAGAAAGAGTCGAATAAGAGTTTGGTGAGCTTTGTAAAGTCAATGTCTTTAAATTAAAACAATGTCTATGGAGATGGAAATAATGAATAACATTTCAAATATATATACATAAACATCTTATCATGGATACCTTTTGAAACAACGTTGGGTCCCGTTGTTCATATAATTCTTTTGTCTTTCCAAATGGTGGAATTATTTTTCATACAATCTTTTGATTTAGGATATCTTTGAAATCTAATACATTAGTGAATATTACCTTTTGATTTAGGAGATCTTGAATTATGAAAATTTTAAAATCCTATATTAGTTGGAATTTTTGTTGGTATTATAATTTTTTTATATAATATATAATTTTTTTGGTATTATAAATTTTTTATATAACATATATTTTAAAAGTCAATAAATTAATTGAAGCTTTATATTTATATATAATTGATATGATTTAAAGAGATCTATATAAAGTTGGATGTATATGTGATAATGTTTTATATAATAAAGGATTAAAGTTTTAAATTTAATTTAGGATTGAGGGTCTTATGCCCATCACTGCTTCCAAGGAACTTGGCGCCTATGTCCTTCAATATAAAAGTTGTACATAGCAGCCTAGCCTAGCTCACAATTCCCACAATAGAAAGCATGAATCAGGTTACGTTGAATATATATTGGCTATATTCAATCTTGTTGCAATTATTTTATGGAATTGGTTGACATGTTTTGCATATTTTTCAACTATCTTTGTTTCGTCAAAAACATTGAAAATCGATTCAATGGTTAACCAAATTTGTAGTAAAATAATTTTCTTTTCTATTACAATTTTGTGGCAAAAGTATCATATTATAGCAATAGTTGTTAGCAATTGCCAAAAGCAATTGCAGGGATATTGCCACCTCGTGGCTCTTGTTGATATGTAGTGTCCTAGTATTTGGTATTGTTTTCGGACCCTTCTTTGATGTGAAAGTACACACTATAATAAGCAATGAAGTATTATCCTATCTTAAAGGACTCGTACTGGCTCGTGAAGAGATTTGATTCAAGGATTAATCATTGGTGCCTACATTGGCTATCTTTGGGAGGTAGGATCACTCCAATTAATTATGTTTTGGTGAATCTTTCGTATACTAGATATCATTATGTAAGATCCTAAAAACTATTCTTCATGGGATTAATTGTAGAATCTTCAATTTATTATGGTCTGGGTCACGGGAAAAATCAAAATATCACTTGGTTCGTTGGGGCAAAGTGGCCAAACCTAAATAAATGGGGGGATGGGGAACAAAAAACATCTACCTATTTGCAAAATCTTTGGTTGCAAAGAGTTTATGGAAAGATCTCTTCGTGGACAATCTGTGGCACCATGTGATTCTAGGGAAATACTTCAAGAACTTCTATGTGGAACAATGGATTAGGTTGATAAACCATCAAAAGGGATTTCAAACATATGGAGTTGTATGGTATCCTCCTTCAATATCATGGGAGGGGGGTTAGCATGGGTTCCTGGAATAGGAGATCAAATTCGGGTGGGAATGGATCCAATCATGGGTGGGCCTACTACTTACATAATATCTGTTGAACTCTTACAAGTACTTCATTCGCAAGGCAAATACACCTTGGATCAAATTTCAGGTGGAAATAATACAGCTTCGTCGATTTCTGTATGGTTGAGTCCAATTCAACTTGGATTGACTAGAGACCTTAGCCTTGAATGGTCCTATTATATTTTGGGTTTGCAGAGAGGGGGCATATGCTTATCTACACAGGGGGATCAACTTTTATGGAGTTGGGATAAGAATACTGGACAAATTTTAGCGAAAGAAGCATATTCTTCACAATTCATAGGGTCACAATTTGAATACAGATGGTGGCATAAAGTGGTGTGGAGATAGCATGCCCCATTGAAGTGCATAATTTTTTCTAGTTGGCCCTTAGCAATCACATATTAACTTGGGATAACTTAGTAAAGAGAGGTGGCTCTGGCATGGGTATTTGTATCATGTAGGAAAGACACTGAAACTGTTGCACACCTGTTCATTTCTTGCACATTTGCATGATAGGTATGGAGAGTATTGAAAAGTAGTATGAACTTTGTTGGGCATTTGTATGGTGATACTTTGGAGCAGTGTTTGGAGAACTAGAGATCCAGCAACACAGTCAGTGATGAAATTTTGGTTATCACATGCGGGGAAATATGGAATTCTCGCAATTGACTCCTATTTGAAGGGTGTTGTGTGAATGTTCACTTGGTTAGTTTAAAAATCCTAGTTTCATTCCGGGAGATACAGAATTCTGGGACACGGGTTAAGAATACTCTTCTCGCAACAAAAAATCCACCTATTTTTCCCCATAATTGTTGTAGAGGATTTTTCGATGGGGCATCACAATTAGATGCCACTTTTGGAGGAGTTGGTGTTGTACTGTTGGAAAATGACTCGAGCTGCTACAAATAATGGATGAATTGTAAGATGGGCATGAATACTCATTGTGAGCTATTGGCACTATGGATGTTATTATTTTTTGCCCATACAAGAGGTATATTTTCCACGGGAGTAGTTGGCGACTCTAAGGTAATCATTAATTGGGTCAATTGGGAAAATGGGATGCAAGCTATTCATAAAAGAATGTGGATGAAGAAGATCATAGATATTATTGGGACTTTTGGGGAGATAATCTTTCATCACATATATAGGGAATTCAACCTTGAGGCAGACAGTTTATCCAAAGCATCTTTTCAGGAGGTAGAGGGATGCATTTCATATCAAAAATTCCAGAATGGTGTATTAGTTGAATAGGGGTACATACAGATCTTCTAGAGATGACTGGAGTTCTTTTATCGATGGTTCTTTTGTAGCAGAATATCAATTTTGCAACAATTTTCTTCTCTTTTGGAACGTAGCAACAACTCCTTTTTTTACAGTTATTTGGGTAGTGATTTATGCTATCTAGTTTATCATGGGCATAACATCTTCACATTTATATCTATTTGATTTTGGGATTTGCAGGTATTTTTACCATTGATATTTTTGGGGTACCTTTCAGGTTTTCCATGATGGAGACATACAGGGGGTGGATTCCACACTCTGGTTGAATCTTGTTTATATAGTTTTTCTTCTCAGAACTGATCCATCTCCATCGAGATACTTATATTTTTATATTTCCTTGATGTATCATTTAGGACATTGTATTTTGAGCTACTTTTGATGCTCTGGACATTTTTGGTGGTCCATATTTTATGTTATTTTGGTTCGTTTTACACGACTAGACCTGTTGTTCTATTTGTCCAAATTTGCGTATATTTGTTCCTTCTGGTATAGTGGTTGTCTATTTTATACTACTATGTGACTACTCAGAAGAAATCATGTACTAACTTTTAACAAACTTGATATATACTTAATATAATTATAGCCTTTTTTGTTGTGAATTTTTTTATTATATATTTGTATATGTGATTTTACACATTATCTTGTCAATATGATATATTTTATGTTGGGATTCTTTCCACGTTAATATTTCTTTTCTAAATTGTGTGTGTTAACATTGTTGTGGTGTGTAGTGTGAACTAGTTTAGATCCATTTTAAGCATGGATTTATGAAGGGTACAAAGAGATTAAATCTCTACAAGCGATTCCATGGATTTGACCCTTAGGGATACTTGATAAATATGTGCTTATGATGAACTTGCATTAATTTAATAATCTTTTTTATTGTTATTATATTTTTATCAATGATCTTTTTTGTTATTTTATTTTCATCCATATATATATGTATATGTCTATACCACTTATACATACACACACACACATAGTGTACATGTATACATATACATACATACATACATACATACATATGTGTGTGTACACGACTTAAAAGGTAGATCAATTTCATATGTTTCACAAGATTTACGCAGCATTGAATATTCAACAAAACACTCTTTTATTGAATATGACCACCTCAAATTTACAATATAAATTCACTATAATGTCCCCCCTACTTCACATCAAAGATGCTCAAGTCTAGACCTCTCCTAATACCTCATATGAGTAGCTTAAGCACTTACTCATATGGGGAGCAACAAAGCAAGTTACACTTAGTCTATTTACAAATCAATAGACCCCTAACTTAGCAAAACACAAGGCTTAGAGTGAAGAGAGCCTTTAGAGACAACCTACAAGAGAGGCCAGCCTTATGAACACCTAAGGCATGACACCAAGGCATGTTGCAAGTCTTCCTAAGACTCAAACTCTAGAATGATGCTCTGAGAGATTTCAAAGTGAAGAATGAGGAATCTTGAGCCCCTTATATAGATTTTATTTTTAGTAAGTGGTGACTAGGAACTTGTAGGTGTAAGTCATCCTGGATCTCATTAGCATTTAGCATGCTCTCTGTAATGGAGCATCTTTGACTCGATCGATTGTCCCACAATTGTAAGTGGGTGTGCAGGCACTAACGTACATTATCTAATTGTGAGACCTTTAATGAATAAGGGGACCAACCTAATCATTAAAAAAATTTCGATAGGTTTGAATTCTTGTGCCACCATATGAAATTTGTGTAGCAGTGTGCTAGTATTTAGAAAAAATTAAAATCTCTAATTCCATCCACCTTAGGCACTAGTTGATGGCATTTGCTAGCATACCAGTGTTATAAACACGTATTATAGACATTTGATATTGTAGAACTTGAATATTATGTACTTGAAAATTATGTAGACTGTACACTTAGAGTTCGAGAGCAAAAGAAGCAAGCAACATGCCTTGAGAAAGATGGATAAAAAATATATGTAAATGCCAAAAGTACTAGCAATCACCCTCTTTGAAAAATACAATTGTGTAAAAAGTTCTTCCTTCTCTTTTTTTAAGTTTGAAAAAAGGATTTCATAGAAAACCATGTATATTGTAAACCATGTGTATTGTTAATTAGCGTGCACATCACACTTAGAAATTAATGCATTTTTATTAATAATAACTTTTCCCATTGTTGAAAAAAAACTCTACATGTCAAACTTAAATATTGCAATACGGATCTTTGCAATATGTATCTAACTCATGATTATGAAGATATTCTTGGTTTGAATTTGACGAGTATAAGATTAGACGATCTTATTAATTTGTTACTTAAACAACAATTTGAATCGACGTAGAAAAAACGAATAATATAAATTTGAATCGATGTAGAAAACATGAATTTCTTTTAAATGATAAAAATGCAAATTTGAAAGTGTTGCAACAAAACGTGTCTATTGATGCAGAATTGGAAAATCCTATGTAAAGAATAATATGCCTTGTATGGCCATCAACACAACCAATATTGTCAATTATAAAGCCAGTCACGAATGTGTTGCCATTGACAATTGTTATGGCAATGGAAAGGGCAAAGCCGCGTGCCCGAATGCCTTAGAAAATGTGCCCGAATGCCTTAGAAGAAGGCAATTAGAAGAAAAGGTATAACACTTCATATATGATTTTTCTACAATAAAGTGACGGTGAATACGTTGTTACCCTTCTTCCATGTTGTGAAATGCAACTATTTTTCTATAATAAAGTGCTATCCTTTCTTGTCTCGAGTATAGATCTTATGTGCATATGGCATGCCATCATCAATGATGTCTTTGACATATATGAATCGGGTCGAGGAATCAGTTTGGACTTTGGTTTGGAATTTTTGCAAATTGGTGAAGGTTGGTTGATGGGTTATTATTTTATAAATTTAAAATATTTTTAAATATCGTATTTATTTAACAATTAATTGGATTTATGTCAGTGACGTTTTCCTGGGGTCCTGTGTCCTAAGACTTGGTTGCGAATTTATTTCAGCCAGGTCAAGGCAACGTACTAGTCATGTCTTAGCTCGTAGTTGTTCCATGCCATGCCTCCCTTTGACCTATCATGAAGTGTTTCCGAACGGATGGCAAACAAATTAATGATCCTCATCTCATAAATATGATCCCCTGAATCGTTTGTACTCGCTTTGTATTATATCATATTTTGTAGAGAGCCTCCTCTTCCAGAAGACCATCGCCCAATCTAAGATATGGGCGGAGCAGCTACGGAAACAACATCAAAACTTGTAAGAGTAATCGTATTCAGGGTGCAAGAGGAGAATTCACATTGCCATTGCCACTTGCTAAATGTATGTACAAGTTTGTCTGCTTAGTACTGTCTCTACTGCTGAAACGCCATGGAGTCTTCCTTTTTGCCCCGCTTATATACGTCTCTGGCATGCTTCCTACATGGTGACAATGTCCTTTGAGGTGGCTACTTGGAATGGAAATGTTATAAATATATTAAGAATATGTGTTATAATACATTAGAAACAACCATCCAAGGAACGCAACACATTGCAAGCAGGCATAGATCTAAGGAATCATTGCAATTATAATAGAGGTGAAATAGAAAATAATTGCAGGTGCTGGAGGAAAAGTGAATATCAGAAGGAGCGAATTAGAGAATACTCACGAGCAGTTGCATACGTTTCTTCCCAATGGGATAACGGTAAGGATTTGGTGACTGGATCTTAAATGCAGTGTATAAAGCCTGATAGAAGATCCAGAAGTGAGTCTAGAGTTGAAGCAATCATGGCTAACGAGCCACTCTTTATTGATGCATATACTTTGGCAATTAAAAGCACAATGTTTGTTATGTTAGATAATCAGATTGCAGTTGTTTCACTTCTATGAAGCTTATCAAACTCTTCCTGCAAGAATTTGATAAAACACTTATCGCAAAATATTTAAACACTCTATTGGTAAAAGAAGGCTCATTGTTGCACTAGTTTGTTTCCTAGAATGTGCATAACATCAATAAATATAATGACCAAATCTCAGACATGCCAAGCAAAACTCCATTATCATTGACAAAATCCATTTATGTGAATTCCTCAGGCATCTCCTTCTGCCGCTGATAATATTTGGCCACTTCGTCATTACTACAAGGACCTATATTCCCTACAGAGAAACAACTTAGAAGTTACTTGGGTCGCATGTTGCAAAATTTAAAGCATGTATTAGCATGTGTCCTATAACAAAAAACCATGTGAAATTCTATCAAGAACACTCCAACAAAGCAACTGAACTGATGTATCTCAACCAAGTGAAAAAATATAAAAGGGCAAGCCATTACAGACAAGAAAAAGATAAACTTTCGATCTCCTTGAGCAATGTTGATGACTTTCCAATAATTTTAATCTTTGTATTTATGTGGCCAGAAACATTCTTTATGATAAAATATGCTTATAGGTGAACAAGGGGCATAAGAGCACAATAGAATATAGTAGAAAATATGATTTATTTGAGAATATGTTTCCAAAAGACTGAATTCTTGTGCCACTTGTTATGAGTGATCAACTATAAGCAAGCGATGAGTATGCTCCTTTAAATATGAGTTAAATCTTTTGAATGGAAAACTCATATTCTATAATTATCTGTCTCTTCCTTTTGGATGGTTCCCTATTCTGAGTAATATCTCTTGTTTTATAAGAATCATTTAAAATTCCCTTTCAGATTGGGGATCCCGATTCTTGCAAGAGTGTTTGAAATAACAAATTTATGACAAACACATTAATCGGCCTTAAGATTCCTTTTTTGCTCAGGAAGACTTGTTCCTGTTAGTGTAATGCCAAAACTAGAACATTATTGCCCATTCGTACCGGTACAAAGCAGACAATTCCAGAGTGGGAGGTATGGTTGATGGGCTCAACCAATATCCATGGATGTACTCCGAGCTCAGTTCGTGGTATGCCCCTGAGCCCAACACTTAAATTTGAAACTGGATTAAACTCTAATATTTAGCCATTGCACTAATAATGATATCAGAGTCATGTTCCATCTTGGGAAACCCAAGATTTTTAATATTGAAAGAGTTGAGAGTTTCCATCTCATATGAGATGAGGACATTCCTAATATGCTTATTTCTCATTTGTGCAGCTTGAGGTAAGAAGACCCTTGGGAGTTAGTTGAGTTTTTTGATGTTTTAGACATATTGTTATATAATAGGAGTGGAATTATTGGACAGGATGTTATCAACTTGGCAGATGCGTTTGGACCAATTCGCAAGTGTTTGGATGACTTTTGGATTGGGAACTTCAGTTTTTGGGAAGTATATAAAAGATTAGGGAAAATAAATCGTAGATTATAGAAGTCGCAAAATCTGGAGCAAAGCCAAATAACTTGCGCTATTATTGAATCCTGAAGTTGAGGCTGAGGTGATCGTAAACATTTCTCGTCACATGGCATGTGCATTATAATGCCGGTTATATAAGCGCCTTCATGTTAGATTGAAATTTTAATAACGATGAAGTTTGGCATTAAACTTTTTTCATTCATTATAGGCACGTCGTTAAAGTCAAGTGGGAGTGTTGTTTAAGCTCCCATTTACTGTAATTATTGACAATATTGATTTCTACAATAGCAATAGGTCAGGAACTAAGGTTTTTGGATGTTGGTTTACTTGGGTGCCATGACTAATAATGTAGTTTGTAAGGCTACTTTCAATAGTATTTATATTTTATAGTAATACATGTTAACAAAGTCAAAGGTGGGAACATTGCCATTTTTTTGTTGTATAGTAATACATGTTAACAAAGGCAAAGGCACAGACATTGCCACTTAGTTGTCCTTCTTTAAGATAATTATTGAGTTAAGATGTAGCTAAGGAAACATGGTTCTCCGATTTGTATTGTTGATTAAAAGAATAATAATAATAATAATAAAATCAATAAAACTTCAAAGTCAATTTAAATTATATAATTTTTTAATAGTTTTCCAATATATTAAAATTTTATACTAAATGTTAAACTAGTCAACATTGTTCTTACCAAATAAAACTTCTAGCAATTGCAAAACACTAGCCAACACAAGTGCAATGTCAAAGACAATATCACCTCGTAGTTCTTGTTTAAGAAAGATTCTCATCATTTTGATTTTTTACCATTCATTCTTCAACATTTTACATATCCCAACGGTTTAGTGCACTAAAATGTTTCGTGCACTAAAATGTTTCGGGATGGAGTGAGACTAGCGCAACAGAAACCATTCTGAATAGCTAGTTGCATGATACATACATTTAAGTCAATGATCTTTTTTTGTCATGATGAACTTATTGTGAAACAACACAAAGTGCGTCTTTTAGAACTTTCATACATTCCATGCATTTCTCTCCCATTTTATAAAGGATGGATATAATGCGTTGATTTTATTCATTGGGCCCATTATTAAATGGGAGATAAATCCTAAAGTGCATACTAATCATAGATTTGTTTAATTAATCTTTAAGTGTGTACACCTACTCCACAATGTAGATTGCGATGCATCTTGGATAATAATGAAATGTTCTAATTCACGCATTGATAAACTGAATATGCATGACGTGGCATTGCAATAGAATGGCAACCCTCTTTCAAATGACATGCGGCTGCATGCATGCCTTCGAAACGCAACAAACATAGAATTGAAGCCATTACTCAACCTCATCATGCTTTGCATGTTTCTCCGAAAGATTCTAGAGTCCGGTTTCAAGCACCAAAGCAAAGTTTTGAATGTGGTCAGATATTGATCCACCCTTCAGATCCTCTGCGTTTTGCTATGTGGAAAAGTTGTTGATCAATATAGATGTTAGTGGCGGTATGGTAGCAAGCATGGAGATTTTAGTGGCTAGCTCGTAATACTGTAAAATATTGGACTATACGCCTATTCCCTTCCAATGTCACAGACATTTTGCAAAGGACTATGCTTACTAGTGCACCTACACACATGTAGAGATTGAAGGATTTCCTACTTCTGGAGACGTTGAGCATGGACATGCACATAAAGTCTACTAATAGACGGCTTCCCTTATGGTACTGGAAGCAAGGCTTGTTCAAAGCCACTGGACATAAGCTTATTCCATAATCTTCCAAGTCATGTGCAGTATATGTGCTATTTACAAGGTTAACGATATATCTCATTTAATAGTTGAATCATCAATTCATGAAAACACATGGATCTTCTCTGCAAAGGATGCTGCTCGAAAAGAAATGCATATGGGATGAATTGGATGTGTGTCGTAATACAGGTATGTCCTTTTATATTTGTTTAATAGAGAAAACAAATAATGGCTGCACTGTTACCTTTTAAAATAAATATTATTTGAACTCTAATAATTGCGGTAAAAAAAAGTTTATATCATCCCCAAGAAAGCAAGTGAACTCCGAGTAGGTTATTCACAAGAACATGTGAATGCAATCATCCTAGGCAAGAAGAAAATGGTGCTTGGACTTTTTCTTAGAGAGAAATGGTTTTAAAAACCAATCCATAGTAAGAAAACAAATTTTGCAAGAGGATAGAGCTATGAGTTTGCAGAATTGCAGAATTGATCTATAGTTGATTGAAAATTGTGGACAAGCTACATGCTTTGTTGCAGTATTCCAGTATTTATCTAGACTGTTACTTCTATAATGCAATGAAACAACAAAACTTGTACATTGTAGAGGCAGAGTAAGTTGCATAGCATATGGAATACCAAAGCTTGGAAGCGCTAGGTTATGGAAGACACTGGTACCTATGACACCTGTACCTAAACTGACAAGGAGACAACAACAATTTAGCATACGAACAACTCCATCTCCAACTTTAGTTTCCGATTGATTGAATATTTATTCTATAAGCCTGATAATTTAAGCCTTTGGTTCTTAGCAGGCGGTTTGGCTATTGATGCAGAGATGGAGATGGCGTTCCCGTTAGCTCAAATCTTAGCTCTTCTTATTTGAGTGCTTACCGTAACATGGATTAGGCTCACCAATTCTCTATTCCCTGTGGTGGTTTACCAAGTAGAAATAAAGGGGTATAAGAATGGGATTTATTTTCATTGAATATATCAATACATGTAGCTATATGAATGAGACGGTGCAATGTCGGATGAGATGGTGCAACTACGGTGGCAAGTGGTAGTGGTAGTGGTGGATGAAACAATGCAGTGGTGGTAGCAGTGGTGCAAACCAACATTGCATGGCGGTGGAGACCGAGGCAGTTGGTGGCTGTCATTGTAAGGAAATGGAGACCGAGGCAGTGGATGTGGAGACCTATCCCATCCAACAATCGGACATATGCAGATTGAATGCATTAAAAATATTCCCATTTCCAATAAGCCCGTCGTAACCTCGCTGTCGGTTGGGCAATAACACTTCAATGTGATTAGCCAATCACATGTTAGATAAATGAATATTTAGAATTGAAAAAAATAAGAATTTCAATGTCCAATGTGAAAGTTAGGGTAAGTTAGGGTAAATTGATAAATTAGATTAGTCAACGGTAAACTAATAGCCAGTCAAAGCATATCGAACACAATATACCTGCCATGGCCTTCCATTGGCATAAAAAAGTGAGGAGAGGTAAATTTACATTTTTCAATGGAAAACATAAACAGGAAGGAACATGCATTCCAAGAACCAAATAAGGAAAAAACTAACTTACAAGTCAAGCACCAAACACCGCTCCTACAATGTGTTACCGTGAAGTCAAATCTAGAAGCTCTATCATTTGATGACTTCAAGGATATCTCAACGACGGTTTCACATGAAATTCAAAAGTCAGTATAGAGGATGGAAAAAGAATTCGACAAAGTTGTCATGGATAAAGAAGAAGAGATATCTCGTCTAAGGTATCGTAATAAAAAATTACTTCATCAAATCAAGAAGACAAATGATACAATGCAATGCAATAAAAAATTGGAAGAGGAGAATCGAGATATTTAGAAAAAATTATCAGGAAAAGACGAAGAAAATTCCTCTTTAAAGAAGGTTAATCGGGAATTGCTAGAGCAAAAAAATAGGTTAAGATAAAGAGAACAAGACAATCAAGATACTCGAAACGAAGTCGACAAGTCAGACTATAAGGAAGAGTTCTCTTACACTTAAGGAGACATAATCAGGACTTACTTATACAAGTTAAGAAGCTAAAACATGATAATAAATCTTTACAAGAAGAGTCAGATCACAAAGGATCAATTATCGACAAATAAATGATGACTGACTTAATAGAGAAGTCGTCAGATGCTCAAATTCAAACACCCGAAAGGGGAACCACTACAGAGCCAAATGGTGCTCAGATTCAAAAGAATGTTTATATTGACAAATCACTACAGACATCAAGACAAGATGGTTTTGAAGAACAATCACCAAAGATTAGAAAATCACATCGTCATCCAAATCATAAGAGTTGTCACAACCAACGATAAAGTCAAGAGGAAAATAAATAATATTCTACTTATAAACGAACCACCTACAACATTGAAAAAGTATGAAGACAAAATTGACAACTTGTATGGAAACCAAAAATGAGAAGTCCTATCCAAACAATCGATCAACAAACATTTCAATTGAAGGTAGATCTTGGATGGATGTCATGTTCCAAATTGGGAATTGGGTCACAATGGCCTAATCACATTAGCCATATTCATTAGAGTTTGTAAAATTGATGTTAAGGGTCAAATAATTGCCAAGGAGGAAAATTACTAATTTCCTAGGTTTGGGGTGGAAGCTTTGGGATTTGGAATAAGGGGGATAATAAATGATGTTTAGACATTAGAAGGGTTCAAGTATTTAATAAATAGAGTGAATAAAGAAATTCAAGAGAAATCCTAAGTGACAAATGGTTTTGGAGACATATGGAGGATGTGGGACCCACACTAGCTTGATTTTTCATAATACATGGTATCTCTCTTTTGCAAATTCGAATTAATGGGAATGTGAACACTCTTGGGTGAGTTGGTAAGTCATGACACATGTCATTGAGCATATTAGGTCGAATTGGAAAGGATTGGTAACCTCCATGGAAGATAAAGAGTCAAAGTGGAAGTTTGTGGACACTTGGGCTAGATTCCCTAGCCCCTATGACACCAATGATGGAGCATCTATGACAACTATGACAAATTGCAGACCTGACCTCTAACATCTGACCACTATGACATGTCAGCCCCAAAAATAGGCTCAAAGAAGGCGAATTTGGGAGTTGGAGAAGCCAAAGAGACTCAAAATCGAATTTGGGAGAAGATGGAAGGTTGGAACTAGGAGACAAGTGGCAAATGTGGAATATTTCCTAAATGTAAATCTATTGAATCTATTGAGAGGATTTAGACCCTTAGAAGGCTAATGTTGGTTATAAAATGTAGAAATGAAGTATGAGAATTGTTTTTGATCATTTGTAGAATTTGCAATTGCATTTGTGAAGAGAGAGAGCTAGTGGATGACTAGTTTCTTGCCTTAGCCAATTTCGAGGGTGAAAGATTCCCATCCAAGTTGGTAATTGGAAAGGCCATTCAGACCTTTCATTTGGAGCTTTAATGGAGTCTTTATTTGCAGGTGTAAGCTACAGGGAATCTCATGGTTTCTTCTATTGCAGCTCACTCCTTCAACCATTTCCAGTTTTGATGGCATATTCTTGATCCTTGAGGGAGGGCGTTTTTGGTGAGCTATTGTACTCTTTGGGGAAGCTTTTAATGCCCCATTTCTTTTGTAATATGAATTAAATACTCCGTTATTCATCTCCAAAAAGTTTCCGGGCGAAATTCCAAGTAGAAATGTATAAATCTCATTTTTAATGGAAGAACAATGCCATTTCCCCACTACCTTGTTGTGAGCCAATGTATTGATGATGATTTCGAATGAATGGATGATTATCTGATATATTTGTGATAAATATAATTCAATGGATGTCTTCTACAAGTTTCATGTACTTTACTTGAGCATTTGAAGCATTTTTACTCAGTTTAGTTGTATTGGGAGGTGAAATAGTGCCATTCCCCCAAGGGTCGAATTGGGGATTTTTGCAGTTGAATGGGAGAGGGTGAGAAAAGTTGTGCATATGAGACTTTAATAAAATAATTAACACATTACATACCTCTTTTCATAAATTTTATTGGGTTTGGAGGCATTTGGGAAGCCATTTTCAGTACTTACCCTAGGGGGATTTGAACCCCAGATTACTAGTAAAATTGCATAATTGGTCCAAAATCTTAAGAGGGTTTTCAGAGGTCTTTTGGTGGACATATGTCATCCATAAAAATCATATTCAAGTTCTAATATCATTCATACACCTTCCTTGAAGATTTGAAGGCATTTGGAGTCAATTTGAGACCTAGAGACCAATATTAGTCAAAGGAAAATCACTAGTAAAGTTACCTACATTGATCAGAATTGAAAGAGGATTTGAAGAAGTATTTTAAAGGTCCAAAGGCATCCCTGAAACACATATTTATGTTCTAATATCATTCATATACCTTCTCAGAATATTTGGGATCATTTGGGGCAAATTTGGGACCTAGAGATCAAAACTAGTCAAAGGTCGAACTAGGGAAAAAAAGTGGAAAATTGCAATTTTAATAAAATTCCTAATAAGGGACATTACAATGGACCAATTCACAAATGACACAACATTTTCACCTAATGTTTAAAATAACGCATCATCTCAATCATCAAGTGACGCAGCTACTAACCAGAAGATCACGAGAAAATGTTACGAGCAAGAACAAGGGATAAAATCCTTCCATGATTATGCTTTGAGGACAAAGCATTTCTAAGGGAGAGGCAATGTAATAACCAAAATATATATAATATATAAATATTAATAATAAATCAATAAATTAATATTCAATAAACTAATAAAAGATGAAGAGGCACCTTCATGATGAAAGGCCATGTCTCTTTATAAAAGGGCACCTTGCATAGGTATATATACAAGCCCTCGGTTGTAATCTATCATATCTCATTATCCTATTTTATTACTTACATTCAGTATAAATTTTCTTATATGAATTTCTTTTCTTTGTCTTACTTATAATGGTTATTTGTTTAGAAAAATAACTTTGTTCGTTTCACACATGTAATATGTACTAGAAGCATCCAAGCAATATCAGTCATATGGATCAAATTCATAATCAAAATCAATGGGTGTAATGTACCTAGAGAGGATAATATGGGGTACCTAGGGAGGTACACATGGGGATAATGAATGTAATGTGAATAGGCCCACTTAGTGGTTGGTGGGTAATAAATATGCACACAAAGTAGTTAGAAGAAATAATATAATAATAAGGGGTAGTTGGCCTAAGAATACTTGTTAGTAAATATAAAAACACATGAGCATGAATGTATGGAACAAGTTGGATGTTGGATGTGAGTATTCTATTGTAACAAGCATTGCTTGTAGAGTGATTCCTTCCCTGAGAAATAATTAATGGTGTTCTTTTTATATTAGTAAGCCGAGACGAACCTTGTATTAGATATCAAAAAGAAATTTACATATAAAATCTGTTAAACAGGGAGAAAGCTTACTGTAACCAATCTGATTTTCAGACAACCTGGCCAACTTCCTTTACAAGACAAAAACCAGTAATTGCCACCACCCTTCACCGGAGGCTTAACTGAGAACCCTATTATTATAACTGACATACATGACCGAAGCTACAATGTATCCCCTTTTTCCCCAAAAAATGACAGAGGCTGAATTACTAAGAACTATCAGAACCCAATTCTGGCAGGTTGCCACATAGCTTAACCGACCCAACATCTGCGATACAAAATGAGTAAAAAACAACCAACAAACAGACACATACTAAAACTCATTACGCTCGGTGAACTGGACAAACATTTTACCCATGGGAATTCCAGTTGTAGCAGCATAGTATGGAGCACTAACAGTTCCCACGGTTGCATCACCCGCCTGACCAACTTTCCGCTCATCTTAGGAGCCGGATTAGACTCACCACCTTGCACCGATCCAGGACGAGGCATAAAAGAAATACCAAGGTGGTGAGATACGACGTCCACCTTCTTGTGCATTAGTCTCATATTGCTCCATTGTTCCTTCCAGAAGAGAATTGGAACCTCATCTCCTTGCATTTGCATCTTTGCATCTCGTTCTACTAGCATATGGCCAAACAAACCTTTGAGAACCCAGAACAAAGAAACACTCATGTCATATAGCGAGAGGCATGCCCGGTTCGTGCCTGGGTTGCTGATCCATGGCTCCAGAGCCTTAAACTCCTCCACCGACTTCTCTGATTCCAAGTTCACCTAGAGGGCTTGCTCTACCACCTCCTTCTCTAATTCCAGGCAAAACCGTGGCCTTGTACATCCAGGTCGCGTGAGAAGCACACAGTTGTTTGCGGTTAGCTAGTTTCCACCCAGCCCCTCCTCCCGTCTCCTCAGGGGCCTCCATGCCAAACTCCCCTCTCATCTCTAGTTTTTCCTTCGAATTCCATAATACCAACTTAACAGAGAAATGCTCTCACAAGTGATGCTTCCCATAGATCTTGTTTGAGGCTTTATAGCCCATCATAGGCTCCTTGATAATCATACACACCTCAGCGTAAATGAGTCTGACTCCCAACTTCGTCCCACAATGATTTCCTCCTCTCTCAGGTTCATCGTCCCTTATATGTCCTTGCATGACATACCAACCACCACCTTTCGCCATTAACATCGCATTGAAGAGAACTCGGATCCCTGTACCAGGTACCTCCCCCTTCATTCCTCTAACACAAACCAATGTAACCTTGCTTTTATTTCCCACCCGTGAGAAGGGTGAGTCATCGCACTAGACAAGCGGATCCTCCTCCCTGCCATGTGCCACCCCACCTACGATCCTATCCAACATAATGCCACCCGCATCCTGGGGAGGAATAATTGATGGTGTTACCCTGCCTTAAGGATTTTGACATTAATAGAATAAAGGAGATTTTTTATCTTATTCTTGGATATTTTGTGCATAATATTATTTTTAGATTAAGGTACACAACATTTGGTATCAAATCCTTTCTTAGACAAAAGGTGAAGCATTTTTTTTTTCTTTTTGCAGATTTTTCAAGAAAAAAATAGGAAGAGGATGAAGGCATTAAAACCTATTTTTGGTCAAATCCCAATAGCGCGGTTGGTTTCTATGGGCCTTATTCTGCATGGCAACCTGAGTTCAAACACTGCAAGGTAGCCGAGAGAAGACACTTAAAATCCATCCATGTTAAGGGTTGGTGTGACCTAGGCTAGGTGCAAACCCAAGGTGATTTTAACAGCTTAGATTCCCTTGGGTCACATTTTTTTAGACCATAGGTTAGTTTCGCAAGTCATGGACAAACTAGAAAACAAAAAAAGAAACATATTTTTGAATATTTATGTGTAGAATATGAAGAACCCAGTTGTATATTTGAGTTCCTCTCGAAAAGACAACTCAGTTTAAAAAATATCATCCAAATCAAAGTTTGAGAACTGGAGTTATCATTGATTTAAATCAATTGTTTAAGGGTTTTTACAATAACAGTTGCACGAATTGCATACCATACATATTTTGATAAAGTGCCCATACTACAATCAAACTAGTTACAGTAGAGGTAGAACAATTGTGGCATTTCATAATTGTGGTCATAATATAAATTCTAAGCAATATTGATGGAGTTATGATCATTTCAAAATTTTAGCCTCAAATCCCTTACTACGCAACTGAACTCCATTGAACTGTAAGATTTGTTTTTTTTTAAATCCTGATCCTAGTTTTGGGCTATAGCAAGGATGGCATTTTTTCAAGAAAATGTGATGGCCCTAGCATTGAAGAATCATAAAGTATGAAAAGTCATTATGGTGGAAGAAGTGGACAGATGGTCTACACCATTGTTTCAAAGAAGATGCTACCATATGGTGGCATTCGTTGGACTTTGGCAAGATGATGGAACTACCTGATAAAGCATATGAAAAAAGAATTTTTTGACAAGTGGTCTCATGCCTATAATAAGGATAATGGGAGCACCAAGGGTCTATTTTCAAGTGCAAACATTGTATTGCATGTCCGTGAATGTCTTCAGTAAAAGTAGGTCATTATTTCTATTAACCCTAGTAACAAACATAATTTTATCAATGTTAACTTGGCTAAGAGGCTGCAATTCACTGCAAAAAAACATTCAAAGCACATAGATTGAGGATGAAAATGTTCACATTTGTAAGTATTTGAATATTCCTATGGATGCATATGTGTTGCATTCAGATTGCCATGCTATAGATATGGATGATGTGGATATTGTGTTTGGATATTCTTGGATGAACTTAATCTGTAGAGTTAATATTAATGTGCAAAAGAAGTTACGAAGCTTTACTACGAAAAAGAAGAAAATTACATCGCAAGATATTTCTCTTAATAAACAAGAAAGGTCCAAGGGGGGACATGAAAAAGTCCCTACAAGTAAAATAGTTGAAGTAGCGATGGACACAATAGATGAAGAGTCAAAGGTTGAATCAAAAGAAGGGGATACAAAAGTACATGAAGAAAATCCTCGGGAAGAGCATCAAAAGGAAAACGAATATAAGGAGCTACGGGACTCAATGGAACCACATGTTGAAGAATTGAATACTAGAGAACCAATAGTTGAGGTTGCTATATATCACCACCCACACTACTCAGAGAAACCATAGTCATTGAGGCAAGGTCAAGAGCATTGAATTTTTTTTTATGGATAAACATGGAACTGGAAAAGCAACCAATAATGCATCACATGGAAGACTAAATGAAATGCATGGAAATGTCAGAGTAGCACAACAACAACGTGGAACCAAAGTAACAAAAATCAAGATCGAGGTGGCAAGGAAAAAGTTGGATCCCATGTCCACATTTCACTATAATGGATGGATGCTCTTGCTTGGTACTGACTGACTACCTTGCTTACATTATCATATTATATAGCTTCCTCCCATGTTTCAAGAATAAAACATATGAAGGGGTGGAATGTAATGTACCTAGAGAGGATAATATGGGGTACCTAGGGAGGTACCTAAGGGGATAATGAATGTAATATGAATAGGCCCATTTGGTAGTTGGTGGATAAAAAACACACCCACCATTATGTGGTTATAAGAAATAACATAAGAATAAAGGCTAGTTGGCATATGAATACTCATGAGAAAGTATAAATACAAATGAGTATCATTGTATGGAACAAGTTGGATGTTGGATGTGAGTATTCTATTGTCACAAGCATGGTTTTTGGAGTGATTCATTCCATAAAGAATAATTGATGGTGTTGCCTTACCTTAATGGTTTTGATATTAATGGAATAAAGGAGTTTGTATATCTCATTCTTGGATATTTTGTACATAGTATTATTTTTAGATATAAGGTATGTTGCCACATGATACGCACCTTGGATAATGTGGCAGATATATTCAAGCCATTGGGTGTGTCCTTGGGGGCAAGTCATGAGTCAAGCGTGTTGTCACTTAACACTTGACTCCTCTGTCTAGGCCAAGTCCTAGCGAAGCCAAGGGGAGTGGTCCCTAATAAAATAACTAAGGTTGATTACTCTAAGTTATGAAAAATAAATCTAGGAGTTTCGAAAAATATTGAAGCAAGAAAGCAACAACAATGGGTTTAAAATATCAGTATGCAAGGTGATCATTCACGACACATAAATTGATTTAATAAAAATGATTTGTAAAGTAGACTAGTGCCAAAGTGAATTAAAATAATTGACGCTGAAGGGAAAATGTGTTGCAGTGCTTCTTGACAATTTTAATTATTATCGATGAGTGGATTAAGCAATGGGTTTATTCTTGGTTTGGCCCACTTAGCCTTTTATCCTCTCTAGTAAGTGCAAAGCAACAATACCATGTGTCCAACGGGTAAGACATAATTTGCTTTGAGTAACCCCCTGACTCCGTAGTATGTTCAATGAGAACCGCTTACTGTGAGAATAAAATTTTAGGTGGATTTTCCTATTAAACTATTGCCAAATATCCCGTTTCTTATTGTTGGCCATCGAATCAGGAAAATCCCGCAATGACTACAAGAGTATACTCAGGAACAAAGGACAAAGGTTCAATTACTCAATATTGTGAAATGAAATAACTTGAAAGGAAACTAACTACTGTAATTTACTAAAAATAAACTAAAAGTAATTTACAACTTAGTCAATCCAAACAAAACAAAAAGCAGAAAAGAGGAAAAAGTTACGCCACGAAAATGACGCAAATCCCCCAGGAGGGATAGAGTGTGGGCGCTGGGTCGCCCACTTGATTTTATTATTATTATTTACAACTAAATGGGTGGATTATGTCGGTCATTAATAAATCAGGATCCAAAAGCTTACAAGTCTTAAAAAAGTGAATCAGGATCAAGAAGCAGTGTTCCTAGGGTCTTCGATAGTCCAAATCCTCAAAAAATGGCCAACACTTTCAATTACCTGTTCAATAAAAGCAAACAATCAGCAAGCAACTAAATGTAAAAGATGCCCAAAAACACTTTGGAAGTCTCTTGGAACAATGCTAGTAAAATCTAAAAGAAAAGGCTAAGTCAAATTGTGTAAAAGAACAAAAATAACTATGGGAAGCAAGCTAGAAAGCTATCTCCCTTAGGATCTTTACTTGCCCTTTTGGGGAAGAAAATAAAAAGACTCTTATACTTTCTAGATATGACTTTTAAACAAAGAAAGAAACCTTTCCTTCAAGCCTTTATATCTACTATAAAGGGACCTGCAAAAGAAAATTTTCAAAGCTAGATCTAGTTAAAGGAGGAAATATTTTAATAACAACTAAGATCTAAGCATATAAATAAAATCTACTTATAATTTTTCTTTTGAGTATATATCTAAGATATGTTAAGAATAGTAACTAGAGAAATTTAATTTAAAAGAGAAGGAAGGAGATAAGAAGCAGCTTGATGCTAGGAATGTCAGATCTATGGAGTCTGCTAGTGGGAAGTGGAGGGACTATGTCCTTCTGAAAGTGCTTGAGAGATGGAATATTCAAGCTAGATCAACCACTCTTTCAAGCTAGATAACCTGAACATCTACAACTACTTGCAAGAGCGTCAAATATGATGCTTATTATACCAGAGATTAGAATAGTATTCATATAAGAAAATAAAACATACAAATCCTATATCTCTATGCATAAGTAAGAAATAAAAGAACTTGAACCCAAATCATTTATACTACTAACATGGTCCTTCAAAGGCCATATCAACAACAAATGCAACACGTGTAAAAAGGTACACTACGGTTACCTTGTATACCATTGAAAGCACATCCACACACATAGAGCCACACACCAACAAATGGACCTTCAAAGTCTTTCTTATTCCACACAAAAAATATTACATTACAAAGATTCAGAGATTGGGCAGGACTTCCATGCTCCAACCATGCTAAAAGAGTGAGAGAATGGATGCTTAAATAGATTCAGAGGGCCCAAAAGTGCACATTCATCAAGGAGGGCATAGATTCCAAGCGTGGGAGTTAGCTAGAGTGAGAGAGGAGTGTTTGAGTGATTTGTGAGATTGAGGTGGAGTCAAAATCTAGATAAAGGCGCCACCTCTCAAAGGGAAGGTGCACTATCTCAAGAGATTCACACTCTCTCAAGATATGTGCCCTCTTCCATGGATGCACCCCCCTCTTCCTTAAGATTGCGCCACCTCTCAAAAGGGAGCCTCAACAACCAAATCAATCAAGGGATCCGACTCTCTTCAAATCGTCTTGAACTCAACCCTCAAATTCCACCACTCTGGATGACTAAAACATGTCCTAGACATTTTTCCTCATTTATGGGATTGTTGTTTTTTCCCAATTATTATGTCTTTTTTTTTTACTTTTTCGAGAGAAAATCATATTAAGCGATAAATAATCACTATTTTGACTCTCAAAGTGGGTGATCTGAGTTAGAAAACGAGCACCCCCATGGAAAATTTCACCCCCTAGTACCACTTTTATGACTTTTTTAATTTTTCCAATTAAAATATCTCATTTTACGAAAAATTTATTAAATGACGAAAAATTTAAAAAAAACAAAGGGGGACTTAACGCATGTCCATAATACTCTAGGAAACTAACTAGCATCGTAATATACATTAGACACTAGGATTTAATAACCCCTTGATGCCTAACTGCTAAGATAATTACTCCAGCTTTGGAGGATTTGAGTGAAAAACTTGAAAATTATAAGTCGCTAAAAAGTGATATATAATTAACAAGGAAAAAACACTCTAGAGTAATTGGATTGATGACCAAGTCCTAGGGAGTCCAAGCCTTTTACGATAAGTCATTATGCTACGTCAATGATTATAATTCCCCCAATGGGGTATGATCACACGTAAAAAGGAAAATTGGGCCAAAAAAATGGCCTACAAGACTTCAGAACTCTGATAATGAACAATTGATTTGTTCAATCTTCAGTGGCTCAATAAAAGTCCATCAAGTGCAACTTGGTGGGTAACAAGCTAGGGACATGTCCTTGATCTAGTCTTTAGGCATGGAGAGCATGCGAGAACCATAAAATCTCTAGTTTCTATAACCTATAAAAACATCTCAACCTTGACAAACCAACTTTCAATAGCACAAGTTCTTATAAAATCCAATGAAACACAAGTTGCATTATTCAAAAGCAAACAAAAATGCAACTAAATAACAAAAAATACTATCATTCCTAAGTATAGAAAATAAATGCAGAAAGTAAATTCTCACTTTGAGGAGCTTATATTCCTACTCTAAGCATGATAAAATAAACATTCTAGGTGAAATCATAAATCCAATGTAGCCACCTAAGCATTTTATTAGTTTTAGAGTGTTTTCCCTTGTCTTTGGTTACTAGCCAAAAAAATGATACCTTTTACTAAGAAATGCAAACCTATGTGAATATTTAGGATGGGAGGGTTGGATGTGAGATCATAAGCATGTGACATATCATCAAAATCCCTCAATAAATGGCAAGTCTTCGTGCATGATTCTTTTATCCAAGACTGGATAGGACTTATAAACACCTTTGTATCATGAGGCCAAGCAACAAGCTCCTCATATTCATCATAAAGGCTCAGGATTCTCAGCTGAAATTTTTTGTATAAGCACAGTCCCTAGGTTGCTACAAATTGTGAGAGTTTTCTTCATGTGAGGATGAAGGATGAGATTGACAGTCTGTTGGTTGATAACTCTTTGTGTAAACCCCAAGCTGCTCCAAATCATGAGAAACCTCTACATGTGAAGATGAAGGTTGAGGTTGACCCTCCATCAAATGCATCATATATGACTCTTCAGTACATTGCTTCTCCATGTCTTAATTACTAGTACTTGTGAATGTCTCTAAATGATCATATGAAAAATTTGAATGCTCCTCTTCCATGCCACAACTTCCAAAAGTATCTGAATCAACACTCCCCTCTATGGATATATCATAAATGGGCTTATCAATTTATTTCCAATAGTCATCACCTAAGTCTTAGTCAAACATGGGGGAGTTTTAATCAATAACATCCTACTCTTGGTTTTATCTGTCCTCCTCATATTCACAATAATCATCCTTAGAAGGCCTGGTTTCAAAGATGTTAAAAGGGACTAAATTGTTCAAAACTTCATTACCATGAGGATAAAATGGAAGAGTATCTTCATGCTCATGAAAAACCTCATCCCAAATTTCTTCAAAAGCTTCTGAAATGGTCTCATGCTGAGGTACATATGGCATACAAATGCCATTACCTTTACTGAAATAAGCTAGAGGCAACTCCAAATATTCAATTTTGCTATCATGATGATACGAGGTGGCTCTTGAACAATATTTTCAATCAAAGGCCCATTATATGTTTCCTCAATGGGCTCATTTGGGATGTGTTGCTCAAGAGTGAAAGATGTGGCCTCCTCTAGTCTCATCAAATGTTCAAGCTACATAGAGGCTTCCACATGTTGCTCTTTTCTAGGTAGGACCACAAAGGCTCTTTCAAGGTGATTTTTCATATCACCCTCACCATCATGCCACTTCTCAAAAAACACCTCTAAGAAGTTTGGAATGGAGGTAATGCATTTATTAGAGAGATCCTCTAAAAACAATAATCAGCATCTTCCTCTAGAGTACTAGGAAACATCTCCATCATATTGTCCTTATGAAAAATGTTGAAATCACCCATAAATTGAAGGAAATATATGAAGTGTAGGATGGGTGAATCAACATTTCCACAAAATACCTGAATATGATCGTATACATCCTCATCATCATGATCAAAGTTAGGAAAACCTAGGATGTTTGAGAAATCGACGGGAGAAAAAGGTCTTGCAATCTGCGCACTGAACGCTTCATTATCCATAACTGAATTTAGTAGCATAAATCATGAATAATCATGGAGTATATCTGGTAGTGAATCAGGGGAGCTGTCAAATAATGAGCTTTAAAAATTTCCAATGTGTCGCATGTGCTCATATATACACAACGAGTCTTCACAAATTTATGAGAAACATGGTTTTATCCCTTTAATGGAATCGGCATGTGAGAAAAAATATGAAATAAAAACTCTCACAAACTTTTTTTTTTTGCTTTTCTTTATAAATTTAAAAAAAGGAAAAGGGTTAGTGGAGTCGATAGATGAAAAACTTAAATATCTACTCTATAGGATTAATCAAACAAAGCAAAAACAAAAAAGGAGAAAACAAAAGTCGTACTTTAGGAATAAAATTATTTATCCCCAACAACGACGCCAAAGAATGTTCCCACCTGATGCGCACCTCGGGTAACGTGGCAGAAATATTGAAGCCACTAGGTGCATCCTTAGGGGAAAGTCATGAGTCAAGCTTGCTATCACTTAACACTTGACTCCTCCATCTAGGCCAACTCCTAGCAAAGCCAAGTGGGGTGGTCTCTAATAAAATAACTAAGACTGATTATGCTAAGTTACGGAAATTAAATCTAGGAGTTTCCAAAAATACCGAAGCAAGAAAGCAACAACAATAGGTTTAAGATAATGGTATGTAAGATGATCATTCACGACACATAAATTGATTTAAGCAAAATGATTTCTAAAGAGACCAGTGCCAAAGTGAATCAAAATAATCGTTGATGAAGGGAAAATGTGTTGTAGTGCTTCTTGACAGTTTTAATTATTATGGATGAGTGGATTAAGCAACGGGTTTATTATTGGTTCATCCCACTTAGACTTTTATCCTCTCTAGTAAGTGCAAAGCAACAATACTAGGTGTCCAACGGTGTGAGACATAATCTGCTTAAAGTAATCCGCTTAAAGTAATCCCCCCTGACTCCATAGTATGTTCAATGTGAACCGCTTACTATGACGATAAAATTTTAGTTGGATTTTCCTATTAAACTATTTCCAAGTACCCTATTTATGATTGTTGGCCACCGACTCGGGCAAATCCCGCAATGACTACAAGAGCATACTCTAGGACAAATGACAAAGGTTCAATTACTATTTATTGCAAAATGAAATAACTTGAAAGGAAACTAACTACTGTAATCTAAGAAAAGAAATTGAAATTAATCTACAGGTTAGTCAATCTAAACAAACCAAAAGCAGAAAAGAGGAAAAAGTTAGGCCACAAAAATGATTAGGGATGGAGTGATGGAGTGTGGGCACTAAGTAGCACACTTGCTTTTATTATTATTATTTACAATTTTATGGGTGGATGACGTTGGTCCTTAATAAATCAGGACCCAAAGGCTTACAAGTTTTAAAAAAGTGAATCAAGATCAAGGTGCAATGTTCGTAGGGTATTGGATAATCCAAATCCTCAAAAATTGGTCGGCACTTTCTCTTCCATGTTCAACAAAAGTAAAAAATCAACAAGCAACTAAATGTAAAAGATGCCCAAAAACAATTTGGAAGTGGATAAGTTAAACTGTGTAAAAGAACAAAAATAACTAAGAGAAGCAAGCTAGAAAGCTAGCTCCCTTAGGATCTTTACTTTCCCTTTTGGGGCAGAAAATTAAAAAAAACACTTATACTTGCCAGATATGAATTTTAAACAAAGAAAGAAACCTTTCCTTCAAGCCTTTATATCTACTATAAAGTGAATTGCAAAAGAAAATTTTCAAAGCTTGATCTAGTTAAAGGTTGAAATCCTTTAATAACAACTAAGATCTAAGCATATAAATCAAATCTGGTTATAATTTTACTTTTCAGTATAGATCTAAGGTATGTTAACAACAATAACCATAGAAATTTAATTTAAAAGAGAAGGAAGGAGATAAGAAGCAACTTGACGCTAAGAATGTCAAATCTATGGAGTCTACTGGTGGGTAGTGGAGGGACTGTGTCCTTCTGAAAGTGCTTGAAAAATGGAAGCGTCAAGCTAGATCAGCCACTCCTTCAAGCTAGATAACTTGCACAGCTACAACTACTTGCTATGCATATAAGCAAATAAAACATACAAATCCTATATCTCTACACATAAGTAATAAATAAATGAACTTGAACCCAAACCATTTATTCTACTGACTGGTAGTGGTCCTTCAAAGGCCAAATTAACAACAAATGCAACAAGTGTAAACAACTACACTGCGGTTACATCATATACCATTGAAAGTAAATCCACACACATAGAGCCACACACCAACAAATGGACCTCCAAAGTCTTTTTCTTTTTTTTGTAAATAAAAAGTATATTACAAAAAAGGAGGTTACAGTATATTAGTCACAATCAACAAATAGGCGTTCCGGGCTCAAAAAAGGCCAAACAGGAACCCAATATAAGGCAGAGGAACTTAATTGTCAACCCAGTACCGTCCCGGCTATGGTAAGACAAACAGGACTAACCGCAAAACATACAGTTTGAGAGGAAAGTTTCAGAACAGCTAGACATCAAATCTAAACATAGTATACCGAATAACCCATAGCACAGGACGCCAACAAAGAACACAAAAAAACCTTAAAAACATACAATTTAAACATTGATGACAGGTGGGTTGCCCCTACCAGCTTCATCCGGGTTCATCTTCACTTCCTAGGACTGGGTATGCATGTGGTTTTCCTCTGCACTGGTCGCCTTTGGAACACTGGTAACCCTGTTTCCGCTACCCACCGAACCCCCCTCGCCCAGACTCTTGGTGACAAAGGTAATGCCCAGTTGTTTAGCGATGGAGTCAATTTTCATGTGCATCACTCTGTTATCGGTGTTGTGGGCCTTCCACGCCCTTACCGGCTCCTCATCCCCCTTACACTTGTTATGCGCCTCCATTAAAACATGGGCCATCATGTTCTTTGTGACCCAGTAGGTCATCATGATTCTGTCATATGCAGAGGCGCAACCGGAGGTGGTTCCAGGGTCTGTTACCTAGTATTCCAGCTCTTGTCTAACTTCCTCCATGGGCAGGGCATGCACCATCTCCCACAATCCCTTCTCAACCGCTTCCATCTCGTCCCTCACAATCGGAGGAATGCGCTCCTTGAAGAAAGTCACAGACTGCCGAATCCTGGACTTGGTGGAAGCACGAGTCACCCATCCAACACCCAAATTGGAGGTATCCGAGAAAATAACCTCCGTCGTCTGACTCAGACCATCAGTATGCATATCACTAATAGGGATAAACTTAGGTTTCGGTGCCATGATCGAAAACCTTAACTGCTCAGGAGGGTGATGCACAAATGACCTCCCGATATCACACTCATAGTCACAATAGCCTAACTTTCTCATAATACAGACGTCGAGACAGAAAGCAAAGATGGTAATAAAACCTTGGTTACCTTCCACATATAAATCAGTCGGCTTCATGATGGGGATGCTAGCGCAATTATGGGCTTTCGTCATACTTGATATCACATTAATCAAAAGATCGATCTTCTCACGCAGGGGCATTAACACAATGTTGATGGAGATGTACCATATCCAGGTCAGGTACCGGCTAGCAGTGGAATTCCTGCACACCCCTCGAAACCTTGCAGGTCCAAGATTGCCGCGATATGCCCCATAAAAATTGATTTTAAATCCATGAGGATGGGGGGGTGACCACTGGTTAGGGATAATGGGTCGATAGAGTCTCTCTTTTCTGCGAATCCCATTCAGATCAAGATCGATAAGACCCCATATGGCCACAATCTGAAGCTCCCCACTCGTAAGAACCTTATCCTTGTCGTCCCACTATTGGCTCCTAATGGAATCCTTCATGTTATTCTTTAACATTCCCCATACAACCTGCTCTTTGTTAGAAGTGTCCCAGAAGATTCATCCATTCCTTTCCTTCCAAATGGACCAGATCACCATACCAGGGAACATCGACCAGAGAGAACTGATGATCGGATTCGGGAAGGCTTTAATATCCCCATTCTTCATGGTTTGGTCGGGCTGACCTCTGATTCTATTACTGCGCCTGAAGATCGAGGCCCTGTTGTCCCAAAGGGTAGAGGCATAGGGGTAGGAGTCAAGGAGGTGTCCAGTTGTTTCTTCCGCATTGAGACAAAGGATGCAACAGGAGGGTCCCGTGATCCTTCGTTTCCTCAATTTTTCACTAGTGAGAATTCTATGCCAAGCTGCGAGCCAACAAAAAATCGCGATTTTGGGCCATTTATTCATACCCCAGATTTTTCCCCAGATGATGTCAGCTTCTTCATTCGGCTTGGTATGCAAAGTATAAGCTTCCTTGATATTGAAGATACCTTTCTGAGAGAAACCCCACCTTAGTTTGTCTGAGGAAAAACTGAGCCGAATGTACCTTTCTTTAAGGGTAGAGCAGAAAGAAAGACGAGTTTCAGCCGGGAGAATCTACCCCCAACCCATGAAGTCAAGCCACCGACGGGTACCATCCTTCCCATGCTGATCCCAGTAATGATAGACTTTATTTTTTCCTTCAGCCAAACCCAAGTCCCTGATGGGTTTCCATCAGGGTTCCTCACTGAGCTTAGGAAATTGATTCCATGAGTCATCCCAAAAGTCGGCAAGGATACCATCGTGAATTTCCCAAGAGCAGTAGTTTTGGACAAATTTTTGACCTGCGAAGGCCTTAGCCCAGATGTGAGATCCAATCTGTTCCTCGTTGAATTTGATCAGGCTCTCTTGAGGTCTGCCCCTAGCATACTTGATCTACCATAAGTGAGACCAGGGTTCACATCTGTGATTGCACCATCTCCACCAGATTTTAGATCCAAAAACCTCACTTAGTGTCTCAGGATCTCTCATCCCCAAACCCCCACAAGTCTTGGGTTTACATAAGTGATCCCATCCTACCAAAGCAAACTTTGCTTTTGCTTCTCTGCCTCCCCAAAGGAAGTTCCGCTGAATGCCACGAATTTCTCGGAGAATGGATTTTGAGGCAGAAAGCATAGAGAAAAGATAAACATGAATTGCCTGGAGAACCGTTTTGACTAACACCAGTCTGTTGGGAAGGTTTAGGGGACGGAGAGTCCAGTTAGCCATTTTGCATCTCATTCTATCCAGTAATTCTTGCCAAGAAATCCTTCGAATCGTGCCCTCTTCCAGTGTAGCTCCCAAATACTTAGAAGGAAGTGTCCCTTAGGAAAAACTGAGGATCCTGATGATATTACATTGTGTTATGCTTGGCGTATTAAAGAAGAAAACTTGTGATTTGCCAGGATTGACCTCCAACACCGAGTCTTTCACAAACTGATCAAGACTCTTCTTGAAGACACAGGCTTCTTGGACTGAAGGGTGCCCCATAAGCATAGTATCATCCACGAATTTTTGGTGTGTCTGTTTCTCCATTCCCTCATGAAGTTCAAGCCCTCTGATCTTTCCTGCTTCCGCTTTGGACTACAGCAACCGGCCTAGCCCCTTCGCCATGAGGATGAACAGAAAGGGGGAGAGGGGATCTCCTTGGAGAATACCTCGAGAAGCTTGCAAAATCTTGGTAGGTGACCCATTGAGGAGAATGGAATAGAAGGGGGATGACACAAGATTCATGATCCAAACGATCCAATCTCTACTAAACCCAAAAGCCTTCAAAATGCTCCTCATGTACTGCCAGCTCAGTTTATCATAGGCTTTGGCAATATCTAATTTGACAAGCATACCAGGTTTTTGGGTGATCTTAAGAGAGTGCATGGTTTCATGCACCAGGATAATGCCATCCACAATCTACCTACCTTCCACAAAACCGGATTGTTCAGGACTAATGAGGATCGGAAGGAGGGTTTTCATCCCATTGGCAATGACTTTGGAGATAATTTTGTAGATCACGTTGCACAAAGCTATCGATCTGAACTTACCCAGATTATCTGCACCTTCTTCTTTCGGGATGAGAGATAAGAAAGTAGCGTTGAAAGCTTTTAGGACCCCACGAATACTACGAGATTATTCGACGATCTGCTGAACCTCACATTTGATAAGATCCCAAAAGTGATGAAAAAAGTCAGTAGTGAAGCCATTAGGTCCAGGGGATTTTCCCAAATCCATCTGGTTCATAGCCTCCTCGACCTCCAGCATAGAGACCGGTTTACATAATTGCTCATTGTGATCTCTGGTCACCAAATTGGGAATGAGTCCACTGATTTTGGTGATATCATGACTGTGATCGACCTGATCCTCTTTGAGGACAATTTCAAAGTGGTGAACAAGCTCTTCTTCAATATCTCCTCTGGTTTGCACCTGAGCCCCATCGCTTTTTCAAATCTTTAGGATTTTGGTCTTATGGCGATTTTGAATGACAGAGTTAGGGAAAAATCTAGTATTCCTTTCTCCTTCTTGAAGCCATTGGTTCCGTGACTTTTGTTTCCAGTATATCTCTTCCTGTCTCTCACGAGCCTCAAGCTGATCCAGAAGGCAATGTTCCTGATTGCGGAGATGATCATTCCAGCCATTATCCATCCCAAGCCTATAAATGAGCTCAACATCCTCATTCAGTTTCTTCTTGTCCTGAAAAATGTTACCAAAATGCTCCTTATTTCAAGTGCGGATCCTAGATTTCAAGGCCTTCATTTTTTGCTGAAATTGGTACATGTCAGATCCCATCGGAGGAACCAGCTCCTGCCACCACTATCCTACCAAATTCTTGAAGTCTGTGTGGTCCAACCAGAACTGTTCAAAACGAAAGGGTTTGAAGAGAAAAGAGTTCGTGAAATCCCAATTAAGACTCATCGGCCAATGATCCGAGCTCGCTGAAGGAAGGACACTGGCATGAACTTCACCCATTCCACGTGCAATACCCTCAGTAGTCACAAATCTATCCAGTCTGGAGGCGACCAAATGTTCCCCACCTCGTTTTTTGTTCCATGTGAACCAGCCATTTCCAGTTTCCACATCGACAAAAGGACTGAATGTAAGAAAGTCCCTTAATTTTTCTTGGAATCTATCCATAATCCTATGACCTCCCTTTTTCTCATTAAGGGAAGAAATAAGATTGAAATCCCCTCCAACAATCCATGTCCCCTCCTCGACCTGAGTGGAAAAACTAGCCAAGAATAAAATGAAAGCATCCTTGTGGGGGGCGGCACTTGGCCCATAAACATTCACCAATGAACCAGAGGTCCCAGAGTCATGCACCTCAAAATCAATCATCAAGGAGAAATGAGTGGCTCTCCAATTAGAGAGAGTGATCTGGTTCGATCTCCAGATAACGGCCAAGCCTCCCAACATACCAGTGACATCAAGGGCCATAACTTCCGATCCCTTCCATATTTTCTTGGTAACTTTTTCCATAGTCGCAGACGAACATTTAGTCTCCTGTAAAAAAAGAACATCAGTTTTATCCTGTTTAATCTTGCATGCCAGCGTTTTAATTTTACGAGGATGGTTGCACCCCCTGATATTCCAGGTTGTGATCCTCATTGAGTAACTTGATTGACTTCAGAGAATGTTGCCCGGATGGTGGGATATTGTGCAGACTCGATGAGTTTAACTCCTATTTCAGCAATTCGCTGTTTATTGGATTTTCTTCCTCATTTCAGGTCCTCTGCCTGTGATTTTCGTTTAAACCCCAAGGGGGGATCAACTTTAATTCCCAGCTCCTTATGAGCTTTGGATTTGATTATGGATTCTGTGAGGAGATCCAACTGATGTCTGGATACATAACCTTTCCCCCGCTTTTCACACTCTTTCTCGATGGCATCCAGATCTAGACCTCCTAGATCAACTTCTTCCTCGGTATCCTCCTCCATATCAGCCGGGATCTCGGATGGATCCTGCTCTTGGATCACAGTATCGGTATTTCAGTCTCCACCATCATTGCATTTTCTTTATTCTCCTTCAAGATTTGATCCTCTTCACGCACCTCTTTAGTAATATTTTCCAAGATCTGGAACTAATTTTTACTGGTCGATCCAGCATCAACTTTCTCCTTGCCTTTCTGAGTTTGATCGCCTGGTTTGCTTCTCCGCCGGTTACGGATCTGAGTAAAACCATCTTTATCCTTCTTGCCTTCAGTAGCAGCATTCACATCCGGGTTGATCTTTTTGGATTGAGGGCAATTCCTACCAAAGTGGCCATATTCATGGCAGATTCTACATCTGAAGGGGAGCTGCTCATATTCTAGAGGCTGGATCCACTCTTCATATTCCCAATTGAGACAGATAGCTTCAGGGAGATCTTTGGATAGATCCATATAAATGCATATCCTGGCATACGCTGTATGCCTCTGTTGTTTGGTCTGTTCCGCTACTTTTACAAATTCCCCAAGTGTGTTGTCAATATCTTGTAGGATTTCCAGGTCCCAGAATTCACATGGTAGAGAAAAGAGTCTGATCCAGACTGGGGCTACTTTCCGATCTTCAGTTTCCGGATTAAAACATTATTTCCAAGGTCGGAGATAGAGCCCTGCGACCAGGAAGAAGTAGGGACCTCCTTCCAGCACTCTATCTCTATCTTCTACATTGAAAAATATTATAGTGAAGAAGCCTTTGGCTCCCAGATGCAAATCGTAATGCCCTTTCGGGTTCCAGGTGTTTTTGATCCACCTAACTAAATCCTTTTCCTTGGGCCAAATTCCAATAAATTTCCATGTTAGAGATTTTTCCTTCCATAGCTCAGTCTTCTCGCGTACCTTTTCCACTTTGATCTGGATGGCCGGAATTGTGGACATTTTCGGGATACATCCTCCCGGTCCCAGGCGGCGTGTGGACCTCTTTTGGGGGGCTTCCTCCTCCCCGATCATGGCGTCACCTCCCACAGCATTTGACATTGCACCTGCAAACGTCATAGTGGGGAACCAGATGTGGGTGCCGCAGGGGATGCGGCCCCAATGGCAGTATCTCTGACAACCGCAAATCCTTAGTCTGCACAGAAACCCTAGCTCACCAAGAATTCATCCGCTCCCGTTCATCGCCCATGATTTCTTGTTACAACCACTTATTTATTCAAGAGAAGTCGACCTCCAAAGTCTTTGTTATTCCACACAAAAATATTACATTACAAAGCTTCAGAGCTTGGCCATGACTTCTGTACTCTGACCATGCTAGAAGAATGAGAGAATGGTTGCTTAAATAGATGCAGAGGGCCCAAAAGGGCGCATTCTTCAAGGAGGGTGAATATCCCAAGTGTGGGAGTCAGCTAGAGTGAGAGAGGAGTGTTTGAGTGATTTATGGGATTGAGGTGGAGTCAAACTCCAGAGAGAGACGCCACCTCTCAAGACGTAGGCACACTCTCTCAAGAGATGTGCCATCATCCATGGATGTGCCCCCCTCTTCCTTAAGATTGCGCCATCTCTCAAGAGGGATCCTCAACAACCAAATCAATCAATGGATCCAAATATATTCAACTTGAGTTGAAATCAACACTCAAATTCCACCGCTCCGGATGACTAAAACATGTCCCAGACATGTTCCCTAATTTATGAGATTGCTGATTTTTCCCAAATATTATGTCTTTTTTTTACTTTTTCAAGAGAAAATCATATTAAGTGATAAATAGCACTAATTTGACTCTCAAAGTGGGTACATGGGTAAAGTGGGTGTTATGATTTAGAAAACGAGCACCCTCCTAGAAAATTTCACCTCCTAGTACCACTTTATGAATTTTTAAAAATTTTACAATTAAAATATCTCGTTTTATGGGAAATTTATTAAATGACGAAAAATTAAAAAACCTAATGGGGACTTAACGCATGCCCATAAGACTCTAGGAAACTGACTAGCATGGTAATATACATTATACACTAGGCTTTAGTAACCCCCTAAGGCCTAACCACCAAGACAATTACTCCAACTTTGGAGGATTTGAGTGAAAAAGTCAAAATTTATAAGTCATTGAAAAGCGATATATAATTAACAAGGAAAAAACACTCTAGAGTAATTGGATTGATGACCAAGTCCTAGGAAGGCCAAGCCTTTTACAATAAGTTATTATGCTACGTCAGTTATTACAATTTCCCCAAGGGGGTATGAACATGCGTAAAAAGGAAAATTGGGCCAAAAAAATGGCCTATAGGACTTCTGAACTCTGATAATGAACAATTGACTTGTTCAATCTTCGATGACTTATTGAAATTACATCAAGTGCAACTTGGTGGGTAACATTTATCTCCATCTAGGGATGTGTGCTCGATTTGGTCTTTAGGCAAGGAGAGCATGTGAGAACCACATAATCTATGGTTTCTATAACTTGCAAAAACATCTCAACCTTAACAAACCAACTTTCAATAGCACAAGTTCTTATAAAAGCCAATGAAACACAAGTTGCATTATTCAAAGGCAAACAAAAATGCAACTAACTAATGAAAAAGAATGTCATTCCTAAGTATAGAAAAGAAATGCAAAAAGTAAATGCTCACTTTAAGGAGCTTATGTTCCTACTCTTTGCATGATAAAATAAACATTCTAGGTGATATCAGAAATCTAATGTAGCCACCTAAGCATTTTACCAGTTTTAGAATTTTTTCCCTTTTCTTTGGTTACAAGCCAAAACAAGGATACCTTTATTAAGAAATGCAAACCTGTGTGAATATTCAGGATGGGAGGGTTAGATGGAATATCATAAGCATGTGCAATATCATCAAACTCCATCCAAAAATGGCAAGTCTTTGTGCGGGCTTCTTCTATCCAAGGTCGGATAAGACTTATAAACACCTTTGTATCATGAGGCCAACCAACAAGCTCCTGATATTCGTCATAAAGGCTCAGGTTTCTCGGCTGAAAATTTTCTGTATAAGCATAGGCCCCAGGCTGCTCCAAATTATGAGTGTCTTCTTCATGCGAGGATGAAGGTTGAGACTGATACTCCATTGGTTGATAACTCTCTATGTAAACCCCAAGTTGCTCCAAATCATGAGATACCTCTGCATGTGAAGATGAAGGTTGAGGTTGACCCTCCATCGGATGCATCATATATGACTCTCTAGATATATCATAAATCGTCTTACAATGTATTTCCAATAGTCATCATCTATGTCTATGTCAAATATGGGGGAGTTTTCATTAATTGGCTTGATAAACCTAGTGAGGAAGGTAACCTCTCAAGAAGATCAAAAGGGCTGGTTACTCTTCTATGCATACCTGGAAGAACACTAGAATGGGAGGTATGGCCTGAGGGACTGTGCAGTAGTGAAGGGAATACTTCCTTGTTCCAGGTGTGTAGGTATTGTGGGGACCAAGCTAGAAAGATCTTGTAGAGGGCATCCATATCTCTGTGGTTGAGCTCACTAGCTTAACAATTCTTCCTTTCCATTGCCTTAGTAGCCTAATAAACCTAACTGTGGATTGGCTTGGTTGATTTTGGTGTATCTTGGCTATGTGTGAGTCTGTTGTTCCCTTTTCCTTGTAGAAATCATGCCCAGCTCGGGGGTGGCAATTGTGCTAAGAGATTTATGAGCACAATTGGCATATGGTTGGGTGGAACGTTGCAGCGGCATAGCTAGTTGCTCGGGACTACTCTGTTTTAAGATAAGTACTCTCTTGTGTCAAATTCTGCAATGTATTTATTTAATGACTGTCATGAAAAAGTTGAATGTATGTTAAATATGTAGATGATTTTAATTCCGTTGTGTTTAATTACTATATGCATATGTATATGTCTTTTATTATCAATGAATTTTACTTGATGGATATGGGGCTAGATGCCCAATTTGTCCTCCTCATGTTCACAATAATCATCCTCAGAAGGCCCGGTTTCAAAGATGTTAAAAGGGAAAAAATTGTCTAAACCTTCATCACCATGAGGAGCAAACGAAAGAGTATCATTATGCTCATAAAAAACCTCATCCCGAATTTCTTCAAAATCTTCTGAAATGGTCTCATGCTGAGGCAGATTTGGCATACAAATGTCATTACCTTTATCGAAATAAGCTAGAGGTAGCTCCAAATATTCAATGTTTTCTATCACGATGACACGAGGTGGTTCTTGAACAATATTTTCACTCAAAGACCCGTTATATGTTTCCTCAATGGGGTCATTTGGGATGTGCTACTCAAGAGTGAAAGATGTGGGCTCCTCCAGTCTCATCAAATGTTTAGGATGCACAGAGGCTTCAAGGTGACAACAAAGTCTCTTTCAAGGTGACTTTTCATATCACCCTCACTTCATGCCACTTCTCGAAAAACACCTCAAAGAATTTTGGAAGGCAGGTAATGCATTTATTAGGGAGATCCTAAAAAAACCAATAATAATTAGCATCTTCCTCCAGAGTACTAGCAAACACCTCCATCATATTATTTCATGACAAATGTTTAAATCACCAAGAAATTGAAGGAAACATATGATGTGCAGGATGGGTGAATTAACATTTCCATGAAAGACAGGAATATAATCGTATACATCCTCACCATCATGGTCAAAGTTAGGAAAACCTGGGATGTTTGAGAAATCGAGGGGAGAAAAATGTCTAGCAATCTGTGCACCAAACGCTTCATTATCCATATCATAATTTAGCAATAGAAATCAAGAATAATCATAGAGTATATCTGGTAGTGAATCAAGGGAGCTATCAAATAATGAGCTTTAAAAATTTCCAATGTGTCGCATGTGCTCATCTACATACAACAAGTCTTTACAAATTTATGAGAAATAGGGTTTTATCCCTTCAATGAAGTTTCCATGTAAGAAACAATATGCAGTAAAAACTGTCACAAAGTTTATTTTTTGCTTTTATTTGTAAATTTATAAAAAAAGAAAAGGTTAGTGGAGTCACCATATAAAAAAATTAAAGATCTACTCTAAAGGATTCATCAAACAAAGCAAAAACAAAAAAGGAGAAAACAAAATTTGTACTCCAGGAGTAAAATATTTATCCCCGACAATGATGCCAAAGAATGTTGCCGCATGACACGCTCTTCGGGTAACTTGGAAAATATCTTCAAGCCACTAGGTGTGTCCTTGGGAGAAAGTCATAAGTCAAGCTCGCCATCACTTAACACTTGACTCCTCCGTCTAGGTCAAATCCTAGAGAAGCCAAGGGGGTGGTCCCTAATTAAATAACTAAGGCTGATTACACTAAGTTACGAAAATTAAATCTAGGGTTTCAAAAAATATTGAAGCAAGAAAGCAACAATGGGTTTAAGATATCAATATGCAAGATGATCATTCACAACACATTAATTGATTTAAGCAAAATGATTTGTAACATAGACTAGTGCCAAAGTGAATTAAAATAATTGTTGTTGAAGGTAAAATGTGTTGCAGTGCTTCTTGATAGTTTTAATTATTATGGATGAGTGGATTAAGCAATGGGTTTATTCTTGGTTTAGCCCACTTAGACTTTTATCATCTCTAGTAAGTGCAAAGAAACAGTACCATGTGTCCAATAGGGTGAGACATAATATGCTTAAAGTAATGCCCTGACTCCATAGTATGTTCAATGAGAACCGCTTACTATGACAATAAAATTTTAGGTGGATTTTCCTATTAAACTACTTCCAAGTATCCCGTTTTTTATTATTGGCCACCGACTCAGGCAAAGTGACTACAAGAGCATACTCGGGTGTTAGGATATCTCATCATTCATTATGTACTTTGCATGCATGCATGCATCCGTATGCTTCCCAATCACCAGTTTGATGCCTCTAGCACCCAGTCCCTAGTCTGCCAGCACTCGGGAGCCACTTTCCACTTTGTTTTAGCCCTCCTAGTCAGGGAGGCGCCCACCTCTCACCCACCACTTGAGAAGGGTGCCTTTTCTCACCTACTAGTCCAATTCACTTTAGTTAGCTAGTTGTCTTTCCTTGATTTAAGGCTAGACTGACTCCTCACTGCTGTTATCACTCTGATTGACCTCCGATGAGACTTGACTACCTATTCTGAGTGCAGTTAACTCCTCATGCGCCCTCCACTGAGCCTCCATCCCTACATTAGTGCCATTACCATCAATTACACTTATGACACTCAATTAGACTCAGTTTAACACATGTCTGATAGTGACTTGTGCATTGATGACCACTACTGATTGATGATGAGGACTCCTAGTTGGAGCCAAGCTACACCATGCAGTATATTCGAATGACCTCCTTGGATAATTTGAATTTCTCACTCATTGTGACAGTATTGTATTGTAATTCTACTATCCTGGATTATAGAGCACTAATGCATCTCTCTTGCACAGTTTTTACTCCAAATTGTTTTACATCTTTGTGATTGATATTCTTGTTCAATAGATATGTTGTGACTAATTTTACATGGTATCAGAGCCATTGCAGGGACAAGATCTCTCTCCTACAGGTGTTCTACATGAAGAATTGAGTGAATTTGCTCAAAATTACTAAAGTTTTGGCATGCAAAATCTCATGTGCATGCAAGGCTGAAAAATACTCTCCAATCTACCCCATAAGCTTGATTTTTCCACAGAATTCCTGGATTTGATACATTGGATCAATCAAGCTTGCTTGATCTCCAATCCCAGGTGTGATGCAACTCTAAAAGGGTGGATTGTTTGACCTAACTGTTCTTGTTTTGATTGTGATTTGCAGGTTTATCATCTCCATCAAGTGCATTCGCTATCATTGAGATGGATTCTTCTTCTTCTAAGCTACTCAATCCCTTCAATTATTTTGAATGGAAGAATGACATGAAGATTATGTTGCGCTCAAGAGGGTACTACAGAGTCACCATGGGCCTCGAAGTTGAGCCCAATACACTCATTGAAAAATCAAAGCACTTCAACAAGTTGGATGAAGCATATGGTCTTCTTTGCCTCAATATTTCCAAGGATCTTCACTTTCACCTCAGTGGATTGACTACTCCAAAGGCAGTATGGGAGAAACTCGAGAAGCTTTTTGGAAAGCAAGATGACATGCGGTCTTTTCAATTGGAAAATGAATTGATTGCCTTGAATCCTAAGAATTTCGAGACCATCAATGACTTTTTCACAAGATTCAAGAATTTGTATTTACAATTGAAGAACATTGGAGGTATCAAAGAGGATAAGCAATTGATCCTCTCCATTCTTTCAAAACTTGGTAAAGATTTCTCGGTATTTGTCTCTATTTCAATTCTGGTCGGCTAACTACCCCGAATTGGAAGATGCCTACCTTGAATGCCTTCATTGAGTCTATTATCAAAGAGCATGATAAACTAATTCAAATGGGGTCCATAAGCTCCAAAGATTCAGCCCTCTTTGTTCAAGGATCCAAGAATTTGAATGGCAAAGGGAAGCAAAAGAAAGAGAAGCCCAAATTCGATCCTACCAAGCAAAGAAAGAAAAGCAAACCATCGGATGCACCATCCGGTTCAAGGAACAAGCAAAAGGGTAAGGAGGGTAAAGAAAAATCTAAATGTTCATATTGCAACTGTGGCTTTCATCCTGAAAGTTCATGCATGAAGAAAACAATAGATCGAATGGCCCTCCTTTTGGAAAAGAATAACATAACTCTTCCCGACGGTGCACGGAAGAAGGATAGAAATGATGATCATGAAAGAGGTCAAGCACTCATGGAAACTGTTTCGAAACCCACCACTCTATTGATAGATTCCGGTGCCTCGAATCATATGGCTGCAAATATTGACTCCTTTTCTTCATTTGATCCAAACAGCTCCATCCCCATCCATTTGGGAGATGACTCAAAAATTTCATCAAAGGGTAAAGGTACCATCCAGTTAGAGCCTTCCTTGGCTTCGAATCTACTTTTTGTGTATCAAATGAAACACACTGGTGCACCGAAGCAAGTTACATTCAGCCCTAAAATTTTTGATATTGAAAGTGGAAGACTTATTGCAGTCAGAAAGGCAAATCATACTGCAAAATACTATGAGTTTTCACACTTTGTGCCGCTTGAAAAGCCCACTGCTCTTCTCACTCATGGCAATGAGGTTAGTAGGATTTGGCATGAAAGGTTTTGACACCTTAATTACAAGTATTTGTTGCTGTTACAAAACAAATCCATGTTTGATGGTCTTCCGCAACTCCATTCCTCGAAGGGAATTTGCCTAGGTTGCATCATTGAGAAGCACCCTGACCACAAGTTCGACCACGACAAAGCTAGTAGAGCTACTACTATTTTGGGCCTCATACATTTTGATATCAGTGGTCCACTACAAAATATGTCCATGAATGGTTCAAGGTATGTTTTGACATTCATCGATGACTTTTCCTGCTTTACTTGGGTATTTTTTCTCAAAAACAAGTCAGAAGTGCTTGGAAAATTCAAGGATTTTAAGGCTTTTGTTGAGACCGCCACTGAGAGAAAGATAAAATATATTAGATATGATAATGGTGGAGAATATATAAAGACTGAGTTGCTGCAACTTTGTGCCGAAAGCAGAATTCAGATCCAACATACAGTTCCTTACACACCCCAGCAGAACGGTGTAGCGGAAAGGAAGAATCGGTCACTGAAAGAGATGGCTACATGTATGCTTCAGTCAAAAGTTTTGGCTGCAAATATTTGGGCTGAAGCCATGAATGTTGTTGCATACATTCAAAACCAAGTTCCACATTCATCCGTGAAAGGTAAAACTCCTTTTGAATCATTCACTGGTAAAAAGCCGGATGTGTCCAATTTGAGGGTTTTTGGCTCCACTGCATGGGCTAGAATTCCTTCTAATAAGAGAAAAGCTTTGGATCCACAAAGTATTGAATGCATCCTAATAGGATATGGAGAAGAATCAAAAGCATATAAACTCATGAATATCAAATCCAAAAAGATATTCATAGAGCGAAGTGTGAAGTTTGAAGAACTGCTTCCAGATCTGAAATTAGTCGAGGAAAACACTGTCGATCCGCAGTCTCTACAAGAAGAAATTTCGAGAGAAGATGAAGAAAGCATTGGATTTGATATTTCTGATATTTTATCAGACCTTGATGGCCATGACATATCAGGTTCAGAATCCGACCATAATGATCCTCCTCAGTTACCAAAGTGGGCCCAAAACACTCTACAATCTGCTGGTCCAAACATTGGAAATCCTGCTGATCCAAGGAGAACAAGAGAAGACTTTCAAAGAGCAGGTATGGCTCTTTCATTTTCTGATCCATTATTATCTGAGAAATTTTATTTGATGATTGGTTGAGATACCAAATCATACTATCATTCCCACCGAGATCCACGATGGAAAACCACCACGGATGAAGAGTACAGTTCTCTTGAAAAGAACAATACATGGGAGCTAGTTTCTCTTCCACCTGGAAGAAAATTTGTTCAATGTAAGTGGGTCTATCGCACAAAATTTTCTGCCGATGGCTCTATCAGAAAATACAAATCTAGGTTGGTGGAAAAAGGTTTCTCCCAAGTCCAAGGAGCGGACTACACTGAGACCTTTGCACCGGCTGCAAAGATGGATTCCATCCGCCTAGTTTTGGCCATTTCCGCATCCAAGCACTGGGAAGTGCACCATATAGATGTGAAGAGTGCTTTTATACATGGAGACCTTGATGAAGAGGTATATATGAAGTAGCCATAATGATACATATCAGATCCATCATTAGTTTGCAGATTTAAGAAATCTTTGTATGGATTGAAACATGCCCCAAGAGCTTGGTACGCAAAGATGGACTCCTTCCTTCTTTCTCAGAATTTCAAAAGATACAAATCTGATCCAAATGTGTACCTACAGCAAGTTAAAGGTAATTTTCTGATTGTTGTTCTTTATGTTGATGATCTTCTCATTACTGGTAGCACTCTCCTTACAATCAACAAGCTAAAAACTGCTTTAAATCTAGCTTTTGACATGAGTGATTTGGGCTTGCTTAAGCAATTTTTGGTCTTGGAGATAGCTCAAAACTTTGATGGGATCACATTATCTCAGAAAAAGTATGCTTCAAACCTACTATTAAATTTTAATATGGTAGAATGTAAGGTTGCTCTGTTTCCATTCCTCTCAGGAATCAGTCTTGAGGAAGGAAATTCTACACCGCTTGCAGATTGCACTATGTATCGATAGTTGATTGGTTCACTACTCTACTTGACACACTCAAGGCCTGATATTTCTTATGCCGTGAGTTTTGTATCAAGGTATATGCAGCAGCCCCATGAGCTTCATTGGCGGGCAGCCAAGCGGATCTTGCAGTATGTGCAAAGTATGAGACATTTTAGCATACATTATGCTGCAGATTCTGAGCTAGATTTTATTGGTTTTACTGATTCAGATTGGGCGGGTGATAGCATAGATCGGAAGTCCACTTCCAGATATGTTTTCATGATTGTCCATGGCCCTATTTTTTGTTCAAGCAAAAAGAGGGCAGCCATTGCACTTTCTTTAGCAGAGGCAGAGTATCGAGGGGCAGTCAATGCCTGCATTCAGGCAGTTTGGTTGCAGGCTATTCTTTCTAAGTTTGATTTTGGTAGCACTACTTCTAGTGTCATATTTTGTGACAATCAAAGTGCTATTAAGATCTCCACAGATCCAGTTCAGCGGTAGAGGACCAAGCACATTGAGATTCATATGCACTACATTCGAGAGTTGGTGCATGATCGCACCATCATTCTGCAATATTGCCCTATTGATGAGTAAATTGTAGACATCTTCACCAAGAGCTTCACTAAGAAGAAATTCTCTTACCTACGTTCACAGTTGTGGGTGAGTTCCATCATGGTGGAGACAAATTAGATCCATTTTTATGTTTAGCTTGAGGGGGGGCTTTCTTGCCACTGGGTTTTCCCTCTTTCCTCACTTAGCTTATTTTCAGCATTTTTGGATTATTCTATTGGGGTGACCTTTGGTCTCAGTAACCCGGGCCCTACATTTTATTTTTTACATCATAGTATAGCTTGAGGGGGGGTGTTAGGATATCTCATCATTCAGTATGTACTTTGCATGCATGCATGCATCCGCATGCTGCCCAGTCACCAGTTTGATGCCTCCAACATCTAGTCCCTAGTTTTCCAGCACCCAGGAGCCACTTTCCACTCTGTTTTATCCCTCCTAGTCAATGAGGCGCCCACCTCTCACCCACCACTTGAGAAGGGCGCCTTTTCTCACCTACCAGTCCAATTCACTTCAGTTAGCTAGTTGTCTTTCCTTGATTTAAGGCTAGATTGACTCCTCCCTGCTGTTATCACTCCGATTGACCTCTGATGATACTTGACTACCTATTATGAGTGCAGTTAACTCCTCATGCGCCCTCTAATGAGCCTCCATCCCTACATTAGTGCCATTACCATCAGTTACACTTATTACACTCAGTTAGACTCAGTTTGACACCTGTCTGACAGTGACTTGTGCATTTATGACCACTACTGATTGATGATGAGGGCTCCTAGTTGGAGCCAAGCTACACCATGCAGTATATTCGAATGACCTCATTGGATAATTCGAATTGCTCACTCATTGTGACAGTATTGTATTGTAATTCTATTATTCAGGATTATAGAACACTAATGCATTTCTCTTGCACAGTTTCACTCCAAATTGTTTTACATCTTTGTGATTGATATTTTTTTTCAATAGATCTGCTGTGACTAATTTTACATCGGGGACAAATGACAAAGGTTCGATTACTCTTTATTGCGAAATGAAATAACTTGAAATGAAACTAACTACAGTAATCTAAGAAAGGAACTGAAAGTAATCTATAGGTTAATCAATCCAAACAAAGCAAAATCAAAAAAGAGGAAAAATTTACGCCATGAAAATGATGCAAATTCCCCACAAGGGATGGAGTGTGGGCGCTAGGTAGCCTACTTGCTTTTTTATTATTTTTTACAATTTTATGGGTGGATGCCTTTGGTCCTTAATAAATCATGATCCAAAGGCTTACAAGTCTTAAAAACATGAATCAAGATCAAGGTGCGGTGTTCCTAGGGTCTTGGATAGTCCAAATCCTCAAAAATTGGCCAACACTTCTTCTTACCTATTCAACAAAACTAAAAAATCAGCAAGCAACTAAATGTAAAAGATGCCCAAAAATACTTTGTAAGTATCTTGGGACAATGTTAGTAAAATCTGAAAGAAATCACTAAGTTAAACTATGTGAAAGAACACAAATAACTAAGGGAACCTCTGAGTTAGAAAACGATCACCCCCATGGAAAATTTCACCCCCTAGTACCACTTTTATGACTTTTTAATTTTTACAATTAAAATATCCTACTTTATGGGAAATATATTAAAAAAACCTAAGGGGGACTTAACACATGTCCATAAGACTCTAGGAAACAGACTAGCATGGTAATATACATTAGACACTAGGCTTTAAGAACCCCCTAAGGCATAACCACCAAGACAATTACTTCACCTTTGGAGGATTTGAGTGAAAAACTTGAAAATTATAATCGCTGAAAATCAATATATAATTAACAAGGAAAAACATTCTAGAGTAATTGGATTGATAACCATGTCCCAGGAAGGCCAAGCCTTTTACATTAAGTCATCATGCTACATCAATTATTATAATTTCCCCAAGGGGCTATGAACATGCATAAAAAGGAAAATTGGGAAAAAAAGAAAATTGGGGAAAAAAATTGGCCTACTGGACTTCAGATTTTTGATAATGAACAATTGACTTGTTCAATCTTCGGTGGCTCACTGAAAGTCTTTCAAGTGCAACTTGGTGGGTAACAAGGTACACACTATTCAGATAAGGTAAATATGGAATTTTGTTTGGGGCAGCTGGAGGCAATAATGAAGTACAACGATAGAAAAAGGAATATGCCATCCATGCTTGAACTTATGTATATAACGCAATGGATTTGGTTTTCCAGCAAGATCCTTAAACATTGAAGTGTTCACGCGAGCAAGCATCGATCTAATAAAAAACAGAAATTAAAAAGCTCAAGAACAGACTCATCACACTAACAAACAACTGTCTTTCGCTCCACCTGGAACTCACTAACAAAATTCGACAGGACCTATGGATGCGCCTCCATTCATGTTTGATCACTAGGGTTGATGAGACAGAAAAAAGGAGAAGAAGAAACTTATAAAGAATTTTGTAGATCTGGTAAGATTGCAGTCAAAACAAAGTAGGACCTGTCCTCTCACATAAAACGATGATCTTAAACATAAAAGTGTTAACGTTGTAAATCTATACAACCACATGTTGGACAACGATATGAATAAAATATTGGAGAAGGGTCTCAATTTTTCAATTGCGCCAAGAAGTATACCGGTAGAAGACGTTGTATGTGTAGTAGAAGATGCAACCTCTGCTCTTCCCAAGGTTGCAGCTGTGGAGACTAGGAAAAAGTGTGTCAGAATATTAAAACAAACCAAAACTCCAAAACCAAACATTAGCAAGGAAGAGAAATAGTGTTAGAAAAGCTAAAAGTAAATGAAGATATTATGGTCATAAAAGATGACAAGGGTAATGCGACGGTGGTTATGGACACCTTGGATTATCAAGCAAAAATGCTCGAACACCTAATGGAGAGTGGCTTCTATAAAGCCTTAGATAAAGTCCCAATTGTAAAGATAGTTATTGATGTCACATTAGCCTTGGATAGCTCCTCTTTAGATGATGAAACGAAGAAGAAACTTTACCCAAAAACCCAATCATACCAAGAATCTATGGATTGCCAAAAATTCATAAAGCTGGGGTGCCATTAAGGCCCATAGTGAATACCAGTGGGTCACCTACATATCAACTCGCTAAATATATTGCAAAAACCCTAAATCCATTAGCAGGAAAAACCTTCTCTTACATTAAGGACTCATCACACTTTGTAAAGGAAATAAAGGGCTTACGCTTGAACAATGATGACACCATATTGTAGTATCGTTATACACGAAAATTCCGGTAGAAGAAGCTATCAACATAATAAAAGAGATCACAAATGATGAAATTGCAAACCTTGTGAGAATTTGTCTCAAATCAATCTACTTCACATTCCAAGGTAAACTATATGAACAAGTTGGCGGCTTAGCAATGGGATCTCCACTATCCCCGATAGTGGAAAACCTATACATGGAACACTTTGAAAAGAAAACTATCAACTCCTGTCCAAAAAACCAAGGGAATGGAGAATATTTGTAGATGATACAAACTTTATATGGCCTTATGGAAAAGAGGATTTAGACAAATTCTTCACATATATGAATAGATTATTTGACCACATAAAGTTTACTATGGAGGTATAAGAAAACAATTGTATTCCCTTCCTTGACGTCCTTATCAGGAAAAAATATGATGGCTCCCTCTCCCATCAAGTATACCGCAAGAAAACGCATACCGATAGGTACTTGCAAGCCAATTCCCACCATCATCCTTCCCGAAAACAAGGCATCCTCGTTACCCTTGTCACTAGAGCATTAAGAGTGTTAGATAAGGAAGATCTGAATGAAGAATTGGAACATCTCTCAAAGGTTTTGCAAGATAATAGTTATAGCAAAAAAGACATAAAAAAAGGCCTTCAATACTGCGCAAGATCAGAAATGTAGAAATGAAAAAAAGAAACAAGATTATTCCAAGATGACAATTCTGCCTTATATCCAAGGAACTTCGGAGAAGATTGCTAAGGTTTTGAGGAAAAACAAATAAGAACAATATTTCGTCCTCCGAACTCATTGAGAAATATATTAGATAAAGCAAAAGATAAGATCAACCCCAAACTAAATAAAGGTGTCTACTTAGTTCCATTTTCCTGTGATGAGGTATACATAGGTGTGTTGATGCCCAAAAATTCTCAGCATCAACAGTAGGGATTCTCCCTAATGAGCGATCCCAAATAGATCGTCCACTGTTTGGTATGGGGAATCCGTCCAGTTAACGATTCGGCTACCGTAGGTGTAACTGTTTAATTTCTTTACCGGTTGCAGCCCGGTTCACTGTTTATGTAATTTTATTTTAAATTATGAGATGCAAGTGCCCTAATTAATGCAATGGAATTGACAGGTAGAAGCCTCACAAGTGATGTGCATGTTCTTACCTCTCGTCTTACCACTTCTACCTTATCAATTCAATTATTATCTAATCTAAAATAACTATCATATCCCTGCAAGGAGCAAATTTAAAGTAAGAGTAATAAGCTGAAATGTTCAAGTAAATTTAATAGATAGCCATTAAAAAAAAGATTCACATTTACAATAGAGATTATCAAAGATAACTCTGATATTGACTAAAGCAATTTATTACTCTATTACACATGACCATTTGCATGAAATAAGGAAACCATTCATCATCATTGAAATAGTTTGACAAAATTAGAAAGATCTCACAATATGATAGAAGCAGAAAAAGAAATAATTATGTTCTAGCTATCACACATTCCAGGAAAACATCAGTGCAAGCTTTTCCCAACAAACCAGTCCTTCCTCATTAGCAAAGAAATAGTTCTTTTACAAAATTGTCTCCAACATTTGATTCACCCCAAAAAAGTCTCTTCTTCTTATTCTCATCCTCTATTTATCTTACAAAAGATTTTCTTCTAGTGACTCTTCGCTTACCCTAACCCTAAAACTTTCCAAAATTTGTCTTTTAGTGCTTACATAAGAAAATACAAAAATGATATTTACAATTAAAATTAGGTGGGCCCTTTTAAACTAGAAATATAATCTTCCAACGCATTAACCTCTTCAGCTATGATATTAAATTGGACATGCTCCAATACTTTTAAGGACACTTCATGATATGAAAAATGTGTTTCTATATGTGCCAATCCTGTTGTTGCAGCCTTGTAGGTATCTTCCAAAAAATAGGCATTTATAGATGCTTGTCCCACATAGTCGTGGATGTCTTCTTCTATAAGGATGCCCAATTTTCTGATGTAGTCTAGCTCTTCCCGCAACCCATTTTGTAGCTCTGTTATTCGTTGGTCTCTTGCAGGATGCTCATTGATCTTCGGGACCAAAGAGAGATGACATTTCTCATGAACCTGATGGATTTTATTGTAGAAATATTCGCACTTTTGGATAGTCTTAGGAATTTCGGTATTTAGTCTCCTACCAGCTTTCCTACAAAATTCCAGAAGTGACATATCCAACTTCAGGTCTGTTGTTGTCTTCTGAAGCAAATGATCATGGAATTCTGAGTTAGTTTCTCTCCAGGCCATCTGGCTCTTAATATTATTTGCAGTATCAAACAACTTTTTCCTCATTTCTATTGACTCTGCAACAATCACCTTCATCCTCGCCATCAACAGCTTCATCTTGTGGATTTCTTCTGTGAGTATTTCCTGAGAGCGACATATTTGTTCCTGGATCTTGCATGCTTGTTCACAAAACAGATTCATGTCTTGCTTTCTACTATCAGCCAACTTTAGTTGCTCTGCCAAAGCTTCCCTTTCTCTTAACAATTCATCCGTTTGAGTTTTCAATTCTTCAGCCTTCTGGTTTGCCACTGATTCTCGCGTTTCCAGGTCCCTGATCTTTGCTTCGAAATCACTTCTCTCACCCTCCATTATCATCAACTACACATTTAATGCTTCTTTCTCTGTATCCAGATTTTTGTAGTTGGCTAGCAACTTGTCCTTTTTCAGATAATGTGGCCTCAAATTTCCTTTTCATCTCTATGCTTTCACCTCGCTCCTTTACCAAGTTTTCTTTCAATTTCAACATCTTCTCTTTGTTGCGTTCGATATCTTTCAACAATTTGTCAACATTATATGCACTTGCATGTGCAGCTGCTATACTCACAGAGGACGTAAATTTAGGGTCCTTGTGGGTACCCTCCATAATCGTGTTCTCCTGGATGGTGACAACATCGTCCTGAGTACCCATTTTCAATCTTTTCTCCGACCTCCTCGTGATGGTCTTTCTCTTTGAATAAAAAATAATTGTGTACAACTGGGCCACAGTATGTTGCTTTGATGGGGTTAATGGGGTGAGTCCAAGCTCAGCAAATGGGAGGTGACCTATGGTGAGCATCACGTTGGACACCTCATGTGGGTCTATGTCCATGTGTTGTGGACTCCTGTGTTCACTTTGGGTTCCTTCTTTATCCACATCTTCCTTGAACCGATCCTCTTCTTCTTTTCTTCTTAATTCCTCGATGCTTCTTTTCTTTTCATTTCTTTCCTTGCGTTTTCTGCTTCTTTTAGATCTTCGTCATCTTTTCTCTATTGTTCCTCAGCGTCTTCTTTTCTTGCCTCTCGGCCTCTTCCTTTTCTCTCCAATTCGTCTGCTGTAGCCGTTCTTCTTATTCTATTCGTAGCCTTTCTGCTTCCTCTATTTGTAGTCTTATGGCTTCTTCTTGTTGCTTCTGTAATTCTGCCTCCTTGGCATTGTTGGTAGCAGTACTGGGACCAGCTCCGCTCTTGCGAACAAATCGTTTGTTCATCTCGGTCATCTTACTTTCCCTTCGATACACTTCCTCATCCTTCAAGAAGTGATTTGTGTATTCGAAGGAAATTTTACAAGAAGCGCAATGTTGAGTGACCTTATCTTGGCTATTATTTCTTACAAAGATATTTGTTCCAAAATGAAAGGCCTCCAAATATTTGAAAAAATATTTGACTCCCTTCACCTTGGGGAATTTGTACGCGTCGATAGTGAACGGAAGTGGTGGGTAGGAGGCCTTCTTCTTCTCATGGAGATAACTGCCAACTCCATTGATAAAAAATTTCCTTACAGCTTCTTTGTGCACAACAAAATTGGTAGCATATTTAGGCAAAAGAGAAGGGTGTTGGGTGCCCCCATACATCCTGATATAAGTGCCTTCTGTGGAGAAATAGTAATCTCCATATTCATTGATAACTGCCAAAGCATTCTCGGACAGAAAATTTGGTTCCTCATTGAAAATTAGCGAGTAAAGAAGTATGATTAATTCCTAACAAATTAGTTTGTAGTAACTTGCATATTTGTGAGCCCATGTCATCTGATAAGCTACATGAATGGGAGATTCGGCCTGATTCCAAACACATCCCAATTTAGGGAAAGGTTTTCTGATTAGTATGCAATCCAGGAGATAGGAAGACATGAAGAATTCAACCTTCTTCTACGTCAGTCCTCCTTGTGCTGCAGCAATGTGTGATTCCATACTTTCAAAAATGATATCTACCCAGTTGAAATTGTACCATGCGTGGAAATGTGGTACATCAATGGTACCCAGCTGAGTTTATAGGTGTTTTCATTTGCTAATCCAAAAACCCGGCTTAACATCAAAACTATGATTCTATACAGGGTCCTTAAGCTTTGACTGTCGTACTCTCCTCTATATTTTGGTCTGAATTGTCTTTCAGGGATCATCATCTTCTTAGCATAATCGAAGTGATCTATATTGATCTCTATTATCCAGTCATCGGTCATCAATACTTTGGGAGAGGGTAGATTGTATGCTGTAGCCATGTGGCCTGCTTGGAAGGATGCGAGACCTTTTCCTTTGGCATTTGAAATGATTCTGGTGGTAACATCCACTTGGGGCGAGATCCATCTAATAACCTCTGAGCAAGAGAATAACTCCGGGTGCGTGGCCGCCTTATGGAGGCCGAACTTCTTAATGTTCTGGTAGACCATCAATTCCTCGATATTTGCTTCAGGCACATTTCCATCTCTAATGACCCGATATAGTTCTCCCCATTTGAATTCTAGGATGATCCCAGTCACTGCCTTAGTGTCTTCAAACATTGTTTCTGTAGGGCTATCCACCACTATCTCTACGTCTAAGTTTGATTCCACCACCTTGGACTTTCGCTTGGCGTATTTTCTGTGCATCTCCAAACCTGATGTGACATAGAATGAATAAGTGAGGAATCCTCATCAAATCATTTACAAACAATTCATTATTCATAGTATAGAAAATGAGCAGAGTTAAACAATACTCAAATGTTTTAAATGTTTATTTTAGCTTTAAATCACAATGTAGTCTTCAAGTACAACTGTGGGAACAAACCAAAGGTACTTATTTCAACTGTTTGCATCAAATTTTAAATCCTGTGTGAATGACAAGCTTAATTTGGATCAACGCTGGAAACAATACAACATACACACAACGTAAAGTAACTAAAAAATTTCATGCTGGCGGACACATGTCGTTAAGGTTTGCTCTGCTTCAACGGTATTTAGATGTGTGGAAATCGACATTGTGGGCGCAACACCTTTAAACTTGACACAACGATGGGTAGTAGAACAAAAGACTTTGGCATCGAAAGAGTGACTATGCGGGGCACTGCGTGGGCTTTAAAAACAACAAGATGAACTCAGCGGGAAACAATGAGATGATACCCAGGCCGACTTTTTGCAAGGGTAAAAGGCATGGGTATCCCGAAAATCCATGGCCATCTTAATCTACACGCTCGGAAAACTCTGTGTTTTCTGTGCGTTACCCAAAATTTGTGTCGTACAACGCTAGGTTTTCTAAGGTAGGTTTCATGGGGACAAGGAAAACTGAAAAATTGCTGAAAACCCTACTATCTGTGGCCAAACCAACTCCCTTCCCCATACGTGGTCATCTGAACAGAGAAAAAAAAAGGGGATATCGAAAGGAACGACCGAGCTTGAATGAGTGCTAGGGAAAGCCATTAGACAGGGGTACCCTTAGCCGGGTGAGGCCATGGTGCCCTTTGAAAGCATCAAGGCTCTAGATACGACTCTAATCCTGACTAAACAACCCAAACCAAGTGGCTTGTGGAAATTAAAACGACGTTAATACTCCAACGGAGGGGCAAACAAAGGCATCAGATAAGGGGTAACATGCTCAAACAAAACAATGTTAAAAAAAAATGAGAAGAGGGCATGAGACTACCTACCTGTCACTTGCAGAATGACCGTGAAGTTGAACTCGTCAGTGCTGGGTACTTGGCATCAGGCGATTGGTGAAAGCGATTCCTTAAAACAACGTTTTGCAATATTTACACAAAATGACTCTCACCCTATATATAAGACTTCTGAAACACTTGCAAGAAATGCAACGGGGTGAGTAGGTGGGTCATTAAATGACCAAGTTCGTTTGGCGCGAACACCCCTTTCGCTTTTCGGTGCTAACCAAGAAAAACCCCCGTCGACCATTTCGGCGTACTTTCCCTAGTCGTTGGGAAACTATCGATGCAAAATGGCCAGATTGCTGTGATTTGGTCGGCGTATTCTCCCCAGTCGCTACGATCCGTCGATGAATTTTTCCCAAAGGCTACGGAACGGTCGGCACATTTTGGCCAGATCGCAGCGAAACGATTGGCGTATTGACTGGATTGCAGTGAAATGATCGACGAACTTTTCTCGAAGGCAACGAAAGGATCGGTGTAGACTCGCAAACTCATCAAAATGTCGTGAAACGGTCGACGTGAATTCGCCAGAACCCTGCGAAATGGTCGGCGTAATCTTGCTAATAACACTGCGACTGTTTCGGCGCAAAAACCTGAGTTACTTAGCTAAGAATTGATCTTTCCCTTAAACTTTTCAGGCATAATTCTAAGTGTCAAAAGGGAAATATTCTAAGAAATAAACTCTAAAAATAGGAGGGGCCCTACAATTTTAAGAAAAATTGGGAATTAAGTTGCAACTGCAACAAGGTGAAACCGGTCAATCCATACAGGTTAGACTCAAAGAACATGGGGCTAACATTAGACATAATAGGAAAAACTCAGCACTAACAGAACACTCATTAAAAACAAAACATTAAATACAATTGGAGGAACAAAACATTTAATACAATTGGAGGACGCAAGAGTCATAGCCCTAGAAGATCATTATAATAAAAGGAGAATAAGAGAGGCCATTGATATTGAAAAGCACCCAATTTTTTTTAATAAGGATGATGGGTTGATACTATGCAATTCATGGAAACCCATAATACATTCTTTAAGAGATAAAACTAGTCGGCTAAAATAAATAAAAAAACTTATTGGCTAAACATTTAATAAAAAAGAAACTTGTAATTATGACATCATTGACCTTAAAGTTCCAATTAGACAATCAACTCCGGAGGATGGACTTAGCTTAAGAGTATGAAATGTACGTAGATTTTAAAAGATATACGCAGGCTATCCACATCAAGTCTCCACAAAAAAAGATCCTACTTGCCACAAATTATGTGAGTGGTAGGGTCTTCTTTGTAAAACGTGCAAACACAAACCATGGAACATGAGTTCAAATATAAACTAATAATTATGATGTTGTCCTTCAATTATGCATTCTTGAAAATGTGCTATGAAATGGTGCTTCGTAGCACTAATAAATGGATCTCAAGAGCACATATTCTCCACAAAGGTGGTGGACCATAGTGTCATGTCCCAAATTTGGTATTGGGTCACAATGGCCTAATCACATTGGCCCTATTCATTAGAGTTTGTCAAATTGATGCTAAAGGTCAAATAATTGCCAAGGAGGAAAATTACTAGTTTCCTAGGTTTGGGGTGGAAGCTTTGGGATTTGGAATAATGGGGATAATAAATGATGTTTAAACATTAGAAGAGTTCAAGTATTTAATAAATAGAGTGAATAAAGAAATTCAAGAGAAATCCTAGGTGACAAATGGTTTTGGAGACATATGGAGGATGTGCGACCCACACTAGCTTGATTTTTCATAATACATGGTATCTCTCTTTTGCAAATTCGAATTAATGGGAATGTGAACACTCTTGGGTGAGTTGGTAAGTCATAACACATTTCATTGAGCATATTATGTCGAATTGGGAAGGATTGGTAACCTCCATGGAAGATAAAGAGTCAAAGTGGAAGTTTGTGGACACTTGGGCTAGATTCCCTAGCCCCTATGACACCAATGATGGAGCATCTATGACAACTATGACAAATTGCAGACCTGACCTCTGACATCTAACCACTATGACATGTCAGCCTCAAAAATAGGCTCAAGGAAGTCGAATTTGGGAGTTGGAGAAGCCAAAGAGACTCAAAATTGAATTTGGGAGAAGATGGAAGGTTGGAACTAGGAGACAAGTGGCAAATGTGGAATATTTCCTAAATGGAAATCTATTGAATCTATTGAGAGGATTTCGACCCTTAGAAGGCTAATGTTGGTTATAAAATGTAGAAATGAATTATGAGAATGTCTTTTGATCATTTGGAGAATTTGCAATTGCATTTGTGAAGAGGGAGAGCTAGTGGATGACTAGTTTCTTGCCTTAGCCAATTTCGAGGGTGAAAGATTCCCATCCAAGTTGAAAATTGGAAAGGCCATTCAAACCTTTCATTTGGAGCTTTAATGGAGTCTTTATTTGCAGGTGTAAGCTACAGCGCAGCTCATGGTTTCTTCTATTGCAGCTCACTCCTTCAACCATTTCCAGTTTTGATGGAATATTCTTGATCCTTGAGGGAGGGCATTTTTGGTGAGCTATTGTACTCTTTGGGGGAGCTTATAATGTCCCATTTCTTTTGTAATATGAATTAAATACTCGTTTCTTCATCTCCAGAAAGTTTCAGGTCAAAATTCCAAGTAGAAATGTATAAATCTCATTTTTAATGGAAGAACAATGCCATTTCCCCACTACCTTGTTGTGAACCAATGTATTGATGATGATTTCGAATGAATGGATGATTATATGATGAATTTGTGATTAATGGACTGCCATGGATTTATTTTACAAGTTTCATGTACTGTACTTGAGCATTTGAAGTATTTTTACTCAGTTTAATTGTATTGGGAGAAGAAATAGTGCCATTTCCCCAAGGGTCGAATTGGTGATTTTTGCAGTTGAATGGGAGAGGGTGAGAACAGTTTTAATAAACCATTAATGGTGCATATGAGACCTTAATAACATAATTAAAACATTACATACCTCTTTTCATAAATTTGAGTGGGTTTGGAGGCATTTGGGAAGCCATTTTCAGTACTTACCTTAGGGGGATTTGAACCCCAAATTACTAGTAAAATTGCATACTTGGTCCAGAATATTAAGAGAGTTTTCAGAGGTCTTTTGGTGGCCATATGTTATCCCTGAACATCATATTCAATCCCTAATATCATTCATACACCTTCCTTGAAGATTTGAAGGCATTTGGAGTCAATTTGAGACCTAGAGACCAATACTAGTCAAAGGGAAATCACTAGTAAAGTTACCTACATTGACCAGAATTGAAAGAGTATTTGTAGAAGTGTTTTAAAGGTAAAAAGGAATCCCTGAAACACATATTTATGTTCTAATATCATTCATATACCTTCTCAGAAGATTTGGGATCATTTGGGGAAAATTTGGGACCTAGAGATCGAAACTAGTCAAAGGTCGAAATTGGGAAAAAAAGTGGAAAATTGGGCATTTTAATAAAATTTGAAAAAGGGATATTACACATAGGTACCAGTACAATGCAAAACTTCATGGAAAGGAAGTCCTATATTAAATTTGTGATGAGATTATTAAATACTACACCTCACACTTTTTGGATGCTTTATGGAGTCATGAGAAATAGTTTGTGAACCTTCTCTATAAGGAAAACTATGATGGCACTCCTCAAAAGGAAACCACGAACCATATGTCTCCATCCTAGTTGAATTATTGCAAAAAAGGGATAGCAAAGTCACCACAAAGAAATCTCATCGAACCAAGCAGATTCCCTTGCGCTTTCCCTGCCTTTTACAACAATAAGCACTCATAACAAAAGTGAGGAAAGTTGAGGAAGCGATAAGTTAAATGAATCACTATTTCCTATCACATATCCCATTCCTAGTAAGGATGCTTTATTTACTAGAATTATGGATTGTAATGTATTCAATAAATTCAACTTCAAAAATGGTTTCTAGCATATAGGATTTGTTCCAAAAGATGGGTTCAAAACAAGGTTTGTGGTTTCCCATGGGAATTGCTAGTCATGGCCAAAGATGGGGAATGCAAGTCCGTAGTCTGTATTTGAGAAAGATCCGTGTAAAATGGTACAAGGAGTGATGGTATTAATGAGAGGAGTTTAGACTGGAACATTGTACAAGCCATTGGGAAGAACAGATACCAATGGATGTGTGAATATAGTATTTCCTAAATCTGAAAGCATATCTTCTTGTTTAGTTGACTTGACCATGTTGTGGCATTAGCGGATGTGACACATTGGTGAGAAAGATCTTCATGCTATGCACAACAAATGTATGGTCAAAGGTCTCCCTGATTTTTCTTTAGAAGTAGACTTTTGTGAACATTGCATTTATGGTAAACAAAGTTGTGTAAGTTTCCCAGGGCCACACGGACCAATGAAATAATGGAGTTAATACATAGTGATGTGTTTGGACCAATACTGATCCCATCACTAGGGGGATCGTAGTATTGTTAAATTTTCAGTATTAAATCACAATACTATAGGATCTTTGCTGAGAGAATAACATCTACAGTATATCAATGCATGACAATCATAATATGACAAGCATCACAAGCATCACAAGAATCAAAAGCATAGAGACAAGAGACACAGAGTTTCCGTGGGGAAAACCCTAAGGTGAAAAACCCCACAACTTCCTCAGAGATAGAGAGAGCAATGGCTCAACCAAAATACAACCAAATAACACTGAGATAGTCTCCTAGCAGATGATCCTCCTCCTCCTCACTAGTGCGCTACTTTTCAGAGAGAGAGATAGATACTTTTCCGAGTGAGTAAAATAGAGATCTCCTATCTCTATTTATACTCACCTTTTTGCCCAGTGACCTACTGGGGCCGACTTGTCTACTTGAGTACATCCACATTATAATATATATTAATTAGGGCCGACCCCATAAGGTGGTCTAATAACCCATCGGCAAGTACACACACTTGCGACACTTGTCAATCCACATGACGACACTTCCTTATAGAGGAATAACACATCTCTTATAAGGGTACAATAAATATATATATAATACACTGATGAAATACATTCCGAAGTTACATATACATCAACACTCCCTCTTAACTAGGAAGGTATTTCTCGACACAGATCTGCTAGACAAGTCTTCTTCTCTGGATCATCGTCATCGATGCATCGTCATCATCATCGTCACTGCTGCCGCTATCTCATCCAATCTCTGTCTCTACTCGTCATAGGAAGTTCTACAGAGCCAGTCCTTTTTCATACTGGATGTAGGCCCACCACCTGCAGGTCTTCGTCATCACTGGCCATACTGTGGAATCCTCAGGACTTTTACGTGCGTCACAAAACCTCGAAAGAGCATCCCAGGCTGTTACGAGCACACAGCTCTACCTATAGGATCTCCCAGGGCACAAATTATATGTGACCTCACCACAAAACCTCGAAAGAGAATCCCAGGACTGATTACGAGCACAAGGCTCAACCTATCGGATCTCCCAGGGCATAAATTACATGTGGTCACCACAAAACCTCGAAAGAGCATCCCAGGACTGATTACGAGCACACAGCTCAACCTATCGGATCTCCCAGGGCACAAATTACATGTGGTCATGGCAAAACCTCGCAAGAGCATCCCAGGACTGATTACGGGCACACAGCCCAACCTATCGGATCTCCCAGGGCACAAATTACATGCCATAGGAAAAACCTCGAAAGACTATCTGCAGATCTCCCAGGGCACAAATTATATGTCCTCCCAAGCAAAACCTCGAAAGAGCATTTGCCAGATGTCCTAGGGCACAAATTACATGCCATAGGCAAAACCTCGAAAGACCATTTGCAAATCTCCCAGGGCACAAATTACATGCTTATCTGCACAACCTGATCCACGGCCACAGAGTATCAACCTGATACTCACCATACATCATCCTGATGTATCCACGATCATCCTGATCATCATCACTGCAACGTCCTGCTGCATGTCATCTGGAGCAACATTCTGAAGCTCATCATCTATGATCATCCTGATCATCACTGCAACATCCTGCTGCATGATCCACCTGATCATCAATGCATCTACCTGATGCATACCAAGTATCTACCTGATACATATCATCATACATGATCCTCCTGATCATCAATGTATCCACCTGATACAAATACATGATACATATCACCATACATGATCCACCTGATCATACAATGTATCCACCTGATACATATACAGATACATGGTCCAAGCATCCAACATGATGCATATACAAAATACGTTCACATGATCCAACTGATCATATCCAGCATCCAACATGATGCATACATACATAAATGATCCAACTGATCATATCCAGCATCCAACATGATGCGTTCATACATACATAAAAATGATCCAACTGATCATATCCAGCATCCAACATGATGCATACATACATACATAAAAATGATCCAACAGATCATATCAAGCAGAAACCAGAACATCATCCTGATGCTCATCATCCAGTGCTTACATCCACAGCCATGTAAAGGATCCTCCTTCCAACATGCTTGGAATGGCTTCAGCAAATGTGTCCATCACTTCTTCCTCGAAGTGTCCTCGATTTGAAGAACGCCAAGCCTCTCTCTGAAGTACTCGAACTTCACTCTGGCTAGTGGCTTCGTCAACACATCTGCAATCTACTCGTCCGTCGCAACATACAGGAGCTTCACAGCTCCTCTCTGCACCATATCCTTGATATAGTGATATTTGATCTCTATGTGTTTCGACCTGTCATGAACCACTGGGTTCTTGGACAGCTTCACACAACTCTGGTTATCACAGAAGATACCAGTAGCCTCCAACGGGAGATCAAATAACTCAGACAGTAGCTTCTGTAGCCATACTGCCTCGCAACTAGCTGAGCAGGCTGCAACATATTCTGCCTCGGCTATACTCAGTGCTACGCAGGACTGCTTCCTGCTAAACCAAGAGATCACACCTGATCCCATACTGAAGCAGCACCCAGATGTGCTCTTCCTATCTGCAGCACTGCCAGCCCAATCTGAATCAACATAACCCTGTAGGTTAAACTTTTGATTTGCTTCATACTTGAGCCCATAATCCACTGTACCCTTCAGGTACCTCAGAACATGCTTTACAGCAACCAGGTGAACACTCCTCGGATCCGTCAGGAACTGGCTCAATGTGTTCACAGCAAAGCAAATGTCTGGTCTCGTGTTCGTCAGGTACATCAAGGACCCAATCATCTGACGATACATAGTGATATCAACCGGCTCAGATGAAGCATCACATAGAAGCTTCAGATTCGATGCCATAGGTGTGGCCATGGCCTTGCAATCCATCATCCCGAATCTCTTCAGGATATCTACTGTGTACTTCCCTTGACCAAGGAAGATTCCATCTGCATTCTGCCACACCTCCATACCTAGGAAATAGTGCATCATTCCCAAATCTTTCATATCGAATTCAGCTGCAAGCTTCCTCTTAGTATCTGCAATCAGTTTGTCATCTCCTGTCACAAATAGGTCATCCACATACAGTAGTAGAATCACAGGATTCTCTTCCTCAACCTTGTAGTAAAGGTTGGAATCCGCTTTACTCTTGGTAAATCCCAAACTAGATAGGAAACTGTCCATCCTACCATACCAGGTTCTGGGAGCTTGCTTCAAGCCATACAAGGCTTTCTTCAATCTGCACACATATGACTTCCTGTCAGGTCTTGGGACTGCATCCCAAACATCTTCTTCATGATCTACGGATCATGGCATTCCATTTCTTCATCCCAGATCCTGGGAACTTCAATATCTTCAATAGATATCTTTGTTGCTGGAACAAATGTTGTAGTCCTTTTGTAGGTGAAGATATACGGTATTTCCTACAAAACAAGTTAAATTGCATGATTAGAAACATCTCATAATTTTTAGAACAAATTCTTTACACATAAAGAAATATGTCATGCAGTCATGCAGTTATCTTAGCCAATGCTTCAATACAACATTTATCCATGTTCCACAAATTTCTAGATGCCTTCCAGTCTCTACCAGAACATTGTTAAGAGTTTGCACTACTCCCAACATGTCAGCAAAGAGGTTTCATTCTAGATAAGTAGCACTGGAATGTTGTACAGTGCCATAAGCCACTTACCCATCACATGCATATTAGTAGTATACTGTTCATTAATGCAATCATTCAAATATGCACAATACATCTCCTAAGTCTAGGAACATAAGCATAATATTATTAAACAAACAAAATAGGCAAGAAATGATAATCGAAATACTTATCTTTGTTTGTTTGTTTGGGTGGACTCCCTCTGAGTCTTTGCTTCCTGGTAGGAGCTGCTGAAGTAGCTTCTTCTACACCTTTCTGTTGTGGAATGTAGGAAGATGGTCAACTCCCTCTGAAGATCTGCATCCTTGCAGGAGCTGCTGGAGTGTGCTCCCTTTTGATCTTTGCTTCCTGGATTACCTGTCCTTATATTCTTCTTTGCTGACATCAATATTCTTGAACCCAGAAAAGACTTCTTCTGGTGTCTTGATGTCCAATATCTTGTGGGGAGTTTTGTTCTGCACATATACAACTGTTCTAACTGCTTCTGCCCATAGATGCATAGGTAGATCCTGGTTATGTAGCATTGCCCTTGCTGCTTCCATGACTGTTATGTTCTTCCTTTCTGCAACTCCATTCTGTTGAGGATTATAAGGAGCAGTCAACTCCCTCTTAATCCCTGAATCACTGCAAAGCTTCTTGAAGTCATTTGAGGTGAATTCTCCACCATTGTCAGATCTGAATGTCTTGATTTTCTTGTCAGTTTGATTCTCCATCAAGGTTTTGAATTCCTTGAATTTATCAAGCACCTCATCTTTTCCCTTCAAGAAGTATACCCAAGTCTTCCTGGAGAAGTCATCGATAAATGATACATAGTAAACATACCCACTCAGGGAGCTGGATGACATAGGGCCACATACATCTGAGTGGATGATTTCCAGGATGTCTTTTGCCTTGCTTTCACTGCTTGGGAAAGCCTTTTTAATGTTCTTACCTTTTGCACATCCTTTGCAAACACCTTCATGTTTGGTCTTGATTTTAGGAAGACCCTCTACTGCCTTGCTTGCAATTGGAAGTGCCCTATAGTGCATATGAGCAAGTCTTCTATGCTAAAGTTCACTTGGCTCCATGGATTCATGCACCATGGCATGTTCAGGTTGTCCCTTCAATTTATACAAGCCTCCCTCTTGCTCTCCAATCACTACTGCATCATCTATGGTCTTTCCCTTTGGCCACATTAGGACTTGGCCATCCACAAATACCTTTTGCATCCAATGCAGAGATGGAGAGTAAGTTCTTCTTGAGCCCAGGTACATAAAGTACTTCTTTCATCTTCAATGATTTTCCAGAATCTAGGTTGTAGGAGGCTTCACCACTTCCTTTGATTGGGTATTGATAATCATCCCCAAGTTTCACCTTATGGGGTGATTCATGTTCAGATAAGTTCACAAAGGATTCTTTAAACCCAGTCATGTGTTTGGAAGCCCCACTATCAATCAACCAATCATTACATCCATGGGAGATGGTACCAGTGAGTGCAGAGATCAGGACATACTATTCTTCACTTGATGAGTCATCATCACTACTACTTTCTGCCCTAGCCTTCTTCTTTGGGGGTTCATCATCTTCGGCAGCATGAGCATGAAATCTTCTTTTGCTGCCCTTCTTCTTCTTACTGAAGTTGTTGTTGTTGTCTTTCTTCTTCTTGGGACAATCTGAAGCAAAATGTCCCTTCTCATTGCAAGTGAAGCATCTGAGATCTTTCTTATCTTTATGATAATGATGATGGTGAGAGAATCTTCTATTATGAGATGATTCCTTCTTGGATTTACTTCTTTTGGTGTGAGCTGCAAGAGCTTGATCTTCACCTCCCATCTTTTCCTCACGAGCTATAAGTCTAGCTTCTTCTTGAGAACATTCTTCCCGAAGTCTACTGAAAGAGATCAACTTCTTCCTTGCACAAATTCCTTGAATAAAGGAATCCCATGACCTGGGTAGGCCATTTAGAGTAGTCATCACCACTTCACCATTTTCCACCATTTCATCTACTGCTTCTAATTGTTCCTTGATCTGAGAGACCCTTGAGAAATAAGATTGAATGGTTTCTTCATTCTGAAACTTTACTGCTTTCAATTGGTTCCGCAGAGTCATCTTCCGATTTATGTTCTTTCCTTCAAATAGCTTGGTCAAGGATTCAAACATCTCTTTGGGTGTCTTGAGAGAAGACACATGGGGTATGAGATGGTCTTTGATATAATCAGCAATGATTCTCTTTGCCTTGACCAAGTTCTTCTTGTGTAATGCCTTGGCCTCTTCATCCTCTGGGATAGGGATGTCTTCTTTCACATATGAGTCCAACTCATTCTCTTCCAGTATTAGCCCAATCCTATACTTCCAGGCTCGGAAGTTATCAGCCCCTTCAAGCTTATCCTCAAGTTTAGTGTGGAGAGACATCTTTAAGAGTACTTCAAATGGAAATAGAAAAGATTTAGGACTTACCACTTAAAGTGCTGAAAACTGGATCTGGTCTCGGATTAGGGTTTGTCAGAGAAACCCTAAAAATTCAAAATGTGAATTTCAAAATTCCGAAAGGATAGAAAGATGCGCCTTGGAGAGCTGATCATCCTAGTACATTCAGAATTTGAGATCAGCAAGGTCTTGCCCTTCAAAATTGCCTTTTTGTCCTCCTGGGTTCACTTGGGAGAGCCCTGAATTAGGGTTTGAGTTTCCTGGAGATCTACCCAGCCAAAAATCTCGATCCAAAGCTCAAACCTTCGATTTTTGCAAGGAGCTTCCAGCTATGCCTTCAGTTTCCAGAAATTCCTATTTTTGTGGAAACCCTAATTTTTAGGGCCAAATCTGAAAATGCTCGGAACTGAATTCTGATTGGACAGATAGATGCGCCTTGATGAGTAGATCCAATCTACTATACTGAATTTCAAAAATCTATGGAGAGAAACTTAATAAACAAGGAATACAAGCTTCCGTCACTGCAAAATGTCTTCTTCTCAGTTAAGCTCTGATACCATGTTAAATTTTCAGTATTAAATCACAATACTATAGGATCTTTGCTGAGAGAATAAAATCTACAGTATATCAATGCATGACAATCATAATATGACGAGCATCACAAGCATCACAAGAATCAAAAGCATAGAGACAAGAGACACAGAGTTTCCGTGGGGAAAACCCTAAGGTGAAAAACCCCACAACTTCCTCAGAGATAGAGAGAGCAATGGCTCAACCAAAATACAACCAAATAACACTGAGATAGTCTCCTAGCATATGATCCTCCTCCTCCTCACTAGTGCTCTACTTTTCAGACAGAGAGATAGATACTTTTTCGAGTGAGTAAAATAGAGATCTCCTATCTCTATTTATACTCACCTTTTTGCCCAGTGACCTACTGGGGCCGACTTGTCTACTTGAGTACATCCACATTATAATATATATTAATTAGGGCCGACCCCATAAGGTGGTCTAATAACCCATCGGCAAGTACACACACTTGCGACACTTGTCAATCCACATGACGACACTTCCTTATAGAGGAATAACACATCTCTTATAAGGGTACAATAAATATATATATAATACATTGATGAAATACATTCTGAAGTTACATATACATCAACAAGTATTATGTCTCTTTCATAGATGATTTATCCAAACTGACATGGTTGTATTTTCTGAGGAGGAAATCTAAGGAGTTTGAAAAGTTTTAAGAGTTCAAAGCTCTTGCAAAAAACCAAAGATATAGAAAAATCGAGTTTTGAGAACTGATAATGGAGGATAACTTTGTAGTAAGGTGTTTGACCAATTCTACAGACATCACAATATAGCTCGACAAAACAAAACTCCATACATGCCTCAACAATATGGACTTGTTGAAAGAATGAATAGAACACTGATGGAAAAATCAAGGAGTATGCTCAGTGGTGTAAGTATCGCACAAGAATTATGGGTAGAGGCAGTCAACATGACATGTTACCTGGTGAATAGGTCATTGTCAACGACTCTAGTCAATAAGACTCCATATGAGGCATGGGATGGGGAAATGCCCTCTCTTGCACATCTCAAATTATTTGGGTGTGGTTCCTTTGTGCATATCCCAAAGGAGAAAAGAAGCAAACTCGTCAGCAATTCTGAGAAATGCATCTTCATTAGGTACAAAGACAGAGTGAAAGGGTATAAGCTATGGAATTTGATCACATGGAAGAAAATTTATAATAAAGACGTGATATTTATAGAAGCTGAAGGTACTTCCATGATTGAAGATTATACAAGAGAAAATGAACAAAAAAATCTAGAGTTTGAATGGAACGACGAAAGTCATGATTTAGACGAGTCAACTGAATCCGATGAAGAGGTGGAACAATAGATTCTGGTCGTCAGGAGTTATGGTCAAGAAAATAAACAATTTGAAAGGTACAGACCACCATATTTTTGCCCTGCTTTTGCATTAACTGCCATATAAGAGGATCCTGAGTCATTAAAGGAAGCAATTGACTTGGAAGAGGGTAAACTTTGGAAAAATCCCATGGAAGAAGAAATGGAGTTCTTATGGAAGAATGAAACATGGGATTTGATCGCATTACCAAATGGAAGGAAATTTGTCGATAGTAAGTGGGTGTTCAAGAAAAAATTGAACGCGGTAGGTTAAGTTGAGAAGTGGAAGGATTGACTAGTAGCGAAGAGATATTCCCAAGTCGAGGGAGTCGAATTTGGTGAGATCTTCTCTCCTATTGCAAAGTTAACTTCCATTAGGGTACTAATGTCTTTAGCTACAACATTTGATCTTGAAATAGAACATATGGACGTGACATTAGAGATATTTTGAGGTCAAAAAAGGGCCTCCTAAGATATGTACTACAAAAATATGAGATTATTAAAATATTATGAATTGAGGGTTTTATGGGGTAGGTATATATGACAAGTCACCTCCCACACTATTTTCTATGCACAATATAAATAACCATGATTGAGTTACTTTTCAAAATTCACTAGAAATAAAATTAATAAAATAAGTCTACATTGATGTGACTAAGATTCATTGTAAATTCCCAAAAATGTATTGTCCTTTAACATTGATTTGTCTTGAACTTGCAAATGAAATTAAATAATAAAAAACACTTTTAAAAGCTTTTTTTTTAATTTTATGTTGATTTTTTATATTTAGTACTTTTCTCATGAATTTAATAATGTAATTTAATTGAGAATTTATTTACATGTAAAATGTCAATAATATTATTATAGTCCACATTGCGTTATTATTATTATTATTATTATTATTATTTATTAAATCTATTATTATTCTTTATTAGTTTGACATTATGTTATTAAATAGAATGGAGTGAATATATAATTTAAAATTAAAAACATAAAAATGATAATATATTATTTTATAAAAAAATGTGAAAGGACTTTCTTTATGAATTAAGAGTACTTCACTTGAAAATGACAATAATATTATTTTATGTGAAAGTGTGAAAAGACATTCATTATGAGTACTTTACTTGAAAATGACAATAATATTATTTTATGAAAAGACTATCATTATGAGCACTTTACTTTATGACTTAAAAGTACTTACATCACTACCTTGGTTAACTATGTGTTTTCATCCACCATAGAAAATTTGACAAATAAGCATTCTTAACTCATGCAATGCCACCTCACCAAGGGGGATGATGTCATCTACTAGAATGTGATTGGTTGCATTTTATAGTACATTTTCTTTGTTTTGAGGCCATTTTTTGACCTCAAAATTTCTCTAATGAGACAACTTTTCTTCATGGTGATATTGAAGAAGGAATTAATATGAAGTAGCCTGAAGGATTCACAATGAAAGGGGAGAAGGAGTTGGTTTGTAAGCTCAAGAAGTCCCTCTATGGTTTAAAACAATCACCTAGGATGTGGTACTATAAGTTTGATATGTATACCTAGCAGCTGGATTTTGTGAAAAGTTAGGATGATCACTATGTGTATAGTAAGAAAGTCAGTGATCATTTTATATATGTAATTTTGTATGTCGACAACATTTTGTTGGTCGAAAACAACATGGATCTGATCAGGGAGGCGAAACTGTAGATATCCTCCAAGTTCAACATGAAGGATCTCGGTGCAACTCATTTCATTCTTGGAATGTAAATTAAAAGAGATCGAGCAGGTAGAAGACTCTGGTTAAATCAGAGTAAATATGTTGAGATAGTTTTGAAATGCTTCGACATGTAATAATTCAAACGAGTTAAGGTCCCTATTCAAGTAGGAGTTAAATTATTTATTGAATAGTGTCCTAAGACACATGAATAGATAAAGTTCATGGCACATGTGCCCTATGATAGTGTTGTAGGTAGTATGATGTATGCAATGGTTTGTACTCAACTTGATATTTCCCATGTAGTGGGAGTATTGAGTAGGTACACGTCGACACTTGGGAAAGAGCACTCGAATGCTGCTAAAAAGTATTTAGGTATTTGCATGACACGATAGGTTATGTAATCTGCTACCATGGAAAATTTGAAACCGATAAAACAATAAGTGTACATGGTTTTGTTGACTCTGACTGGGATGGAGATATCGATAATAGAAGCTCAACCAATGGATATGTTTTCAAATTATTCGGTGGGGCAGTATATTGGACGAGTAGGAGGCAGGAAGTTGTTGCACTATCGACTATTTAGGTTGAATACATGGAAACCTTTCATGCAAACAAAGAGGTTGTTTGGTCATAGATATTGTGTTCAAAGGTTGGGTTTAAACAACAAGCGGTTAGGTTGAATTGTGATAGTCAAAGTGCAATATTCCTATTAAAGAACCCTGTATACCATTCAAAGACAAAGCATATGTAATGTCCCCAATTAAATAATTTCCGGATAAACAATTAAGTTGGCCTATCCAATTCCTAAGGGTTATGTGAGAAAATTAAAATATTGATATTTAACCCCAAGGCCTATAGTTTCTCATGGAAATTCAAAATTGATGGTGGAAAATAGGCCAATAAATTACGGAAAAATCATTAATTGCTCCAAAATGAAGTGGCATGGGGTCCTAGTTGGACTTGGGGGCGCATAAGTGGATAGGTGGGGTCCACATGAGGGAATATTACTCCTTTACACATGGCACCATCCTCAAATTCGAATGTGGAAGGATAAGTAACTCCCATGGGGAAGGTGAAGAGTCACAAGGCTATTTTTAGTCAATGACAGATTCTATGACAACTTGTTACATATATGACATCTTATGACAGGAATCAGGTCCTATGAAAGCTTATGACAACTTATGACAAACTATGACATGTTGCAGGTCCTAAATTTAGTCAAGGAGGGCACTAGAGGAGAAGGGTGGGCCCACATGCTAATGTAACTTCCCCAAAATCAAGCTAAGCCTCTCAAATTCTAATTTCCAAGGTAGATGGAGTTATTGTTTGGACAAATAAAATTAGAGAGGAATTATATGGGTCCCAATGTGTCATCCTCTCATAAAAATAACATTTATTAATATTTTATTAAATATTTGTGAGATAATTCTAGAATGAGGGGGAAATGCTCCATGAAGATTTATAAAAGGGATGAAGACACAAGTGAAAGGGATTTTGGATCATTGTTGTTGTTTTGTACTCTTGGAGAGATTAGATTGTCCATTGCATGGTGGGTGTTTACCTTCCTTGCCATTGATCTAGTTTCGGTAGTGAAAAATTCCACTCAAGCTAGTAGAGAGGAGGAGATCATCCATATATTTTCATTGTGCTTCATTGCAACTAATTATTGAGGGGAGAAATCACTTTCATATTTCTCTACAAAATATTTATTTCAGTTTCTATGTTCATATACAGTAGTGGGGTCGAATTCCTAACATTTGGAGTTTCTTTCTATTGATTGAGAGCTTGGACTGGTGTTGGTGGGCCGAAATGGAGGTACTGGTTTGGATATTTATGAGACTTTATAGGATGTAAGACCTATTGCATTGCATTCATAGCATCATTTACAGTGGGAAACACTTTTTGTTTCACTCAAAAAGGTTTTTGTATTCCCGAGATATCATCATTTTACTAAATCTACTCTATTCAACATCTCTTCTAGTGGAGGGGTGCACCACTAATTTTCTATCTCTATATTTCTTGGATTTTGAAATTCTGTAAGAGCAATATATCATTGTAAACGGTATATTTATTGTCTCCATACATTCATAATAAATATTTGCAGAGCTTTTCATCATACAATGTTCACTATTCAAACTTATGGGTGATTTATGTGCAAATCTGCTAGTATGGTTAAGCAATCTTAAGACAATGTGTGTTAAATTTTCATATCAGCTCCCTAAATTCTGTTATTAAGTTATTTTTTTATTTTATTTGGGAGTTTCATGGTCAAATTATATATGTTTGGGAAGACTTGGGCTGATTGGGAAGTGTTTGGGTCAAGTTGAAAAACTAGTATTCCAATGTGGGGGAAATCGAGCTAGTTTCTCACTAGTCTTGAGAGGGCGTCTTTCATACTTCTTTGGAAGTTATCTGGAGTCTATCAATGGGTCAGATAATTTCATTTGAGTCTATTTGAGTCCACTAAATTTATATTTGGATAATTTGAGTTGATCGGGTAGTGTTTGGGAAGAGTTGGAAACCTCGTGTTCAGTGTGGCCAAAATTGAACTAGTGTTCCTAGTTTCTTTACCAGCTTCCAATTTTATATCAGATATGATTTGGGAGACATATCAGTGGAATCTAAACACTTTGATGAGCTTCACACCTTTAATGGACATCAAAAATATACATACACTCCAGTATTGTTGAACGAGAGCATCTCATAAGCCTTCATAAGCCACTGTTTGGGAAAAAGTTGAAAATCAACATAATTAAAGTTGGAACCTTGGAGATAATATTCCTAATTTATGATTGGGAACATTACAACATATTGATGTATAGTATTGATTTTGTGAGAGAAATGGTGGAGAATCATAGTGTTGTTGGAAAAGGCAGACACCTTGAAGAATGCTATAGACTCTTTAACCAAGTCGGTGAGCATTGAGAAGTTTACTTGGTGTAGGGAATCGATGGGTTTGTCAGCCCTAGTCAAGTGAATTGGTGTTCTAAAATCTCATGTGCATGAAAAGAAAAACAAGTGGGGGAATGTTGGGTATGTTACATTCTTTGCATGGAAATCAACGGTCGAAGACAATAACCGACTGGAATTAAAGTCGACAAACATTGGAAGTCTGGTCGACTGGAATAATCAATGACCATGACTAGTCGACAAGCATAAAGCGAGAAAGAATTCTAGGAACACTTGGATGATACGAAGTTCGACTAGCAGTTGGCTAAGGTGGAGTTAGTCAATTTGACTGTAATACAATAACTAAAAGTTGTTGGAAAGTTATGGATCACCATTAATGAAGTAGTTAATTGTAACTAATTCAATTGTCATGAATTTGTGTATTGCATCTATAAATAGGATGTGACAGAAAAATGAAATGAAACAAGACAATACAATACAGTACTAGTATGAGAGAGGAAGTAAAGCATAGTGAATTCACGCTTGAGTTGTTGTAAACACTAGTTAAGAGTGTTGATAATATATGAGCAGTAAAGCCCACTGGTTTGTTGGTTTTTCCCTATAAATGGTTTTCCAAGATAAATTTATGTGTGTTATGTGACAGTGTTTGTGCCATTCTTAAATTTTGTTATATCTAACTGTTAGAATGATTATGCGTAATCACTATAAAAAGTATTGAAATCCTTGACATCGCGTACCCATGAACCATGACTTTAACTTGTGAGCTTTACAACATTCATTTAGTTCTCCATCGACAAATGTATGAGTAGCTAGGGTTAAATGCAAACAACCATAGCTTCCAAGACATTTACATTTTCCTTCAACCTCACTTTGATACGAGTTGTTATGAATAATATCAAACACATACTACATATAAGAAACAAACACACACAATGAAGAATAATATTTTTTTAGTAGAAACCCAAAATAGAGAAAACCACCAACAATAGATCTATTACCCTTACCACTTCAACCAAGGCATGGCCTTTGATATTTTTTTGTATTATAGCTCTATTGGGATTAGAGCATTTTTTACAAACTTTAGGACTATATTTGTATATTTTTTTTTGTTGTATTTCTCACATTTTTTAATATAAAAAATTTACTCATTTTGGTTTAAAAACAAACATAAATTATTTAAATATTTTTTTTGGAAATTTTAAATTATTTTAAAATAATAGATATTTCTTAAAATTTTAGTATTTTTAAATGTATTCAAAAATTTAAAAGTAATTTTTTATCATCAAAATGCAAAAATTTACCAAATAAAATTATTTATTTTTAAAAATCAATAAATCAAAATTAATTTTAATAAACATTAATAATCATATATGAAGTTACTCCATTTTTTGATATATATATATATATAATTGTTTATTTTGAATTTGAAATTACTACCATAAAATTAATCTGAAAAAGTACACTTGTCCTTGTCAATATAAGGAAAAACATGGAGTCTAATCCACCCCAAATTTTAAATTTCAACATACTATTACTTCAATTATACAAACAAATAGATACTGAAAAAAATGAACAGAAACATTACTCATGTTCCATCAACCAAGAGCACTACTATAGCATATCAATAAATCAAAATTAATCTTAATAAACATTAATAATCATATATGAAGTTACTCCATTTTTTGATATATATATATAATTGTTTATTTTAAATTTGAAACTACTACCATAAAATTAATCTAAAAAAATACACTTGTCCTTGTCGAGAAAAAACATGAAGTCTCATCCACCCCAAATTTTAAATTTCAACATACAGTCACTTCAATTATACAAACAAATAGACACTGGAGAAAAATGAACAGACACGTTACTCATCTTCCATCAACAAACAGCAAAACTATAGCATGAATTACCTCACACGGTACTCGCTACTACAACACGTTAATCCACGTGTCAAATGTGTTTTTGTCTATGCTTTTCTTACCGTCCAACTAATCCATCGTTTCCTTGGTTGCAATCAATTGATAACTGAGTGTACATTTATGTTCCTCCATGCGTCCATATACCTCTGAATCTTCAGCCGTAATGCAAATCTGTGTGAATTAAAGCTGGACCCAGTCTAATTGCATTCACATAGTTGACGGGGCTGTGTGCAGAGATGCCCGGTAACAAAATTCCCATAAATCTGAACAACAATGCGAACCAGCCTTCCTTGAAGTCTTCTCCCCTCGTGTATCCCATGATCACAGTATGCATCAGCTCCCACATTGCATTTATCCTATTCGGAATGAAGTATGAGATGGAGAAATTCCTGTTCGGCTCTTCCTCCATTGTCTGCAATGCAATGGAGAAAACAAAATCATAAAAAAATAGCTGCAATGCAATGGTGAAACAAAAAAGATTAAAAAAGAAATTCTCTCAGCCCAGACGTTTGCTTTAAGCTTAGATATACTTCTACACCACGCCATCTTTTGTTTACTCTGGCTTCATGAATTTCGATGTATTAAGGCCCCACACACATGAATCACAAATCACACTCCAGTGTTTCTAAATTCTAAGTTGCAGAAATGTATGTTTCTAAATTCTAAGAGGCAAAGAGACAAAGTAATAAGAGAAAGCAGGCAGAATAAACCAGAAGTTATGAGCCTAAGAGTTTATATAAAATCAATACCTACCTTCTCTTTGTAGCAGCTGATCATGTTTCTAAATTCTAAGTGGCAGAGAGACAAAGTAATAAGAGAAAGCAGGCAGCATAAACCAGGAATTATGAGCCTAAGAGTTTATATGAAAGTAATACCTTCTCTTTGTAGCAGCTATTGTAGTAGAGACATACTCCAAAATGCTTAAACAGAAACATTTTATTGTCATATGGCATCCTGGGAACCATGTCATTGCAGTACACCACTCTCAAGTACCTTGTCACAGGTTCATTCAGTTTCATATTCATAAACTCTCCGAATTCTCTATTCCCAACTCTGGGTTGTCCAAATGTATAAACCGCTAATAGCTTCTCCATCAGCTCTGTCCTTTTATGTAAAAGCAATATTGCAGGAAACACAATTGCCAGAGCACCACCCAGACTGTGTCCTGTCAAAATGAACTTGGCATCCTTGTGCTCTTCTAGCAGCCTGCTCAGCTTTCTGCTTATGGCATAGTAAGCCAGAGTTTTTTCCTCATTTTCTGTGGTATATCCATCTGGCAATCCAGCGTTGTCATGATCCTGATTTAAATTCGCTCTCTTGGGCTCCAAATGGGTTTTTAAGATTTGTTCATCAGAACGATTGGCCAAACCCATTGCTTCAAGGAACCCTGCGTGAACTTTTCCAACAGGATCCATTTGGTACCAAGAGAAATCGAAGTCTGTGCTCCAGTCATCTGCATCAAATGGCTCTGTTCCTCTGAAAGCAACCACCACCAGCTTAGCATCTACCGGTTTATCACAGAATATGAATGCCTTGGTATTGCTTTTCTCCAGGGAATCTGTGTATGTAGAGGAAAACATACAATATTACATTCCTATTCAAGTTGAATGACAGTAAGCTTCAATGATCAGAAACATGGATGGAAATCAACCCATCTCAAATCCTTACAATTCCAACAACTTAGGAATTCCACAAAATGCATCTGCAAAAATATTGCAACATAAAACTGTTAGCAAGCAGACTTGTAGAATGGCCACTGAACCCCACAGTCTGGCTAATAAAATTCAAGTAGTATTGTGTAATCACTGTAACTCAAAATCAATCTTGGAATTAATCACCTTCCAACGTTTTGTGACCACATTCCTGATAACCAACTCATTTTCATAGGCCAATTTGGATGCCATCATGCAAACATCTGCACAATATCTACTCCCTACTTGAATCAAACCAGCTGTCTCACTATTGTAATCTCCATTGACTACATGATGATCCAAAGCATTTATTTCCCTTTTGTCCAAATCCAGGCGAGGATCCAAATGCCCAATTGCGCTTATGAACGTTTCGCTATCCCTCTTGGGTATGATTAGGCCTCTTCCTGAACAAAACAATGATCCAGTCAATAATAATTAACTAAGCATCAAAACAGTTTTGTTATTAGTTCTAATGATAAACATTAACCTAGCCGATAGAATATTTGCACCTCTGAGAACTCTGAAGATTATTCCCTGGATCCCTCCGTTATGTGATAGTAGATTTAAAATGAATTCTATGCAGATTCCTACGAAGGCCATTGGTTTCGCCACCAAATGGAGAAATTTTTTGACGAGGATCGAAACCGTAATGATCCACCGGTTATCAAATGTTATATCATCTCGACCCTCCAGAGATTCAATGAAGCGTTGTCCTCTCCACGAGAGGAACAGAAAACACAAGACATCCAAAATCCCTCCATTCTCAGGGCGGATTATAAGACATTCGTTAGCCATCTCTCTCACGTATTAATTTGCTCTGCAATTTCTGCTACTCTCACAAATTCTTACATCAAAATACACAAATAATATCAGATTCTACGCCTGCCTTGATTTTGCTTTACGGACCAAGGGTCTGTCACACAACAAGAAAACCTATCTTTTAGCACCACAAGTTAGCACCACTTAAGGTGGTGGTATTAACACCACTTACATTTTGTGGTGTTAAGGTGTGTTAAGGTGGTGCTATTAACACCATATACATTTTTGGTGTTAAGGTGGTGGTATTAGCATCACTTATATTTTGTGGTATTAATATGGTGTTATATTTGTCAACTTTATTGGAAATTGAATTCTTCCTCATCCATGTTTAGGGAAATGCCACCTTGGCAAATACCAAAAAGTGGTGCTAAGCTATTACTTGTCACATATACATGTATTGTAAGAGCTAGGATTGAATTATGAGGATTTCCATCATAAATATAAATAATTCATAAATAATTCTATTGTAAATTCAATAGTTTTTCATTTTATTAATTCAAATGAACAACCAAATAGTTTTTGCACCACAATAACAACAAGTTCAATTATTTAATTTTATAAAACTTAAATAAATAAATTTGTGAATGATTCATTTATGAGGTTTTGCACCACAAGCACAATAAGTTCACAAATAATTATTTTGTAATATATCGATCCAATTATTCATTTGCAATACTATTTATACAAATAAATACAATTGAAAAATAAATAAAAACAACAATTTTTAATTTATTAGTGGTATAGATCAGTAGTAATAAAAATTATTTGAATTAAAATTTGATTATCCAATTAAAATATTTAATCTTATTAATTTCTTGAGGGAAATTATTCTCATTATTAGATTTTTAGCAAAAGACATGGATCTTAGATCTATGGACATGGTCAATAAAGAAAACTACTATCCTAAAAGAAACTTTTTAAAAGATTTTTAAAATCCAGGACCAAGAAAGACACCTTAAAGGTCATGACCACACATCTTCGTAAGAGTATTCTACCCTCTATGTATGAGCATTGACACTATTACAAGGATTTAATTACTATGGATAGGTCTTTGTAAGAGTATTCTTACCCTCTATGTATGGGCATTGACATTATTACAAGGCTTTAATTACTATGGATAGGTCCAACGGTTGTCAACATGGTCAAGAGAATAATCTTATTTAATTATGATTATTTGCACCATAAGCATCTTAACAAATCATATTTAATTATGATTATTTGCACCATAAGCATCTTAACTGTAATATCCCAACTTTTTTACTAACTATGATTGATGATATATCGGGTCATGACCCCAGTACATGTGATTATTATGCTTGACATAGCATTTGTTGTTTTGATCTATTCTTTTGTGAGTTGATATATTGGGCATGGACCCGGATTTGTTTCCATTATTGATTATGCGGGGCAAGAAAGCCCGAATGAATAAACTATGTTGTATTAGGAGAATTGGTTACAAATTATGATATACTAAGATTATTCCTTTTGTTACATTATACTGTGCAGAGCATGATTTACATGGTTGATTAATTAGTGTGTTGAACGTGGACTCAGAAACACACGAATGGCCTATATACTGGGCTTAATCCCCGAGGTATTTAGAGGATTCTACTTCGTACTGGGCCTAAGCCCCAATGTACGTTGACTGTTGGGCATGAGCCCTGGAGCACTCCAAGCTTGAGAGAAATGATTTACCAGATCCGAGGACATTTAATTATCGTAAATGTGCCTCACAACCACATTCTAGCTCCAGTGTTGAGCAGAGACTCTGGAAATGCACTAGCGTAATGCCCATGTGAGAGTGTTCAATTGAAAGGCTCTGAAGAGCACTCGGGGTTACAACTTCTCAAGTGTTGAGTCAAAGAGGACTCTGAATAGAACTTGCGTGTCTTATCACAACTATTTCGACTTGATTAAATCAATCTTATTATCATCATCTACTGCGGGAACTACCATGTTAAAATGAGGGAATCTGACATGCAAAGGGGGAGACTAGAGGTGCCTTTACCAGCTTACCGAAACCGTCCAAAGAAGCGGACCCTTTCCTTAAAAAGAACTAAAAGAAGCATCTTGTGAAACAAATGCTTAAAACCACCAGTAGTATTATTATTTAGGAGCTTCAAATATATATTGGTTAAATATTATATATATATATATATATTCTTTTATAATGTTTACACTTTATAGATATATATAGTTATGCATAAGTGGGCTGCCACTTACTAAATATTAATTATTAATATTTGGATGGTATTATAAATTGCATACTATTATTATTATGAAAATATCTAAAAGATTAAATAAACACTTTAACCAAATAGGTTGAGAAGTCCTGGTTCCTAATAAAGTAGCAGTTAAAGTAAACAAATATTATTTTATAAATTAATTGTTTTAAAAAAACCAGTAAATTCTAATAGTCCTAATTTCAAGATTTTCCTACTTAAGGAGGGCAGACCCCAACGTTTGGGGGATCTTCTTTCTCTTTTGGTATTATGGTACCAAGAAGAACTCTCTGTTCCATAAGTGAACACTGCTCATAATTTTTCCAGATCTAAACCAGTTACCATCTAGGGCCTCTATTCCTCAGTTGCATGTCAGAACCAGCTCGGGGGGATTCTTACTGAACCAGGAACGGTTGTAGAATCATGGTTGGGAGGAACGTGGTAGTCCCAAAGTCATCCATTCAAATCAATGAACAGGTCAGCTAAGAGTACAGTCATTTTGCATTCACTAGTTGGCTGAGTGTGCAGGTCATTATCCACAGGAGCAGGCTACAGGGATCAGCAGGGAATTATAAGCAAGAGCAAGCTGCAGAACTCAACAGGTACACAATTTCTATGAGATTTTCCTCTGTAATTAATTCTTGTATAAATAAAATGCTAAATTAGTATGGGTCTATATACTACCTTAAATTCGAGAAATACCCAGGACCTAATGGCTTGTCTAGCAGGTCTAGTAGCTAGCCTTTGCTAGCCAATCATATTATAGTTTTTACTGCATCAAAATCAAATCTTTATTGTATCTCTTATTTTCCTATGATTTCTTGTTTAAAGTTCCACATATTTATTTAACTATTGGGATAGTTTTAGCAGAATTTATTGATTGATAGATTGAATTATTACAAAACCAGTTATTCGATTTTACATCAATTTCAGCAAATGTCTATTACAGTCAACTGGGTATATCTAAATTCAAACCAGGAAATTATACTTGTGTTCTGTTCATTTGAATTAAGTAGTGTTCTACTATATATGTATATTCTATTACAGAAATGAACAGAGATAAACTTTTGTTTCTCATTGATTTATATATTCTATTTCAAAAAGGACCAGTCAATAACTAGGACAGAAATCGTTATTTTTCTCATATGATTGTCTCCCCCAAATAAAAAGGTAACAACATCTTGTTTAGCCATGGCCACTACCTACCATCCTGGTACTTCCATGAGACATCGGACCTTTGCAATTACACAGACTTAGTATTATGTCCAACCAAGAACCTATACCAATGACCATACAATACATTCAACGAAGAATACAATCGCTATAAAATTTCACGCAGGCATCTATCGAAACCTAGATCAAGGGTCGAATCCCCTGGCATCATCAAACCTTTAAACGGGTGAGGGTTTCTCCCTATAGGAGGCACGCTTATAGATAACAGAACACGCTATATAGCCCGAGCCTTCATCAAACAATTAGTTACACCCATCTACGTTATTTTCAAACCAAAGGCGTCAAAGCCCTGTAACCATTTAAACATTTGCACAGATATTTCCCATAGCATTTGAATCAGACTATTACAGGTTTCAACGTTAAACTCATACAGAAATACAAAATAGCAGATACCATTCGATATCGTCGCAAACATGGTGATAGTCACAACGAAAGGATGAAACCCCAACGCTAAATATTGTGCCAAAAATTATAGAGCATGAACAAATCCAACCATGATATTCGTTACAACTCAGATGGGTATTTTATATCTCTCCTCTCAAATGAAAAGTGCATTACACAGGACCAAAACCCAATTAATAGGAAAGGATCCAACTCATAATATACATATAGTTACATTATAAATAACCCCTACAATATTCAAATCTCATAAGACACCATATCAAGCCCAAGTTCACGGGTCCAGCCTTAGGCGACCATACCCAACTCCCCAAGTAGAGTAGTAAGCCAAAATCTCACGGGAGTGACTCCAAAAATAGGGATCAGACGCATACATACATCATCAAGGATACGAAGAGATAGGGCAACTGATGGGTAGGCAGGACTTACCATTTCTCCTAACCTCGTCCTTGGATTTGGACCGGCTTCACCCCACATCACGCCCTGTATCACCTGTCACGCACAAGCCAAGTGGTTATCAGCTAATGAACTCTGCGATATTTACAGACAAAGAAGAAGAGTACAGCTTAAACGTAACCTGGATCCTCCATACCTGTTAGGAGATGTTGTCCGCGCCTTCCTGTTGAGTTTATAAGTGCTAGGGTACTGACCACGAGCAGAGCTCGGGTCAGAACCCCAGTTTTTTGGCCACCATCAATGAAATACAGAGCAAACGAACCATGAACTCGCAGGAGTAATGACCAAAGACGAAACCCTTCTCGACTACCAAGATCCCACTAACAACAAGTACCCCTACGACTTAAAAGTGCATTTAATATCACCTACCAAGCATACCATAGTGGAGGTTTGATCTTTGTGTAGGAGTTATAGTATAGTCGAATTCACTTCAGTCCTATTGAGTTGCAAAGTGCCAAATGGGGGCCTCGTGACCATGAACTTCCCTTATAGAAACTCCTAAGTTATAAGTGTCACATGCCCTTGACTTTTAAACTATCCTTGGTTGTATTTTTTATTAGCCTTCTAGGTTAGCACGATCACGCTAGGCATACATGTGACATCAAAACGTAAGAGATAGCATTAGCAAACAATGCTAAGTAAGTCCAACAAACCCGGGAGTATGCCTCTCGACATCCTTGTCGGGGTATGTAATTACCTTCCCCGGATTGAATAGTGCCCACCATGTGAGCATCATACCGTCATCAAATGAGTCCATTACCTGAAGATGACATTTGACATTCGATTTTTAAATCACATTATTTCTTAAAACAGTAAGGAGTATATTTTCTACCTCATGCCAGCTTTGACAATTTTAATAAAAACATGCCATCATTGTTTTCCACATCGCTTCCGCAAATTCCAAACTCACACATAGAATAAACCATGTAAGACGAAAGTCTTAGGATTTCAATTGTTTACATAGGTTTGGGTGTTTTTAATTGACATTAACTTCAATGAATGAATCTATCTGCTGTAAGTTAGTAACTATTGCAAGTAGGAAAAATTTCAAATTTTTTCTATTTTTGGGACATTACATTAACAAATCATTATTTTGTAAATAAATAAATTCAATTTTTTCATTCAAATAAATGATCATGATTAATTTATGAAGTTTTACACCACAATCACAACAAATTCAATTATTATTTTTTATCCTATTTAAACACAAACTCACATGATTCATTTATGAGGTTTTGCATCATTAACACAACAAGTTCACAAAGAATTATTTTGTAAATAACTCAATTCAATTATTCATTTTTAATATTATTCAAGCAAATAAATACCTATGATTCTTAATATTGACAAATAATTAAAGAAAACCATTTTTAATTTATTATCATTATAAATAATTAATAAAAGTGATTTGAATTGAAATTTGATTATTCGATAGTGTATATTTTTATTGATATTATTAATTTTCTTGGTGGATATTAGTATCATTATTAGGCTTCAAGCACAAGGCATGGGTCTCAAATCCTTGGACATGTTCAAGGGAGGAAACCTCTACCTTGGGCCCTAAAAGAAAATTTTAAGAATCTAGGACCAAGAAAGATGATCAAACACGTCTTTCTAAGAGTATTCTTAATGTTTATGTGTGGGTGTTGATGCCATTATAAGTTGTGATCACTAGCGATAGGTCTATTGGCCCCCAACCTTGTTAGGAGAAGAAACCTAAACCTTAACCTAAATGAATCATCTAGGGATGTAGGGATACTAATGATTTGTTGAGCCAACATAAACGACATTTTGAAAATATTTATGGCCTTATAATAGGGATAATGGGGGGCATTGGAGGAAATAAAACTAGGTATAAGTCTTCAAGGAATATACATGATTAAGGGAGGAAACCCTCTCCTTGGACCTTAGAGGAAACCTCTAGGCATATAAGATTAAGAAATATACCTCGAACCACAACATAAAAACTCCTAAGGGTATCGTTGGCCTAATATTGGGGGTATTAATGTAACTAAGAGGTTTTAAGCACTATATGTGGCCGTTTAGGCCCTCAACATTTTTTAGGGAGGAAACATAGGCCTTAGTCCCAAATAAAATATTTTATGCATCCAAGGCCAAATACAATAACTTGAACCACTACACATGACCTATTAGGGGTATTCTTTAGCATTGAGTGAGGAAATCGACATCATTATGAGGTTTTTGCTAGTATATATGGGTCTTAGATTTTTGTATATTATCATAAGAGGAAGATTTAAAACACACCCATGAACTCCCAACACTATCCTTGGCATCTGAGTGTTCATGTAAGTGACACTAGGTATGAGAACCTTGGACATATCCATGGGAGGAATCACATGAATTAGGCCCTAAAGGAAGGTTTTAGGCATCTTAGGCTAAGATCGATCACTCAAACTATCACATAGAATATCATGCACATTATAGTATATCATTAATATTAAAGTGGGATATGGGATGAAATATGTGGTTTTGTGCACTAGGGATGGGTCTTAGAAAATGGTTGGGGAAGAATTTGAAATAAGTATACCCTAACATAATATTATTGTTGTAATGAGAAATTATCAAGGCCATGAACCATAATATACACCGTTTATAGTCTATATTTGGCATAAAAGTTAGATATGGGCACAATCAAGAGTTTTTGCATAGTGGGATAGATCTCAAGGCATTGACATGAGTCATAGGAGGAAATAAAGAGTTTTATTTAGGTGTCCCAAGGCCTTGGTAATGATATTATAGGGAATAAGACCATGAATTTATCCCTAAAGAAACCAATAAGGTATCCAGATCCATTGAGGCAATATGTATCTAGGTTTATGGCCTTGGACATGGTCAATGGAGGAGACCTAATTCTCAATCCCTAAAGGAATCTTCTATCCATCAAGGCATAACAAGGTTGCCTCCACCAACCACACATGGCCTCTTAAAAGTATCATTATCTTGTTATTGGGGATGAGGTGTCATTAGGTGACTTTGAGTAGTATGTACATGTCTCGGGACCTTAGGAGTGACGTTCTAGGGAAGAGTACCATGTCTTCATCCCTAAAGAAATCATTGATGCATCTAAATCCATGAATAATGTCTTAAAGCACCATACATGACTTCACATGGGTATCCATTGTACTATGTATCTAGGTCTTATGGACTTGGGGCCTTCGACATGGTTAGTGGAGTAGATTTGAACCTTCACCCCTAAAGGAAGCTTCTAGTCATCCAAGGATAAGAAGTTTTCTACCACCAACTACACACAACCTCCCAATGGTATAATTAGTTACTATTGAATATGTTGTTACCGTTAGGTGGTTTTAATTAGTCTGTACATGTCTCGGGTCCTTGGGAATGGTTTTCTAGGGAAGAAGACCATGCCTTTGGCCATCAAGCAATCATTAAGGCATATAGATACATGACCACTACCTAAAAGTGTCGTGCATGACTTTGGAGAAGTATCTATTGAACTATGTATCTAGGTCTTGTGGCCTTGGGGACTTGGACATAGCCAGTGGAGGATACTTGAATCTTGAGCTCTAAAGGAAATTTCTATCCAAATAGGGATAAGAATATTGCCTCCACCAACCACGCATGCCCTCTTCAGGATATCATTGGCCTGTGATTGATTATGCCATTTCCATTAGGTATTTTCGAGTAGTATCTGCATGTCTTAAGGCATTGTGAATGACGTTTAAAGGGAAATGACCATGCCTTTGGCCCTAAATAAACCATTGAGGCATATAGAGAAATGGACAATACCTGAAGCACCATGCATGACCTTGCATAAATATTTGTGCCACTATGTATCCATGTCTTGGGGCTTGGGGTATTAGGGCCTTGGACATGGTGAAGGGAGGAGACATAAACCTATGACCCTAACATAATCTTCTAGCCATCCAAGGCTAAGAACATCACCTCAATCAACCATACATGGCCTCTTGAGGGTATCATTGGCCAATCATTGAGGATATTAATGCTATTATGTGGTTTTGAGAAGTATGTAGGTGTCTTAGGGCCTTACGAATGATTATGTAGAGAAAAAGACCATGCCTTTGGCTCTAAAAAACCCATTGAGACATACAAAACCATGAACAATGCCTCAAAGAACCACACATGATTTTGCAAAGGTATCCATGGAGCTTTGTATCTAGCTATCGTGGCCTTGAGGATTTGGACATGGTCAATAGAAGAGAAATGAACCTTGGGCCCTGATATATTTTAGCCATCCAAGGATAAGAGGGTTTCCTTCACCAACCACACATGGACTCCCAAGGGTATCATCGTCCTATAATTATAGAGGGTGATTCCATTAGGCAGGTTTGAGAAATATGTATGTGTATTGATGCCTTGTGAATGAAATTCTAATGGAAATACCATGACATTGGCCCTAAAGAAACCACTGAGGCATCCAAAACCATGAACAATTCCTTAATATACCACGTGTGACTATACAAGGGTATCCATGGAACTATATATCTAAGTCTTGGGGACTTTGGGGCTTCAACATGGTCATGGGAGGAGGCATGAAGCTCAAGACCTAAAGGAATCTTCTAGCCATCTAGGGATAAGAAAGTTGTCTCCACCAACCACACATGGCTTTTTGAGGGTATCATTGGCCTATGATTGAGGATTTCGGTGCCGCTAGGTGATTTTGAGTAGTATGTACATGTATCAAGGCATTGGGAATGAAGTTATAGGGAGGAAGATCATGACTTTGGACCTTCAAAAATAATTGAGACATACATAGCCATGAACAATGTCTCAAAGCACCACACATATGACTTTTTAGGGGTATCCATGGCACTATGTATCTAGGTATTGTGGCCTTATGGATTTCAACATGGTTAGTGGAAAATATCTAAACATGGGACCCTAAAGGAATCTTCTATCCATCAATGTCTAAGAATTTTTCCTCCACCAACCACACATGGTCTCTTAAGGGTATAATTGGCATATGATTGGAGATGTTGGTGCCATTAGTTGGTTTTAAGTAATACACACGTGTATTGGGGTCTTGGGAATGACATTCTATAGAAGAGGGTCATTCCTTTGGGCATAAAGAAACTATTTAGGCATCCAAAGCCATAAAGCACCACACATGGCTTCATAGTGTTTCAATGGAACTATGCATCCAAGTCATGGGGACTTGTGGCATTGGACATGGTCAAATCCAAATAGATTTGTTTTCATCACCCTGTGAAATCCAAATAGATTTGTTCTTTAAACACCATGTTTCTTCCTCAAGACTTTGTATACCTGCTTTCCTAGCTTTCAATTTTGTAATTTGTTCCTTGTCCATTGTATTATAGAAATCAAACATGATATTCTTATAAACATGATCCAATTTCTCTTCCACTTCCAGCAATTCCTGTCTGGGATGTTCCTTCTTAACTTTCTCCCATTGAAAAACCGCATTATTGAGTCTTTTTAGTTTCTCAAACATTATCATCATAGCCAAATCAACACTATTATACTCAGGACCTTCTCATTGGTGTCTGATAAAAATTTTGAAATCCCCATCCTTAGCCATGTATGGTTAAATTTCGTAAATCCTCATCCTTGGACATTGTCGAGGGAGTAAAATTCTATCAAGTCTTATAGGAGTCTTCTATGCATTTATGGCCAAGAAAAAAACCTCAAACCGCCACTAATGGTCTTGTGAGGGTATTCTTAGCCCTATGTGTGTGGATATCAATACCATTATGCAATTTTCATTATTAGGGATGGGATTAGGCGCACTTTACATGGTTATTGGAGAAAACCAGGACTAAGGCACTAAAGGAATCTTTTAGAGATCCAAGGCTAATAGAGATGTAGACTCATCAAAGCGCAACACATGAATTCTCGAGGGAATCCTTGGAGTAAGAATAGGGATATGGGTGGAATTTGGGATGTTTTGAGGATTAGGTATAGGTCTTGGGGCCCTAGACATCGTCGAGGGAGGAATCTTGAAATTTATATTATAAAGGAACAATCTAGGCATTTGTGGTCAAGAAAGACACTTCAAATGAGAATATAGTTCCTCTTGATGGTATCCTTGACCTATGAGTTGGGATACCAATTCCATTAGGTGGATTTGTGTAATAGACATGGGTATCGATGCCTTTGACATGGTCAGGAAAGGAATATTAGGCCTTAGGCCATGAAGGCACCTTTTAGATACCCAAAACCCATAACAAAGGTTGAAATTACCACAGATGGACTATCCACAAAATACTTCACCTCTTAGTGGGAATATTAATTACATTAGTAGGATTTGAATAAATGGTATGGGTCTTGGGATTATAAATATGGTCTATAAAAAAAAAAAATTCCTTACACCCTAAAGGAAACTTCTATGCATAAAGGGTCGATAACAACACCTTAAACCACAACAAATGAGATTTAAAATCTACACTTGACCTCTTTGTGGGATATCAATTACATTAAGAAGTTGTTCAACACTAGGTACGGAACTTGGAACACAAAACAAGGTTTGGGGGGGGATCCTAAAACTTAGGCCATATAGGAAGCTTGTAGGTATCTAGGGCTCAGAGCATGCTCAAAGGGGTTTGTCATTTTAAAGGTTTTATTTTCATTTTGAGTTTTTTGTTTGGTAGGGTTGCAGGTTTGGATTGAGCATGCTCGATTGGTAATTAGGTGGAAATTGATTGTTTTAGGTCCAAAACTTTATGAACTTGAACAAGCTATTTTTGATAGCAATGACTATGATATGGTATCATCAAAGTTACCCTTTCAAGTACTTAAAACAACATTTATGAGGTATGTTCAAGGTGACCCTTTCAAGTAATTCAAATTTTTTTATTTTCATCCAATGTTGTGGCCCTAGATTACTTGTGTATTGTAATATGAATCCCTTTGTAAAACCAATGTCCATGCTACTAACCATAGCACACATTAGATGACTTGTGCGCTTGTATAAAATTGATTTCATTTGTTGAGAACAAATGTACTCTTGAGACTTTTGTGTTGCAATCAACGGGTATTCTCATAGACTTCTTGTGTATCATTTCAAACTTTAATGAAAACTTATGGTATGTACTCAACAAAGTTGTTTATTTTTGTGAAGTAAAATGGTTTTGGAAATGATTGAAAATTTATTGATGGCAATTTTAGAGTTGTTGGCTATACTTGCAAACTTTTCCAAATTTGTTGTTGCACTCCTAAATGGATTCCTAAACATGTTGCTACATTCAATGGTGAGCGTAAATGGTGTTTACAATCTATTTATGAAACTAGCATAGATCCAACTTAACCTTGGATCAATTTTTTCCATAGTAAGGAGTATAATTTCTAATAGAAATGGCCACGTTGAGTTGGACAACATTGTAATAAATTAGGAATGTCCTTGGCCAAATGTCTAGAACTAAAATCTTAAAAACCAATTGTGATAAGGTTTTCCTTCCTATTTTTAGTGTAGCCAACCTCAACTAATGTGCTCATAGCACTTTGTCTCATGCTCGGATATAGAACCAAGGTTTGGGATCATGGAAAATGAATTGATCCATATCAAATATATATTCCCAATAAACCCACATGAACCACTAATTATCCATTACATAAGACCTAAATGCTTGTGCATGAGAATTGGACAAGGATCAAGGAAGGTGATGTGAGTTCCTTAACTTACCACTTGTTTGTTGTTGCACCCTGAGATGTTTTTTAGCATGGCATGGTAGTCAATATATGCTTGCATGTAAAGGGGGGATTGGTTGATAATTCACCCCATTTAACATACAATTCGCTCTTGCAAACTAGCCCCTTTATTGGCTTGCTTATCTATGAGCTTATTTTTGCTTTGCACAAAGTATGAAATAAGCTCAATTTGCTTAAAGTCTTGGGTTGACATTAAGATTCTTTGGGTGAGTATGGAAATTTTGAAGTTATGGAGAGGGATCTTATGATGTAAGGACCTTAAGTAAATGAATCACTTTATCTTTTATTATTGGTTGTGATTCCTACCCTCTATGCAAACTCAATTTCCTTTCTTTCTCATGGGGTCAAAGATTGCCACTTGGTTGGTATGTGAAGTTGATGAAAATATCCTCTAAAACTATGTGCCATTAATTTGTTTTTCAACAATAGATGAAATCTGCACATAAATTTTGAGCATAATTTTTTAATATATAGAAAATGTGCATTAAAACCAAATAAACTATAATAAAATGTTTTAATACACATCTTTTAGACTCATTAATAAATGGATATGTAACACCTCTATTTTTTTTAATATATTTGTTTACATTTAATTCAAAATCACTTATAATTTAGAATTCCATCTAGCTAGCTTATTTTTACTTTTGACTTAATGAAAATAAAGTACTATGTAAATTGTACGATCACTAATTTTAAAATAAAAATACATAAATTTATTTTGAAACAAAAGACTCTTAGAGGTTTATTTATGTGTCTTGGCATTAAACTTAAATTTCCAATTGATATTCTTATAGTATATTCTAACATCTTGTGGATATTCTAATCATAATATATATATTTTACTAAACAATTGGCCTTTATGTATAAGTCTATAATGGTATTTTATAACTAATGCTGGGCGTCTTTTGTTTTTTTGCCAACGAATTATATTAGTGGCTTAATCTAACCCCTTGTAGTCTTGTATGCCACGTGTATAGATTAGCGATTCTAAGGTCTTCCCTTGTTACATATATACATTCCCAATAAAGGTAAATGAACTTGCTATAATGCAAGTGGTGGATTATACTTGGGATCAAATTAAAATTCATATATACATTTACCAACCAAGTTAATATCGTATAGGTTAACTTATTAAACGAGTTCATAAGGAGCTAATTACTCTACTAGAAGATTATTTCTTTTGATTATTTCTTTCGAAGAGAAGTGCGAGGTATCTCAGCTACCATTTTGAGGGATCACGGCTAGGGTTCCTACCCTAGCCGCTTCATCCACCATGCTTTCATTCCTTTACTTGTTTACTTCCCTGGTTTCGAGTTCTCTGTGGTGACCTGTCGTTTTGAGAGTAGATAGAGAAACTTGTAGATGGCTAAGGTTCTTACCCTAGCCGCTTCATCCACCATGCTTCGATTCCTCTACTCTCGGGTTCTCTGTGGTGGATTATTTCAACAGCATCAACAGATCATTCTTTTGCAACGATGACAATGGTAATATTTTTGGTAGCGGTGGGTTCTCTACGAAAGAGGGGTTGTGGTGTTCAGAGTTGTGGCAACTCCCTGCGAAGAAGGTTGATGGGTGACGGATGTGAAGGAGGAGGGTTTGGGGTCTCCAGAGGCAGTCCAAGGGGGCCGACGCCCCACAGTAGTGCCACTGTCACGGCTAGCCTGAGACGTAGTAGGACAAAGTCACCTGCGACAACATAAGTAGTGCCACTATCACAGCTAGGTTGAGACGCAACAGGACGAAGTCACCTGCGGCAACGGAAGCAGAGGAGAGGAGGGTTTGTGGGTAGCGGTGGTGGAAGCAACATGCATAGTCTCTCAAAGAGGTTGCTCCATGCTTCAGTTTTTGGCTCTTTTGAGTAGTTTTTGTAATGGTGCCTATCCTTTTAATGAAAGGATGTACCCTTGTTGCTGGACTGAATTCCAACCAATGTTAGAATCCACCAGTTCTTCTACCGAGTTATTTTTGGAATATATGATTCTTTCCTAAGTGGATTGGGTCTTTTTTTGGAATTTCAATCCTCGTATCAAGGTTTTCACCCATTTTGCAGTATGGTGAAGCCGAGAAGAAAACAAGTTATTTGGAATCAATAACTCGTCTCTACTTGAATCTTTTATTAATCGCTGACTTCGTTTTAGCTCTTTGATCTTGAGAGAAAAAATTAGCCAAGTATTGGTGAGGGTTTGATTTGCAACTTAAAAGCTATATAGTGCAGGTAATTTGATTTTAATTATTATTGTTATCCAATTTGTTTAGGCTGCAAGGCTTTCCTTCTGTTCACAATAATTACTCATGTATTCCTAAACCCTTGACTTGTTTGATTTACAGGTGTAATAAGAATTTTGTTAGTGCCAAATTGCTGATAGAAGCTCGATGAGACCAGGGCTTCATGGTATGATCTTTCACTTACACATTTTTTTTAAAATGAATTCCCTTCAAGCTTTAAATACTATTAAATAGTTTCTTTTGTTCTGATCCTTTTCTACATTTATTTGCATGTGATAGATAATGGTCAATCTATGACATCTAAGGCATATTACAGGGATAAAGTCTTCTTACTCCTATTTATTACACTCTTTTAATTTCTTGTGTACCTTTTAATAGGTTATTGACATATTTCCCTTCTTTTTTTATTCTTTTGTAGAGGCATGGAGAAAAACATGGCATTTTTCATAAAGAAATAAAACTATAGCCATGGTTAAGCATCCTTCTAGAGGAAAGTTTTCAACTTGAAACTCTATAAATGGACAACCAAACAGTTTGACTAAAGATTGAACCTTAAACCTAGGTTTTATGTTGTAATAAAAACTGTGAACACATAGTTAATTTGTGTACTGATACACTCTGTTCACTGGTCTCCTCTTACTTTAACTTCTTTAGGAAGTTCGGGTCTCGAATGTGGTTTACCCTCTCAAGGGGGGTTTGTCAGTATATTGTAATCTCTGAATACATTATTAATTTCTACTCTCTCAAGGGGTTTCTGAATACATTATTAATTTCTACCCTCTCAAGGGGTTTGTGAATATATTGTAATCTCTGAATCCATTATTAATTCCTACCCTCTCAAGGGGTTTCTGAATACATTATTAATTTCTACCTTCTCAAGGGGTTTGTCAATAGATTGTAATCTCTGAATACATTATGGGTTTGTCATGTAAAATTAGTCACAGCAGATCTAATGAACAAGTAAATCAATCACAACAAATGAACATAGAAAATATGGTGTAAAACTGTGCAAAACATGCAGCAGTGCTCAATATCCCAATAAGGGTGAATAATTACAATACAATCTGACAATGTGAGTGAGCAATTCGAATTGACTAAGTAGGCCATTCGAATCACTGAATGGAGTAGCTTGACTCCAACTAGGAGTCCTTGTCATCAATCGGTGGTGCTCATCAATGCACAAGAACCAGTCATCCAGGTGTCAATCTGAGTCTAACTGAGTGTAACTGAAGTGTGTAGCACTGATTAAGGGAAGGAGGCTCAGTGGGGGGCGCATGGGAGGCTAACTGAAGTCAGAACAAGTCATCTAGTCAATCTGGAGGTCCAACGGAAGTGAAACAGTCAGTCGGGAGTGAAACTAGCCTCAAATCAGGGAGAATCAGAGCTAACTGAATGTAACTGAAGTGGAACTGCAGTGGTAGGTGAGAAAGTGCGCCCTTATCTGGCAGTAGGTGAGAAGTGGGCACCTTTCATACTAGGAGGGATAAAGAACTGAAGTAAGTGGCTCCCGGGTGCTAGAAAGAGGTGGCTAAGGTGCTGGAGGTATCAACCTGGTGACTGGGATGCATGCAAAGTGCATGCAAACCCTAATTGCATGCAAGATCCTGAAAAAGATGATGTGGATATCCGAACACCCCCCCTCAAGCTAGACTATGATGTGCAAAAAATAATGTGGGGCCCTGGTAACTAAGACCAAAGGTCACCCGAATACAATAATCCAAAAAATGATGAAAATAAACTAAGTGAGGGAAGAGGGAAAACCCAGTGGGAAGAAAGCCCCCCCTCAAGATAAAGCATAATAATGGATCAATCTGTCTCCACCATGATGGAACTCACCCCCAACAGTGAACGGAGGTAAGAGAACTTCTTCTCAGTGAAGCTCTTGGTGAAGATGTCTGCAATTTGCTCATCAGTAGGGCAATATTGCAGAATGATGGTGCGGTCATGCACCAACTGTCGAATGTAATGCATATGAATCTCAATGTTTTTGGTCCTCTGCCGCTGAACTGGATCTGTGGAGATCTTGATAGCACTTTGATTGTCACAAAATAGGACAGTCAAAGTAGTGCCACCAAAACCAAACTCGGAAAGAATACCCTGCAACCAAACTGCCTGAATGCAGGCATTGACTGCCCCTCGATACTCTGCCTCTGCTGAAGAAAGTGCAATGGTTGCTTTCTTTTTGCTGGACCAGCAAATAGAACCATGACCAATCATGAAAACATAACTGGAAGTGGAATTCCGATCAATGCTATCACCTGCCCAATCTGAATTAGTAAAACCAATGAAATCAAGCTCAGAATCTGCAGCATAATGTATGCCAAACTGTCTCGTACCTTGCACATACTGCAAGATCCGCTTGGCTGCTCGCCAATGAAGCTCATGTGGCTGCTGCATATATCTTGACACGGCACTCACGGCATATGAAATATCATGCCTTGAGTGTGTCAAATAAAGTAGTGAACCAATCAACTGTCGATACATATTGCAATCTGCAAGCGGTGTAGAATCTCCCTCCTCAAGACTGATTCCTGAGAGGATTGGGAATGGGGCTGCCTTACATTCAGCCATATTAAACTTCAATAACAGGTCGGAAGCATATTTTTGCTGAGATATAGTGATCCCATCAAAATTTTGAGCTATCTCCAAGCCCAAAAAGTGACTCAGCAAGCCCAAATCGCTCATGTCAAAAGCTAGATTTAAGGCAGTTTTTAGCTTGTTTATTGAAGTAAGAGTGCTACCAGTAATGAGAAGATCATCAACATAAAGTAAAATAATCAAAAAATTACCTTTAACTCGCTGAAGATACACATTCGGATCAGATTTGCATCTTTGGAAATTCTGAGAAAGAAGGAAGGAGTCCATCTTTGCGTACCAAGCTCTTGGGGCCTGTTTTAACCCGTACAAAGATTTCTTCAATCTGCAAACTAATGATGGATCTGATGTGTAGCCCTATGGCTGCTGCATATATACCTCTTCAGCAAGGTCTCCATGTAGAAATTCACTCTTCACATCCATGTGGTGCACTTCCCAGTGCTTGGATGCGGAAATAGACAAAACAAAGCGGATGGAATCCATCTTTGCAACCGGTGCAAAAGTCTCAGTGTAGTCCACTCCTTGGACTTGGGAGAAACCTTTTGCCACCAACCCTGCTTTGTATTTGCTGATAGAGTCATCAGCAGCAACTTTCATGTGGTAGACCCATTTACACTTCACTAATTTTCTTCCAGGTGGAAGAGAAACTAGCTCCCATGTGTTGTTCTTTTGAAGAGAACTGTACTCTTCATCCATGGCACTTTGCCATCTCGGATCTCGATGAGCAGAATAGTATGATGTGGGATCTAAACCAGCCATCAAATAACAAATCTTAGGAAGTAATGGATCAGCAATAGAAAGTGCCTTACCTTCTCTTTGAAAGTCTGCTCTTGTTCGTCTCGGATCAACAAGATTTCCAAGGTTTGAACCAGCAGATTGGAGAGTGTTTTGGGCCCACTTTGGTAACTGAGGAGGATCATAATGGTCGGATTCCGAACCTAATATGTCATGATCATCATATGCTACTGAAATATCAGAAATATCAGAACTCATACCTTCATTATCGCTGCACGGATCTTCTTCTGGTGAAGGTGGTGAATCGGCAGTCTCTTCCTCGACTAGTTGCAATTCTTGAAGCGGTTCTTCAAATTGCACACTGTGCTCTATGAATATCTTTTTAGATCTGATATCCATGAGTTTATATACTTTTGATTCTTCCCCATATCCTATCAGTATGCACTCGATGCTTTGTGGATCCAAATCTCGTCTCTTCTTGGAGGGAATTCTAGCCCATGCAGTAGAGCCAAAAACTCTCAAATTTGACACATCCGGTTTGTGACCAAAGAATGCTTCAAAAGGAGTCATACCTTTCACGGATGAATGTGGAACACGGTTCTGTATGTATGCAGCAACATTGATTTCTTCAGCCCAAATATTTGCAGCCAAACCTTTTGATTCAATCATGCATGTAGCCATCTCTTTCAGTGACTGGTTTTTCCTTTCCGCTACACCGTTCTGCTGGGGTGTGTAGGGAACTGTATGTTGGATCTGAATTCCGCTTTGGGCACAAATTTGCAGCAACTCGGATTTAATATATTCTCCACCATTATCAGATCTAAGAGCTTTGATCTTTCTCTCAGTGGCGGTCTCAACAGAAGCCTTAAAATCCTTGAATTTTCCAAGCACTTTTGACTTGTTTTTGAGAAAGAATACCCATGTAAAGCGGGAAAAATCATCAATAAATGTCAAAACATACCTTGAACCATTTAATGACATATGGGGCAGCGGACCACTGATATCAGAATGGATCAACCCCAAAATAGTAGAAGCTCTGCTAGCTTTGCCGCGGTCGAATCTGTGCTCGGGGTGCTTCCCAATGATGCAACCAGTGCATATTCCCTTCGAGGAACGGAGTTGTGGAAGACCATCTACCATGGATTTGTTTGATAGCAGCATAAAATACTTATAATTAAGATGTCCAAATCTTTCATGCCAAAGCCTACTAACCTCATTACCATGTGTGCGAAGAGCAGTGGGCTTTGCAAGCGGAATAAAGTGTGAAAACTCATAGCATTTTGCAGTGTGGTTTGCCTTTCCGACTGCAACAAGTCTTCCACTTTTGATATCAGAAATTTCAACTGTATTAGGGCTGAATGTAACTTGCTTCGGTTCACCAGTGTGTGTCATTTGATACACAGAAAGAATATTTGAAGCCAAGGAAGGCACATAGAGAACATTCTGAAAGCTTCCATGATCTACATGAATCGTACCTTTTCCCTTTGAAGAAATTTTTGAGTCATCTCCCAAATGGATGGGGATGGAGCTGTTTGGATCGAATGAAGAAAAACAATCAATATTTGCAGCCATATGATTCGATGCACCCGGATCTATCAAGAGAGTAGTGGGCTTCGAAACAGTTGCCATGAGTACTTGTCCTCTTTCATGATCATCATTCCTATCCTTCTTCCTTGCACCGTCAGGAAGGGTTATGTTGTTCTTTTCCAAAAGGAGGGCCATTTGATCTATAGTCTTCTTCATACATGAACTTTCAGGATGAAAGCCACGGTTGCAATAAGTACATTTAGATTTTTGGTTACCTTCTTTTCCCTTTTGCTTGATCTTCGAACTGGATGGTGCATCCATTTGTTTGCCTTTCTCTCTTTGCTTGTGAGGCTCGAATTTGGGCTTCTCCTTCTTTTGCTTTCCTTTACCATTCGGGATCTTGGGTCCTTGAACATATAGGGATGAATCTTTGGAGCTTATGGACCCCATTTGAATCAACTTGTCATGCTCTTTTGTGACGGACTCAATGAAGGCATTCAAGGTAGGCATCTTCCAATTCGGGGTAGTTAGCCGACCGGAATTGAAAGTAGAGACAAATACCAAATAATATTTACCAAGCTTGCTTAGAATGGAGAGGATCAATTGTTTATCCTCTTTGATAACTCCACTGTTCTTCAACTGCAAGTTCAAGTTCTTGAATTTTGTGAAGAATTCATTGATGGTCTCGAAATTCTCAGGACTAAGGGCAATCAATTCATTCTCTAATTGAAAAGCCCTAAGCTCATCCTGCTTGCCAAATAGTGTTTCAAGTTGCTCCCATATAGCTTTTGGAGTCTTCAATCCGCTGAGATGGAAGTGAAGATCTTTGGAGATGGAGAGACAAAGAAGACCATAAGCTTCATCAAGCTTGTTGTAGTGTTTGGTTCTATCTGACAGATTGTTTGGCTCCAATTCAAAACCAACAGTGACTCGGTAGTAACCTTTTGAACGTAATATGATCTCCATATCATCTTTCCAATCAAAATAATTGAATGGGGTGAGGATAGGCTTTGAAGAAGAGTATTCCATTGCTAGGAGCGAGTGCACACTGATGTAGAGGATCTTGCATGCACAGTGTAGCGAATGCAATTGATGGAGACAGTAAACCTGCAAATCACAATAAACCAAGAACAATGAGGTCGAACAATCCACCCTTTTAGAGTTGCATCACACCTGGGATTGGAGATCAAACAATGTTGAATGGGTCCAATGTATCAGATCCAGGAATTATGTGGAAACTCAAGCTTCTGGAGTGGTATTGGAAGTATTTTCAAGCTTTGCATGCACAGGAGCGAATGCCCTTGAGATATTTCATGCCAAAACTTTTTGCAATTTTTGAGCAATTCACTCAAATCTTCTTGTAGAACCACCTGTAGAAAAGAGATCTTGTCCCTGCAATGGCTTTGATACCATGTAAAATTAGTCACAGCAGATCTAATGAACAAGTAAATCAATCACAACAGATGAACATAGAAAATATGGTGTAAAACTGTGCAAAACATGCAGCAGTGCTCAATATCCCAATAAGGGTGAATAATTACAATACAATCTGACAATGTGAGTGAGCAATTCGAATTGACTAAGTAGGCCATTCGAATCACTGAATGGAGTAGCTTGACTCCAACTAGGAGTCCTCATCATCAATCGGTGGTGCTCATCAATGCACAAGAACCAGTCATCCATGTGTCAATCTGAGTCTAACTGAGTGTAACAAGTGTAACTAAAGTGTGTAGCACTGATTAAGGGAAGGAGGCTCAGTGGGGGGTGCATGGGAGGCTAACTGAAGTCAAAACAAGTCATCTAGTCAATCTGGAGGTCCAACGGAAGTGAAACAGTCAGTCGGGAGTGAAACTAGCCTCAAATCAGGGAGAATCAGAGCTAACTGAATGTAACTGAAGTGGAACTGTAGTGGTAGGTGAGAAAGTGCGCCCTTCTCTGGCAGTAGGTGAGAAGTGGGCGCCTTTCAGACTAGGAGGGCTAAAGAACTGAAGTAAGTGGCTCCCGGGTGCTAGAAAGAGGTGGCTAAGGTGCTGGAGGCATCAACCTGGTGACTGGGATGCATGCAAAGTGCATGCAAACCCTAGAATTTGCATGCAAACCCTAATTGCATGCAAGATCCTGAAAAAGATGATGTGGATATCCGAACATATCAATAGATTGTAATATATGAATACATTATTAATTTATATGGACATTATGGTTACTCCAACTGTTAAACAATAATGGATTTATTTAGTGAACAATAATGGATTTATATGTAGTGATTCATTATAGGCCACGTTAGGGTTAGTTTAAATTTTCTAATTTTATTACAGATATGCTTAATTCGCTGGAGGCCAACTGTTCAACAATAATGGATTTATATTTAGCGAATCAGTAGATTCATTATTATTAACTGTTGCAAGGGGAATGCAACACTCTACTAACTGGGCTTGGCCATGTTAGGGTTAGTTTAAATTTTATAATTTTTATTACAAATCTGCTTAAGAGGCCACTGAATTAGTATAACTCAATCGGGTTGACCCTTGTTTTCAAAGATATCACATCTGTTTTCTTAACCTAAGAGAGATATCACATCTGTTTTCTTAACCTAAGAGATTATATACATATATAAAAGATATATATAAGAGACACTCAACGATCCTTTTATATAATAGTTGATTAATATATATTTCTCTTCTCGAGGTCAGACAACATATGCTACATGAAATCTTCAATTTACTAAGAAAATTGTTAATAACATTTACAAAGAACTTATAAGAAGTATATCTCCTATCTTACAATATATGAGGGTTTTTACAAAAACATTTATTGTGTTTATAAATATATATATAAAATAATAATGTGATTTATATTTTTTTCACTATTTATTATTTTATGGTGCTTTGCACCACTTGTTATTTTATGGTGCTTTGCACCATATACAAGTTTGTGTATATTAAATAATAATAATAATAATAATAATTTTGGTGTTTTGCACCAAAAAGTCTCAATCCATGTTGTATTGGTTCTGGTGTTTTGCACCAAAAAGTCTCAATCCATGTTGTATTGGTTCTGGTGTTTTGCACCACAAAACTTTAATCCACCTATGATTGGTTTTGGTGGTTTGCACCATACACCATGGAATGTCACATACTCATTTAACACCAAAAACAACTTTTTTACAAACACCACTTTTGCACCATAAATATTAGCACCACTAGCGTATCCCCACATTATCACCACTTTTGCACCACTATTTGAAAATTGAGGATTTCCCAAATCCTTTACAAATAGTGGTGCTAATGTGAGGCTAAAATGCCATTTTTCTTGTAGTGTCACAACACACAAATAATGCAAAACATGATTATACGCCTGCCTTGATTTTCCTTTACATAATGGCAAATCGCATTGAGAGGCGTTTAACCATTTCTTTTGCCGAAAGTAGGTATGATTGTTCTTTGTTACGTTCAAATGTCAAACCAATCGACTCCGTTTTATCTGGTCGATGGCTTTGTGTTGACAATGAAGTTTAGTTTTCTTACATCAAGCTGGCGTTATGGATTAATGGGACATGACTCGATTCTTGGACTCTCATAATCGGCGTTCATGTTGCTGCTGGATCTGAACCAGGAGGGCTCATAATCCAGGAGGGATCATAATTCTGCTGCAGTGACATTAAAAAAGCACTGTTATGCTAAAAACCCAATACGAATAATACTAAAGTAGTCTTTTTATATAAATAATATTTTTTTTGAAATATGCATAGATATAGATATATCATAAATGTATATTTAAAATCATTAGTTTATTTCTAGACATGTTATTTGCAATCAAAATTACTATTTGAAAACAAATTATAAAATCGCAATGTGTAATGGGATTAGAGAGTGTGAGAGATAACAACTAGTTAGTAATAATTATTTTTATAAGAAAGTATGAAATTGAATGTTATTTACATTTTATAGTGATTAAATAATTAAAATGTGGTATTTCAAAATTAGTTTTTCAAAATTCAATTTTCCAATGTATTCGTATTTTACATAGAGCGAATATTTTATTTATGAAATTTGCATAATCTAAGTATCCCGAGGTAAAAAATTACATAAATTCTGACCCTAACCCAAAAAAAAGTCCAAAAATAAAATAAATAAACTGCTCCACACATAATAACTACTAATTACCATGACTCCATAGAAATGATTCCATAAACTATAAAAACAAGTTCACAAAATATCTTTTATCAATAAAATTTAACCATCATTATATTTTTTCAAAAAAACCATTTCAAAAAAACATAAATTTGAAAACACAAATTTCAAAGATTCTTTCATCACTTCTAAACACACATACACATGAAAAAAAAAACACTTCAATCAATAACATTCATTTTGAAAAATTCTTTCATCACTTCTAAACACACATACATATATGAAAAAACAAACACTTCAATCAATAACATTGATTTTGAAAGATTCTTTCATCACTTCTAAACACACATACACATATGAAAAAAACAAACACTTCAATCAATAACATTCATTTCCCAATCAACCCTACACTATATTTCAAAGACTAACTTGAAAAAGTCACAAAGCAAATGCAATGTAAATGATTTAGGAAATCCAATTTCCCAACCAACCCTACAATATAGACTAACTTGAAAAAGTCACAAAGCAAGTGCAATGTAAATGATTCAAGAAATCCAATAAAAAATAAAGTAGACCTAAGCCCCGAGGCTTGGGTTTGTTGAGGCCTCAATAATGAATCTCAAATGTAATAGTCAAGTCTCACTTTAACTCAATCATTATACATTTATAATGTAATCACTATGTCAAAGAGGCTCAACTAGGAGATATGTAGAACTTCTCTCCAAATATTTTATGGAAAAAAAACACTATATAATATATACAGTGATATACTAAATGACCTAGTTCTTTTGCTCCATGACATCATTCTTTTCTAGTGCATACAAAACTGTGAAGTGCATGTAGATTCCTTATTTCTCATATGTTAATGATGTATTATCATCTCTTTTATTAGATCTCAATGTCTTTATGATCGATATTATAGGTTTTAGATAGAGAATACAATATTTTATATAGAGGATATTAGTCAATTAGTCATATTATAAAAATAAAAACTTGTTATATGTTGGTCATAATTCATGATGCTTTTATTATGTCTTTGACATATATGATTCGAGACAAGCCATTAGTTTAGGGTTTGAATTCAAATTTTTGCAATTTTAAATAGTTTCTCTATGGTTTGTTTTTAATTTTGATTTAATTTATTTTTTTAAAACCTATTTATGTTGCTTTCCATTGGTTCCATACTGGTGCAGTGTTGGTGACGCTTGCCTGGGGTGGTGTGCCGCAGGCCCCGACGGTGAGCTTGCGTCAGTCGGGTACCTCTGATAGCTAGTCCACTGTAGGCATTAAAAGGTCATTGCAGGGTTTGCAGGTCCTTGGCATTAATGATATCTACATTCAATGATCCAGGCTTCCTGTTGACATTCGTAGCACCATTGTTCATTTTCTCTAGGAATCTGAAAAATTTCTGTAGTGGATAGCCTCCATTACGACTTTAATTGGACGCCTGCATGAATGTTTTGTGTTTTTGCAAGATCAAGAACTTCATGTAGGGATTCGTGAGGTCTGAAATATTTAATGTTGTTGATCCGCGAAAGGATTTTGAGGTCGGAACTCGGAAGGATGAAATTGTGGAAGTGGGTGTGTGTATTTGAGCTGAAAGGACTTCAATTAGAAACCCAATAGAATTTTATTTGTTTTGCCACGCTTAAAACCTTTCTTGTTGGGATCCATCCAAGACTCGAAACCCTCAAAAATTTTGGATGTGTGTATGTTGGAGCTAAGAGTATACAATTGGACACAGAAGAAGATTTTTCTTGTGTCATATTCAATGGTCAGAACTTTGCGTTGCCGATTAATAGGTGCATTTAGAGTGGAACTTATTAAATGCATGATCACAGGAGAACAGGAATCCCGGGCTTTTTTTCAGCCACCTGGGTGGTAATTTACTTGGTTTGTGTCTTGATGGTATTGAAAAGGAAGGCTAATACGGCAGCTAAGAAGGGGGAGAACAGAAAGTTGGTGGTCTTGGAAGCGCAAGAAACATTTTCTTTGGTTGAGGGCGAGGGTGAGTACATGAGTAGTAATTATGTTACAGTTGACACACCACCTCAGTATGAGTGTGTTGTTTGTTTCAGGACTGCTTCAAAGCGTTGTGTGAGATGCAAAGTTTTGAGATACTAGTAAGTGCTATTTGGGTGTTTTTTTCTTTCAGATAAGTGTTTGCATATGAATGTTAACTGGAGACAATTACATGTATCTGGTTTTGATTTCTCAAATTTCCTCATGCCCATCACTTTGATATGAATACACTTTCAGTAGATGCTTTATGGACTTGAGTAAAATGTTAGGAAAACAGTATTCCTTCCCTTTGCGATATTTTCTTCTATGATTCTTTGTGATATTTTATTCTGTGCTTTTGAGTTTCCCTGTGTGATTTTAGGTTTCTTGCGGGTTACTGTCGTTCTACTCTGTGTTATATGTGAATGGGAAGAGACAACAGGGATTGGTCTCGCGACCCCATTAAAGAGATGCACTAATCACTGGACCAAACCCACTTAATATACCCAATATTTAGATTAGGAAATAGACTAGATAGGTTTGCTCATTGAAATAATGCTGCAAATTGAATATAAGTTGTTGTTGGATTTTTGGTGCATTGTTTATGTCAGAAGAAAATGAATATAGGTCATTGTTTGGATTTTTGGTGCACTCTTTATGTTTGGGAAGAGTGAGGATTGAACTTTGTTAAGAAGCTCAAATTATGAATAAGGCTATTAGCAAGTTGGGAATGCATACAAGCCTAATTACAGTGCACACAAAGACAACCATAGGTTATGGAAGTTCGAGTGTAAGAAAGGAGTTTCAAAGTTTAATAGAAATTGTTCACCATTTGATTCCTCAACCATAGGTTATGGAAGTTTGAGTGTAAGAAAGGAATTCCAAAGTTTAATACCATAGGTTATGGTAGGCTGATAGCTTTTGGTGTTGTGGCCCTAGTTCGCTGACTTTCATGGGTACTAAGCATTAGAATATGTGATTTCATGGGGACTAACGTTCTGGTCTAGATTGGCAATTGCCACCCGTTAACTGCGACGATGTAACCTCTGCAATCTTGATATGGAGATTTATTTGATTCTACCTTTTCATGGTGCTTGACTGAAAGAATGTGAAATATGTCGGTAGACATTAATGATTCATAAGCAGATGCTGGAGAAGCATTTTCTGAGGAACTAAGATTCATAGATGACATAACTATATCTATATGGCAGCTTATTCAACAAAAACTATTTTTCTTGTGGCCTGGCAAAAGCAAGGGCAGTGTTAATGGCGTCTTCAGGTATCATGGTTGTTGTTTATGAATGCTCTAAATCTGTTATAGTTTCCCAAGGTTTAATTAGCTGGTTTGTTGGGTCTGTTTGCATGTGACATGTTGAGCTTAATCTTGATGCAGGTCTGTTATTGTTGCCAATAATGTCTCCCAGCTAAACAAAGAGATAAATACACCTGTTTTTACTAGTGATGATATCAAAAACATCAAGAAAATAGCAAATAGACAGGATACATTTGGTCTACTAGCAGAGTCACTGGCTCCATCAATCTATGGGCATACATGGATAAAGAAAGTTGTTATTTTGCAGCTACTAGGGGGAGTGGAGAAGAACCTTAAGAATGGAACTCACTTAAGACGGTAAATAACTGAAACTCGTTTTTTTTCTACAATTCTTTGCGTTGAGGTTATTGAGTTCATGCTATTCACTTCGCCTCATTTACAGTGACATCAAAATGATAATGGTTGGTGATCCTTCTATGGCTAAGTCCCAAATGTTGAGGGCTATTATGAATATTGCTCCTTTAGCAATTTCAATCACAGGCCGAGGATACTCTGGTGTAGGTTTGACAGCAGCTGTTACCTCTGACCAAGAGACCGGTAAATATTTTCTGTGTACATCTTATCACAGAGAATGATTTATTCTTCTTGTGGCTCAAACTCTATATAAGTTGAATTATACAAATAATGATCTGAAGTCCTTAACTAACTGGCTGTAAGCAATTCAGGTGAACGCCGGTTAGAAGCTGGAGCAATGGTTTTGGCCGACCGTGGTGTTGTTTGTATTGATGAATTTGATAAGATGAGTGATCAAGATCGTGTGTCCATCCACAAGGTTATGGAACAACAGACAGTAACAATTGCTAAAGCTGGCATTCATGCATCACTTAATGCACGTTGTGGTGTGGACGCTGCTGCAAATCCTGTATATGGCACGGTAAGTCGTTTCCACATTTTTAATGCCCCATAACAACAATTGCATAAATGCATTGAATTTTCAAGCTATTTTCCTTTTTCTACACAAGGTACCATTCACCACTTGGTATTCTTAGCTGAGATGTTGTATTGTATATAATTTGTTTGCATTCCCTGGTAATTGTGTTTCTGAATACCTTTTGGGATAATATTCTCTTAATAATTTTGTTTGTTCAGTACGACCGCTCCCTTACTCCAACCAAGAATATTGGTCTTCCAGATTCTTTACTCTCTCATTTTGATCTACTATTTATTGTGCTTGATCAAATGGATCCTGATGTTGATCACCGAATATCTGAGCATGTTTTATGCATGCATCGTTATCGCTCTTCAGGTGAAGATGGCGGTCAGCATCTGCTGTGCTAAAATTATGAAGACATTTTATTCCTTGCACTTGATAATATTTCTGTGTGAAGACTGCTGAAATGATATCCCTCTGGATGTCAATTTCTGCAGGTATGGTGGTGGCTGACAACAATTCAAGACAGGCAGAAGAAGATGATGCAGAGTTGGAAACATCTATTTTTGTGAAATACAATCGTCTGCTGCATGGTGAGAGGAAGACAAGGCATTCCAAAAATCAGAACCTCACTGTTAAATTCTTGAAGAAGTACATTCATTATTCTAAAAGCAGACATCAACCTATGCTGACAGATGAGGTGATCTTCTATCTCAAACTTGTACCTATACATGTATTTATGTCTTGTAATTGTCTTATTATATTTTGAATGCCCAAGTGGAATTAGATAATCTTGCTGAATGACAGTGTTTGTATGGTGATAACCTACAGGCATCAGAACATATTGCATCTACATATGCTGAGATGTGTAATGCAGGTGCAGAAGCGAAGGTCAGAGATAACTGCCCTACTTGTCATCTGAGATTTATTTTTACAATTGCTATTAATTATTAATTCACACATGAAGATCATGGGTTGTTGGTTTTGTTGGATATCCATAATGAAATTCCTTTTCTGTTTGTGCTGCAGTCTAGAGGAGGGACATTACTAATCACTACCCGTTCACTGGAGACTGTAATTCGTCTTTCAACAACTCATGCCAAGGTGAAATTGAGGAATCGGGTGTGCAAGCTTTAACTACTATCCTGGTTGCTTTTTTCATAGCTGTGCCTACCTGTGAAGTGGATACATGGCTGTGCTGAAGTCAATGATGATGTGGTTTACATAATAGAACTATAATAATTACACTATATGTTTAAAGTTAGTTAGCCTTTTAATGTCAATTTTGTACCTTTCATTTGTTCACCGAACCGTTTTCTTCTGTTATCTATAATTTCTGGTTGAGTCATTTTCATTTAGCCTTTTAAATCAAGAGATGGAGACTTTATGTTATTGTTGTTCATGGTTGTATCTTTTGCTCATAATTTGAAGCAGTTTTACCAGTTCTAAATGCCTGTTATTTATCTCTTTTTTTGCATCATTTTGGTGTAAATTGTTCCTAAGATACTTTAAATATTTCCTTCAGTCCTTGGGTCAAAGGCTCCCTGGAACTCTATATGAGTTGGTTGGACCCCAACCCTACAATGTACGTCTACAGGCAGGAGTCAACTCCAAAGATTACCCTGTTAGTTCATTATGGCCAAACTACATACATCCTTATGTTCAGAGGTAATCTATAAGCCTTCCTAAGGTATTGGGAAAAAGGCTTCCTTTAGCTAATGATCTAAGTTCTCGGTCGAAGAAAAATTTGCCTTGAGCCTCTTGGGATGGTGTGCCCATCCCTCCATATTTATTTATGCTCGAGAGTCGGACCTATTAGCTCGAGCCTACCCTCACAAACCTCTACTACAATGCATTCAGGAATATCTTGATGACAAGCTCACACTATACTTTTGAAACTTGGATTCTCTATTTTTATGTTCAGTTCCATTCATCTACAATGAACAGAGCAACTAAATCAACTAAAAAAGAAAATCTAGGCAAATTCCTAGTCAAACTTCGTCTTAGTCATTCTCATTAATTGATATATTAGTGAAGGCGGGAAGAGGTGGATTTCTGTCCTTTCCAATCCACTATACTTTCAACTAATTAGCAAATCTGTAATCATGTGATTATGCCAATCCAAGCAAAGAATCACAAACCCATAGGGGTCAAGTTCATAGTCTAAAAGAAATTTGTTAAACCATATATTCAAAACGCATGTATTTGCAAAATCAACATCCTATGCCAATGCAGAAAAAAACAAGTGATCTAGACATCTTTACTAGTAAATCCCTCTACATATAGAAAAAACTAACCATCAGAATCAGATTTATGCTTTTGACTGCATAACTTATTCTCACATAACTATAGGGAAAAAAATGGTGCAAATTGCAGACAGACTTTCTGATCTCCATATAGTTGTCTTCAATTCTTCCTTTGTCTTTTCCCATATCCAAAAAAAAAATGTCACTGCACCAAACAAAAACATGAAATGAGGATCCAAAAACTAATTTGCATCTTTGCTTCATTTGATCTTCACCATGCTATAGAAACAGATTGAATTGCCATCTAAACCTGTCGATGCCTTACCCTAAAAATAACACGTCGCTTGTTTATTTATGTCAACTGCATTTTTTATATGTTTTTAGAAGAATTGTTTCTTGCAACATTGAACTTGAAACTTCCTTCCATTCTTTTTTCATTCCAGATTGATTATTTTCTAAGCACTTGCAAATGCTCCAATCAAATTTCCAAAATCACATATTTCATGTATTCTGTCCTTGCACCGATCAACACATCCATCTCCTGCATTATACTTGTGTGACTACTTTTCTTGTCTGTTGATTATCAGTCTTCAGAGTCATTGCAATTAAAACATTACTAAAAGTAGAATTTCTTTTCGAATGGTTATGCTGCATGCATGAGCTATGACTTCACTTTAACATGTCTTTTAAGATGCAGAAACTTAACCTCTGTTTCTGTTGGATGGGCAAAATATTTGGCTCTAACAGGTGAAATGGTTGCATTATTATCAATGCTTAAAAAATGAAAATATTCTCAATGTTGGGCAACCCTTGGACTTGTAATCTAATTCAGTGGAGTTCACATCAGTAATGAAAAACTATGTGCCTGTCACCTGAGAATCCAAGGACCAAATATCTTTTGGTGCCCAATGAGCAGCGTTTATGCTCACAGATAAAGCTTCAGTGTCGACTTATAAAGTACTTAGTCATGGCTGGATACTTGATGTTAGAATTTCAATCAAAACATAGCCAGTGTTCATCCAATTAGCTCTTGGTAGAATTAACTTTCATTTATATCATCAGATATGCTCTGTTGAACACCAAAAGACTTAATTTTTTCATTAGGTTCTTCCGCCTTTCCCTATCTAGATCATTTATGTTAGTGGAATATGTCTTTTGAAATTATTCATAAAGTACTACTACTCATTTTCTAAATTTTTCCTGGTGGGTGCGGCTGCATATCAAACCATGGAATTTGGCCAAAAGATTACAATTTTGGAAACATGCAAATATGTCACACACTACAACTTTAGATTCTTCCACTTGGCGATTTTCCTTTCAATAGTTGATCTAAAAGTCTAAAAAGATTCACAATAATATTTATTGTCAATAATCAGTCCCTTTACAAATCCATGAAACAGGTTTCCAACCTTGCTTCTCTCAATGAAAAAAATGTGGTAAATGCATACAACTCATGTCTTGCCACTTTATGTTTTTCAATTTTCAACTTTGAGGTCAGCATTTGATTAATCCTGTACAATTAAGGTAGATAAGAATACATGATTAAGTTTATTTCTTTAATTGTCTATGCTTCATAGAAAACATTTGCAACATACAACCTTTATGTTTCCATGCACAACTCAATTGTCAAAATGGATAAATTTCAAATGAACTTAAGTAGGGTTGCAAAGTATTCATAAAAATCATTTCATCTTGATATCGAAACAAAACGCATGGTAAAGTGAACTGCATATTAGTTGATATAATTGATCATTTGATCAACCATGATTACATACTTGTTTAAATGAGCATACCAATGTTTGATGCAGAATGTCTTTTTCAATCAAAAGAGATAAGCTTCCTTGCAAATTCAGTTTACGATCAATTGCAAAAACCATGTAAAGAAAGTTGCTCATTATCTTTTTGCAATATGCAGGAAAGAAACCTTGCCAATTCTGTCATAGCACCGATTATGCCACTGCGAAATGCAATTTTGGACATGGCTGGAGTTTTTGGGTGTTCAAATACAAAGCAACTATCGTTCTTGCTTTTTGCAAAGAAGCTTCTGCAGTTTGACACTTTCTTTGCATACAACAACATGCTTTAAGATTGTTGAAGTCATCGCAGCCACAGTCTCCTGCTCATTTAGTTTATTTAGCTTTGTCAGCAAAGAAAACTGAACCAAATTATTGTTAATGTTATGTCATATTTGAATAGCTCTTTCTTACATGTACTCAATCTCTGGGACGATAACAACCCAACTTTTGTCATTGGTCTCTTTGTACATCATCTTAAAACTATGCCACATCATTGTGTTAATATGAACAAACTTTCAAATTTCAAGAATGTATGCTCTTTCAATTAGCAAACTCTTCTTTTATTACATGATAAGTTTATTTTTCCTTAGAATTTAGAAATTACATGTTAAATTTCTCTTCCATCAAACTACAGCCACTGTATATATGCAAATGCTTGTAAATTTCTGTTGTGAATGGTTGCAATGTACTTGTTTTATCACATGTTAATTGATAATGTTCATAGCCCAATTACTTACTACAAAATATAGATATGAATATTGTTTGTTTAAATATCCTTTTCTTGCTCTGCAGACTATACATGGATATAGATTTTTTCTTTTTGGAAATTGGAAACCTGCTTTCTTTTCTCTATGAATTTCCATAATACACAAATTGAACAAACCACAAAATCCATGCTCTTGCTATTTTTCAAACATGTTGGTGGAACTTATTTTTGTTAGTTATTTAAAAAAATCTTCAAAAAATTGAATTTATTATGTTTTAAAATTTGTTTTCTGAAAATTTGATTATATATGTATTTATGCTCTCTCACCAAATTAGTAATAGATCAATTGTTTTATTGAATTAAATTATTCTTGATCTCTATCAATTGTCCATGTCTCAACACAAATAGCTCATCCCTATAAATTTTTGTGAGTAGAGCATGTGGCAATGTCAAAGACATTGCCACCACGTGGTTCTTATTTTATATAAAAATAATTTTGTACCCAGTAGATAATTGTGAATGTTTTTTTAATAATAAAATGCAATATGGAATTATGAATAAGATGTTGTTCTCGTGAATGTTTTTTTAATAATAAAATGCAATATGGAATTATGAATAAGATGTTGTTCCCGTGAATGTTTTTTTATAGTCTACAACATTATTTAGGATTGGTGATATGACTCGTTCTCTAATGTAACATGTATACAAACAACTAGAAGATCCAAAAATTTACAATTAATTTGTCATTATGAATTGAATGTTTTTAACATTTTGTTACTAATAGTCATTCTTCTCATCAATCAACTGAAAGAATAACTATGGTTATTCTCCTACCAAATTGAAAACTTGTCCTTCGATAACAATACTATCTATTTAGGTAGGTGCTTTTTAGTTTAAATGCCAACTTGAGTTATATATATGAAATCTTTGAACTTTCAAGTATGCTTATTCATTAAAAAAACATGCTCCACTTCAAACTTTGTACACCAAACATTAAACATCTACGTGTGGGTCATTATTTAAACCATTTATATGAAATGACATTATCTAGAGCATGTATGAAATGAAATTAATTAAGACATGCTTGAGAGGCCACTCATTAAACATACGAGAGAGAGAGTTGTTATTTAACATATGAGAAAGGGATGTGATTAAACATATATTACATGAGTTAGCTCTGTGAAGAAATGGAGTAAGACCAATTCTCGATTCCAAAGGCATTGCTCCATAACACTCCCACTCGGATCTTAAAGTATAAGATGCCTAGTGATGATGAAGATATAAATTACACTAGGCATCCAAACCATGCACATGTTTAGCAATTGTACAACCTCCTCAAATTCAAAGCAACTTCAATATAGCCTCAACCTGTACAACCTCCTTAAATGCAAAGCAACTTGAGTATAGCCTCAACCTATAGGGAATGACTACGTATAAGATGAAGGGGAATGCATACGACCTCCAAGTCTGAGAAGAGGCCTACGCACAACCTCTAGGAACTATAGAAATCGAATGGATTTGTGAATGTTTGGCTGCACTTAGATCATAAACAATTTCTTTGCACAAGAACAAATTTTGGGTTGACATTTGATGAGTGCAATACTCCTTTACTTGAAGCATTGGTATTTCCCTTGTTAATAGAAGTAATGGAAATTCATAAATGGATATTCAATACTTTTAGACCAAGATTTATGCAACATACAACCTTCTCAAGAGATTAATGGCAGCGTATAGACTCAAATAATCCACTTCTTGCTATGCGTTTCCAACATATTTAACAACTCAACTATTAAATTGCAACAACTATCTAATGATAGCCTTTGATCTCACATCTCAAAGTAAGATAAACAGTGAGAAATATAGAGCTATTGGCATTCTTCAATTGCTGACAAAGAATGCAATTTTGAGTAAATTCAACAAAACTACAATTGGGAATTATTTCTTAGCACCATTAATGACACACTTAGAACAATATATCAATTTTAAATAAGAGCAACATATAAAACAACCATAATAAATTCTCACTACAAATAAAATCAATCACATAAGGGACATAAAGATTTTACCTTGGAAATCCAAACGGGATAACCAACTTCAAATGGTTGCTTGGTTTTTCATTTCAACAATATTTGACTACAATGCAACTTATGGTTCCTGTGCATCCTCCCTCTTGATCAACAAAAGAAAAATCCCTTTTGAGAGTCAAGTTACAATAATATATAGGAGAGTTGGGGGGAAATGGGAAAACCAAGAGACATACATTTCATTTCCCATTTCTCATTTTTCTCCCTTATTTTCATTTTTCTTCTTTTATTTTCCTCTTTTAAAAAAAATAAATTAATTTTCTTTTATTGTTTGCATGGTATTTTATGTTTTTATCTAGCATTCATGGATTGTCGATTTTCAATTGTAGGTACTAGTATTACAACCATTTTCTTGTGTTCAAATCCATTTGAGATCACACCTCCCCATTGAGTGGCTTTTTGGTCTTCAAATCTTAAAGGAAATCAATCCAGATCAATGTGCCTTCTATCTACTTCTTTGGAAAATGGATCTAACTTTGTATACTGGTTATAGAGCCGACTTTAGCTTAATATGGATCTGGCTATTGGATCTATTTTTGGTTATGAATTTGACTATGGTTTTGGCTTGCTTGTTCCCACAATGTTGAATTCTGCTCACTGACACTCATCTATGAGTAATATTCAGATCCAAACTCTTCAATCATAATTCATTTCCATAATTAGTGTGCAAGTCTCTTTAATTCTAAGACTTGGATATGATCCATCTTACTTGTCAATGAAAGCCAAGTTGAATTCTAGTCTGAGCTTTTTCATTGAGATCCCGACAACTATGCCATCATGCAACAATACCATGAAAGGAGATGTAGTCCTCCCTCAATTGCTAGGATCAATTTCTATATGAAATTGAAACAATTCTTTGTTGTGAACATCAAAATCTAAAATTTCAGATTTTACAGTTCATCAATCATAATTCCTCCATTCCTCTACTCAACAAAAGACATGTATAGATTTGTTCAAGTAGTGTGTAAGTTCTTCACTCGTGCACTTTATATCACCATGGAAAAGGAATTAGATGCATTGAATGCAGTCTTACACACCCCTACATGTTAGATGCATGATACTTTGAACACATAGTTCATGTTCTATCTCTTGGAACATTTAGCCCCAATTTAGAGTGCTCCCATAGATCCTTAGAAGTACCTCGAATTGTATCCAAATTGGATTCAAATGATCTCCTTGTATGCCATTCCTCCTTTCTTCTGAAGGTCACATGTTCTCCTTGATCATGACACTTCGATTCTTCTACCCATTCCATATTTACCAAATTTAAAGAATTCCCAACACATATAGACCATATAGTATTCATGCCTAGAAAAAGGGCTCATTAGTGAATCTACTATGTTAAAGTTCTTCAACTATTAAAAATAATGAATAGATATGGGACTATGTCAATCATCCATTTAACATTAAACTACTCCAATTGTTTGCTCATTGGTAAGTCAATTCATTTACTGACGAGTTATTCTTTAAGCACATTGTAAGGAATGAAACATTAATCCATGCTTGATATCCTTATATTGTAATGAATGAAACATCAAACCATGCTTGAGATCCTAATTATCTTCTCTCTCATGCTTACACAAATAAATAATTGCTTCATTGGTGAGGCTGACCTCTTGTGTTGCTACAAATTCCCATAAACTTCTACTCCTTGGGTTTCCAAGGTAGGAAGCTCTTTTTCTCCTTTAGACTTCACTCTCCAAACCCTTCTCTTGGTTGCATGCTTGCTAAAGTTAGTCTATGGATGAAGTCACCAACACTTTTCTTCTTAATGGCTGCTCAAATTGCAGCGGTGGAAAAAATCCTTGGCGTTGCATGGACCGCTCGACATACTTCTTTTCTCTAGATGCCCCTTAGTTTTTTGTTGTATTGGGGAAGCCTCATTTCTATTCTCCCTTTGAAAACAAATTGGATTTTTGAATGTGACTTTCATCTCCCAACTAGATGCCTCAAGATGGCCTTTCCTCCCACAAAATGAACATCCTTCAGAATACCAACAACGTGTAGTGCTATGGCCTTTATTTGTAGTAGTGACAAACAAAGGAGCTCTTGGTTCATGCATATCTCATGTTATTTTTTGTCTTGGTTGATTGGATTGATACATCTTCTCAGTGTTGTTGTAGGTTGAGTCCTTTCACTTTCCTCCTTGGAAATTAAAGGATGGGTAAATAATATTAAAGGAAATTATGTTGCATTATGATGTTTATCAAGAGTTATATATCCCATTGGGATATTCATGAATGGTTATGTCACATAACAACATTTATGTTGGCTTACCTACGCCAAATTGATATGTTTATCTTGCATTGCATTATTTAGTAGGGGTTAAATGTTACATTAAGTTTGGTTGACATTGATTGGCCATGGATATCAACAATTTACCTTTTTTTACTATGGTTGACCATGTTTCACTATGGATGAATATGGTGAAGCATAGTTGACTATGGTTGAATGTGGTTGACCAAGGTTGAGTTTGGTTTTCCATGGTCTTAAAGGGTTGTGTTGCAATGTGATCATCCTCCATGGTCATGTCACATTGCAACATTAATCTTGGCTTAATGTCAATTTTCTTCATCCCTAAACATTTATGTTGCATTACGACATTCATTTAGGATTATGTCGCATTGAGTTTGGTTGACTTTAGTTGGCCATGATTATCTATGGTTGACTATGGTTAACTACATGGTTGACCATTCTTTATTGTGGATGATTGCAGTTTACCATGATGACCATGGTTGATGATGGTTTACCATGGTCGACTATGGTTGAACATGTTTGATAGTGATCCTTAATTTGATTGTCCATCTTGGCCATCGAATGAATAAGAAACAAAGTGAATTGTTGACTTTGTTACCTATCCTTTTGATGGCTTGAATGAAAAGACAAGTTACATTCAAGGATGGTAGACTATGTTTGACCATGGTTGACTATAGTTGATTATGTTTGACTGCATTTGACTAAAGTTAACCATGGTTGACTATGGTTGCATTTTGTTGACAAAGGTTGAGTTTGGTTGAATTTGGTTGGCCATGGTCTTGAAAGGTTACGTTGGATTACAACATTCCTCAATAGTTAAATGTCTCATTGTGACACTCATATTGGGTGAATTTTGTCAGATCGCTACATTCTTGAATGGTTATGTAGCATTGCGACATGGAATAAGGTTATAAGTCACATATAGTTTGTTTGAATTTGGTTGGCCTTGGTTTTCAATGGTTGATGATGGTTGACTATGGTTGAATGGTTGTCAAATTACATCATTCATCAAAGCTTATGTTGAATTGCAATGTTCATCAAGGGTTATATCACACACTTCAACATTCATATTGGATTACTTATGTTGAATTGCAACTTAAAAGGTTTCCTTCAATAAAATGCCACATTGCAACATCATGTATGACCTAAATATTATATCACATTGCGATGTTTCTCTTGGTTTACTTATTTAAACTTACTACTTACCTTATGGTTACATTAAATTAAAACTTTCATTAAGGGTTATGTCACATTGTGGCATTCTTTAATGACTTCTAGTTGGATTGTAGTGTTACTAAGTTTTTATGTCCCATTGTGACATTGATTTTGGTTGACTTATGTCAAAGTGCTATGTTCTTGAATTGTTATGTTGGATTGTGATGTTAAACAATGGTTATGTCACATTGTAATATTCTTAGGGGGTTATGTTAATTGTGATTTTCATCAATGGTCATGTCACATTATGACATTCCTTAAGGGTTATGTTGGATTACCTATGGTTAAAAATGGTCGACATTAGTTTAGTATGGTTGACCATGGTTTTAACAATAGACCATGATGATAATGGTTGAACATATTGCTTATTATTAACCATGCTGACTATTGTTGAAAATGATGACCATGTTGACTATGGTTGGCCACATTAACTATTGTTGACCATGTTTGACTATTGTTGAATTTGGATGAATACGGTTCATTATGGTTGACCATGTTTGACTATGCTTATCTACTTACCTCACTGGTTACATTGAATTACTACATTCATTAAGGGTTATGTTGCAAATTACAACATTCCTTAATGACATTACCTGGATTGAACTGTTACTAATTGGTTATGTCCCATTGTGACATTAATCTTGGTTGAGTTATACTAAATTCTACATTCTTGAAATGATATGTTGCATTGCGATGTTAAAATTGCTATGTCACATTGCACTGTCCTTGAAGGGCTATGTTGAAATTTTCATTAATTGTTATGCCACATTATTATATTCTTGAATGGTTATTTTGGATTGACGTCTTGAATGGTTATTTTGGATTGACGTTGGTTGAACACGATCAACTTTGGTAATATTCCTGAAGGTATTTTTTTATAGTTGAAGGGATATTCTTGAGTGTAGCCAATGCATATATCTTTCCTTTACATAATTGTACTTATCAATTTACCAATTATTGATTAATCTGCAATTATTACAAAACTAATATCTAACTCATTGTTCTATTATTAACTTAACAATACACAATCCAATATATTTTCCATTATAATAGTAGGTGCAAAGTATTCCAATTTGGAATTATGAAGTAAAATAGTTAATTACCAAAACTAATATCTTTTCTCATTGTTATACATTAACATAACAATATATAATCCAACATATTTTTCATTAATTCCAATTTGGAATCATGTTGTAAATGATAATACATAAATACTACAAAATAGGCAAAAGTTGCATTCATTGATTAATTAACACAAATCTTACAAATATGCAAAAGTTGCATTAATTAATTAAATATGAAGAAAAATAGTTATTTACCAAAAACTAATATTAACTCATTATTCTATTATCAATTTAACAATACATAATCGAATATATTTTCCATTATAATAATCCAAGTCCAACTATTCCAATTTGGAATTGTGTTGTAAATGATAACACATAAATCCTATAAATAGACACAAGTTGCATTAATTAATTAATTATGAAGTGAAATAATTGCAATTTATCCAATTATTGATTAAATTGTAATTACTACAAAACTAATATCTAACTCATTGATCTATTATTAACTTAACAATACATAATGCTAAAGTTTAGACGATTTGCATCCATTCATTATGAGGTACAACACTCAACCACTTGAGCTAGCCCACCGAGCTTAATCAAAATTGCAATTTTAGCAACAAATATTCGCACCCTGAGACCTTTTTCTCATTACAACACTCAACCACTTGAGCTAGCCCACCGGGCTTAATCAAAATTGCAATTTCAGCAACAAATATTCGGACCAACTTGTCATACAAGATGCAAATAATCTAGACTCTAACTCACTCTGTATAACCCTTGGATGATGAATGTCTTTAGAAATTGGCCATGAGATTATCACATACTTGAAAGAGTACAAAATTTACATAGCAAACTTTTTCCATTCATAGGGATTCGAGTTCTGAATGGAACTACAACTTCGACTCTGTGGAATTTGAAGATATGCCACCACAATATTCCTGGAAGATTCAGAGAAATAATAGGGGGTCTCTTCATTTATTCCCCACAGTAGTCTATTGACAATGATGATTATCGATAAAAGTGTTGAAACTCTGGGGAATGCAAATGATCAGAAAAATTTATTGTTGTTCTTCTTGCTCTAACCCTCTAAAGCTATGACTCTAATGAGCTCTCTATGTTAATCGTCTTGGTCCCTGAGAGAAGAAGAACCAAAGGTGAAGCTATGTGGGAGATACATGGTCACCTTAAGCACCCTTGCAATGCCAATGTAGTTGCCATCCCCGTGGATTGGCTTATGCCATCAATATCATAATATTGAGCTCTTTCTAAATAGGGAATTATAGACTCTAGATCTGATGCATTTTTAAAAGCCCCAAAGAGCCTCCTCCTGCTCTTTGCGTCCATTTTTCCATCAGAGTGATGTTGTGAATCCATAGGTTCCATTTTATAGCACCATCTTAGATTAAGATAAGAAGCCTCTAGAGAAATTTTGGATCCACATGTTCCATGATATAACAACCTCTCAGATTAAGATAACAAGCATCCACAACAACAATGGTTGGGCCTAGCTAACAATGAATTAACTAGTGTGTAAGAGTTTTAACCTAATTACAGTTACTAAGCAACGAGATATGGTTAGTAATCAACTTATAAGTGGATGATTTGTTCACAACTAGGACCAATAATGTTTGAGAATGTATAGATCAACTTAAGTTTTATAATTATTAGCACATCACATAACTTGCAGTGGGTGAATGTCTATAGAGATCTAATAACAGTGAGTAATTCATTGTTGTGGCGAAGTAGAATCTTTGCTTGCGGTTGGATCTCAAGCTCCCTTCAAACAACAAATAGAGTCACAAAAATGTTACCTTAGCAAGAAGCCTGGAATTTAGAAAATAGTAGCGCATACCCTTTACCCCAACTCAAACCAAACCATAGGACTGAATTTTGTTAAAGGGTTAACCTAGTGTCTAACCTTATCTTCAAGGCTTCCACTCTTAATTTTAACTGTTGCTTAAAGCATTAAACTCTTAATTTATATCACTAAAAAAATACATAATTCATATTCATAATAAACATTGTTTAAATACAAATTTTCCAAATTGTATTAATTCTTTTCAAAATGAAATAATACATTTTTTTCCAAAATAAAAACAGAGCAAACACATTCAAAAAAATAGAAAAAATAAAATTGCAGGGAAAACAAATATCTACCTTAAATCCTTACATAGAAAACGTTGACCAAAATTTGTTTGAATCTTTGCATAGAAAACATTGACCAAAATTTGTTTGAATCTTTGCATAGAAAACATTTACCAAAATGTGCTTAAAACACTCTCTGGAAACCCAACATCAGTTGATCCTGGATTCTTACTTCAAATTCTGGATCTGAATTTCTAATATCAAAACTTGAACCTTTATCTAAACATATATATTTGGAAACTCATGAGAAACTCTGCAGCTTGATATTTTATTCAAAATATCATTTTTAATTACACACATTTTCCATTACACACAGAGCTGCCTCTAATCTCCCTCTATGCACTCTCATGCGGGTCCTAGTCCTGCCGACTATGGCACTTATAAATGCCGCTTAGCCCACATAGTTTCCAGAATCCAATTGCCATAATTTATTACCCATTTCTTTTTTCTCAATGGTTCTTCCTGTCCATGACTGTATTCGAGTATGCCCATTCCTACTAATGCATAGATATAAGTATTCCATCTTTAGAGAAGTAAGGAGAGACATAGATTTTATAGACCATAATAGATGCGTAATTCCAAAAGATTGGTAGTTACAAGAGGTAGATAGTTCCGGGGTACCTACTACAGATGAATGAATGGATGCTCTCCGGTGAAGTGGACTCTAAAGGATGATACCCTAGACATATGAATGGATGAAGGTATCACTAAGTGAGCTCTGCCACCATGCTTTACACTCATTCCCGTGGGCCGTGAGTCTGTAATATCCTCTCCCAACACTATATATATCCCATTTATAATTTATGTCTCCCGATTGGCATTAGTAACACCTATGATTGGAATCCACCGCATAGATAGAAGTTTGAACACAAAATAAAAAGTCGCATTCAAATGAATAAACAACAACTATGCTTTTATTTTAGGCAATTAAGCTATTCAAACGAACAAATTAACAGTACCCAAATGAATCGAGGCTCCATTTTACTTTTTGTGATCTAAAAATAGTCGTACATAAATTTCCTAAATCCCGCAGGCTTGATCATCTTCACAAGCATACCATTTATACAAAGAATTGGCAATGGCTGGAGGTATGACAATTGGACCAATCGAGAGTCTAAAGTCCCGAACTACTCCTAAAACTATTTAAAATCATTCTATGTGTCAAAATTGTCATGAAGATCATAAATTATGCAATTCGATGTGAATACAAACAACCTAATTCCCTTTTACGTCCACACAATATACAATATTCAAATCCAAAAAGATCACCTGTCTAATCCATTTCATCGATTGGAAATTTCTCCTATAAACATATTTAATTTCCATCACCATACCTCCACAGTTAAAACTTGTCCTTGATGACTTTGTTGCCGGTCAAGTCTGGATTCAAACCACACAAGATTTTTGCCAACTATTTGTATGTGATCTCGCGTCACAGTACTCCGTGTAGAGGATTGAGGATTGATTTAGCATTAGAGCCTGATCGATTGTATGAAATCACTAATGATAGTGGTAAAGAGATAAATAATTTTATAAATTCTCATAATCTTGGTACATTGGTAGATGTCTACGGAGTGATGAATCTCACACTTAAAATTAATGTTTGACGTGCACATTGTTATATCGCCCTTCTAATGAAATTTTAATTGAAACTGAACCCTTTTAAAAAAACATTTAAAAATAAAATTTGGCATTTTAAATGCCACTTCTGACACGGGCGGGCTGGGAGCCCTTTGATGGGCCGTGACAAGTTTAATTTTGAAACCTGACTCGCATCCTCGAAAAAGTATGAAATATGACAAACTTTCGCATTCTTTCACAAATTTTTGAATATTTCAAAAATTTGTGTAAAATTAGGTATTAAAAATTTATAATAACAAATAAAAATAGCAGCAAAGCTGTTTATACTTGCTTTTTGAAAACAGTTTATATGTAATTTAATTAAAAACTGTATATAATCCAAAAGTGAAAGTTAAGATAGAAATAATTTAGAAATAATAAATCTACAAGCATGATGTTCAAGAAATTATTTTGCACACTGCATATTAATTAAAAATCAAATAAAATTGACAACCAACTGATTACTATATACACGGTGTTTGGTAGGTATAATAAAAAAAAGTAAGGTGTATACACCTTTATACATTAATTAATAAACTCATTGTATAGAAAAAGGTTTTTTATAAACTATGACTTTAAATTAATGATTATTATTATTTTATTACATATGAATAAGTTTAAAACAAAATAATCTAAACAATAATGGAATGGAAAACGTGTAACATTTCTTTTTTTTTTCCCGCGAAAACATTTCTTCCTTTATATATCATTATGATTTAAAATTTTATGTATTAATAATAATCATCAATTTAAATCATCTTGATTAGAAAAAGATTTAAGATGGATTTATAGGAAATGGAAATCCCGAGTAATATTTGGCGCGATAGTGATACCATCCAGTCATCACAATGTCAGTGTAAGCCAATAGAAGCCATACACATGGACATGTGCACGAGCATATTGAATCCTCCGTGACTGCCCTTTGATCTCGCGGGAAGATTGCTTTCCAGCTCGTTTTGCTTGTTTCGATTCTTTTGCCGATCGGGAGAAAAGCTAGGTGGAAGGTTTTTTATCTAAATGGGCTAATTTATTGTTACCCGGATCTGCCACGAATGTGCCGAGAAATGGGGATTTAGGGTGGCAGCAGGAGGAGGAGATGGCTGTAAATGGGTTAATTTACATTTATTAGATCAGTATTGTTATAATGATTCTCAGTACATGAACAAGATAGGTGGTAAATAAGAGTTTTTATTGTTTTATTTTTATTTTTAATTATTTTTCATTTCTATAATAGTTTAAGTGAAAACATGAGGAAATTTGTCACATCAGAGTTCTATTCCAATAAAAATTAGAAATTTGTATTTCAAAAATTCAAAAATTATTTTTTTTTATAATATTTAATTTAATATGTTAATTTTTACCAGATTTTGGAAAACTATAGAAAAAATTATTTTGCACACTGCATATTAATTAAAAGTCTAATAAAATTGACAACAAACTGATTGCTATATACACTACCTTTAACAGGTATAAAAATGATAATGAAGAATCTCTCGGAATCTAGGATTTTCAGAGATAATTATACATTCCACAAATAAAAAAAATAAAAAAACCCTTAATAAATGCTAAGTTAAAATAAATATTGATATATTTAGAATCATTGACAAACTATTGACATTAGCTGTGACGGACACCGTCCATAATTTTTTTGTCAATTTATATAGCAATTTCTATACGTCAAGTCCATTACACACTCTTATCAACCAAGAATAACAACACGCATTGCCTCATACGTTACTTTCTATATCTGCAATTCCGCGGGTCACATGCTTTTATATATATATATTCTTATCAACCAAGAATAACAACACGCATTGCATGATACGTTACTTGCTATATCTGCAATTCCGCCGGTCACATGCTTTATATATATATAAAAGTAGAGATTATATATATTATATATATATAATCTCTACTTTTATATATATATATATATAATCCCTACGCTTCTTTTTATCGTCCGAGCAATCCATTGTTTCCTTGATCAAGCAATCACTTAAAATTGAGTTACTTTCCGGCCCTTCATACCACTGAATATTCTGCTGTAACGGCTAAATATGTGTCAACTAGAGCTGAACCCAGTCTAATTGCATTCACATAGTTGACAGGAATGTGTACAGAAATACCAGGAGTAGCAATTCCCATGCATCTGAAACATCCTTCCTTGTAGTCTTCTCCGCACCGGCTCCCACATTGCAATTACTATATTCGAAATGACGTGTGAGATCGAGAAATTCCTGCTTGGCTCTTCCTCCACGGTCTGCAAAGTCCAGAAAAATAATTCCAAAAATAGCTATCCAAGACTTCTGCGACAGGAGACACAAAAAGTTGGTAAACAACACTTGTGCTTTAAGCTTAGATTTTCATTTACTCCTGCAACACGCCAGTCTTTTTCATGATTTTCAATTTATCAAGGACCCACACAATATGAATCACACGCTTTAAATTTCACGATCATGATTTTAAATTCCAAGTTTTGTTGACTTGAATTCATGAATACGTTTTCAATTTCATGGTCATGTTTCTAAATTCTAAGTCTTTAATTTCATGATCATGTTTTTATAAGTTTTGTTGACTTTGAATTCAGGAATACTTGTTAATTTCATGACAAATTCTACGTTTTGTTGACGTTGAATTCTTGCTTTTCGATTTGTTAAGCCCTCCTAACCATGAATTGTGTTGTTACTTAATGAATTTCGATCATTTTAAGCCCACCTAATTTTAATTTCATGGTCATGCTTCTAAATTCTAAGTTGTATAAAGACAAAATAGGAAGATTGCAGAATTCTAAGTTGCAGATAGTCCAAATGCTTCTTTTGTCCAAGTCCAGCTGGAGATCTTAGTGCTCAATAGCGCTTATGAACGTTTAGCTATTCCTGAACAAAACAGGGATTAAGTAAATAATAATCAAATAAGTCAGAATAATTTTTTATTATTGTGCCTAAGAGGCACATTCTACAGCCAGTCGTAGAGGGAGCCAGTGGTAGAGGGAGATGTGTAACTCCTTCCGTGCTCATCTTATAGATGACACGTGTCCTTTATTAAAAATAATAAAATATTATAAAAATAACATGTTGGCTCAAATTAGATATAAAATATTTAGATTGACATATATATAAAACTACACACTTCCTCAACATGTCAAAAAAGGGGTTTGCACTCTTGAGAGATTTGATCCCTCTGGGGCTTGGTAGATCCCCTTTTAGATGGATCTATGTTGGTTATTAGCTCATATGATAAACAGACTACATATGCAAAGATAAATTTTCTCAGCAATTTTTGCCACATTCTCACATATTCTTACATCACAATACACAAATAATATATGTTATGACTATAGGCTTGTCTTGATTTCCGTTTACATGTTGATGTCTAACTATGATAAGTGTTTAATTATTTCTTTTGATTATAATGGTCTTTAACCCCTCTCTTGGACTTTAAGAAAAAAGACAATGATTTGATTTGTTTTAAAATATTATTTCTATGCTTAAAAAACTTAAAGAGGAGCGTCCCAAGTTGGCCATAGTTTTGAAGAGTTAGAAAGTTAGAGAGGTTAGTGTTGGAGAAAATATTATGCAAATGAGATTTAATGTGGGTACACGAAGGACAATCTAAGAGAAAGTGATTTTCATCTTCAACGCTCATAGACTCGCAAAGATGGCAGAACCTTTCGGCTCACAATGTTTTAGCGGTTGTCCAACACCTAGTTTCACTATGATGCTCATGAGAGTTCGTTCTAAATGCGACAATAATAATATTTTTAATGATCGATATTTTGCAAAGTGGCAATTTCTTCAATCCCCCAATAATTTAACCAAGTCATGGTATCTTTAAGCCACCCCCGCTTCAGGTGTAGGTGGTTTTGGCTAGAGTTAAGAGCAATTTTAGGAATCTGGTGATCTCCTGTATTGTTTCATTTGTGCTTGTACATTAGATATCTAATCATAGCCATGCTTTCAATGGGAGAGAGCCCCGCTTCTAAGAGGAGAATACAATACAATGCATTGCTCTTAATTTTGAGATTATAAGTAATAAACCGCTTCTGGATTTGCTCAATTCTTCTCCATGATTCTATAGAAACACTGCATCCCCAAGCTTCACAACCATATACAATAACGGGAATGACGAGTGTTTTAAAGAGGAATTTCTTTTTGTCCCACAACACAAGGTTTGTCGATTTACAGTTGTTTTCAGGATCGAAGTAGGCTTTCCACCCTCCATTAATCCTCTTCTAGATGCTATAGTTCCATTTGAGCTTGTGATGGAATTCAATTCGAAGATATTTATAAGATGTCACTTCCTCCATGTTTCTATTGTCATATACAAAATTGTCATAAGTACCCTTATTGGATTTGATAATCATAACTTTTGTTTTATCGGTGTAAATGGTCATGCCCATATTGGAGTAGAAATCCTTGAGAATTCTTAATTGCTTTTCAAGATAATAGGGGCACCTTCTCATAAGAATGATATCATTAGCATAGAGAAGAAGCATGATGACTATCCCTGCTAATGCCGTGCCAACACAACTTGTTTTTTCTAAACAACCTTCTAGCTTATCAATGTAAATGCCGAAAAGTGTAGGGGAGAGCTGGAACCCTTGCTTAACTCCAATATTACATTTAATATTTTGTGACCATCCCTAGTGTTTTTGAATTTGGCAATGACGTTCTCATATAATCTTTAACTTTTCTAATCTATCCCAAAGTTCTTTCTAGGCACTATATCAAAACATTTTCTAAAGTCCATGAAATAACAAAAAAGATTGGATTTATTATTACAACACTCCTCTGCGATGATCCTAAACGTAACGAGGTGATCCGTGGTTGAGTGATGACTTCTAAATCCTATTTGATCTTTAGCCTGATATATATAATTGAATTTGAAATATTTCAAATTTAATGATGTTTATACTATTTATTACATTTTTATAAAGTATTTAAATATTAATTTTTAAAAAAATCAAGTTAGAATTACATATCATTAAATTATATTTTTAAAATAGTTAATAAAGGATAATAGCAATTGGTTAAAATGAAAAATATTTTATTAATATATCTATTTAAATTAACTTAATTTAAGGTAACCATTTTTTTATAAATCAACATTTCCCATTTTTATGCTAGATATTGTCATTGTGAAGGTGGCTTAACAAGAGCATCATATATGCTCATTAAGGACTCCAACATGTCACTTACAAGGATTGAACCTAGGTGGGGAGGATGATAGACATACCTCCCAACCACCCAAGCTACGTCCAATGGACATATGTGCAACTATATTTACTAAAAAAGAAGTTCAATTAATATCTCAAATGAACAAAATAGGTTATGGAAGTGATATGAAAATGGGTAATTGATTTTTAAAAAAATATATTAACATAAATTTATAATTAATATTAAAAAGTATGATGGTTGATTTTAATCATGGGATTTTATATTCTCATTTGGTTTGTTGGGAATTTAGGTAAGAAAATTACGTGATTAGAACTATTTTAATTAAATAAAACAAAAATTAGTGAATTTATTAATGTTTTAGTGTGTTCAATGTAAAATTAAGTGGTTGTGTTGAGATTGTCTATCTTTTTCAGATCTAAAGCATCCCTTGGGCTACTGCCATGGACAATATGAAATGGTGTTCTTCCCATGTTCCTATTGACTGAGTTGTTGTATGTAAACTCTACTTGAGGTAGAACCAAATATGATCCTTTGGGCTTGTCTCCAACTAGACTCAATAGATTGTCCAAGATTATGTTTACAAATTATGTTTGTCCATCTGTCTGTGGATGGTAGGCTGAGCAAAACTTCAAATCATTTTTCAGCTTCTTCCATAATGTCCTCCAAAAGTAGACAACAAACTTTGTGTCTCTGTCTGAAACTATGCTCTTCAGTAAGCCATGTAAGTGCACTACTTCCCTGAAAAACAATTCTACAACATGCACAACATCATTAGTCTTTTTACATGGAATGAAATGTGCTATCTTATAAAATCTATCTACCACCACAAATATTGAGTCATATCCCTTTTGTGTCCTTATTAAACCAAGAACAAAGTCCATACAAATCTCTTACCATGGCCTCTCAGGTATTGATAAAAAGATGATATAAACCGATGTTCTGACTAGTTCCTTTTACCACTTGACAAATTCTACAACTTTTCATATATTTTTTAATATCTTGTTGTAACTATGGCAAAAATTATTTTTGGCCACCAAGTGCCATGGTCTTCAAAACGAAAATGCCGTGAAAGTCCTCCACTATGCTTTTCCTTAAGGCTGATGTCTACTTTATGTCCAAGTTCATATCAGGCGTACCTCTAAAATCCTTTTTATTTGAAGTATTCATGAACTCATGAATCCGAGAATACCAAGCATTTAATGCCTACTTCTATACATACATAGTGCTTTTCTCAATAAACTCACTAAATGATTTTTAGTAGGTTCTACTAATCCTTTAGGTTTTCCATGTAGGATTCATCATCAATGAAGTCATTTGGAAATGTGTTCTTCACATCCATTTGGTATATAACCTACTTGAATTGATATGATAACGACAATTTTTTTGGGGTCATGTTTATCTTCACTATTAGTGCAAAGCTCTCCTCACATTTTATATCTTCCTTCGAAACATAAGATTTTGACACCAATCTTGAGTGTGTTTCTTAAATAAACGATTAAATTTATTTTAATTTTATAAATCCATTTATACCTTAAAGTTACGTTGACTCCCAGGTTTGAATCCAATGAATAAAATCCATCTCAACCTCCATTGCTTCTTACTACTTAAGTTTGTTTTATGCTTCCTCAAATGTTTGTTGTTTAATTTTGCCCATCGTAGTGGTCACCAACACAAAATTTACCACTACTTGCTTATGTTCCATGCACTTCTCGTGAGCTACACAAAATTTTCATCTTTCTTATACACAGCTTTCTTACGATGACATATAGATTCATACCTTTCTCATCCTCTCTTTGAGGCATACTAGGTCTTTTCTCCATTAGTTTTGTATAATACCATCTAATGTTTCTTTCCATGGCATACCATCTTCTTAAAAAAAATTCCTTCTTTAACTTTCAATATTTATAATGCTTGCAAGTTTAATGCTGAATTTGTTTGATATTTAATTTGTGGTCTTCAATATACAATTTCTTTTATGCCTTTGTGTTGTTGAATTTCACATCATGTTTGATATTTAATTTGTGGTCTTCTATATACAAAAGTGTGTATACCTTTGTGTTGTTGTTCTTAGGTATGTGGGTACATGTCATTCTTACAAATATACATGAATGCTTCACATTAAGGTTCATGCCACTCTGTGCTTCCTTAGAGGTCATATTCCTAACCATATTTGTGGGACATCTATTGATCAAGTAAAATTCATAATAAAGTGCTTCCTTATATAATTCCTCTCCAAATAATCTATGCTCAAGCACACTATATAATATATACTAAATGGTTATTCTTTTGCTCCACAACATCATTCCTTATCTCCAAATAATCTATGCTCAAGCACACTATATAATATATACTAAATGGTTATTCTTTTGCTCCACAACATCATTCCTTATCATTATTTTATAGTGCATACAAAGTTGTGAAGTACATGTAGATTCTTCTCTAGGTTTTAGATAGTGCATACAATATTTTATATAGAGGATATTAGTCATAAGCCATATTATAAAATAAAAATGCATCATATATGTTGGTTGGTTATACTTTATGATCTTATTATTTTATAGAAAACAAATTTTCAATTCAATAGATAGTTGTAAATGTAACTTGTTTTTAATAATTGAATGCAATAGTGGATTATGGGTAAAATGTTGTCGATAAGATGTTTTTTATGTAGTTTTTATTTGATTGTAAACTTCTCTGCAATATTATTTAATTTTGGTGATATGGTTTATTATTTACTGTAATATACAAACAAATAATTAGATGACAATGCCAATAAAATTTAGACTTTACAATTATTCTATGATTGAGAATTCTAAATTCTTTTACATTGTATATGATATTTCAGTTTTTGTCAATAAATTGAAAAAATAAATATGATTATTCTCCAATGATCAAAATGAACACTTCTCCTTCAAAGACAATTCTATCCCACACATACTTGGGTGCTTTTTAATTTAAATGCAAACTTGAGTTATACATGAAATATTTGTACTTTCAAATCTATTTAGTCATGAAAAGAACAAAATCCAATTCAAACTTTAAACACTATTTATTAGACAAAATAAACATATAAGAGTTTGTCATTATATATATATATATATATGAGAGAGAGAGAGAGCAATGAATTAATACATGTTTGAGAGGCCACTCATTAAACAAGAGCCACCAGGTGGCATTGTCCTTAGACAAATGCTAATAGAAGATGTCTTTGACCCTTGTAAACTGAACCTTGATAAACTGGTCTTAAAAAAATTACAATTTAAACAAAGATAAATAAACTAAAATGCTATGCAAAGGGGCTTACCCAAGCTGGGTAGTCCTAAACCTTTAATTTTTTTGGAAGGTAGTCATGGAACCCAAGCGTTTCAGTATAGAATATGGCAAACAACAAGAATATTCTCTATGCAATCCAAAGCCTTGCAACTATAGCAAGGTACTACACATTACACAAATGCTAACTATCCATTGGTATAATAGAATACATGGCCTAAAAATGATAAAAAACATATTTTTCTCTACAACATTTACACATTCATTTCCCATAAATTAGCATAAACATTAAACGTGATGAACATGTTTGATATTTTTTGTAAGAGGAAGATATACTTCTATTCTTATAAGGAACTTTGGTGTATATATTACCAGCATAGATCCAAATCCTAGGCTCTATCAAGCCTTGAGAGGGATCAAATCTCCCTCATATTTACTTTTTACTTTATTACTTTTTACTTTGTATTATTTTGTTACTCGACAAACTCGACAAACATTACAAGATCTCCCTCATATTTACTTTTTACTTTGTATTATTCTTTTTTGTTTATGGCCGACATAATATTTATTATTATTCTTTTTTGTTTACTTTGTATTATTTTGTTACTCGACAAACTCGACAAACACTCGACACATGTTACAAGATTCCCTCATACTGGGCTGTAGAGAGCCGCTCGGCGCAATAAAGATATTGCATTAGCATATAAAATTACATAAAAGTTACAAATAAGCATGGTTGCTATTTATACCTAACACTTGAAGCACCCTGAGCATCTATTAACCCGACAAATTATTCGAAAAAACCCTTCAATTAGCAGTGCGCCTAAGGACTTCAGAAAACCAGTAAGAAAACATTTTGGGATATCTTTTAAGATTCTAAAAATCAACATAAACCAACCCGAACCTTGATGTATATCTCTTCATCCACTCAAAATTATCCAACATCAACCAGGAAAAGTATACCACCACATTTACCCCATCATTCATTGCATATACCAAGTTCCTTAGATAGTTCTTATTGTAGTTAATCCTCGTTGTATCATGCAATCCATTTGGAAGTGTCAAATTTTCAGGATCATCCATCCCTTCACACATGAAAAAAACATCATTTATATGACTTCTATGTGTGGTAGATAACAAAAGGCAGGTCTCATTCCAATATATCATTATGTTGGAATGAATTTTGCCAATAACACACCTTTGCTGAAACAAAGCAACCTTTACACAAGTGTATGGGAAGCAACCCTAATATTGAAGTTAATGTATTTCAGATGTTCCAGTAAGAATATTCAAGCTTACCATTTCAGTAATAATCATCATCATTCGATTCCCATAGTTGTCCTTTATGTACATGATAGATTTGTATAAACCCCAAGGCACAGTGTAAAGGAACTCTAAATTGGCCTATGAATTCAGATAATTATTTTCAATATGAGATCATGACTGCATAAAAAATAGGCTGGAAATTAACCAAACTTCTGAATTTATTTATATATCCAACACCAGAGTTTCAAGTAATGATTGTATATATGGAGGTACAATAAATTGTTCATGTAAGTGCGATAGTATTAAGCTCTCTATGGAGGGGTATTTATTTGAACCAATGATTTCAATCCAAATGGGTGGTGTTGATGTTATAATAGGGGTTCAATGGTTACAATCATTGGAAACCATAGATATTATTTTTTAGACACTTTTAATGAGATTCTCCTAAGAAGGAAAGGAAATTGAACTTAGAGGTATAATATGGAAACCCTCTAAAGTGGATAAGCTTTAAAAACATGACAAAATTGATTAAAAATGGACACCATGTGGTGTAATTGCACAATTGTGCTCACTAGATGTTCAAACATCGAGACTGTCTCTTCTTGTGGCTCTCCAAAGAGTTATTGACAATCATTCTAAGATAACGATAAGTGTACCACATAACATTAGACCTTATAGCTACCTAAATGCACAAAAGAGTGAGATTTAGCATATGGTTCGATAAATTTAAGATGTTGGCATCATTTGGCCTAGCCAAAGTGATTTATTTGCACCAATGGTTATGGTTCACAAAAACGAAGGTTCATGACGTATGTGTCTATATTATAAAGAGATCAACAACATGAACATTAAAGATGTTTCTTATTCTTGTCATTCATGTATTATTAGATGAATTGTAGGGAGAAATTATTCTTGTCATTAATGTATTATTAGATGAATTGTAGGGAGAAATTTTCTTTACCAAGCTAGACCTCCGTTCTAGATAACATCAAATCAGAATGAGGCCATATGCAGTCAGTCCAAAAATAGCCTTTAGAACACATGGAGTTCATTATGAATATTTGGTGATGCTATTTGGACTTACCATTGCACCTTCCACATTTCAAAGACTGATGGAGTCTATTTTTTAACCTTTCATTAGAAAATTTGTGTTAGTACTTTTTGATGATATACTAATCTACAACAATTATTTGGAAGAGCATGTACAACATGTTGACATGGTCTTAAAACTATTTGAAGAGCAAAAACTATATGCAAAGTTGTCCAAGTGTTCCTTTGGGGTTTAGGAAGTGAAATATTTGGGTCATATTGTATCTCATGATGGCATCAAAGTGGACCCTAACAAAAGTAAATCTATGATGGAATGGTCAATTATCTTAGAGGATTCTTAGGATTGACAAGCTATTATCGTAACATTTCCAAGAATTATGGTCAAATAGCAGTACCTCTAATAACAATACCAAAAAAGGATGCATTTTCTAGGACTTAAGAAACAAAAAAATCTCTTGAAAAACTTAAGGAGGCTACGTGTACAACTTTTATCTAATCCATGCCTAACTTCACAAAAACCTTTATTGTGGGGTGTGATGCCTAAGGGCATGTCATTGGTGTGGTTTTAATACAAGAAGGAAGGCCCCTTGCCTTTGAAAGTTGTCAACTTAAAGGAAGAAACTTACCCAAAACAATTTATGCGAGGAAATGTTGGTCTCCAAATGTCTAGAAGAGTATATTTGTTTCTTTGCATTTGACAAAAAAACAATGGGTGTTACACTTCAAAATGTCACATTTGAGTGTCCTCCTTGAGTTTTTTATTTCATCGCCATGAAAATGTGATTATTATGCTTCATAGAGGTGTTATAGAGGGAAACCTAAAGCCTATTATGGTCCCTCAACATGTTGGGGAGAGAAATCCATCATTAGGAGGTCGAAATCCACTTCAACCAACCCTATTTCGGGCCATGTACAATAATTTTTTCCCCCTTCCCCTTATCTAGGGAGTGATAATATCCTCTTTGTCTCTCCATGGCCTTCTTTAGGGGATCAAAAATCTTCCTCAACCACTTTTCCTTGAGTTTAGGATCAAGATTTGAGGGGGATTTTTGGAGATTAGACTTACCCTTCAAATCCTCTCTTCCATACCATTGTAAGTATGTCAATCCTCTCATGATCCATGATATCCTCTTGTGAACCAAACATTTCTCCATGGTGGTTTGGGCTCCCAAATCCTATAAATGAAGCTCCTACCTTGAATCCCAAACATGGAAATTATGTTTGGAGATGCCATCCTTATGTTAGCTTGATTCTCAAAGGGTTTGGAAGGGAAGCTTGGAGGAAGTGTTGTCGCAAGTCATGTATACCATTGTACATGCTTCTTTATGGCTTTCCATTAATACAACTTGGCCTATTTCTCCCATATGTGTGTTCATTTACATGTATGCTTACTCTTGTTGCATTTAAAGTAAGTAGGCTACTTTATGATTAAATTGTAGAAGGAAGGTGGTCTTTTGTGTTGTCTCTACAGGGTCTACTTGGATTTGGAGCCTTGGACATCAAACCTAAAGGCTGGAGCAACAAGGACAACCATCAGTAAGGAGGTAAGTCATCTACTCTCCTTCACTCTTATTATTTCCTGTATTGTTTTATGCATAAAGCCTAGGTCTAGGGGAAAGTTAGAGTCCATTTTTTTTGCTTCTGTCTTGGCTTACGGATCTACGGAAGTTTCACATGTCCAAGATGGATTCTACCTATTTGTAGGGAGAATTTCCTACAACACAAACTTGTAACCATACTAGGGAAATTTCCCTAGTTTTTTACCTTTTTGAGTGGTTGCTTAGGTGTTTTAGTCTCTTCAAGTGTTATTTTATTATGATTTTTTGTCTTCTCTGATCATTACTAAGAAGCATTTTGAGCCTAATGCCTAATTCATTCTTGGATCTAGGAAAAACCATTCATTTTCCCAACTTTCCAGAATTTTATCCCCCCCGAAAGGAGCTTATGGAGTGAAAATTCTTGATTTTCTCCCCCATCTAGTTGTCTAGAGAGAGGCAATCTCAAATTTTTTTCCCTCTGCTAGTCTTCTAGGAAGCGTAAATCCCACTTTTTTGCTCTATCTGTGAAGGGTAGGAAGCTATATTTCCCTGATTGGGCCATTTCTTGGGTCTGTTGGCTTATTTTTGCTCAGTATTTTGCTTCAAATTTGTTTGTGTGAGCCTTTTCTACCTGATTGAAGTGGTGCATGATCTTGATTAGAACATTTGATTTCCTTTTGAGTCCTTTTGAGATCCCTCTTGTTTTTTGTCAATCCTTGGAAGCTTGAAACTAACTTAGGTCAACTTGATCTCTTTTTGAGTTCATCACTTTCTTGACTTGGTTCCTCTTGTTAAGTGGCATTTAAGCCTCTATTACACTGAGTCCAACATCTGCAAATCTTGTTTGGATATGTTTGGGACCTTCTTGAGTGGTTTGGAAAGTGAAGTGTTGTTTGGGCCTTTTTACAGGAAATTTTTCGATTGCTTGTGTTTTGGGTGAAATCACCAATCTCGTACAATCCCAAGAGTTTGTAGATCTATTCTAACTCTTCCTTACCATCTAGTATTATTTGGATTGAATATTTGAGGTTTCAAAATATCTCTTTTTCATTTTTTGGTTTGATTGGTTTGTAAGTGACAAGATTGAAAGCACTTGGGTGATCATAACTCTTTTCAATTTTGTTACATTGAGCGGGTTCTTGTATTCTTCAAATTATTTGAGCTTAGATTGATTTCAAAATTGTTTGGATTCCTTCATTTTAAGTGGAACAAAGAAGAAAACTTGTCTTTTGAGTCGATCGGTGCAATTTGAAAGCATTTTGTCCCTCATCTTTGCCTTTAAGTTATTTTGAAGAAGCATTGAATCTTCTCAAAATTGAAACAAAAAAGAGTCATATTTCAAGTATTTTCATGCATTTAGAGAATCCTTGAAAGTAAAAAAGTGTTTCATCTTATTTTCTCCTTAAACTTATGTAAAGGAATCAAATCTTTTCAATTGAAACAAAGAAGTAATTTCAATTCGTTTATGCAATTTAGGAGTTTTGAAAGCAAGAAAATAAGAAATTTTTTCTCTTATTATTTTGGTGTTTGCTTGAAGGTTTTTCTCGTCACATTAAAGTTTAGATTTTGGTGAATGTTTATAGTTTAGTTTGGCATTGTATTCATCCATAAAAAGGAAAAAAAAGTGCATTGGCATCAGGTGTTTTTTGCATCGAAAACGGAAAAGCTCTCTATCCCATAGATAAATTTCATTGAATTGAAGAATTGTGCATCTCATTTAGTTTGCATAATATCGAGTTGAGTCTTCACACCATTAGTTTCACTTCTGTTTACCTTTTTGAGTAAATAAAAACCTTAAAATCAACCATGCTCTAATAAAATTAATTAGACTTGTTATTTTATAGTGCACCAACAGTAGTATAGGGATTAGAACTTTTGGACTAGGGAAAGTGAGTAAATTGTCCAAGAGTTACTAAAACAAGACTAGGAACACTAATGAGGAAAAATCTATTAGTAGCATGAAGTGCTTGTTGAGAAATCTCCCCTAACACATGAGTCAAGTGGTAGAATAAGTCAAGAAGAGTGTCTGGACTGGTCTCTGACATTCTCTCTCGGTGGGGTTATGCGAGTTAGGGAGTAATCTCAGTAGTGGCAAGTCCTCGGGGTGACACCACTATCTAGGTTTCTTCAGGTCTAAGACAATTGTCTTATGTTCCCTTCCCATTTGTAGAAGCCCTCTCCCATGACTGTTCCTCCCAACCACTAAGCATGAAGTGGTAGTCTTCGTTTCTTTTCCTAGGTTATCTCCTAGGTGACTGCAGTAGTGGTGTTTTCGGTACCTGAGATAGACGTGCATCACACTATTTTGGATCCTTAGGAGGGTACTTGGATACATCCAGTACTTGCACCTCTATAAATCCATTACATAGTAGTTGTGGGTAACTGTCTCTGATTTATTTGTTGATGGATTGATATCCCGTCTTTAGAAGATCCCTTACTCACTGATTGCTTGGTTGATTACCTTTAGTTTTTAATTAGTGGTGTAATCTTTTTATATTTGTAGTTGGCCTTAGGGACCATTTTTTCATTATTATTATCACTTTAACTTTACATTGGTTGATCATAGTTTAAGAAGGTCTTGTAGAATGCAGGGTTTAGATCTAGAAAACAACAAACCTTTACCACCACCAGATTCACAAGGCCCTTCCAAGGAAGGAAATATAAACGAAGAGATTGTTTATGAGGAAGGGAATGTTTCCCTAGAAATCGACCAACCCGAAGGGCTGGTAGAAACTATAAAAGAAGATGATTTCTTCCCTACCCCAAACCCCCCTTTAACTGAAGGTTTTTTACGTCCGATTGTACAGTTACCATCAATAACTTATTTGGACTCTGTTCTTTCTCTGCATCGCCACCAACCTTAGACATACTAGAGAAGGAATTTAGGCATGGACATACTTGGACCCTCACATGAATTCTAAGGAATTTCCTTTCCATCCACTTCTACTGTTGTTAATCCTGCCACAGTTATGTCACACATTGTGACAACTTCAACTTTTCCTTCGGGGGTATTCCCCAACCACTTAACCCATCCTAACCACCTATAGGTCACACCACTAGAGTTTTTCCCACCCTATTACCAAGTGAGTTGTTTGATTGACCCATACTACCTCCCTGTAGTGGAATGGTTAGTAATCCACCTGCTTTGGGAATCATTTCAAGTGGTTTGGTTTTTCCTAACCCCACCCAAACAAACAATATGATTACATCTTCAATGCCAAATGTTCCCCTACCGCCTACCGAGGGGCAAGTTTTAGTTGGGGGGGAACCCTTAGCTACTTGGAAAGCATCTAACTGGATGGTTTATCCGACCTGGGCGAAACCTGGTCCCGTTAGTAGCCACCATTGAGTGGAGGAAAAATTTACCAACCCAACACCTTTATGGCTACTACCACACCCCTTCATACTGGTTTACCTTACCCGGGGGCTACTAATGTTCCTTGGGGCCAATATAACTCGATGGGAAGTCCTTTACATAGCATTTTACCCAATCAACAAGTGAAACCCACAATGACTACTTTCCAACACCCCAACCCTAATATATGGGAGCACCAACCCACAGTCCTACTGGTATTCTGATGCCTTATTAGTATTACCAATATCCAAAGCCAAACCGCTAATTACCTTTTTTGGCTACTTTGGATCTGCTTGACTTGTTGCGGTTGACAAACGATCCCATTCAGCATTCCTAGTTTTGGCCTCCCATACCTGCCAAACTCCCGTCCGACATTCCCAAATTTGACAGAAAACTTGGTGAGTATCGTAATAACCATGTAATGAACTATCATTTATGGTGTTCCTCGAACTCTTTAATGGATGATTCTATCCATTTGATACTTTTTCAAAGGACCCTTACTGGTACTGCAACTAAGTGGTATATCGAATTACCATGACGCTTATTTGGAAATTTCAACTCCCTGGCCATGGCCTATTTGATGCATTTTCAATTAGTACCAATCTGATACGAAACTAGTACCAAGCTGTTAAATTCGCTAAGACAATCCAATTCCACTCATATCTATGATCATATACATTAGTGGAGGAAGCAATGTAGATTAATTAAAGCTACTATCCTGGACCAATTGTTAGCTGATTAGTTTACAAAGTCATTGTTTCCACCTATAGCAAGGGATGCTTCCATGGGAGGTGTTGTAATAGAGGAGAAGGAAATCAGTCGTGCCCAATATTTGGATTTGGTTTACTCCCAATCTGGCACGTTATACGATTTGATCCCTAATGATCCTAATCCCACGAGTGACCCTTCAAGACCTTCCACAGAACCTTCTACCAACGACATTGTGGGTTCCATGAAGACATAGTATGTACCCCAACCGATTGGACAACAAACTCAATTTACCTCTACTCCAGTCCCACAGTAGACTATAAGCAACACCAAAACCACTCCTTCTCCTGCTCAAAATTTGGAGTTCAATACGGTTCAATCCTCTTCGTCTCAATCATCTGGAGGCAAGAAGAAAAACAAAGGCAAATCTAAAAGGCCTTCGAACCAATAGGCGAATCCCAATACTCAAGAAACCAATGCTGAAACCAAACCTAAGAGGAAGGAAAAGTTTCCATGCCTAATATGGGAAGGCGACCATTACACTAAAGATTGTCCTCGTCATGAGAAATTCAATAAGTTCTTCAAAGGTGCCTCCTGTGAAATTCCACAGGGGTAGATCACTAAGCTTGAACACACCTCACAATTTCACTCAACTAATTGCAGAGAAGAATTAGATGAAAGGATGAACAAATTCAGTCATGAAACTGAGAAAATATCAGAAAATAATGATAATACATTCATCAACTGTAAGCTGGCTAAAAGATGTCAATACAATAGAATGAATTCGATATCTCCAAAGTTTATTCGAATTCTCCTCAAGTCAAGGCTTAGTCAGCATTGGAACCTGTTGATGCCCATAAATTCTTAGCATCGACAGTAGGGATTCTCCCTAATGAGCGATCCCAATTAGATCGCCCACTGTTTGGTATGGGGAATCCGTCCGGTTAACAATCTGACTACCATAGGTGTAATTGTTTAAGTTCTTTACCGGTTGCGGCCCGGTTCACCGTTTATGTAATTTTATTTCAAAGTATGAGATGCAAGTGCCCTAATTAATGCAATGAAATTGATAGGTAGAATCCTCACAAGTGATGCACAGTTTCTTACCTCTCGTATTACCACTTCTACCTTATCAATTCGGTTATTATCTAATCTAAACTAACTATCCTATCCCTACAAGGAGAAAATTTAAAGTAAGAGTAATAAGCTGAAAATGCTCAAGTACATTTAACAAATAGCAATTAAAAGAAACATTCACATTTACAACATAATTATCAAAGATAGCTCTGATATTGATTAAAGCAATTCATTACTCTGTTACACATAACCATTTGCATGAAATAAGGAAACCATTCATCATCATTGAAATAATTCGAAAGAATTAGAAAGATCTCACAGTATGATAGATGCAGAAAAATAAATAATTATGTTCCAGCGATCACACATTCCAGGCAAACATCAATGCAATCTTTTTCCCAGCAAACCAGTCCCTTCTCATTAGAAAAGAAATAGTTCTTTTACACAAATGTCTCCGTCATTTAATTCACCAGCAAAACACCCTTTCTCCTTATTCTCCTCCTCTATTTATCTTCTCAAAAGTTTCTCCTCTAGTGACTCTTCATTTACCCTAACCCTAGGATTCCCCAAAAATTGTCTTCTAGTGCTTTACATAAGAAAATACAAAAAAGATATTTACAATTAAAATTAGGTGGGCCCTTTTAAACTAGAAATATAATCTGCCCATGCATTAGCCTCTTCAACTATGATATTAAATTGGACAGGCTCTGATACTTTTAAGGACACTTCATGATATGACAACTCTGTTTCTATATGCGCCAATCCTGCTGCTGCAGCCTTGCAGCTATCTTCCACAAAGTGGGGGATGAGTTCTTCTGTGAGAACACCCAATTTTATGATGTAGTCTAGATCTTCCCGCAACCCATTCTGCAGCTCTGCTATGCGTTGGTCTCTTGAAGGAAGCTCATTCATCTTCGAGACCAAAGAGAGATTACATTTCTCATGAACCTGATGGATCTTCTTGTAAAAATATTTGCATTTTTGGATAGTCTTAGGAATTTTGTTATTTAGTCTCCTACAGCTTTCCTACAAAATTCCATAAGTGCCATATCCGACTTCAGGTCTGTTGTTGTCTTCGGAGGCAAATGATCAGGGAATTCTGATTTAGTTTCTCTCCAGGCCATCTGGCTCTTAACCTTATCTTCCATATCCAACAACTGTTTTTCTCATTGCCAGTGACTCTGCAGCTATCACCTTCATCCTCTCCATCAACAAATTCATCTTGTATATTTATTCTTTGAGTATCTCTTGAGAGTGATATATTTGTTCCTGAATCTTGTATGCTTGTCACAAAATGGAGTCATGTCTTGCTTTCTATTATCTGCCAACTCTAGCTACTCTGCCATAGATTCCTTTTCTCTTAACAATTCATCCATTTGAGTTTTCAATTCTTCGGCCTTCTGGTTTGCTACTAATTCTCGCATTTCGAGGTCCCTTATCTTTGCTTGGAAATCACTTCTCTCACCCTCCATTATCATCAACTGCACATTTAATGCTTCTTTCTCTGTATACAGATTTTGGTAATTGGATAGCAGTTTGTCCTTTTCAGATAATGTGGCCTCAAATTTCCTTTTCAGCTCTATGATTTCACCTCGCTCCTTTACCCAGTTGTCTTTCAATTTCAACATCTTCTCTTTGTTGCATTCGATATTGTTCAACAATTTGTCAACATTATCTGCACTTTCTTGCGCAACAGCTATGTTGATAGTTGCATGAACTTAGGGTCCTTGTGGGTACCCTCCATGATTGTGTTTTCATGGACAGTGATGACATTGGGTTGGGCGCCCATTTTCAATCTCTTCTCTGTCCTCCTTGTGATGGTATTTCTTTTTGAATAAAAAATGATCGTGTCCAATTTGGCCACAGTATGTTTCTTTGATGGGGTGAATGGGGTGAGTCCGAGCTCGAAAAATGGGAGGTGACCTCCGGTGAGCGGCACACTGGAAACCTCAGGTGGGTCTATGTCCATGTGATTTGGACTCCCATGTTCACTCTGGGTTCCTTGTTTATCCACAGCTTCCTTGAACCTATCCTCTTCTTCCTTTCTTCTTAATTCCTCAGCTGCTTCCTTTCTTTATATCTCTTTCCTTGTGTTTTCTGCTTCTTTCAGCTCTTCATCAGGTTTTCTCTGTTGCTCCTCCGGAGATTCTCTTTCCCGCCTCTCAGCCTCTTCCTTTTGCTGTCTCTCTGATTCTTCTGCTTGTAGCCATTTTGCTTCTTCTATTCGTAGCCTTTCTGCTTCCTCTTTAAGATTCCTTCCTTCTTCCTCTACTTGTAGTCTTGTGGCTTCTTCTCGTTGCCTCTATAATTCTGCCTCCTTTGCAGCAATACTGGAACCATCTCCCCCATTGAGAACAAATCGTTTGTTCAACTCGGTCATGTTGCTTTCCCTCCGATACACTTCTTCATCCTTCATGAAGTGATTTGTGTATTCGAAGGTAATTTTACAAGAAGCACAATGTCGAGCGACCTTATCTTGGCTATCGTGCCTTACAAAAATCTTTGTTCCAAAATGAAAGGCCTCCAAATATTTGACAAAATCTTCGGATCCCTTTTCCTTGGGGAATTTGTACATGCCGATAGTGAACGACATTGGTGGGTAGGAGGCCTTCTTCTTCTCATGGAGAAAATTGCCAAGTCCATTGATAAAAAATTGCCTTACAACCTCTTTGTGCACAAAAAAATCGGTAGCATATTTAGGAAACAGAGAAGGGGGCTGGGTAACCCCATACATCTTGATTTAAGTGCCCTCTGCGGAGAAATAGTAATCTCCATATTCCTCGATAACTACCAAAGCGTTCTCGGACATACAATTTGGTTCCTTATTGTAAATTAGCCAGTAAAGAGGCATGATTAATCCCTCACAAATTAGTTTTTAGTGACTTGCATATTTGTGAGCCCATGTCATCTGATAAGCTACATGAAGGGGAGATTCGACCCGATTCCAAACACATCCCAAATGAGGGAAAGGGTTTCTGATTAGTATGCAATCCAAGAGATAGGAGGACATGAATAATTCAGCCTTCTTCTGCGTCAATCCTCCTTGTGCTACAACAATGTGTGATGCCATAATTTTAGAAATTATATATGCCCAGTTGAAAATTGTACCATGCATGGCAATGTGGTACATCACTGGTACCCGACTTAGTTTATAGGTGTTTCCATTTTCCAATCCAAAAAACATGCTTAACATCAAAACTATGATTCTATATGGGGTCCTTAAACTTTGACTATCGTACTCCCCGCTAGACCTCTGTCTCAACTGTTTTTCACGGATCGTCATCTTCTTAGCATAATCAAAGTGATCTATATTGACCTCTCTTATCCAGTTATCAGTCATCATAACTTTAGGGGAGGGTAGCTTGTATGCTGCAACTATGTGGCCTAATTGGAAGGATGCGAGCCCTTCTCCTTTGGAATCTGATATGATTCTGGTGGTAACATCAACCTAGGGCAAGATCCATCCAATAACCTCTGAGCAAGGGAATAAATACGGGCGTGTGGCCTCCTTATGGAGGCCGGACCTCTTAATGTTCTGGTAGACCATTAACTCTTCGATAGTTGGTTCAGACACATTTCCATCTCTGATGAATCTGTATAGTTCACCTCATTTGAACTCTGTGATGACCCCCGTCATGGCTCTAGTGTCTTCGAGCATTGTCTCTATTGGGGTATCCAACACTATTTCTACGCTTGACTTCGATTCCACCAACTTGGACTTTCGCTTGGCGGACCTTGTATGCATATCAAATCTGATGAGACACATAATGAATAAGTGAGGAATCTTCATCAAATCTTTTAAAAACAATGAATTATTCATGGTATAGCAAACGAGCAGAGTTAAAACAATATTTGAATGCTATCATTGTTTGTTTAGCTTTTAAATCGCAATGGAGTCTTCAAGTACAACTGTGGAAACAAACCAAAGGTACTTATTTCAACTGTTTGCATCAAAATTTAAAACCTTTGTGTGAAAGACAAGCTTAATTTTCCTTTGGCTCAATGCATAAACAAACTTATAAAAGGAAAATGCAGTTTGGAAACATTATAGCAAACACAGATAGTTAAGCAAATGAAGACTTTCATGCTGACAGACCAATGCTGCTAAGGTTTGCTTCGTTTCAACGATATGCAGATGTGTGAAAAACATAGTGCAACCGGACAATAAGTAGAACTGTTTTGACAAATTCCTTCCAAAGGTTGTCATTAATAACCAAGATATCTACATTCTTAAAATGAGTGATGAGGAACAATGACTCGGTAAAACTGACTTCACGGACAATAAGTATAACTTACTTTTTTTTTTCATTCAGTTTTAAATCTTGCTTGATTTTTTTTCTTTAATTAGAAACACATTGTTTGATGGGTGTAACGCCTTCAATATTAACACGACGTCTGGTAAGACTCTCGCATCGAAAGAGCGAATACGGGGGCGCCGTGTGGGATTTGAGAACAAAGTGGTCTCGGTGGGAAACAAGAAGGAGACATCCAAGGCCGACCCTCCGCAAGGGTAAAAGGCATGGGTAGCCTGAAGACAAAGCGCGGCAATCCTAATCTATATGCCCGATAAACTCTCAGTTTTCTGCATGTTACCCAAATTTTGAGTCGTCCAGTGCTTAGGTTCTTAAAGGTAGGTTTCATGGCGGTATGGAAACTGGAAAAAAATGCATAAACAAAAACCCCATTGTCCGCGAAAAAATCAACTCCTTTCCCCACATGTAGTCATGTCAACTGAAAGGACAAGAGGGTTATGACAGGCGCAATCGGGCTATCGGGTTAAGTGAGCTACTAGACCAAGAAACCTTATCCAGGTGAGGCCATGGAAACCCCACTCAGAAACACGACTCTAAGCCCAAACTAGATAACCCTAACCCAAAAGAATTTGAAAAAGAAAGGCAGGGCATACAGAGGAGTAAAATAAGGGATAGAATGCCTAAAACAAAATAAAGTTACTAAAAAGATGAAGACGAGGGCATGAGGTTTCCTACCTGTCACTCGCAGATTCGCCATGAAGTTGAGCTCGACAGTGTTGAGTACTTGGCGTCCAATGACTGGCGGTGGCTAGAGTGCACATATGAGGTTTTCTTCCTTTTCGCTAATGTTTTCTTAAAAATCCCTTTTGCTATATATATAACAAAGGAAACCCTTGCAATAAATGCAAACGGGGTTGCTAGGTGGGATTATTTAATGACCAATCCCATTGGCACCAATTCCCCTTTTCGCTCTCCCTTTCTATCAAAGAAAATCCTGTGCAGACCGTTTCGGTGTACTTTTCCCAATTGCTGCGACACGGTCAACGCACTTTCCCCCAGTCACTGCGACACGGTCGACGCACTTTCTTTCCCAAAGGTTGCGAAATGGTCGACACATTTTGGCCAAATCGCAACGAAATGATCAGCGCATTGAAATGATCACTGTGAAACAGTCGACGATCTTTTCCCAAAGGTAATGAAACGATTGTTGCAGACTCACCCAAACACTTGCAAGAAGTTCGACGCGAACTCATCAAAAAGCCACGAAACGGTCAGCGCAATCTCGTCAAATTAATTGCGAAATGGTCAGCGTAAACTCTCTAGTTACTGTGAAACGTTAGGCGCATTTTGGCCAGATTGCAGAGAAACGATCGACGAAATCTACCCAAAGGTCGGCGCAAACTCGTGAGAACGCTGCAATTTGGTCTACGTAATCTTGTTAAAGCACTGCGACTGTTTCGATGCAAAAACCTGAGTTGCACTTAGTTGAAAACTTACTTTATTTTTCGAATCTTAAAATTCTAAGTTTCAAAAGGGGAACTCTTCTAAGAAGGAATAAACTCTAAAAAAAAAGGAGGGGCCCTACAATTTTAAGAAAAACTTGGGGATTAGGTTGCATCTGCAACAATTGGCGACTAGCTGGTGAACACAGATCTCTGAACAATCCCTTTTTGGAAATAAAAAACGCTTACACGGTATCTGACTCTGGAGATATAAAAAAACCTCTACCCACTTTCCCAATATTTTAAAAGGCCAGATTTTATACAGAGAGATCAACTTTCTTGCATCATATTGATCATTCTTTTCGGAGGCATGGTAACTTGGAACATATTTCTTGACCACTCTCCCGAGGTTAGAATATGGATTTCATTTTAGATCTGTCTTTTGATTACCACTAAAACATGATTCCATAGGATTGTAACAGAATCAAACAGATGTATTCATTTGTTCTTCATTCCCATACCATAAGCAATATTTTGATGCTTCTTTTCTTGACGAATTTTGTCGTCTGAGTCTTCCTTGATAACTTTCTTCAATCTTCAGAACTTGACATGGGTTCTTCCATCCATAATGTACTTTTGTGTGAGCAAGAGATTGATTTGTTTGTCATGCTCACAGACAGAGAAGAACCTTGCTGAGTTGACCACCAGGGCAACTTTCTTGATTGGATGTCTTTGTTTTTCAAAACCATTTCTTTGATGGAGATGAAATTTTCCAAAAATTTGAATCTTTGATATAAGCTCTTTTGGATTTTGATTTTGATTTTGTGGCATGGGATAATTTTAATTTCCATACATCTGTGAGACCTGCTTCCTTTCCGTGGGTCCATCATAGTAGGATACCTGAGACAGTAATTAATGTAAGAGTGGGTGGATCCCCAAGATAGTAATCCAGACCTCTTGAGCCTTAGTTATTTTACAGCGTTTATAATGACTCAATGTGCACTAGAAGCTGGTCTCTCTTTCTAAAACTGGGCAGCAATTAAAATTCTCAAACTGATAATGTTATATCAGGCATGCCTTTCCCATAAGAAGATTTTGACTTTTAGTGATTAACAAAAATACTGTGAGATTATTCAGATTCCTATATTCCCAAGCGTCAAAATATTGAGTTGGTCTTATAATAAGACAAAAATAAACAAATCAAACAATAAGCAAACGAAACTTGAAATTAATCAAACCAGAAAGGAAAACAAACTAGAAAATTTTGAGAAAAGATAAACCTTTATTTATGTACAAAAACTGCTCCTAAAACCTAGGTGAAATATTGTTTGAGAGCTAGGCCGTTGATAGGGATATTTTATTCCTCCCCTTGTAAATCTTGAAGTTTGTAAGTTGAAGGGCCAAGCTTCTCAACATTCTGATAGGGGACAATCCATAAATGTTGAAATTTTGTGTGTTTTCCCTTTTCATCATGTGGGTGATCCCATTTTAGAACTAAGTCTCCTACCTCAAAACTTCTCTTACCGGACTTCCGCTTTTCAAACCATCTCTTGACAATATTTCGGTGTTGGTTGAATCTATCCTTGACCTTTTGTCTCGATTCCTCGAGCTTCAACAGAGTGTCAATTCGTGACTGTAAGATTTCACTATTGGATCCTCTAGAAGCTTGGGCTAATTGCAGGTATGGGAGTAATATGTTTGGAGGTAGTATAACTTCCCTTCTGTAGACCAAAGTATAAGGAGAAACTCCTAAATAATGCTTCGGGGTAACCCTATCTACCCATAACATGTTAGGGAGAGCTACATGCCAATTTCTCTGACTTTCAATAACAGTTTTCTTTAAAATTTGAATGAGATTTTTATTTGTTGATTCTGCTAATCCATTTCCCTGGGGATAATAATTAGCCGAATAATGAAATTTCATTCCTCTTTCATAATCAAAAGCAGTTAACTTGACAGACGAGAAATAAGATGCATTGTAAAAAACAAGGGAAATTGGAACCCCAAACTTGGTTATGATGTTCTCCTGTAGGAAATTGATGACTGCGTCTTCATTCACTTTTTGTAAAGGAGCTTCTTCCACCCATCGTGTAAAATAATCCATAGCTGTGAGGATATACCGATGTTGCAACGAATAATTTGGGTTAATCTCTCCGATAACGTCTATTCCCCATTGCTCAAACGGTCCTGAGATGATAACGGGTTGTAATGGTCCTGCTGCTTTCAGCAATCTACCAACACTTCTTTGGCATACATCACATTTTCTTATGTAAGCATGAGCATCCTTGAAAAGAGATGGCCAGTAATACCAAACTCTAAGTATCTTATGAGCAGTGGTATCCCCAGAAAAATGTCCCCCTATCGGACCATCGTGTAATTCTTTGACTACCTTATTCGCATCCTCCTTCTCAAGACATCTAAGGAAAACTCCATCATAATTTTTTTTTAAAAGTACTCCGTCAATAATTTGATAAGATGATGAATTCAATCGAAGTGCTCTTCTCTGTTTAGAGTTCCACTGTTCTAGAAAATATCCTTGCTGGAGATAGTGCACTAAATATCTGTACCAAGATTCCGGAGCAGTGAAAATGGAACATACTTCAGTTAAATTCAATTCAGCTTCATTCTCCCAATCATGATCCTCATCAGTTTGGTTCTCTGTGAGCAAATTACACAATCCTTGACCTTTAATGATAGTAGCTGGTTTGAATTATAGATCATATTCTTGTAGTGCCATTACCCGATTTCCTCTTTGTTCTCCCAACTCCTTTTGTACAAACAATGACCGGACAGCCGGATGAGGTACGATGACCTTCGTCATATTTTTCAAAATATAAGGTCTGAACTGCTTTACCGCTTTGAATACTGCATATTTTTGTTTATCCACGGCTGGGTAATTCAATTCATCCCCTTGTAACCCAATGCTCATGAAAGATATTGGATATTCGTCTCCCGATTCTCCTTTCTGAGTGAGCACTGTTGCGAGCGAATTATTTGAAGCAAAGGTGTATATGATAAACTCCTTTGCAAAATATGGAGTTCTCAAAGAAGGTGCGTGAGCTATGGCAGAATTTATGTCTTTAAACACAATCTTCTCGATGTCGGTCCATTTGAATTGCACACTTTGCTTTACCATTTGCTGCAAAGGTTTCACAATTTGCATGAAATCAGGCACAAACCTTCGAACAACATTAATTGTGCCCATAAATGATTGCATAGATTTTTTATTATGGGGCATGGGAATTTGAGTTATAGCCTAAAATCTCTTTGGGTCTATCTAGATTCCCTTTTTTGAGATGATGTGGCCCAAAAATTTTCCTTCAAGAACAACAAAAATACTCTTCTTTGGGTTCAGAGATATACCATATTTTCTGCAACGGTAAAAAGTCTGTTTTAAGTGGAAAACATTGTCTTCTCGTTTCTTGGAAAAAAATGTTACAACATCTAGATATATGACGATGCAGTGGTCTCCTAAACCTTTAAATGCAATATCCATGGCCCTTTGGAATGTGACTCCAACATTCATTAGGCCAAAAGGCATTCTCCGATATGCGAACGTTCCCCACTTCATGCGAAATGTAGTTTTCAATCGATCTTGCTCGACCACTAATACTTGATTATAGCCAGAAAATCCGTCTAGCAGGGAGAACAATTCCGAGCCTGATACCATTTGTAAAATTTGCTCCATGGGTGGAACCAAATAGTTATCTTTGTTTGACGCTTTATTAAAGTTACGAAAACCAACACACAATCTTATCTCTCCTGATTTCTTCCTTACCAGGACTAGATTTTCCACCCGTTCAGAGTGTCAAACTTTGAAAATAATCTTAGCGTCCAACAGCTTCTTCAAATCCTTTTGGATTAAGGGCTCCAGCATAGGGTGCATCTTTCTGAGCTATTGCTGAAAGGGATTCACACCTGATTTAATGGGTATCACATGCTGTATGATGCGTGTATCATAAGTCTTTAAATCTTCATAAGTCCACGCGAAGACATCCTTGTACCGTTGAAACAACTTGATGAACTTGTGCCTTTCTCCAGGCGAACAACATTTACCTAGATTGTCATACTTAGGTTCAACTTCTATCCCTAAATTCACCAACTTATACTGCATCGAAGAGTTGTTCGTCTTAGCATTAGCCGATTTTCGGAATTTATTTTGCAGGTCAAACATTCCTTCAATGGTTCTCACCCATTTTGGCATGAAATTTCCTTTGACTACATTCTTGTTCTGTAAATCTAATTGATGTTCTTCTTCATCAATTATAGATTCTTTGAAAGCCTCTTATTTGTTAGGAAGTTAATAATTTGTTCATCATCGCTGAACACCCTCAGATTCGTAACGTTGTCAGCTACCGATGGCCTGAAAATTAGTCCAATAGAAAACTTGTTATTTGTCGGAACTAATCTAGAAGAAGAAGTAGCTAATACATCAGCTGCAACATTTTGTAATCTGGGAATTGCATTTATGTTAAAAGCATTGAACTGTGATATTAAATTCCATACCTCAGATTGGTATCCTTTAAGATGCGGATATAAACAATGAATAGTATTTCTAATTTGTCTGACAACTATTTTGGAATCCATTCAACTCAATGGCTCTTTTCAGGCCTTGGACTAGAGCTTCATATTCTACAGTGTTATTTGTACATTCAAACTCTAGCTTCTTTCAGGATCAATAAGAACACAATCGGCTCCCAATCCCTCTTGTGTCTTGGAACCATCCAAGTACAAATCCAAAACTTATTCTCTAAATCAATTTTGTCAGTGTTATCTCCTAAGTTAGTAACTAAATTTACTATGTTACAATCAATTTCATCAGTCCGTGAGAATCGAAGGAGATCAGACTGTGTGTCTGACTCGTGACTGGCTTTTTCCGCTTGATAATTTCCTGGTTCAAGTTCTAAGAAGTAATTTCCCAAAACCGAAGATGAAAAATTTACAGGATCGTTCTTTTCTTCTAGCTGAGTCACATTTTTATTCATGTGAGGCTCCCTCAAAACTTTAATATGATTTTGCTTGTTCTGATATGGAAACCAAAAGTGAGACCAATCTGTTGCAAAATAGCCACTTAGTTTCGTAGACCAGTCCCTACTCAATATCAAACCATATGCTTCCAGTATATCCACTACCATGATATCTACAAATTTACATACCCTTGGGTCCACAAACAATTTGATAAGCACATCTTTCATCTCACCTATAACCTTAACAACCGATCTATCTAGTTGTATGATCTGGGAAGGAGATGGTATTGGCTGCCCATTGATTTTCTTACAGATGGATAGTGGCATAACATTGGATGAAGATCCAGAATCCACCAAGCAATTATGTACATTATGATTAAATATTTCAAAGGTTAACAAGAAAGGTAGGGTATGATATTTTGATTTACCACCAATACTTGCTTCGTTTATCTCAGTATCCAACTCAACGGTCTCTATTGTACTGCTTGGTTGTGGGTCAAAAGCTTCCAATAATTTCTTTCTCTGTTGTGGGAGATTACATAATTCAAATAAATATATGTTTGCTTTAGTCTTCTTAATGTCCTCCACAATATCATACCGCATATTATATTCTTCTGTGCTTTTCCCACCATTTTCTGGCTTGTTCACTATGTTCTTCACCTGCTTATTTATCACTGGGCTCATTTCTTTTCCAATTTCAGAATTCACTTTGGGTTGAGGCTGAGTGATGCCAATACTCCTTTTCGAGGTTTCCTTTGTCACCCTCATCTTAGGCAACACCAGGCTTTGATATACCACTGGACCTTTGCTTCTAGTGGTGATATTTATCGATGATACTTGTATTTCTTTAGCCTGCTCCTCTTCGTTCAATCCCAAAGTGGGTTCCCAATCCCATAATACCATTGTGGTCTACTCAGTTGGTTCTTCCTGTTCTTTTGTTTGATCTTCTTCTAGGTCTTACTGATCTGTCACTTATGTATCTAATAATTGATTCATCACTAGAGTCATTGAATTTATCCATTGTGGGCATCTCTTCTCAGAGTGATGTTCTTGGTGAAAAGTGCAGAAATGATCCATGCCAACCTCATTCAAATTTAGAACAACAGAATTAGTTAAAGGCGGTCGAGCATGTCCACTTTCATCCCTTTTCTTGTAGAATGGCTTAAATGGTTTTCTTGATGTACTAGCTCCCTTATCTTTCTCCAGGTCTACTATTTTGTTAGATAATTTTGTACCATTTTAGCCACATTTTATAATTCATTCGAGGGTTCCTCTTTAGGTCTAGATAATATCAGATGCTTCTTACTGGCCATTGGTTTCACTTCCAATTCTAATGCGTGCTTTGCAATACTATCCATGTCAACTTCTACCTTCTTAGCTTCCTCATAGTTTTCTATCAAAGTAGCCTTAACTGCTCTTTTGACAAACATATCTTTAGGTGGATAAAGTGTTGTAGTGTAATACTCTACCAAGGATTCCTCAACTGGTTTTTTCGCAGCACCGAAATTATTTAACAAGGTAGTGAATATCTAATTGAACTCCTGCACTTTTTCTTTTTTTCCATCCTCATAGATAATAGCTCTTTCATGAGTGTGGCGATGGTCTTCTGATTGCCAAATTTGTTTAAAAAAATGTTTTCAAAACTATCCCAATCTGCTATAGAATTAGCTTGCAGACTAAAATACCAAGAAGATTCCCTCGACTCAAAAGCGTAAGGGAAAAGTCTGCAAACCACATCTTCATGTTCTACGTTTAAAATATTCAGATCCAAATATAAACTCTTTAGGTGGTCTTCGGCAGAGATGCCTTTTCCAGGGTCAAATTTAGGTAGCACCCTCTTTGTATTTTTGGGAAGATCGTGTAATGGGGCATCCAGATTAAGTGTCTCTATGGCTCTCCACGCAGGTGGATGGTTGAAATTATGAGTCATAATTCATGGTGGAGAATGTGGTGGTGAATGATGCGGGGTATGAGGTAATTCCTGAGTTGGAGGGGATTCGGGTCCCAACTGATCAAGGGGATCTATGATTTCTTGAAAAGATAAATCCAACAAATCCTCCAAATTTTCTACAAGCACCAAATCTATGGTGTATGAGACCTCTTTCTTAGGAACTCTCCTTCTAGGCAACGTAGGAATTACGTTTAATCCTCCAAGCTTTCTCACGTAAGAGCGTGTATGTCTTCAGAAGTGGTCTATTTCCTCGAATGGGACAACGTATAAATGTTCTTTGTTTTCACCTCCAGAATTTAGCTTTTCTTGATCTTCAGTTTCAAGAATGAAGTCTTTTGGTAAAGCTGTTTCAAGTGGGTTTCCAGAGGAATCTATTCATACAAATAGATTTCCTCTGTCAGCCATGCACTGGTGGCCCTCCTTTTAGCACCAAAATTTGTTGATGCCTAGAAATTCTCAGCATCGACAGTAGGGATTCTCCCCAATGAGCAATCCCAATTAGATCGCCCACTGTTTGGTATGGGGAATCCGTCCGGTTAACGGTCCAACTACCGTAGGTGTAATTGTTTAAGTTCTTTACCGGTTGCGGCCTAGTTCACCGTTTATGTAATTTTATTTTAAAGTATGAGATGCAAGTGCCCTAATTAATGTAATGGAATTGACAGGTAGAAGCCTCACAAGTGATGCGCAGGTTCTTACCTCTCGTCTTACCACTTCTACCTTATCAATTCGATTATTATCTAATCTAAACTAACTATCCTATCCCTGCAATGAGGAAATTTAAAGTAAGAGTAATAAGCTGAAAATGCTCAAGTACATTTAACAGATAGCCATTAAAATAAACATTCACATTTACAGCAGAAATTATCAAAGATAGCTCTGATATTGATTAAAGCAATTTATTACTCTGTTACACATAACCATTTGCATGGAATAAGGAAACCATTCATCATCATTGAAATAATTCGAAAGAATTAGAAAGATATCACAGCATGATAGATGCAGAAAAATAAATAATTATGTTCAAGCGATCACACATTCCAGGCAAACATCAATGCAAGCTTTTTCCCAGCAAACCAGTCCCTTCTCATTAGCAAAGAAATAGTTATTTTACACAAATGTCTCCAGCATTTAATTCACCAGCAAAAAACCCTTTCTCCTTATTCTCCTCCTCTATTTATCTTCTCAAAAGTTTGTCCTCTAGTGACTCTTCATTTACACTAACCCTAGGATTCCCCAAAATTTGTCTTCTAGTGCTTTACATAAGAAAATACAAAAAAGATATTTACAATTAAAATTAGGTGGTCCCTTTTAAACTAGAAATATAATCTTCCCACACATTAGCCTCTTCATCTATGATATTAAATTAGACAGGATCCAATAATTTTAAAGACACTTCATGATATGACAACTGCGTTTCTATATGTGCCAATCCTGGTGCTACAGCCTTGCAGCTATTGTTGATGTATTTGTAACTTCAGAATGTATTTCATATATGTATATTGTATTCCTATAGAGATGTTATTATTCCTCTATACGGAAGTGTCGTCATTTATATTGTAAATGTCATAACTTATACTTGATGGGTTATTAAACAACCTTGATGGGGTCGGCCATGTATAAGTCATGTGGGTTAAAGGGTTATTAGACCACCCTAGTGGGGGTCGGCCCTGTCAACATTATGTTATGTGGTTAAGTTGAGGCCGACCTAGTAAAGGTTATTAGGCAAGTCAAGTCAAGTATAAATAGAGTGCGGGAGGCACTCTATTTGATCATTCACTTTCTCACTCATACACTCATTGGAGAGTGGCGCACTAGTGGGGGAGGAGAAATTGCTACTAGGAGACTATCTCTTATGCTTGGGTTTTGTATCATTGCTCTATCTATCTCTGAGGAAGTTATTGGGGTTTTTCACCTTTATGGTTTTCCCCAAGGAAACTCTGTGTGTTTATTGTCTCTTGTGATTGCTTCTTGTGATTGATATGGTGTACATGTTATTCTCTCAGTAAATATCCTAGAGTATATTGAATTGATGCTAAAAAATTAGCAACTATCTTCCATAAAATATGCGTTTATAGATGCTTGTCCCACAAGGTGGTGGATGTCTTCTTCTGTGAGAATGCCCAATTTTCTGATGTAGTCTAGATCTTCCCGCAACCCATTCTGCAGCTTTGATATGCGTTGGTATCTTGAAGGAAGCTCATTCATCTTCGGGACCAAAGAAATATGACATTTCTCATGAACCTGATGGATTTTCTTGTAAAAATCTTCGCATTTTTGGATAGTCTTAGGAATTTCGTTATTTAGTCTCCTACCAGCTTTCCTGCAAAATTCCAGAAGTGCCATATCCGACTTTAGGTCTGCTGTTGTCTTCAAAGGCAAATGATCAGGGAATTCTGAGTTAGTTTCTCTCTGGGCCATCTGTCTGTTAACCTTATCTGCAATATCCAACAGTTTTTTTCTCATTGCTAGTGACTCTACAGCTATCACCTTCATCCTCGCCATCAACAGCTTCATCTTGTAGATTTATTCTACGAGTATCTCCTGAGAGAGATATATTTGTTCCTGAATATTGCATGCTTGTTCACAAAACAGAGTCATGTCTTGATTTCTATTGTCTGCCAACTCTAGTTGCTCTTCCAGAGATTCCTTTTCTCTTCACAATTCATTCATTTGAGTTTTCAATTCTTCAGCCTTCTGGTTTGCTACTGATTCTAGCATTTCTAGGTCCTTGATCTTTGCTCGGAAATCACTTCTCTCACCCTCCATTAACATCAACTGAACATTTAATGCTTCTTTCTCTGTATCCAGATTTTGGTAATTGGCTAGCAATTTGTCCTTTTCAGATAATGTGGCCTCAAATTTCCTTTTCATCTCTATGCTTTCACCTCGCTCCTTTACCAAGTTGTCTTTCAATTTCAACATCTTCTCTTTGTTGTGTTCGATATCATTCAACAATTTCTCAACATTATTTGCACTTGCTTGCGCAACAACTATGTTGACAGATGCCATGAACTTAGGGTCCTTGTGGGTACCCTCCATGATTGTGTTTTCCTACATAGTGATGACATTAGGCTGGGCGCCCATTTTCAATCTCTTCTCTATCCTCCTCGTGATGGTATTTCTTTTTGAATAAAAAATGATCGTGTCCAATTTGCCCACAGTATGTTGCTTTGATGGGGTGAATGGGGTGAGTCCGAGCTCGAAAAATGGGAGGTGACCTCTAGTGAGCATCACATTGGACACCTCAGGTGGGTCTATGTCCATGTGCTGTGAACTCCTATGTTCACTCTGGGTTCCTTGTTTATCCACAACTTCTTTGAACTGATCCTCTTCTTTTTCTTCTTAATTCCTCAGCTGCTTCCTTTCTTTCTATCTCTTTCCTTGCATTTTCTACTTCTTTCAGCTCTTCATCAGCTTTTCTCTGTTGCTCCTCAGCAGCTTCTCTTTCTTGCCTCTCAACCTCTTCCTTTTGTTGTTTCTATGATTCTTCTGCTCGTAGTTGTTTTGCTTCTTCTATTCACAGCCTTTTTGCTTCCTCTTTAAGCTTCCTTTCTGCTTCCTCTACTTGTAGTCTTGTGGCTTCTTCTCGTTGCCTCTATAATTATACCTTCTTGGCAGTGTTGGCAACAGTACTGGAACCAGCTCCCCCCTTGCGAACAAATCGTTTGTTCAGCTCGGTCATGTGCTTTCCCTCCGATACACTTCTTCATCCTAAAGAAGTGATTTGTGTATTCGAAGGTAATTTTACAAGAAGCACAATGTCGAGCAACCTTATCTTGGTTGTCGTGCCTTACAAAAATCTTTGTTCCAAAGTGAAAGGCCTCCAAATATTTGAAAAAATATTCAGCTCCCTTCGCCTTGGGGTATTTGTACACGCCGATAATGAATGATAGTGGTGGGTAGGAGGCCTTCTTCTTCTCATGGAGAAAATTGCCAACTCCATTGATAAAAACTTGCCTTACAACCTCTTTGTGCACAACAAAATCGGTAGCATATTTAGGCAACAAAGAAGGGGGTTGGGTGCCCCCATACATCCTGATATAAGTGCCCTCTGCGAATAAATAGTAATCTCCATATTCCTCGATAATTGCCAAAGCATTCTCAGACAGACAATTTGGTTCCTTATTGAAAATTAGCTAGTAAAGAGGCATGATTAATCCCTCACAAATTAGTTTTTAGTGACTTGCATATTTGTGAGCCCATGTCATCTGAGAAGCTACATGAAGGGGAGATTCAACCCGATTCCAAACACATCCCAAATGAGGGAAAGGGTTTCTGATATAGGAGGACATGAAGAATTCATCCTTCTTCTACGTCAGTCCTCCTTGTGCTGCAACAATGTGTGATTCCATACTTTCATAAATGATATCTGCCTAGTTGAAAATTGTACCATGCGTGGCAATGTGGTACATCACTGGTACCCAACTGAGTTTATAGGTGTTTCCGTTTTCCAATCCAAAAACCCTGCTTAACATCAAAACTATGATTCTATACGGGTTCCTTAAACTTTGACTATCGTACTCCCCGTTAGACCTCAGTCTCAACTGTTTTTCAGGGACCATCATCTTCTTAGCATAATCGAAGTGATCTATATTGACCTCTCTTATCCATTCATCAATAATCATAACTTTAGGGGAGGGTAGCTTGTATGCTGCATCTATGTGGCCTAGTTGGAAGGATGGGAGCCCTTCTCCTTTGGCATATGATATGATTATGGTAGTAACATCCACCTGGAGCAAGATCCATCCAATAACCTCTAAGCAAGGGAATAAATCCGGGCGTGTGGCCGCCTTATGGAGGCTAGACCTCTTAATGTTCTGGTAGACCATTAACTCTTCAGTAGTTTCTTTAGGCACATTTCCATCTCTGATGACTCTGTATAGTTCACCCCATTTGAACTCTGGGATGACCCCGTCACGACTCTAGTGTCTTCAAACATTGTCTCTATTGGGGTATCCAACACTATTTCTACGTCTGACTCTGATTCCACCAACTTGGACTTTCGCTTGGCAGACCTTGTATGCATATCAAATTTGATGAGACACAAAATGAATAAGTGAGGAATATTCATAAAATCATTTACAAACAATGCATTATTCATGGTATAGAAAATGAGCAGAGTTAAAATAATATTTGAATGCTATCATTGTTTGTTTATCTTTTAAATCGCAAAGGAGTCTTCAAGTACAACTGTGGAAACAAACCAAAGGTACTTATTTCAACTATTTGCATCAAAATTTAAAACCTTTGTGTGAAAGACAAGCTTAATTTTCCTTTGGCTCAATGCATAAACACACTTATAAAAGGAAAATGCAGTTTGGAAACATTATAGAATACACAGATAGTTAAGCAAATGAAGACTTTCATGCTGATAGACTAATGCTGCTAAGGTTTGCTATGTTTCAGCGATATGCAGATGTGTGGAAAACATAGTGCAACCGGAAAATAAGTAGAACTATTTTGACAGATTCCTTCCAAAGGTTTTCATTAATAACCAATATATCTACATTCTTAAAATGAGAGATGAAGAACAATGACTCGGTAAAACTAACTTCGAGGTCACTCAAACAGTGTTTATTTTCAGTTTTAAATCTTTCTTGAATGATTTTTTTTTCTTTAATTAGAAACACATTGTTTGATGGGTGTAACGCCTTCAATCTTAACACGACATCGGGTACGACTCTGGAATCGAAAGAGAGACTACGGGGGTGCCATGTGGGCTTTGAGAACATAGTGGTCTCGGCGGGAAACGGGAAGGCGACATCTAAGGCCGACCCTCCACAAGGGTTAAAGGCATGGGTATCCTGAAGACAAAGCGTGACAATCCTAATCTATATGCCCGAGAAACTCTCGGTTTTCTGCGTGTTACCCAGAGTTTGAGTTATTCAACGCTTAGGTTCTTAAAGGTAGGTTTCATGGTGGCAGGGAAACTGGCAAAAAATGTGTAAAAAGAAAACCCCACTGTCCATGGAAAAATCAACTCCTTTACCCACACGCATTCATGTCGACTGAAAGGACAAGAGGGTTACGACAGGCGCGACCCAATTGTCGGGTTAAGGCGAGCTACTAGACCAAGAAACCTTAGTTGGGTGAGGCCATGGCATCCCCACTCAGAAACACGACTCTAAGCCCAAACTAGATAACCCTAACCCAAAATACTCTGAAAAAAAAAGGCAGGGCAAGCAAAGGACTAAAATAAGGGATAAAACGCCCAAAACAAAACAAAGTTACTAAAAAGATGAAGATGAGGGTGTGAATTTTCCTACCTGTCACTCGCAGAGTGACCGTGAAGTTGAGCTCGGCAGTGTTGAGTACTTGGTGTTCGATGACTGGCAGTGGCTAGAGTGCACGTACGGCGTTTTCTTCCTTTTCGCTAATGTTGGCTTAAAAACCCCTTTTTCTATATATAACAAACGAAACTCTTGCAATAAATGCAAACGGGGTTGGTAGGTGGGGTTATTTAATGACCAAGCCTGTTGGCGCCACTGCCCCTTTTTGCTCTCCCTTTCTATCGAAGAGAAACATTTGACGACCGTTTCAGCGTACTTTCCCCAGCTGCAACATGGTCGATGCACTTTTCCCCAGTCACTGCAACACGGTCGGCGCACTTTCTTGCCTAAAGGCCGTGGAATGGTCGACACATTTTGGCCAAATTGCAGCGAAACGATCGACGCATTGAAATGATCGCTGCGAAATGCTCGGCGCTATTTTCCCAAAGGTAGCGAAACGATTGACACAGACTCGCCGAAACACTTGAGAGAAGTTCAGCGCAAACTCATTAAAAAGCTACGAAATGGTCGGTGCAATCTCGTCAAATTACTTGCGAAATGGTCGGCGTAAACTATCCAGTTGCTACAAAATGGTCGACGCATTTTGGCCAGATCGCAGCGAAACGATCGGCGAAATATTCCCAAAGGCAGGGAAACGGTCGGCGTGAACTCGCCAGAATTTTGCAAAAATGTCGGTGCAAGCTCTCCAGAACGCTATGATTTGGTCGGCGTAATCTTGCTAAAACCCTACGACTGTTTCGTCGCAAAAACCTGAGTTGCACTTCAAGTCGAAAACTTACTTTATTTTTCGAATCTTTTCAGGAAAATTCTAAGTGTCAAAAGGGGAACTCTTCTAAGAAGGACTAAACTCTAAAAAAGAAGAAGGAGGGGCCCTACAATTTGAAGAAAAAATTGGGGATTAGGTTGCAACTGCAACAAAACCATCTCCCAATCAAGACTCAATGACCACCAATGGTTAATAAACAGTCAACTGAGGTAGGAATAAGTCTAACTGAACCATGTGAGCACTGAAATGGAGAAGGAAACTCCAAAGGGTGCATGGCAGGTTGTCAGTAGTCAAGTGGCACTCCGATACAGTCAACTGGGAGCTACAGTGAGTTAACAGGGAAATCAATGCATGAACTAACTGATGAGATCCTAGAAGTGTGTAGTAGGGCGAATTAGTAATCCAAGTGATGAAAACAATGCGCACTAGGTAGGTAGGAGGGCTAGTGATGGCTAGAAACAAGCTCCATGGGGGTCAAAACTGAGGAATAGGTGCTACGATACTCCACTCCTGCTGACTGGATGCATGCAGTGTTGAATGGATGCATGCATGCAATGCATGAATAATGCATGCAATGCATGCAAATCCAACATGTGATGTTGATAATATTCGAACACCCCCCGTAAGTTGGACTATGAGGAAATATAACTAAAAAAATAGGGCCCTGGTTACTAAGACCAATGGTCACCCCGTACAACAATCTAAATAAAATGTGAGGAAAGAGGGAAAACCCAATGGTAATAAATCCCCCCCTCAATATAGACTGTAAAATCTAATCAACAAAGGTATCACTCACTCCAAGAAGAGATCGGAGGTAAGTGAACTTCTTCACCTAAAAAGACTTGGTGAAAATATCTACAATCGGCTCTTCTGTAGGACAATAGAGCAGTGTGATGGTACGATCATGCACTAATACTCGGATGTAATGCATGTGTATCTCAATATGTTTGGTTCTTTGTCTTAGAACCGGATCTATAGAAATATTGATAGCACTTTGATTGTCGCAATGGATGACTGGTGGAGTACTGTAGCGAATCCAAAACTTTGATAAGATTCCACGCAACCAAATGCACTGTGTGGATGCATGCACTACACCTCTGTACTTGGCCTCAGCTAAAGAAAGAGCCAAAGCAACCTTCTTTTTGCTCTACCAACAGATAGGGCCAGATCCAATCATGAAAACAAAACCTGATGTAGATTTCTGATCTGAGTTGTCTCCATCCCAATCAGAATCTGTGTACCCAACTAGGTTCAATGGAGACCCAATTGCATAGTGAAGGCCATAAGCCTTCGTCCCTTGCACATAATACAAGATCCTCTTTGTTTCTTTCCAGTGAATCTCATGAGTCTCCTACATGTATCTGGAGACAACATTGACTGCATAGGATAGATTAGGGCATGTATGTGTAAGAAACAAAAGACTCCCAATCAACTACCGATACAAAGTACTATCCACCAAAGGTGTAGAAGAACCATCCTCAAGGATGATCCCTGAAATAAAAGGAAATGTTGTTGGTTTACATTCCATCATATGAAACTTGTCAAGTAGATCTGACGCATACTTGGACTGTGCAATATTGATTCTTGAGTCATTTTGAGAGACCTCAAGACCAAGAAACTGCTTTAGCAGTCCTAGATCTGTTGTAGAAAAGGAGTTGTGCAAAGCTCTTTTGATATATATATGACATGAAGAGAGACTCCTTGTAATCAACAAATCGTCAACATAAATAACAATAAGGATTAGAGATTTACCATCATGTCTCATGTAGACATTCAAATCAGATTTGCATCTCTGAAAATCTTGTGACAGTAAGGAGTCCATCTTAGCATACCATGCTTGGGGAGCTTGATTGATCCCATACAAGCACTTCCTCAATCTGCACACTAGTGAAGGATCATCAATATATCCTTCAGGTTGCTTCATGTAGATCTCCTCCTCTAGATATCCATGAAGAAAGGCACTCTTGAGATCCATGTGATGCATTTCCTAGTGCTTGGATGCAGCAAGAGCTAGAACAAGTCGAATGGAATCCATCTTTGCAACAGGAGGGAATGTCTCTGAATAGTCAATTCCATGAACTTGGGAGAAACATTTTGAAACCAAGTGAGCCTTGTACTTTCTTTTGATTCCATCTAAATCCATATTTGTTCTGTATACCCACTTGCACTGAACAAGATTCCTACCAGGAGGAAGAGAAACAAGCTCCCAAGTTTCATTTCTTTGAAGAGATTGATACTCTTCATCCATAGCTTCTATCCATGTCGGATCTTGGGAGACCTCAAAGAAATTTTTTGGATCTGATCCAATCATTAGAAAACATCTGTCAGTAAGAAATGGATCCATGTGAGAAAGTGCAAACCTTGCATTTTGAAAATCAGATCTAGTTCTCCTTGGATCTTGTGGATCTCCAACAAGATCACCAACATAATCATGAGTTATGGAAACCCATATTGGAAGAGGAGTTGGATCTTCAGGTAGTATATCTTCAGGTCTTGTGTATTTGGATATAGCATTCGCTCATCTTCACTATCATGGTCAGAATATGAACTTTCTTGAGAAGAGGATTCACTATCTTGTTCAATAAGTTGTGTAGGTGTAGTTGGTAATTTGTCTTCATTAACTTGATGAGCATCATGCAATGGCCACTCCTAAAACTGTACGCTTCTCTCAAGAAATGTATGCATGGTGGATAGATCTAGGAGTTTGTAGGCCTTTGCACTGAGTGCATAACCAACAAGTATACACTCTTTACTCTGTGGCTCCAAGGCTCTCCTTTTCTCTGTTGGAATCCTTGCCCAAGATCTCGATCCAAATACTCATAGATGAGATACATCAGGTTTGTATCCCATCCATGCTTCAAAATGAGTTTTACCTTGTATTCCTTTGTGAGGAACTCTATTATGAAGGTAAGCAACACAGTTAACAGCTTCTGCCCAAAGTCTAGGAGACAATCCTTTTGACTCTAGCATGCAAGTTGCCATTTCCTTCAAGGTTCTGTTCTTTCGCTCTGCTACACCATTCTGTTTTGGTGTGTAGGGAACAGTGTGCTGCATGGCTATACCCTCATCTGCACAAAAGGATTGAAACTCATTCTTTATGTACTCTCCTCCATTGTCAGTTCGAAGGACCTTGATCTTCTTTTCAGAGATTTTTTCTACAAAAGATTTGAAGAACTTGAAGTACCCAAAAACTTATGATTTCAACTTAATAAAATACACCCAATTGAATCTAAAATAATCATCAATAAAATTTAGAATATATATTGCATTATTCAAAGATAGGTTAGGAAGTGGTCCTCAAATGTCACTTTGGATCAGCTCAAGAGGTGATGAGGCTCTCTTAGCCTTTCCTTTCTCAAACTTATGCTCCATATGCTTACCAATCAAGAAACCTTTACATGTGCCTTTGGAAAATATGATATTCAGAAGCCCTTCCAACATGTTTTGATTGTGTAGTTCTTGCAAGTACTTGTAGTTGAGGTGCCCAAACCTCTCATGCCAAAGTCTGCTTTCTTCATTCACATGAGTAAGGAGGGCACTCTGTTTTGAGTAAGGTAGGAAGTGAGAAAACTCATAGAGTTTTGAATGATGGTTTGCAATACCTTGTGCGATAATCTTCTCAGATGAGATCTCTGAGATTTCAACCTCATTAGGATTAAAGGTGACCTTATTTGGAACTCGTGTATGGGTCATTTGGTAAACAGAAAGGAGATTTGCTGCAATAGTAGGAACATAGAGTACATCATTGAAGTACCCATGATCTATATTGATCCTTCCAATCCCTTTAGAAGAGACTTCAAAATAATTTCCCATCAAAATAGAAGGCCCCATAGTAGGTTCGAATTATGAGAATAGATCCTTACAGGAAACCATGTGCCTGGATGCTCCATAATCTATGATGAAGGAGGATTCATTGGAAGTGTCTGCCATGAGTGCATGACACCTCTCCCTGTCCTCATATTTTGGATCAACTTTTCTTCTAGCATTCGCTGGTACTGGAAGGTTGTTCTTCTCAAGAAGCTGAGCCATTAGATCAATTGTCTTCTTCATACAAGCACTTTCAGGATGGAAGCCTCTGCTGCAATAGGAGCATTTGGTCTTCTCCTTCAGTTTTTGCTTGCCTCTCTTAGGATTCGAAGTCCCTTTAGACTATTTGGGGTTCTCACTTGGCTTATGCTCATAGTATTTCTTTTATTTTCCCTTCTGCTCCCCTTTGCCATTCACATTCTTCCCTTCTCCTGCAGCAAGGGCTCGATCCAATTTTAGTTTGATTACTCCCATCTGCACCAACTTGTCCTGCTCTTTGGAGAGAAAATGGATGAAGGCATATAGGGAGGGAATCTTTCAATTTGGAATGGAGAGTTTTTCTAATTGAAATGTGGACACAAAGACAGAGTAGTATGCACCCAATTTTGAAAGGATGGCAAGGATTAGTTGCTTATCTTATTTTTCAATTCCATATCGCTTCAATTGCACAACTAGTTTCTTTAACTTGGAGAAGAAATCATTAATAGAGTCAAAACTGCTAGGGCTCAGAGAGATTAACTCATTTTCCAGTTGATGCCCTCTCAAATCGTCTTTTTTCCCAAACAATGATTCGAGCTTGGTCCAAACCTCCTTGGGAGTGGCCAGACCAATGACATGAAAGTGGAGATCATTGGAAATACTAAGGAGTAGCAGTCTAACTGCTTGATCAAGTTTGTCAATATATTTGGCTTTCTTAGTAGCACCATTAGGTTCGACTGTTGTCCCATGTAACACTCTGTTGAAACCTCTGTTGAGCATGAACATCTCAACTTTTCCTTTCCATTCAAAATAGTTGAAGGAGGTGAGTTTTGGAATCAAGGAGAAGTCCATAGTAGCTACTGAATGCGCTTTTGATGATGGAATAACCTGCAATAAAACAAGAAAATTTATCTAGAGGAATGTTGTAGAATCTATTGAACACTTCTTTAGGACAATGAGCACTTTTATCTGGATCCTTCACACCTGTCTAGACCTCACTGGATTGCTCCAATGAATTCAATGCAATGGCACCAGGATTTGCTGTGGAAATCCATATGCTTCTAGTGCTCTACTAAAAACAACTGTTCAATAAACTGTTGCAACTGCTGCACTATCTCTCACAAGCTCTGATACCATGTGAAATTCCACAGGGTTAGATCACTAATCTTGAACACACCTCACAATTTCACTTAGTTAATTGCATAGAAGAATTAGCAGAAAGGATGAACAAATTCACTCATGAAACTCATAAAATATCAGAAAATAATGATAATACATTCATCAGCTGCAAGATGGAAAAAAGATTTCAATACAATAGAATGAATTCAATATATCCAAAGTTGATTCGAATTCTCCTCAAGTCAAGGCTTAGTCAACATTGGAACCATCTCCCAATCAAGACTCAATTACCACCGATGGTGAATAAATAATCAACCGAGGTAGGACTAAGTCTAACTGAACCATGTGAGCACTGAAATGGAGAAGAAGACTCTAGAGGGTGCATGACCGGCTGTCAATAGTCAAGTGGCACTCTGATACAATCAACTGGGAGCTACAGTCAGTTAACTAGGCAATCAATGCATGAACTAACTGATGAGATCCTAGAAGTGTGTAGTAGGGCGCATTAGTAATCCAAGTGATGAAAACAATGCGCACTAGGTAGGTAGGATGGCTACTGATGGCTAGAAACAAGCTCCAGGGGGCCAAAATTGAGGACTAGGTGCTAGGATACTCCACTGCTACTGACTAGATGCATGCATGCAAATCCAACATGTGATGGTGAGAATATTCCAACAACCAAATCAATAATTACCTTTTTTGGCTACTTTGGATCTTCTTGACTTGTTGCGGTTGACGAACAATCCCATTCAACATTCCTAGTTTTGGCCTCCCATACCTGCCAAACTCTCGTCCGACATTCCCAAATTTGACAGAAAACCTGGTGAGGATCGCAATAACCATGTAATGACTTATCATTTATGGTGTTCCTCGAACTCTTTAATGGATGATTCTATCCATTTGATACTTTTTCAAAGGCCCCTTACTGGTAATGCAACTAAGTGGTATATCGAATTACCACGACAATTCTTTGAAAATTTCAACTCCCTCGCCATGGCCTATTTGACGGATTTTCAATTAGTACCAATCCGATACAAAACTAGTATTGAGCTGTTAAATTCGCTGAGACAATCCACTTCCACTCATATCTATGATCATATACATTGGTGGAGGAGGTGATATAGATTAATTAAAGCTACTATCCTAGACCAATTGTTAGCTGATTAGTTTACAAATTCATTGTTTCCACCTATAGCGAGGAATGCTTCCATGGGAGTTGTTGTAATATGGGATTAGGCAATCAGTCGTGCCCAATATCTGGATTTGGTTTACTCCCAATTCGACACGTTATAGACTTGATCCCTAATGCTCCTCATCCCACGAGTGACCCTTCAAGACCTTCCAAAGAACCTTCTACCGACGACATTGTGGGTTCCGTGAAGACACGGTATGTACCCCAACCGATTGGACAACAAACTCAATCTACCTCTACTCCAGTCCCACACTAGACTGTAAGCAACACCAAAGCCACTCCTTCTCCTGCTCAAAATTCAGAGCTGAATATGGTCCAATCCTCTTCGTCTCAATCATCTGGAGGCAAGAAGAAAAACAAAGTCAAATCTAAAAGGCCTTCAAATCAGTAGGCGAATCCAAAAACTCAATAAACAAATGTTGAAACCAAACCTAAGGGGAAGGAATCGTTTCCATGCCTGATATGCGGAGGTGACCATTACACTAAAGATTGTCCTCGTCATGAGAAAGTCAATAAGTTCTTGAAAGGTGCCTTCCAACCAACAATGTTGACTGACCCTTTTCCTCCACAACAATATCAAATGGTTGTGCACAACACTAATCCCCCACAATGGGGAAATTCGAACCACCCCCATCAAGGGGATGCATTTCCAAATGATGATATTTTCATGTGTAACGAGACAATTGGTTTAGCCAGGTCACATGCGTATGAAATCCTTGCAGATAAAACACCTAACAAAGGTAATTTTTACAAGACTTCTACCTCCACATCCACTACTCTGTAATGTCCCTTTTGAATAAAATTTCCCAATTGCTCAAATTCACCAAATCTCAACTTTTAAGTATATGTATACAACTGAATCCAAACTCCTCCAAATACTTTCAAAATTGGTGAGGAAGGCCATGAGGGGTAATGGGACATATTAACACATCTATCATACATATAATAAATTGATATACCCAGCCATGGTCTGCAATTTGCAAGGGAAGTAGTTTCGGGACAAGACTAGTCAATTTGGGAAGTGGAAATCCCCCCTACGTCTTGGAACCAATCTCTTCCAAAGACTGTACACCCTTCCCTAATGATGGGTATGAGAATTGTATCTGTTATTATACATTAATTAAAGTATATTTTCAGCATTATATGTGTTTTTGGGGTCGAATAGGTGTCCAAGATAACTCAGGTAATTTACTAGTGATTTTGAGGCTCAAACCCCCAAGGGTAGATGGCTCCAAATAGATCCAAATGATCCCAAATTGTACCATAAGGTGTACGTATGATGTTAAAAAATAATAAGTGTGTTTATAGGTTCCTTCCAACCTTCAAATGACTTCTTCAACTCACTTTGGTAATCTGGTCAATGCAGGGAGTTTTATTAGCAAATTGTGGTTCAAATCCCCTTAGGGTAAATGACAAGTTGGCTCTCCAAATGCAATAGAAACCTCTTGAAATTATGAACAGAGTCTGGTGACATATAAAGGACATAAATTATCTCTCACATTCATCATCATTCAGCTTATAAAATCTTCTACAACTCTCTCAAATCAGATATAGAATTGCTAGTTTCAACATAAGGGGAAATGGTAGGCAATCTTCACTAAATGTTATGAAACTCAACCAAATGCCTCCAAATTCTTGTCTAATGAGCATGAAAATATTTGAACACATAAATGAAATTCCATTTATCATTAATCCATTATTCATTCACTTAACCATTCGAATTTATCAACATATCATTGACTTGCAACAAGGTAGTGGGGAAAATGGCACTGTTTGTTCATTAATGAGCAATTTTACATAGTATTTATTGGAATCTCGAATTGTAGCTCTTCTGAGCATGAAATGAAGAGCATATAAATAATATTACAAAATAATGGGGCATCAGAAGCTCCCCCAAAGAGAATAGTATCTCATCAAAGGTGCAATTCCTCAAGGATCAAGAATATGCATAGAAAACTTGAAATGGTTGAAGAAGCAAGTTGAACTAGAAGTGACCATGATCTGCCCTGTATATTAAACCTGAAACAAAGGACTCCATTGAAGCTCCAAATGAAAGGTCTGAATGGCCTTTTCAATTACCAACTAGGATGGGAATCTTTCACCCTCGAAATTGGTGCTAAGGCAAGTAGAGTAGCACTCCACTAGCTCTTCTCTCCCAAATGCAATTGAAAATTCTAAAAATGATCAAAAGATGCTATTATTCTTTGTTCATGACTTTTATAAACTTCTAAGGTACTCCATGGGTCAAATTCCGTCCAAGAGCTTCATGCCAACTCAAGTTGGGAAGAGATTCCCAAGTATGCCACTTGTCCTTCCAATTCTAGCCCTCTCCTTCTCCAAATTTGAATTGGTGTCTCTTTGGCTTCCCTAACTCATTTGAGCGCCCTCTTGGAGGCTATTTTTAGCCCTGAAATGTCATATATGTCAGATGTCAGCCTTCAGGTCTTATTTTTGTCATAGGTGTCATAACAACTTCATCATTGTTGTCATAGAGCTAGGGAATCTAGCTGAAGTGTCCCACTAGCTCCAAATTGTCTCTTCCTCTTCCATGGGAGTTACTATTACTCTACATTTCGACCTCATTGAAACATGCCAAGTATTATTCCCTTCCAACTCATCCCCATAACATTGGACTTCTCATGGATTCAAATTGACAAGAGGAGGATGCCATGTGGCATAGAAAATCTAGCTTGTGTGGGTCCCACTTCCTCCATGTGTCTTCATGGTCAAATGCCACTTTGATTTTCCGTGGTATATATTTATTTATCTCCTTTATTAAATATTTAAGCTATTCTAATGTCCACACATAATTTATTATCCTTCTTATTTCAAATCCCAATGCTTCCACCCACAACCTAGGAAACTAGTAATTTTCCTCCTTGGCAATTATTTGACCCTTAACATCAATTTGAAAAAATCTCTTGAATATGGCCAATGGGATTAGCCCATTGTGACCCAATGTAAAATTTGGGGCAATCCACTTCCACTCATATCTATGATCATATACATTGGTGGAGAAGGCGGTGTAGATTAATTAAAGCTACTATCCTAGACCAATTGTTAGCTGATTAGTTTACAAAGTCATTGTTGCCACCTATAGCGAGGGATGCTTCCATGGGAGGTGTTGTAATATGGGATTAGGAAATTAGTCGTGCCTAATATCTGGATTTGGTTTACTCCCAATCCGACACGTTATACGACTTGATCCCTAATACTCCTCATCCCACGAGTGACCCTTCAAGACCTTCCACAGAACCTTCTACCGATGACATTGTGGGTTACGTGAAGACACAGTATGTACCCCAACTGATTGGACAATAAACTCAATCTACCTCTACTCTAGTCCCACACTAGACTGTAAGCAACACCAAAACCACTCCTTCTCCTGCTCAAAATTAAGAGTTGAATACGGTCCAATCCTCTTCATCTCAATCATATGGAGGCAATAAGAAAAACAAAGGAAAATCTAAAAGGCCTTCGAATCAGTAGGCGGATCCCAAAACTCAATAAACCAATGTTGAAACCAAACCTAAGGGGAAGGAAAAGTTTCCATGCTTGATATGCGAAGGTGACCATTACACTAAAGATTGTCCTTGTCATGCGAAAGTCAATAAGTTCTTGAAAGGTGCCTCCCAACCAACAATGTTGACTGACCCTTTTCCTCCACAACAATAACAAATGGTTGTGCACAACACTAATCCCCCACAAGGGGGAAAATCGAACAACCCCCATCAAGGGGATGCATTTCCAAATGCTGATATTTTCATGTGTAACGAAACGATTGGTTTAACCAGGTCACATACGTATGAAATCCTTGCAGATAAAACACCTAACAAAGGTAATTTTGACAAGAATTCTACCTCCACATCCACTACTCCTCCCCCTCCTTTGGGACCTATTCAAATAGAGAATCCAATTGCTAACATTATGTTGCACCCACCTAAGGCCACCATTCGAAAGGGGGCATTTAATCCAGGTGCTTGTACTGCTCAGAATGATAACATTGTTGAGGATTTGTCCCAAGCACCTTGTGCCATGTTAACTCTCGAGGTTCTACAGAACTATCCTAGTTAGCGTAGAACCCTTTTGTCAACCCTTGGAGCCATGGGTCCATAAACATCAAATTCCATTAGGTTTCATCTGGAATATTTGAAAACAAGTATTTCCCACCAACTTGCATTTCAGATTAATACCATTGTTTCTGGGAAGAGCATCCATCGCACTCTTTTGGATGAAGGTGCCTCTACTTCCATTATGTCTTTATCTCGTTGGAGGGCCTTAGGTTCTCCTTATGTCAATTGATCTCCTGCAACTCTTAAAGCATTCGACGGCAACAGTTTTCAACTGTATGGAATTTTACCTTAATTAGTTGTGGAATTAGGGGGTAAGACCGTTTTCATTCATGTGGAAGTGGTAGACGTACCCTTGGATTATAATTTGCTACTTGGTCGAAATTGGTTTTATCCTATGACTGCTGTCTCTTCTTCAGTCTTCCGCTTAGTACAATTTCCCCATTAAGGGAAAATTGTTACGATAGACAAGCTTGATTATTGTACGCCAAGTATCGATGACAACTTTACACATAATGTTCTTCTTTTGGGGCATTCAAATCTTTATTATTATGATGTTGGAGTAGGGATGCTTATAGACTCTTCTCTCCTGGGACTCTTCCCTTTACCTATTCCTCACCCTCCATCGCAAGTTGCCACGGTGAACACAATTTCATATATGGTGCCACGATCCCATGAATCATTTGATTCTCAGGTAGTACCTATTCCATTTAAACTTGACCCTTCAACGGGGGAATTGGAGCCTGCTCTCCCCTATTTTATCCCTATCAAGGATTTTGGCATGCATTCTTTCTAGAATATTAATCTTCCATCCGATGAAGACCTCTTGGAAACCATGGCTAAGGAAAACGAGCATAGTGCACTTTCTGTGTCAAGCTCGTTAAAAAATGAAACAAATAATCATGAGTATAGTTCATTTTTTGTGTCAAGCTCATTATAAAATGAAACAGATCCCCCTCTCATTGAGTCGAGTCTTCCACCAAACTTAGTACCCGAGCCTTCATTTCCTCTGCCTGTGTCTCTTTATCCTCTTTCTTCTTCCCGCTCTGGTGAACCCATTAGTAACCAAGAGTCTGATAAGGTGAAGCAGTAGAATGTATGGATGAAATGAAGCTTGGGGGGCATGTATCCAGCCTTTGGATATCATACTGGAGTTAAGCCTCTAGCTTTTGTTGATCATGTTGGGGCAAAGTTCCAACCTATGGACATCACGTTTGGAGAAAACCCATTAATGTGTTTCGCCCAAAGTACCGACTTCTAGATATCATGTTTGGAAGAAACCCACCAATGGGTATCATTTAGAGCATGGTTTATTTTCAATTTCAAGATCATTAAAAAATGAAACCTCGAGCATAGTTCACTCTTTGTTTCAATCTCGTTAAAAAAAGAAGTAGATGCTCCGAGCACAGTTTATTTTCAGATCCAAGCTCGTTAAAAAATGAAACCACGAGCATAATTCATTCTCTATTTCAAGCTCGTTAAAAAATAAAGAAGACGTTGTGAGCATAGTTCATTCTATATTTCAAGCTCATTAAAAACTGAAGTAGATACCTCAAGCATTCTTTTCACCTATGTTCGAGCTCGTTAAAAATAGTAAGGAATGTTGAGCTTACTTTTTACTTTTTTGTGATTTGGTTGAAACATGAAAAATATTTTGAGTGCTTTTGATACCACAGTCGTGCTCGTTAAAATTGAGTAAAAGGGTGTTGAGTTTAGTTCGATTTTCTTGTACTTGTAACATAATGAGGAAGTGTTTGACGAGTATAGGTTTATCTCTTTATCCGTCCTCGCTAGACTATTTAGGGAAAATGAATTGTTCCAAGTTTACTTTTAGTCTTTGTCATACTTGGTAATCAACCATGAAAGAGTCATCTCTCGAGTGATAATTTATCCCTTTTTCGACCTCGTTAGATCAGTTACGAAAAAGGAACTCATTGGAGTCTTATTTAATCCCTTTTCAGACTCCCTAAACATGAAAAGATTTCCGAGCGAACTTGTTTCTTTCACGCTAGTGAAAGTATTTGAAAGGACGTCCATTTGGTGATAGTTTACCCATTTTTCAGACCATTTGGACTAGTTACAAAAAAATAATACTCTGGTTTATCATTGACTGGAAGAGTTCTCTCTTGCATTGTTTTATCCTTTTTCGAGCGAGGAGACTAATTTTATGAAAAAGAACCATTTTGGAGTCTTCTGTAGATTCTTTTCAAATTATTTAAATGTAAAAAGATTGTCAATTTTACCTTCTTTGGATTCATAAAAAAATGCATTGAAGGACCCATATGGGACTGAACCTCTCCTTCTCCAAGTTCGTTAAACATATGTTGAGGGACTCATTTAAGATGAGCTATACTGAATATATGTTATCCTACTCAAGCTCGTTAAAAAACTAAGAGTTACTCATCGATCGTGATGGGGGGAAATTGGGAAAATGGGTTAGTTTTGTTGGAGAGCTTTATGGCATGTTGTTGTCACCCTTGTGTGATAATCTGCAAGGGATCTAGCAACTGTAACAATCTCACAATCAAACTCTCAAGAATGTTGCAAAGAAGAAGAGAAGCATGCACTCAATAATCACTCATAAACACAAAATACTGAACAATAATAGTATCATACAATGAATAATGAATGTAAAGAAAATGTTACGATAATCTATGATGAGGCATCATATAGGATTTGAATTAGCCAAGTAGGGCATTCGAATCTGAGCTCAAAGTCTAGCTTGGATAACTATGGAGACATTATCCAGTCAGTAGTATCAGTCATAAATGGTAAGAGTCAGTCAAGTGTGTCCAACTGAGTCTAACAAAACCATCTAGGCATAAATCAGGGAATGGAGACTCCAAGGGGGGCGCATGAGGCTGTCATAGGGTCAAGTGGCACTCCAAAACTGGCTAACTAGGAGCTATAAGTAATTAGGATGATCAATCAATGGAGAAAGTACTCAATCCATGCACTAACTGAGTGATAACTCCCGGTAGGTGAGAAAAGGCGCCTTAACTGAGTGATATCTAATGGTAGGTGAGCAAAGGTGCCCTAACTGATAGTGGTAGGTGAGAAAAGGCGCACTAGACATGCAGAAACGCAAAGAAGGAGCTTTAGGTAGGTGGGAGGCCAACTGGGGGCTAAAGACAGGCTCTAGAGAGCTAGAATCATGTTCTAGGTGCTGGGGAGACTACCATGATGATGACTGGATGCATGCACTGGAATGCAAATGCATGCAACATGCAGATTTGCATGCATGCATGCAAAATAAAAAAAAATGATGGTGTGAATATTCCAACACCTTGAACATGGCACATCTTTGTGTCTTTTCTTATAGTTGGGTAATCTTCTTGCCTATGATTTATGCCAATTCCATGGGTCATCTTACTCCTTTGGTCCATCCGAAGAATGCCTTAATCATTGTCGCATTATGTTATGGTCTTTGCCTCATTGAGTTAATGCTGCCAATTCACTTGTCGTGCCATGCAATGTTCAAGGGAAGTTAACCTAAGTCAGCCTTTTTGCAGTTCTATCAACTTGCATCCTTGTTAACCTGAGTCATCCCATGGGCTATTTTTCCATTTTTTTTCCAAAAACATATTCGCCAATTTGCATTTTTTGAAGCCCCATTTCACCCAATTTTGATGGGTTAAACTTTTTTCACTCTAAAAATCGTCAAATTATTATATAAACTATATACAATCCTTAGAAATTGAAATAATTTTAGAAAAATATCGCCAAATTATTATATAAACTATATAAAATCCTTAGAAATTGAAATAATTTTAGAAAAATATCGCCAAATATTTTATAGTTGACATTTTAAGAATTGGTAAGATTCGCCAAGGTTTATACACTTTTAAATAAGTATGGGTCCTTAAAATTATCCGTGGTCAATTTATTCTAATTTAATCGATTACTTTACATTACTTTACCATGTTGGTTTGATGTCTAAGATGTGGGATACATCATGGCCCTCCTTAGACGAGTCTATTCCTGTCGACTCCAACACATTACCCAAGAATTAGACTTAGAAACCATTTAGTACCTTGGCCCTGCATGCCTCAATGGCAGGTTTCCTTGCTTTTGTCAGTAGGTTTACATCATTGACCTATGATTGAATGATTACATGAGTGTTCGAATTCATCTCACTTATTCACATTCGTTGGAATGTACTAGGATACCTTGCGATTCATTGACATCATCGGTGATTTTCCTCGCACTTGTTAATGATTTACATCAATGACTGATAATCAAGTGGTTTCTACCATGTTCGACTTCAATACCTTTATTCACATGGCTAGAATCGTATCACTTTGGGTTTGGGTTGGAGACCCTAGGGACTCTTGTTACGTACCTTACCCAGGTTTTGATGGATATTTTTTTAGCACCGATATGTATATTGTCACACAGATCCACTTTGTATTGGTCCATTGCTGTGTCGTTATTACATCGTGGATCTTCTTTGTATTCTTGTAGCCATGATATTTTCAAGTGTTGTAGATATGGATCCACGTTGTATGTCGGTGGCTGTATCCTGATTCAATATTGTCATGGATCTACAATGTATTGGTCGACATCCATGCTTTGAGTCTTGAGTCTGTTTATTTTGAGCATGGGTATGCCCACCTCGAGGATGATGTAGATATATTGTTTGGCTTTTGATTGCAGCTTCTTTTTGGCTCTCTTCCAGACATTCCTTTGCACCCAGATCTTGGTAAAGTGTTTCAGCCATCCGATCCCTTCTGACCTCGCACTTTAGGGGGGACCTATTACAACTAAAATGTCTCATTTGAGTGTCCTCCTTTAGTGGTTTATTTCATCACCATGAAAATGCGATTATTATGCTTCCTAGATGTGTTATAGAGGGAAACCTAAAGCCTATTATGGTATCTCAACATGTTGGGGAGAGAAATCCATCATTAGGAGGTAGAATTCCAGTTCAACCAACCCTATTTTGGGCCATGTACAAGAATTTTCACCCTCTTCCCCTTGTCTAGGGAGCAATAATATACTCTTTGTCACTCTCTGGCCTTCTTTAGGGGACCGAAAATCTTCCTCAACCACTTTTCCTTGAGTTTAGGATAAATATTTGAGAGGTATTTTTGGATATTAGCTCTACCCTTCGAATCCTCTCTTCCATACCATCCTAAGTAGGCCAATCCTCTCATGATCCATGATATCCTCTTGTGATCCAAACATTTCTCCATGGTGGTTTGGGCTCCCAAATCCCATAAATGAAGCTCCTACCTTGAATCCCACACATGGAAAGTATGATTGGAGATGCCATCCTTATGTTAGCTTGATTATCAAAGGGTCTAGAAGGGAAGCTTGGAGGAAGTGCCACTGCAAGTCAAGTATACCATTGTACATGCTTCTTTATGGCTTTCCATTAATACAACTTGGCCTATATGTGTGTTCATTTACATGTATGCTTACTCTTGTTGCATTCAAAGAAAGTAGGCTACTTTATTCTTAAAGTGTAGAAGGATGTTAGTATTTTGTGTTGTCTCTATAGGGTCTACTCGGATTTGGACAATTGGACATCAAACCTAAAGGCTAGAGCAACAAGGACATCCGTTAGTAAGCAGGTAAGTCATCCACTCTCCTTCAATCTTCTTATTTCCTGTATTGTTGTATGCATAAAGCCTAGGTCTAGGGGGAAAGTTATAGTGCATTTGTTTCGCTTTTGTCTTGGATTAGGGATCTAGGGAACCTTCTGTAATGTCCCTTGTTAGGAATTTTTTTAAAATTGCAATTTTCCACTTTTTTCCTTGGTTCGACCTTGGACTAGTTTCGATCTCTAGGTCCCAAATTTGCCCCAAATGATCCCAAATCTTCTGAGAAGGTATATGAATGATATTAGAACATAAATATGTGTTTCAGGGATGCCTTTGTACCTTTAAAACACTTCTGCAAATACTCTTTCAATTCTGGTCAATGTAGGTAACTTTACTAGTGATTTCTCTTTGACTAGTATTGGTTTCTAGGTCTCAAATTGACTCCAAATGCCTTCAAATATTCAAGGAAGGTTTATGAATGATATTAGGAATTGAATATGATGTTCAGGGATAACATATGGCCACCAAAAGACCTCTGCAAACTCTCTTAAGATTCTGGACCAAGTATGCAATTTTACTAGTAATTTGGGGTTCAAATCCCCCTGAGGTAAGTACTGAAAATGGCTTCCCAAATGCCTCCAAACCCACTCAAATTTATGAACAGAGGTATGTAATGTGTTAAGTATGTTATTAAGGTCTCATATGCACCATTAATGGTTTATTACAACTGTTCTCACCCTCTCCCATTCAACTGCAAAAATCCCCAATTCGACCCTTGGGGAAATGGCACTATTTCACCTCCCAATACAACTAAACTGAGTAAAAATGCTTCAAATGCTCAAGTACAGTACATGAAACTTGTAGAAGACATCCATGGAAGTATATTGATCACAAATATATCATAGAATCATCCATTCATTCGAAATCATCATCAATACATTGGTTCACAACAAGGTAGTGGGGAAATGGCATTGTTCTTCCATTAAAAATGAGATTTATACATTTCTACTTGGAATTTCGACCTGAAACTTTCTGGAGATGAAGAACAGAGTATTTACTTCATATTACAAAATAAATGGGGCATTAGAATCTCCCCCAAAGAGTACAATAGCTCACCAAAAATGCCCTCCCTCAAGGATCAAGAATATGCCATCAAAACTGGAAATGGTTGAAGGAGCGAGCTGCAATAGAAGAAACCATGAGCTGCCATGTAGCTTAAACCTGCAAATAAAGACTCCATTAAAGCTCCAAATGAAAGGTCTGAATGGCCTTTCCAATTTTCAACTTGGATGGGAATCTTTCACCCTCGAAATTGGCTAAGGCAAGAAACTAGTCATCCACTAGCTCTCCCTCTTCACAAATGCAATTACAAATTCTACAAATGATCAAAAGCCATTCTCATACTTCATTTATACATTTTATAACCAACATTAGCCTTCTAAGGGTCGAAATCCTCTCAATAGATTCAATAGATTTTCATTTAGGAAATATTCCACATTTGCCACTTGTCTCCTAGTTCCAACCTTCCATCTTCTCCCAAATTTGATTTTGAGTCTCTTTGGCTTCTCCAACTCCCAAATTCGCCTTCTTTGAGCCTATTTTGGGGGCTGACATGTCATAGTGGTCAGATGTCAGAGGTCAGGTCTGCAATTTGTCATAGTTGTCATAGATTCTCCATCATTGGTGTCATAGGGGCTAGGGAATCTAGCCCAAGTGTCTACAAACTTCCACTTTGACTCTTTGTCTTCCATGGAGGTTACCAATCCTTCCAAATTCGACCTAATATGCTCAATGACATGTGTTATGACTTACCAACTCACCCAAGAGTGTTCACATTCCCATTAATTCGAATTTGCAAAAGAGAGATACCATGTATTATGAAAAATCAAGCTAGTGTGGGCCCACATCCTCCATATGTCTCCAAAACCATTTGTCACTTAGGATTTCTCTTGAATTTCTTTATTCACTCTATTTATTAAATACTTGAACCCTTCTAATTTCTAAACATCATTTATTATCCCCCTTATTCCAAATCCCAAAGCTTCCACCCCAAACCTAGGAAACTAGTAATTTTCCTCCTTGGCAATTATTTGACCCTTAACATCAATTTTACAAACTCTAATGAATATGGCTAATGTGATTAGGCCATTGTGACCCAATTCCAAATTTGGGATATGACAAATCCTCCCTTCCCAATATTGCTTGTCCTCAAGCAATTTCAAACATGGGTGTTGAAGAACCTACTTTCTGTATAATTCTTTGAAGTTGCCATTGAATTGCCAAACCTTGAGTCTTTGAGTTTCCATGAATATTTTAGAGAGGAACCACCATGCTTGCTGCTGCACTACTCTTATTAAAATCACTTTATTAAGTGGGGAATCCATCTCCCATGCTGCTTGCTTCCCCCAAAAAAATGAAACCAATGAGACAAAAATTATTCCAGGGTCCCATTGCTTGTATTGCACCCCAACAATTAAGAGTGCTCTCCAACCTACACCATTAGATAAGAGGATTCCTGGATCTCATTTTCTTGTATGCATTCTTCCAAACATCATGAGTACCAAATATATATCATCAAAGTACATAACAACATAATGAAAATGTACATCAAGGATATGCTTCATCAAAGAGTCATGAAAGTGCTTATACCTCCAAGCAAGTAGACCACCATTTTCCAAGTGCATACAAGCTTCAAGTGACCCATCAAATATGCTCCAATGACATAGGTGAGGATCCCATGTCCTATAATGCTGCTCCAAAAGGATGTGATATGCATCAAAAGATTCAGCCATGTATTCTTTCATCCAAGAAGTGAATGAAGAATCTCCACTAGAATCTGAACCAAATAATGAGCAGAAAAAACAAGGAGACTTCAAATGACTCAAAGAAGTCTCACCCATACATCCATGAATGTGAGAATCATAAAGATGTAACAAAGTATGTGGCTGCCAACAAAAATGTTCTCCCATCATAAATCTATTCATCCAAGTGTTGGATGAAGTTCCTCTAACATCAAATGAACCCAGTGTTGAGCAAGAAAAACCATGAGTATTCAAGTGACTCAAATCCATATCATAGGTGCATCCATGTAGATGTGAATCATCATAAAGTGACAAATTATGCTGCTGCAAATGTGAATAAGAATGTGCTCCAACCATGTCATCATAAAAGTTAAATCTAGGAGTTCCATACTTCTCATGTGGCACCATCAAAAAGAACCCTTTCACCCATACTTCATTGAGACTAATACTGCAAAACATGGAATTGTAGGATGTAGGAGAATGTGCTAACTCACCCAAATGATCAAAAAGTTCAAGAGTTTCATCATGGGAAGGATCCATGTGGGTAGTATCATGCAGCTCCTTCAAAAGTGTGAACTCTTTGTCATAGTTTGGTTCCAATGTAGAGGAATCATGCTCTTCTTTAAAAATTGCATAACCTTCATCAAGAGGCAATTCAAATTCCTCTTCCACCACATCAAGTGTTTGGATCTCTTCAAGTTCATCTTCAAACACATCAAGAACATTCAAATTTTCACATTTCTCATGATCCACCATGTCATGAGAATCCTCCAAACAATCTACCATTTGACAATCTGAAACATAGGAGGAAAAACAAGTATCTTGCAACTTTTCAAGAAGTTGCTCATTTTGAATTGTGAGCTTATGAATATCCTCATTATTCTTCAAGTATGCATCATGTAACAATTCATTAAGCTCAAACAAATGGTTTCTATCAAAAAGCAAAGACATGAAATTACCTTTGATGTGGCACATTGCTCTTTGAATCTTCTCCATGTCTTCAAGGAAGGATGTTTCCTCCAAGGAAGTAGCTCTCCAACAAGAATTTGACACCAATGCTTGAGTGTCATGGAGAATGCTGAGGGACTCTTGGATATTATTTTCATTCATCTTTAAGGACCCTTCAAGAAAATAAGGCTCTTGCAAATGAACCTCCTCATCTTCTTCAATTTTGCTTGGACCAACTTCATGAAGCTCAAGTGGTGATGGGGAAGTTGATCTTGGTTCTTCTTCAACCGCTACAAGGTCTTCATTATCATGCTTAATGAAACTTGTACTTGTAGAAACACTTTCAAAAGTGATCTCTATGTCACCAACATAGAGGTGTGAGCACCCATCAGTAGGTACTCCTTCATAGTTTAAGCATCCATCAGTAGATGCTCTTTGGTTCATGTCTAAGCTAGAAGGTGTCTCGAAATGATCTTCCATATTTTCAATAGAATCTTCTTCATGCTCTTGTGATGTCTCTTCCTTTTGCTCATTAAAGCAAGCTTATGCATTTTGCCCCTTGTTTTCCTTAGGATCAATATATTTGGAATCTCTTCTTGAATAAATCTCAAAAGCTCTCCTCAAGGAGGACATCATTTCATGCACACATATATGATACTCGCTCCAAGGGTTTTTACAAGAAGGGCATAAACCTTTCTTCACTAACTCCACATCTTCATTTTTGGGCCTATTTTCAAAAACATGTTCAACATAGTACTCAAAATACATGGCATTTTGTGTATTTTTGCTAAAAGCAAGATATTCTTGATATTTTTGATATTGTTGGGGCAAGGTTTTATATTTTGCTCTCCATCTTTGGAACTCACTCATAGAATTATCCTTGGTTGGTGTGACACACTCATATTCATCAGATTTAAAGTCATAAGAATAATCTTCATTTCTCTTGAAATTGTAAGAAGTGTTGCATGATGGCACCTCTTCCTCATACCATTCACATTCTGCTTCATATTGCTCATAAGCATCTGCATATTCCTCATAAGAATTGTACTCATAGGATTCATCATAATAGTAAGACATGGCTGCCAATTATTCTTGAATGTATGTACCTAATACACAGGTGCAAGGACCATGCTCTGATACCACTGTAATGTCCCTTGTTAGGAATTTTTTTAAAATTGCAATTTTCCACTTTTTTCCTTGGTTCGACCTTGGACTAGTTTCGATCTCTAGGTCCCAAATTTGCCCCAAATGATCCCAAATCTTCTGAGAAGGTATATGAATGATATTAGAACATAAATATGTGTTTCAGGGATGCCTTTGTACCTTTAAAACACTTCTTCAAATACTCTTTCGATTTTGGTCAATGTAGGTAACTTTACTAGTGATTTCCCTTTGACTAGTATTGGTCTCTAGGTCTCAAATTGACTCCAAATGCCTTCAAATATTCAAAGAAGGTTTATGAATGATATTAGGAATTGAATATGATGTTCAGGGATAACATATGGCCACCAAAAGACCTCTGCAAACTCTCTTAAGATTCTGGACCAAGTATGCAATTTTACTAGTAATTTGGGGTTCAAATCCCCCTGAGGTAAGTACTGAAAATGGCTTCCCAAATGCCTTCAAACCCACTCAAATTTATGAACAGAGGTATGTAATGTGTTAAGTATGTTATTAAGGTCTCATATGCACCATTAATGGTTTATTACAACTGTTCTCACCCTCTCCCATTCAACTGCAAAAATCCCCAATTCGACCCTTGGGGAAATGGCACTATTTCACCTCCCAATACAACTAAACTGAGTAAAAATGCTTCAAATGCTCAAGTACAGTACATGAAACTTGTAGAAGACATCCATGGCAGTATATTGATCACAAATATATCATAGAATCATCCATTCATTCGAAATCATCATCAATACATTGGTTCACAACAAGGTAGTGGGGAAATGGCATTGTTCTTCCATTAAAAATGAGATTTATACATTTCTACTTGGAATTTCGCCCGAAAACTTTTTGGAGATGAATAACGGAGTATTTAATTCATATTACAAAAGAAATGGGGCATTAAAAGCTTCCCCAAAGAGTACAATAGCTCACCAAAAACGCCCTCCCTCAAGGATCAAGAATATGCCATCAAAACTGGAAATGGTTGAAGGAGTGAGCTGTAATAGAAGAAACCATGAGATTCCCTGTAGCTTACACCTGCAAATAAAGACTCCATTAAAGCTCCAAATGAAAGGTCTGAATGGCCTTTCCAATTACCAACTTGGATGGGAATCTTTCACCCTCGAAATTGGCTAAGGCAAGAAACTAGTCATCCACTAGCTCTCCCTCTTCACAAATGCAATTGCAAATTCTACAAATGATCAAAAGCCATTCTCATACTTCATTTATACATTTTATAACCAACATTAGCCTTCTAAGGGTCGAAATCCTCTCAATAGATTCAATAGATTTTCATTTAGGAAATATTCCACATTTGCCACTTGTCTCCTAGTTCCAACCTTCCATCTTCTCCCAAATTTGATTTTGAGTCTCTTTGGCTTCTCCAACTCCCAAATTCGCCTTCTTTGAGCCTATTTTGGGGGCTGACATGTCATAGTGGTCAGATGTTAGAGGTCAGGTCTGCAATTTGTCATAGTTGTCATAGATTCTCCATCATTGGTGTCATAGGGGCTAGGGAATCTAGCCCAAGTGTCCACAAACTTCCACTTTGACTCTTTATCTTCCATGGAGGTTACCAATCCTTCCAAATTCGACCTAATATGCTCAATGACATGTGTTATGACTTACCAACTCACCCAAGAGTGTTCACATTCCCATTAATTCGAATTTGCAAAAGAGAGATACCATGTATTATGAAAAATCAAGCTAGTGTGGGTCCCACATCCTCCATATGTCTCCAAAACCATTTGTCTCTTAGGATTTATCTTGAATTTCTTTATTCACTCTATTTATTAAATACTTGAACCCTTCTAATTTCTAAACATCATTTATTATCCCCCTTATTCCAAATCCCAAAGCTTCCACCCCAAACCTAGGAAACTAGTAATTTTCCTCCTTGGCAATTATTTGACCCTTAACATCAATTTTACAAACTCTAATGAATATGGCTAATGTGATTAGGCCATTGTGACCCAATTCCAAATTTGGGACATGACAAATCCTCCCTTCCCAATATTGCTTGTCCTCAAGCAATAACAAACATGGGTGTTGAAGAACCTGCTTTTTGTATAATTCTTTGAAGTTGCCATTGAATTGCCAAACCTTGAGTCTTTGAGTTTCCATGAATATTTTAGAGAGGAACCACCATGCTTGCTGCTGCACTACTCTTATTAAAATCACTTTATTAAGTGGGGAATCCATCTCCCATGCTGCTTGCTTCCCCCAAAAAAATGAAACCAATGAGACAAAAATTATTCCAGGGTCCCATTGCTTGTATTGCACCCCAACAATTAAGAGTGCTCTCCAACCTACACCATTAGATAAGAGGATTCTTGGATCCCATTTTCTTGTATGCATTCTTCCAAACATCATGAGTACCAAATATATATCATCAAAGTACATAACAACATAATGAAAATGTACATCAAGGATATGCTTCATCAAAGAGTCATGAAAGTGCTTATACCTCCAAGCAAGTAGACCACCATTTTCCAAGTGCATACAAGCTTCAAGTGACCCATCAAATCTGCTCTAGTGACATAGGTGAGGATCCCATGTCCTATAATGCTGCTCCAAAAGGATGTGATATGCATCAAAAGATTCAGCCATGTATTCTTTCATCCAAGAAGTGAATGAAGAATCTCCACTAGAATCTGAACCAAATAATGAGCAGAAAAAACAAGGAGACTTCAAATGACTCAAAGAAGTCTCACCCATACATCCATGAATGTGAGAATCATAAAGATGTAACAAAGTATGTGGCTGCCAACAAAAATGTTCTCCCATCATAAATCTATTCATCCAAGTGTTGGATGAAGTTCCTCTAACATCAAATGAACCCAGTGTTGAGCAAGAAAAACCATGAGTATTCAAGTGACTCAAATCCATATCATAGGTGCATCCATGTAGATGTGAATCATCATAAAGTGACAAATTATGCTGCTTCAAATGTGAATAAGAATGTGCTCCAACCATGTCATCATAAAAGTTAAATCTAGGAGTTCCATACTCCTCATGTGGCACCATCAAAAAGAACCCTTTCACCCATACTTCATTGAGACTAATACTGCAAAACATGGAATTGTAGGATGTAGGAGAATGTGCTAACTCACCCAAATGATCAAAAAGTTCAAGAGTTTCATCATGGGAAGGATCCATGTGGGTAGTATCATGCAGCTCCTTCAAAAGTGTGAACTCTTTGTCATAGTTTGGTTCCAATGTAGAGGAATCATGCTCTTCTTTAAAAATTGCATAACCTTCATCAAGAGGCAATTCAAATTCCTCTTCCACCACATCAAGTGTTTGGATCTCTTCAAGTTCATCTTCAAACACATCAAGAACATTCAAATTTTCACATTTCTGATGATCCACCATGTCATGAGAATCCTCCAAACAATCTACCATTTGACAATCTGAAACATAGGAGGAAAAACAAGTATCTTGCAACTTTTCAAGAAGTTGCTCATTTTGAATTGTGAGCTTATGAATATCCTCATTATTCTTCAAGTATGCATCATGTAACAATTCATTAAGCTCAAACAAATGGTTTCTATCAAAAAGCAAAGACATGAAATTACCTTTGATGTGGCACATTGCTCTTTGAATCTTCTCCATGTCTTCAAGGAAGGATGTTTCCTCCAATGAAGTAGCTCTCCAACAAGAATTTGACACCAATGCTTGAGTGTCATGGAGAATGCTGAGGGACTCTTGAATATTATTTTCATTCATCTTTAAGGACCCTTCAAGAAAATAAGGCTCTTGCAAATGAACCTCCTCATCTTCTTCAATTTTGCTTGGACCAACTTCATGAAGCTCAAGTGGTGATGGGGAAGTTAATCTTGGTTCTTCTTCAACCGCTACAAGGTCTTCATTATCATGCTTAATGAAACTTGTACTTGTAGAAACACTTTCAAAAGTGATCTCTATGTCACCAACATAGAGGTGTGAGCACCCATCAATAGGTACTCCTTCATAGTTTAAGCATCCATCAGTAGATGCTCTTTGGTTCATGTCTAAGCTAGAAGGTGTCTCGAAATGATCTTCCATATTTTCAATAGAATCTTCTTCATGCTCTTGTGATGTCTCTTCCTTTTGCTCATTAAAGCAAGCTTATGCATTTTGCCCCTTGTTTTCCTTAGGATCAATATATTTGGAATCTCTTCTTGAATAAATCTCAAAAGCTCTCCTCAAGGAGGACATCATTTCATGCACACATATATGATACTCGCTCCAAGGGTTTTTACAAGAAGGGCATAAACCTTTCTTCACTAACTCCACATCTTCATTTTTGGGCCTATTTTCAAAAACATGTTCAACATAGTACTCAAAATACATGGCATTTTGTGTATTTTTGCTAAAAGCAAGATATTCTTGATATTTTTGATATTGTTGGGGCAAGGTTTTATATTTTGCTCTCCATCTTTGGAACTCACTCATAGAATTATCCTTGGTTGGTGTGACACACTCATATTCATCAGATTTAAAGTCATAAGAATAATCTTCATTTCTCTTGAAATTGTAAGAAGTGTTGCATGATGGCACCTCTTCCTCATACCATTCACATTCTGCTTCATATTGCTCATAAGCATCTGCATATTCCTCATAAGAATTGTACTCATAGGATTCATCATAATAGTAAGACATGGCTGCCAATTATTCTTGAATGTATGTACCTAATACACAGGTGCAAGGACCATGCTCTGATACCACTGTAATGTCCCTTGTTAGGAATTTTTTTAAAATTGCAATTTTCCACTTTTTTCCTTGGTTCGACCTTGGACTAGTTTCGATCTCTAGGTCCCAAATTTGCCCCAAATGATCCCAAATCTTCTGAGAAGGTATATGAATGATATTAGAACATAAATATGTGTTTCAGGGATGCCTTTGTACCTTTAAAACACTTCTTCAAATACTCTTTCGATTTTGGTCAATGTAGGTAACTTTACTAGTGATTTCCCTTTGACTAGTATTGGTCTCTAGGTCTCAAATTGACTCCAAATGCCTTCAAATATTCAAAGAAGGTTTATGAATGATATTAGGAATTGAATATGATGTTCAGGGATAACATATGGCCACCAAAAGACCTCTGCAAACTCTCTTAAGATTCTGGACCAAGTATGCAATTTTACTAGTAATTTGGGGTTCAAATCCCCCTGAGGTAAGTACTGAAAATGGCTTCCCAAATGCCTTCAAACCCACTCAAATTTATGAACAGAGGTATGTAATGTGTTAAGTATGTTATTAAGGTCTCATATGCACCATTAATGGTTTATTACAACTGTTCTCACCCTCTCCCATTCAACTGCAAAAATCCCCAATTCGACCCTTGGGGAAATGGCACTATTTCACCTCCCAATACAACTAAACTGAGTAAAAATGCTTCAAATGCTCAAGTACAGTACATGAAACTTGTATAAGACATCCATGGAAGTATATTGATCACAAATATATCATAGAATCATCCATTCATTCGAAATCATCATCAATACATTGGTTCACAACAAGGTAGTGGGGAAATGGCATTGTTCTTCCATTAAAAATGAGATTTATACATTTCTACTTGGAATTTCGACCTGAAAATTTCTGGAGATGAAGAACAGAGTATTTAATTCATATTACAAAAGAAATGGGGCATTAGAAGCTCCCCCAAAGAGTACAATAGCTCACCAAAAATGCCCTCCCTCAAGGATCAAGAATATGCCATCAAAACTGGAAATGGTTGAAGGAGCGAGCTGCAATAGAAGAAACCATGAGCTGCCCTGTAGATTAAACCTGCAAATAAAGACTCCATTAAAGCTCCAAATGAAAGGTCTGAATGGCCTTTCCAATTGCCAACTTGGATGGGAATCTTTCACCCTCGAAATTGGCTAGGGCAAGAAACTAGTCATCCACTAGCTCTCTCTCTTCACAAATGCAATTGCAAATTCTACAAATGATCAAAATCCATTATCATACTTCATTTCTACATTTTATAACCAAAATTAGCCTTCTAAGGGTCGAAATCCTCTCAATAGATTCAATAGATTTTCATTTAGGAAATATTCCACATTTGCCACTTGTCTCCTAGTTCCAACCTTCCATCTTCTCCCAAATTTGATTTTGAGTCTCTTTGGCTTCTCCAACTCCCAAATTCACCTTCTTTGAGCCTATTTTGGGGGATGACATGTCATAGTGGTCAGATTTCAGAGGTCAGGTCTGCAATTTGTCATAGTTGTCATAGATTCTCCATCATTGGTGTCATAGGGGCTAGGGAATCTAGCCCAAGTGTCCACAAACTTCCACTTTGACTCTTTATCTTCCATGGAGGTTACCAATCCTTCCAAATTCGACCTAATATGCTCAATGACATGTGTTATGACTTACCAACTCACCCAAGAGTGTTCACATTCCCATTAATTCGAATTTGCAAAAGAGAGATACCATGTATTATGAAAAATCAAGCTAGTGTGGGTCCCACATCCTCCATATGTCTCCAAAACCATTTGTCACTTAGGATTTCTCTTGAATTTCTTTATTCACTCTATTTATTAAATACTTGAACCCTTCTAATGTCTAAACATCATTTATTATCCCCCTTATTCCAAATCCCAAAGTTTCCACCCCAAACCTAGGAAACTAGTAATTTTCCTCCTTGGCAATTATTTGACCCTTAACATCAATTTTACAAACTCTAATGAATATGGCTAATGTGATTAGGCCATTGTGACCCAATTCCAAATTTGGGACATGACACCTTCACATGTCTAAGAGGGATTCTACCTATCCATAGGGATAATTTCCTACAACAATGGGTGAAGTGGTTGGTATTAACATAATGGCGGTATAACATGTACCTCCATACTTCATAGAAAATGTCCCCATTTATGGGGCTAGAGCCTCCATCCATTACATCACCATTGAAAAGGAAAGATAAGGTTCAAGTAGTGAAGGATCCCATATAGAAACGGCAATAGGATCTGCAACTATTGAAAGACAACTTGGATATGACACACAATAAGATGAAACAACAAGCATATCAACATTGTAATGAAAATAAATTTTAAGTGGTGGATTGGTTATTTTTTAGGCTACAACCATACAAACAAATTTCCCTCAAGGAACACAAGAAGGACAATAAATTGTTAGGAATTATGATCCAAAAATGTAATAAATAGAAGTTTAGTTTAATAAATGTAAAAGGGCATCTACACACTCACGTGATTATGTGAGGTGTCCCTTAGTTAGTTTTGGTAACGTTAAATTGGTTGTTACTCTTTGGATATTTAAATCCATCGAGTTTTCCATGTGAGGTAATCTTTCGGGATTTAGCCCTCACATCTCTGTGATGTAATTATTTTCCTTCTTCATTAATAAAGTTATGTGTCTGAGGACACTTTGTCAAAGTGGTATCAGAGCACGCGGTTGAAGCTTGGTCTGGTTGGAACCTGGTTGGAAGATGCTAAAGGTTGTTTGAAGAAGGTGACTTTCAAGGTTTTGGAATAGCGAAGGTGCTAAAGGTTGTTTGAAGAAGGTGACTTTCAAGGTTTTGGAATAGCGAAATTTTAACCGTAAGTTAATGCTTCCTATTCTTTTGGGCTAAAAAGAATCTCTGCAGAATTTTTACTTGGAGAGAGTAAAATATTATTATTTTTTTTAAGGAAAGATTATTTAAAAATTTTGTGAAAGAGAATTTTTACAAAAATGATAGAAAGTGAAGATATCATGTCTAAAAAGATATAGAAGATCGTCCAATGCATTCTTTGGAAATGTCCATACTTTCTCTTCTGCATTCCAGTGTCTCCTAGCCACAGATTGGCAAGCTTTCTTTACTTTCTCATTATAAGTGCTTCGGCTTCATTTATTAAATATATCTGCACAGCAAAGCAATTTTTTTTTAGTGTGTGGACTTCCATCGAAGTTGATCCCATTCATGTCCAACGATGGACTTCAACATAGCCACAAAATGTTGATTATACTGAAGCAATTCTCACGGGGCGGTAGTTGAAAATCTTAATGGTCACCTGGCCGCTAGTTCTCTTGGAAGGAGACGACAGAACAGTTGAAGGAATTTTAACCTAAGCGTGGTGATTGTGGACGTGGTGATTGTGGATCTCAGGTTAGTGATTGTGGATCTCAGATTAATTATCTAATTTTCTCCAGGGCGCAACGTATAATCTACTATTCATCGAGTATTATCTTTAACTTAATCATCAAGCTGGAGCCTATCCATCCGCTCCATTTCTGCCGATAACCGATCGTGAGACGTTTCGCCATCTAACTGCGGCTGCAGCGATTGATTGAGAAGATTAGAAACCAGGAAAGGTCAAGTTCGCCTGGCTTTACACCCGTGTGATGGTAGGAACATGAGAAATAGTGTATTTTTCTGCCCCGCGTGATGGTAGGAACATGAGAAATAGTGTATTTTCCTGCTCTCTGTATGCCCGTTGGTAAAGTTTTTTTTTTTTTTTTAAATTAAGGAAACGCCCGCCACACTTATATCATTTGTTGTTTGTGAGAATTGAATCAACACTTCTGAAGAAAGTAGAGAATCTTAACGAAGCAGAGAAGGCTGGTAATTCCAGGTATCCACTAGATTTAAAATATTGAAAAATTAATAACAAAAACTTTGTTGTGTGGATGCGCAAGCAAGCTCTGTTAAGAGTTAGAGTGAGAGGCTGGAAGCCATCGTGAAGGGAGGAAAGATCGGAAAGATCCATCATGTGCGTGAACTGAAGCCATTGTGAATGTGCGTGAACTGAAGCCATTGTGAAGGGCAGCGTAGAAGAAGAGTTCGATCCAGCAAAAATCCAGCGTAGAAGAAGAGTTCGATCCAGCAAAAACTCCAGCGTAGAAGAAGAGTTCGATCCAGCAAAACTCCAGCGTAGAAGAAGAGTTCGATCCAGCAAAAACTCCAGCGTAGAAGAAGAGTTCGATCCAGCAAAACTCCAGCGTAGAAGAAGAGTTCACAATCTTGTATAATTTTTTTTTCACTTTTCATTTAAATTCAATATTTATGCAATATTTTGAAAAGTGAATAAGTTATTTTGGAGAAATAAGGTATTTTATTATTAATTTTTATTTTTGGAGATTTTTTTTTATATAAAGAAGAAAAAGGTTTTGAAGTTGATGGGATTGGATCTTGTGACCTCCCACTCAACAATAATGTATCTTTCCAATTCACCTATAAAGACTTGTTATTTTTTGGAGTAATAAGGTGTAATTTTTTGGGCATTGGAGTAATAAGGAGCATTGTTTGGTGTCATAAGGAGTACTTGTACTTTCATTCAAGTTTTGATTAGAGCAAAGTGAAGCTCTATCAAATTCTTTTCTTGAGGCTATAAGTGGGTCAAGGCCAAGCCCCTATAGCTTTCTTTTGCATGGTGTGTGGTGTTTCTTGCAGCATTTCTTTCATGGTGACTCTTGTTGATGAGTAATTTTCTTTTCATGTTGGTCGTGATATTTTTGCATAAAATCTTCCATTGGTGATATAAGGTGATTGTTTACTTCTTCTGGTGATATAAGGTGCTTTCTTTAATGCTTGGAGCTATAAGATTTGCATAATACACATCTTCTGGAGTTATAAGGTGTTTATTATTTTTTTACAATGTCTAAAGTTATAAGTCTTTTTAATGAATCTGACAAGTTGGAAGGATCGAAAAATTATAAAGTTTGGAGTCGTCATATTCAAAGCACTCTTATTTACAATGAATTGTGGAAGGGTTTCTGTAATGCTAAACCTACCAAACCAACTAATCATGATCAGCTTGCAAAGTGGGAAGTAAAAGATGAAAAGGCCTTAGCATTGATTGACAGTACTGTTTCTGATGATATTTATGTGCATATTGAAAATAGTCCTGATGCGTGGTCAGCTTGGAAGACATTGAAAGATTTATTTGATTCTCAGAGTGAAGCTAAGAAAATTGATCTTCAATTGAAGTTGTTTCAACAAAAATTGTCTTCAGGAGGTGATGTCATGGAGTACATTTCTAGATTAAAAAATATCAAACAAGAAATTTCAAGAGCTGGTTTTGATAAAATTGAAGACAGCATGATGGTGACCATTTTGATCGCAGGATTGCCTGAGACATATAAGCATTTTTTGGAAACTTTACAAATTACAAATAAATTGGATAAAATTTCTTTTGATGAACTAAGTGAATTACTTGCCACACATGAAAAAAAATTTGGTAAAACAAAGCAAGCAGGAGAAGATGTTTTGGTTGCAATTACTAGCAAACAGTCTCCAGGTAATCATCAAAGAGGCCATGATCAGAAAGCTTTTCAAAATTCAAATAGAGGCCGTGGTCAGGGTTTTGGAAGAGGAAGAGGCCGCGGAAGAGGAAGAGGAAGAAATCAAGGAAGAGGTTCTAAAGAATTTGAAAGTACACAGTCACAGTTTTCTGGAAGAGGAAGAGGTTCAGGTAACCAACAGGTCTCTGGAAGAGGAAGAGCTAATAAACAGGTCACATGTTTTCGTTGTAATAGAGTTGGACATTATGCTTCCGACTGTAGAGTTTCATTTGACAAAATTCTAAAAGAAAGAGAATCTAAAGCATCTTCATCAGCGGCACATTATGCTCATGCAGACGATAGTGAAAATTGTGAATATGTCTTTACAGCACTTGGACAATCAGAATCAATGGATTTTGTTCAAGTTCATCAGTTGGAATCAGTGAATTTTGTTCAGTCTTCTTCTTGTTTCAAAAATGATTTTGAAGATGCTTGGATTATGGATATAGGGGCTACTCAGCATATGACATATAGGAAAGATTTCTTTTGGAGTTATGAAGATTGTCATTTGAATTCAATTTTTCTTGCAGATGATTCTATTCATTTACCACAAGGAAAAGGAACAGTTAAGGTTGATTTGCCTGGAATTGGAGAAAGATTGATTTCTAATGTTTGGTATGTGCCTACATTTAAGAAAAATTTGTTGTCTTTAGTTGTCATTCGCCAATTAGGACATCAAATTGTAATGGAAGGTGGTATCCTTTTTGTTAATTCAACAAAGGATGCATACAAACCAGTTATGACAGGTTATGAAGACGGAAAGCTTCTTAGGATGAAGGGAACAGTCATTCCTAGATCAAAGGAACGTTTGAAGGAATTTGCAGGTTTAGTTGAAACTGATGTTTCACCTATCCGATTGTGGCACATTCGTTTTGGACACTTGAATGTTGACAGTCTTGTACATCTTCAAAAACAAGGACTGGTAAAGGGGTTGCCTACTTTTCGGAAGGAAAATGCAAAGTGTGAAGCTTGCATTTATGGAAAACAGAGAAGGATAGCTTTTTCAAAAAGCACTTGGAGAGCAACAAGGAGATTACAGCTTATTCATAGTGATGTTTGTGGTCCTTTGGAAACTTCACTTGGTGGTTGTAATTATTTTTTGTTGTTTATTGATGATTTTAGCAGAATGGTTTGGGTGTATTTTTTGAAGGAAAAATCAGAAGTGTTTGAAAAGTTTCAGTCATTTCAAAATTTGATTGAAACAGCAACAAAGGAAAAGATTGCTACTTTGAGAACTGATAATGGTGGTGAGTTTACATCAAATAATTTTTTGACTTATTGTCAGAAAAAAGGGATTAAAAGACAGTTGACAAATTTTTATACTCCACAGCAAAATGGAGTATCAGAAAGGATGAATCAGACTTTATTGGGCATGGCTAGAGCAATGTTATTTTTCAAAGGGTTGAAATCATGTTATTGGGCAGAAGCAGTTCATACAGCAGTTTATTTGAGGAATAGATCTCCTTCATCATCACTTGATGGAATAACTCCTTTTGAGGCTTGGTATGGATTCAAACCTATGGTCAAACATTTGAGAGTTTTTGGTTCAGTTTGTTATGCACTCATCCCAAAAGAAAAACGAAAGAAGTTAGAGTCTAGAAGTGTTAAGTGCATGTTGATTGGTTATTCTCATGAGAAAAAGGGGTATAGGCTTCTGTCAGATGGAAAGTTTATTGTTAGCAGGGATGTGATTTTTGATGAAACTGAAAGTTTAAGTGTAGAAGAGGTTGAAAAACAACTTAGTCACTTAGAGGAAAAAGTCACTAAGGAACAATTAAGGATGCAACACTTAAATAAGACAAGGAATGAACAATGGTTTGATCTCACTTCAGAAGTACAGGATGATGAACAGGTTGAAGATACTTTGAATTCTTCACAAGTTAACTTGGATGATTCAAATCAAGTTAACATTGAAAAGAAGAAACCAAAATGGGCAACTAAGTTACTTCAGGATGTTAAGTCTGATGAAAAAGGCAAAACAGGTACAAGGAGTTCTAATACGGGTTCAGAAAATTTTGCTCTTTCAGTTGTTGAACCAACTACTTTTAATGAAGCAGTTGAGTATGATGAATGGAAAATGGCCATGCAAAGTGAATATGATGCAATAATGAAGAATCGGACTTGGAAAATAGTTGATTGTCCACATGATGTTAAACCCATTGGTTGTAAGTGGGTTTACAGAATTAAGTACAAAGCAAATGGAGATATTGATAAATATAAGGCAATATTGGTGGCAAAGGGTTTTGCTCAGAAAGAAGGGATTGATTATGAAGAAACTTTTGCTCCAACAGCGAAATGGAATACTATCAGGATTGTGCTAGCTTTAGCTGCACAAAATGGATGGAAAGTGCATCAAATGGATGTAAAAAGTGCATTTCTAAATGGTGATCTACAAGAGGATGTTTATATGACTCAACCTCCTGGTTTTGAGGTTCCAGGGAAAGAAAATCAAGTTTGTAAACTAGTTAAGGCATTGTATGGATTGAAACAGGCTCCCAGAGCTTGGTATGCAAAAATGGATGCCTACCTACAGAAAGTTGGTTTTCTTCGTAGTGAGTCGGATGATACTTTGTATGTTCGAATCCATGAAAACAACTTAGTCATTTTGGTTATGTATGTTGATGATTTGCTCATAACAGGTAACAATAATGATCATATATTTCAGGTTAAGAAAGAACTTCAAACAGGTTTTGAAATGACAGACTTGGGTTTACTTCATTACTATCTTGGAGTTGAAGTAAAGCAGCAGGAAGGAAGTATATTTATTTCTCAAGCTAAGTACATATCTGGATTATTGAAGAAGTTTGGAATGGAGGAATGTAAACCAGCGATTACTCCCATGGAGCAAAATTTAAAACTTTATAAGTTTGAAGGGGGGGAACTTGTAAATTGTACTGGATATAGACAATTAATTGGATGTTTGATTTACTTGATGAATACTCGTCCTGATCTATCTTATGCAGTTAGCATACTTTCTAGATATATGCAGGAACCTAGAGAAAGTCATTGGAATGCAGCAAAAAGGGTGTTAAGGTATCTTCAAGGAACAAAGGATTTTGGACTTGAGTTTAAAAGAAACAAAAATTTCAAGCTTGTTGGCTATTCAGATGCGGATTTTGCTAGAGATGTTGATGACAGGGCATCTACTTCAGGTTACTTAATGAATATGGGATCAGCTGCAGTGGCATGGAGTTGTAAAAAGCAGGATACAATTGCAAATTCTACAGCAGAAGCAGAATATATTTCAGCTTGGGAAGCTGCTTGTGAGATAGTTTGGTTAAGAAGGATTTTGCAAGACCTCAAAGTTGATCAGAAAGAAGCAACTTCATTATTTATTGATAATCAATCAGCAATCAAGTTGGCCAAAAATCCTGTTTTTCATTCAAAAACTAAGCATGTGGATACTAAGTATCATTACATTCGGGCTCTCGTCGTCAAACAAATCATCAAGCCAAAGTATTGTCCATCAGAAGATCAAACTGCAGATATTTTTACAAAATCTCTTGGAAGGGTCAAATTTGATAAGTTTAGAAATGAACTTGGTATTTGTTCAAAAGAATTTTTGGATCAAAGGGGGGATTGTTAGGAATTATGATCCAAAAATGTAATAAATAGAAGTTTAGTTTAATAAATGTAAAAGGGCATCTACACACTCACGTGATTATGTGAGGTGTCCCTTAGTTAGTTTTGGTAACGGTAAATTAGTTGTTACTCTTTGGATATTTAAATCCATCGAGTTTTCCATGTGAGGTAATCTTTCGGGATTTAGCCCTCACATCTCTGTGATGTAATTATTTTCCTTCTTCATTAATAAAGTTATGTGTCTGAGGACACTTTGTCATAAATTAGCACCCAAGTACTATGGTTCCTATAAGGTGTTACAGAGGATTGGAAGTATGGCTACAAATTGGAGTTTCCTCAATATTTACATGTACATGTAGTCTCCCATGTTTCTTGCTTAAAAAAAGGTAATCAACAACAAGATCATGCAGTTCATATTATTTTACTAGAGATTGATGAAGAATGGAAAATCAAACTAGAACTTGAAACATGGATCAAGCAATTACAAATTTGAGCAATTATTGAGTACCACATCAAGTGGAAGAACTTGTCGGTATAAGAGGTAGCATGGGAAGATGATTTCTTCATGTTGAAACATTCATAGTTAATAAAGTATTGAGAACACCACTTATTTGAATGGGGAGGGCGTGGCAAGCCCCATATATTGTGACATTACATTTCTATTATTATAAATTAGTGTTATCTTTATCGATCAACTAGGACCTTGACTGTAGTTGTACCCCTTTTCTCCTATACATACCGATGAGATCTAGATTTATATATCATCTCATATTGTCTTGTTAATTGGGTATATTGTAAAAGGAGGTTGCCCCCTCAAAGAGGCTTAGTATTCATTGACTATTTGTCATTATCAAGGTGTGGAGCTACTTTTCTTTTTGTTTGATTTTATTTGGAGAACTTGGTTCCCCAAATAGAGATTCTTATTACTAGATTCTTATTACTGGTGCATTTATACTTAGAGAGTTGTATCCAATTTACATCTAGTTCACATTAAAATATTGATTACAGTGTGTAGTTGCACTAGGTATGGCACAGATTTGTCCAAAGGAAGGAATCATGTGAACAAACAACATTTCTTCATGTTGTATTTATGAGGTTGATATTGGTTAGTTACTACATACTGTAACATTATGTTGCATTCATTGTTATTTGAGTGGTTGAGCCCAAGATAAGATAACAATAGGTTGCACCTTTTATTTACACCATGTATTCCTAGGCATGCATGTTGCTTTAATGGGAAAATGTGTAGGGATATGATCCGCTTGGATTATAATGGCATAGAATCTAGCATTATTTGGAGACATAGAGTTCACTTGAGATGTATCATTGAACTAAGGAGTTATGTGATGATTGGGAAGACCATAGCGAGTTTTGTCATAAAAATGGATAATTACGAACAAGTTGCAACATGCACATAGAGAGTTGTAGATGAACCTTCTTCCTCTTTGAATTTTTGAGTCCATATTTAATTTCTCTATCCATTTTATATGCACTATGGTGGTTGTTTAATAATGTAATGACGATGAATTGAGTCGTTGAACCCTAGTGTTAGTACCTTAATGTAGTGGGGAAGTTGTCGATTAGCCTTGTGTGACATAATCAAAACTATATTTTTGCATTAAAATTTTCTTTGTAAATTTCCATGATGATGAGAAGGTCATGTGACAGTAATAGAGTTTGTGTTGAGGAGGATTCAATAGATCTATAGTGATTTTTCTTGGTGTGGTAGACCATGAACTTCATTTTATTTGTTTTAGTTGTAGATTTCTATTAGACCTATTTCAACTTTGGGTGATCTCTAATATGTGTAGTTACCAAGCTTGATCACCCTAATGGTCAAGTGTTATCTTCTCGGTGGACATTATTGCTTTTGAAGGTTGTGATTAGATATTATGACCAACAATTTTGAAGAACATGTTAGCATTTAGATGACATTAGTTCGAAGTACCTTATGATAGTTCTAGTGATGTAGATTGTATGTATGTGTCGTGCCTTAAAGTAAAATATCAAGGAGATGAGCAAATTATTTTAGTGTAGTTGGTGACAATAGTCATGTTTTAATTTTTCTTCTAGATGGTAGTTGTCATCAAAGAGTTGACTTGAGGACGAATCAACAAATTACAATTTTTTTTTTTTTCTAATCACAAAATTGAACCAAAATAAGAAAATGTAAGGATATATGTAGGATATCTACAATGCCATGGATTATCTTGCACCAGGTGGCAATGGTATTGTATGGGTTTTCATCTATAACCTACCTAGTCTATGGGTTTTTTTTTCTAGGAAAAAATATTTATAATATTCGATATTTCAAGGTTGAAATCAGAATCTAAATCATATTGTCTTTTCAAGCTAAAAGATAATAGTTTAGTAAATTGTCCTTCATACCAACTTTTAATATATTCTATGACTACATACATTCATGCTTCCAAGATTCCTTGCAGGAAACCTTTAACCTAGAGGACACTACATGACCTTCAATTACATCATATTCCCAAAAAGTGGAAGCACATATTTGAAATAAACAATAGAACATAATAATTTCCACATCATAAACCTAATTCCCTCCTCTCAATTATTGTTCAGTAAAGGTCTCTTCCTATAGCAACAAAGCTTCTTTTGATGGTTGATCAAACATAGAGTTATATTCTCTAAATATACGTGCAAAGGAAATAACTTCAAAACTATACTTAACTTGATGGAATGAAATCATGAAAGGCTCAGTAAAAAAATTGTTTATTCTACACTTCTGATCGGCCTAGTCCACCATTAATTTTGACACACCAAATAGTTGCAATGGTTTCACACCCTTAGTTGTTACTACCTTTAATAGAATCCACGTAGTATAAATTTTAGCTTAGTTATTTGTACTTGGGCCCACTACTAATTTTAGCTTATAGAGATGTTGTTGTAAAATAACACCAACCCCACATAAATCTGGGACACCCTCACATGTTCCATCAAAGAATGCCCAAGTTTGGTTAAAATCAATTTCAGGTTCTTTAAAATTATCATTGGTAATGGCCTATGGTTGTGTCAATGTTGTTGTAGGTTTAGGTGCAAGCTTTGGTGGAGTTTTAGGTTCTGAAGTAAACAATTGACCGTGGATATAGATGTTAGAAGACAAAAAACAAAGGTATTTTGGATTCTAAGTTGTAAATGAACGAAGAGGAAACATTTTACGAGAGTTTACATGCTATCCATTCCCTTTTTAAAGACCTTCGCTCAATTTGGGGGTTTGTGGAGATGTCAGCTTATGTACAATGCTAATTTCCTTTGATGTTTAGTTGATACAACCATTCTCCCTCTACATTGAATGAACACTAGGAGTAGATGTAGCATTTTTAAGCACCTTTGGAATCTGTACACGCTCCATGGTATGCACAATATTTGTTTGGGATGTATAATATAGAATTGAAATCACATCAAGGGTGATTCCATGAAGATGGGTAACTCTTTTTGGCCAAATATGACGGTGAAAAACAGAAAATTTACCCATGTATTAAATTGAAGCCCTCGAAACTCATACTTGCACATGAATTTTGACATGCGGTTGAAAAATGAAATGTAGAGAATTATGTTGGTTTTCCAACGATATTTTTTCCGAAATATACCAATCTCATATATTGTGTCGAATTTTCATTTAATGAAACATGTGTACTTAAAAATTTGAAGAGCAATTAACAAGTAGTTTGTGTGTGTGCACAATAATTTAATGTTAAAGTAAAAAATTTTAAAAATGAAATATGTGAACATGATCTAGACATAATGCACTAGGGCTTACATATCTTTCTCGAAAAAATATATTTATTATTATTTTTCGAAAATGACCAATGAATATTTAAGTCGCGTTTTGCACACATGTGTGTGTGTGCATGAAATCTTTTGATTTTTTACATAATTTGAAAAACTAAAAATACCATCTTAAAGAGGACGCGTTTATCTAGGGCTTGTGTATTTTTTCAAATTTTTTGGATGTGTATTTTGAATGTTGTGGATTTATCTTTGAGCTCAATCGAAGTTCTTGGCAGGGTTTTTTAGGGCAAGTTTTAGTAGAAATTTAAAAACAAAAGGCATATGAAGATAAAAATTCGTAAATTTTATATATCTGGATAGAGGATTTGTTGACGAATCCAATGGTATCAAGTCCGCTCATTAATGAGCATTTAATGACATGGTTTAACTCTCTGGAAGACAGACAAAACTTCCATTCTGCAGGGAAAAGGGCTCTCGACCTATTTTTTAAGCCCTCGATCGAGCTATTTGCTCGATCGAGGTATTTTAAATACCTTGATCGAGGGCTTAACAACACCTCGATCGAGGGTTTAACAATACCTCGATCGAGGGTTTAGAAATACCTCGATCGAGGTATTGTTAAACCCTTGATCGAGGTATTTGCTCAATCGAGGGTCTGTCAAATATGCTCGATCGAGGGTTCTTCTATGTAAAAAAAATATATAAACGAATCGGGGCGAAACCGCGAAAGGAGTTGGAAACAATTAATGTTGCCAGCTACCCTTCCCTCGTAAAAACATCAATGAACTTGTATATAACCAACAAACAATTAATCAAAAACAACAATTTAACTCATTGCTAGTTTTTTTTCCATTAGAGCTTTGTCATTTTGATCTTGTTGAATTAGAGCTTTGTCATTTTCATGTTGCTGAATTAGACCTCATTAGACATGTAAGATTTTTTTGTAGGCATATTTCAAGATTTCATACTAACATATTGTTGTTTGTTATAACAATTTGAAATTTTTTTTGTTTGTTTTCATTGTAGATTGATGGGGAATAAAAAAAAGACAAAGAAAACATGCTAGACAACAAAATGACAATGAAGAGCGTGAGAAGAATAGAGAACGAATGAGACAACAAAGAGTAAGGTTGAGAGAAGAAGAAGATGCACATTTGGTGCAACAAATTTCAATGGAGGACAACCAAGGTAAATTATTGAATTACATGCTATCATAATTTTAATATCATATTACATAATTTACAAAATTAGTAACAATTTTCCAATAAATTTAACTAAATTTCATAATTTAATTTGTTTCATATTTATTTGTAATGATATTCTTATTTATTTCATCCATTTCTTATTTAAATTTCAAAGTTTGCAACAATTTTTATGTTAAATGAACAATTTTCAAGTGACTAACAAATGTTAAATTGGAACAATTTTCAAATGAAACATGTAAATTTAGATTATATTTTCATGTTAATACTTGTACATATTTTTAACTATTTTCAAATTACTTCAAAGTTGCTAACAATTTTTGAAATTATGTTTCCAAGTTGCTTAAATAACAATTTACAAATTATTTCAAAGTTTACAACAATTTTCAATTTTATTGTCCAACAATTTTCAAATGAAATCTACACTTAGATTCTATTTTCAAGTTAAAATGTATGTACATATTAACTATTTTCAAATTTCTAAACTTTACTAACAATTTTCAATGTTATTAGAATAATTTTCAAATTAAATACACACTTGGACACTATTTTCAAGTTAAATTGTACATATTTAACTAATTGCAATTTTTTAAGTTACTAACAATTTCAAGTTAAATGTAATTTCAATTCTTATTTTGTTAGAAAATTCAATTTCAAAACAAATGAATGAATATTTTGAAATGAACATGTTGTGATAGTTATGTATTAGTTAGAATTTATTCAATTTGCAAACAAATGAATGAATATTTTCATAGTTATGGTGGTTGGCAATATTTTCATAGTAATGAATATTTGAATACAAATGAATGTTCAAAGAGCTATTTAATTATAATGTTTACTCTAAAAAAATTACATCTATCACATGTACTTTTATTTACATAACATGACATATCACCATGATAAGATTAATGATTAGAAGATCATATATTTTGTTAGGACAAATTGGAAATAATTATTTGCAATGTTTGCAACCTTGTGCATTGATATGTGAAGCATTATTGATAAAAAAATCCTTAAATTGCAATTTATGATAAAAATTACAATTTCCATAATTGTCTATTGTTGAAATTGCAAAACCATCAACTAATGAAAATGTTATTTTGCATTAAAAATTATGAATTTCTCCTCAATCATATCACTACAATGTTTTTAATTAAATATCGTATACATCTCTAAATCAATGTTTTTTTCCCCACATTTAGAGTATAATAGGTATGTTATCATGGGTAAAAAACCAATCTTAAATTTTTATTTCACATATATACAACATGTGATGCATGATGTTGTCCTTGAAACTATAGGGTAGAAGTGTTGTAATCATTTATTCTTAGTGGTGATTTGCAACTTGTATTTTAAATATTTATTTATTTATTTTATACCATAAAGTTAAAATAACATTTTTCTTGTAATGTAATTTTCTAAAATGGACATAAATTGCATAAAGAAAATTTGTCCACAATTATATAATGTGATGATTATAAATGATATTAATTTTTATGCCCACAATAATTTTTATCAAGTTATTAATAATTATCTTGACTTGCAATTTTAAAGTTAAATGTACAAGTTACTACCAATTTCAAGTTACAAACAATTCAAAATTTTACTAGGAATTTCAAACTTTACTTCTAGGACAATTCTCAAGTTTAATTAAGTTAGCAATTTCAAGTTACTTGAGCAATTTCAAATTTCAAGTTACCTGAGCAATTTCAAATTTCAAGTTACTTGAGCAATTTCAAATTTCAATTTACTAGCAATTTCAAGTTACTTGAGCAATTTCAAATTTCAAGTTACTAACAATTTCAATTTTTACTTAGAACAATTCTCAAGCTAAATGTATTAGTTGAAAAATTCAATTCACATGCAATTTTCAATTTTTTAATTTCCACATCAAATTTCAAGTTACTAGCAATTTTAAAGTTCAATGCACAACTATCAAGTAACCAATTTTCAATTTGTTAATTTACATGTTATGTAGGGAGAGATTATGGTCAGACATCACATCATGGTGATCAAGAATCACATGACCCTGTGCCCCCTCATGATCCTGATCAGCCATCACAAAACACCTTTCCCTCTCACATTGAAAATATAATTGAGAGTTGCAAGGGGTGGAAATTTTCTAGAGGATTGTGCAGTTGTTTCTGCACAAGAAGAGATTGGGAACCTGATCCCTGGTCAAAGAGTTAGAGAGCATGTCAATAACATAATCAAGTCATATTTTGAACAACATTCAACGATGGCACAAGCTCAAATCCTACATGGGTTGATAAAACACAAAAAATTGAAACGTGCCACAAAGTTGTTGGGTTTTCAAGATGTTAAAACAAAAAAGACATGCAAGAATGAAATAGAAAATGTAAGAACTGCATTATCTTTGTTTGGAAAATCAAGAAACAATGATACTCGAGCTGCTCATAGGGAAATTACAATGGTTGTTGTGGCACAAAGCACCTCAAGAAATCGAATGGTATCAACAATGGCATCATTGCTCAATGTTTCAAAAAGAACATTGCTCAAATATACTAAATTCAGGGTCCGGATAGATGAAAATGATGAAGCTGATTGTTGGGCTCTTATTTGTAGGGAACCCTATCAAGGCAGGATGGCAGCAGGAATTAGAGAGAAGGTGATAGAGTTTTGGGATAACCATTCTCGTGCTATTCTAGATTGAAAGCATGTCCTACGACAACGTTTATCTAGAGGCATTTATCAGGAGCACTGTAAGCATGTGATGGAGATGACGAGAGTTGCACTTTACGAGGAATTCCAAGAAACCAATCTTGGTGTTCAAATATCATTTAGCATGTTCAACAAATTGAAACCGTGGTATATTAGGCCGAATACGATTCACGACACTTGTTCCTGCCGGTACCACGTTGAATTTCAACTATACTATGACACATTTCTGAATTTTTGCAAAAGGAACTGGAACGGTGTACTAGCTCCTCACACAGTGTGAGATTTTATTTATATGATACTATGCAATAGGAATCCTGAACACGTGTTTTTCAATAAGAGGTGTGTAGGTGGGAGAAAATGCCATGAATGTGGTGATTTGACATTGTTCCATAGGAACTTTCCTATCGATCCAACACACCATGGATTGTCATATATCACCGTTAGGTGGAAGAGGTACGAGTACGTCACCATAAATCCAACATCTTCTTCATCCGTGCCATCCAAGAGGGTCGACTTGCTCGATGATGAGATTCATGTTTCATATTTCATGGAGAAGTTTCAAAGTCAGATTTATAAATACATAAAGCACTCCCATAGGTCCAGGTGGCAAGCTTCATAATTCAAACATTCTCGTGACGTATTTGAGCTGGGCACAATCTTATCAGTGGTAGACTTTGCGGAGTACTACACCTTTGCTCCTCAGAGAGAGATACAAAGTGAGTACTATCACTCCGACCAGGTGTCTATCTTCGTACATGTATTGTACAGACATGCTTAGGAAAGCATTGATGGTAGGGATAGCACTCCCCAGTCACGTGAAGTGATCAAGGAGTACCATTTTTATGTTAGTGATGATCGTGAGCATGACACATTGTTTGTTCAACACTACTTTGGGTTGATTTATGATTCATTCAGGCAGAGAGGCGTATCATTTACTGAACACTGGATTTGGTCAGATGGGTGTGCAGAGCAATTCAAATCGGCACCCTCATTTTATTGGTTGAGTCGCCTTCACAAACAGACAGGAATCCGACACACCTGGATCTTTTTTGAGACAGGGCATGGAAAGGGTGAACATGATGGCGTAGGTGCATGTGTGAAAAGAGCACTTCGGAGGTACCAGATGAGTCATGGTGCAACCCGACTCAAATGCTCCACTGAAGTAGTTGATTGATGCACACGTCATTTGGGACATCAAGGTCGCGAACAAGCAAGGCCGGTGTGCAGGTAATAAACTCCAAACTCAATTAATAAGCTAATAACATTCAATATCATCATTTCCAAAAGAACACATACTCGATAGGAATTTACATATGACAAACTGAATTCCATGCAGGTTCTTTTGGGATGTTTCCCTTGGAGATGTTAATAGATCCATTCCATGGTATTGAGAATTTAAAATACATCTATACAATGTGGAATTGTAAAATTTAAATTTTGAATTGTACAATCTATTCTAATTTTAAATTTTGATTTCAAATTTGCAAAATTTTATACATTATAATCCATGCATTGTATTTCCTCATCAATTACATTGTATTTCATTATCAATTATATAAAAATATTATCAAATACCAATGTATTGAAAAAATGTTTCATTCAACAATAATCAATTAATTTTGTTATCAAGAAGATATCAAAGTTAGGACCAATTTTTTTTTGCCTCTCCTCATTCCATTTAATAAAAATATTGGCACTTGGTGCTATATGGAATATAACATAGGAGATAGAGGGTACAATTCAACTAAAGGGCACTTACACATAATCTTTGAATATATTTTCATGCAAACAATACCCATTGTTGGCACAACTCACAAACATTCACTATAATTTATAACCATCAAACCTTCTCAATTTTTGGATTACATGCATCAAAAACCATCTTTATAATGTAGTTTTGCACGCATAGGCATGGAACCTCTTTGAGAGAAATTAGTTAGTATTATATGGCCTTGATTGCGTAAAAAAACCTCAATTATCAAACCAAAACACAACTTGTACATGCCTTTGTTTTTTATAGACATGGATTACATAATAATGAAAGTTGAAACGTAAACATAATAACATGGAAAATATGTACATATCCGTAATGAAAAATATCTCATGCTTATCTTATTTGTAGTGTATTTGTCTTGAACATTGCATGTTCCAATAGTTTTATCGTGGGTTTTGTGGCTAGTGATCTAACATGGAGATTGCATTATTGGCTTTCTTTGTAAATTGACTCTAACGTATGTAGGTATTCAAGCAAAAATACAAGAAGCATGGGTGTTGGTGGAAGTGCCCTCCACATCAATCCATGGACATGACATATAGTTCTTTCCATTTTTTGGTTCATATGTTGATTTGGTTTCTCTATGGGAAATATAGGGGTGGTTACTCCGTACTTCTTAGATAAATAAAAGATGTGGATAAATGTCAGCTATAAATCCCTATGGTGAAATCTAAATGGGAGGTATCATTGTAACATATAAAAATTGTACATGATATTATAAAAATATATTTTATTGTGTGATATTATATAAATATATTTTATGAATATTGGTAAGGTAAATAAGTTTTTATTTTAGTTCAAATGGTTAGTTTAATTCAAGATACTACTCTTATCTCAACCCAGTTTTTAGATTTTATTATTAATTTAGGAATTGAGAATGTGATTAAAAAAAATAATTTATTGATGCTTTTACATAATAGTTATGGGTTCATATTTTTTATAATTTACACAACTCTCTCATATTTAATTGCAGAAATGTCTCTCCTCACTTAAATATTAAAAAACATTATTGAATATATGTGGAGAGGATAATAATATTTCTTCCAATCATCGAAGTTAAACTCAATTCACACATTGGAAAGATCTTGAAGATAATTTTATGTTAAGCATAAATAATTTATTATTATGAAAGAGAATAGAAAATGAATCATTGAACCATGATTGATACCTTAAACCACCACATATATTTGACCTCCATTGCTAATATTTTGCACATAAGGGGTAGGTCTCGGAGACTTGACCATTATAAGGGAAGGGGAAATGGAATTAAGCTCTAAATGGAGCTTTTAGGGATCACGAGCCATGAACAAGGATTCAACCCACCATGTGGGGCCTCTAAAAGGTTTATTCAACCTCCAAGTGGAGAATGGTTTCTATAATAATGCCTTGGATAGTAAGGATTAGTCTTAAAGCCTTTACAATCGATGGGAGAGGAAAATAAGGGCGATGAAGCTTCTATGGACCTAAGGTCATGAACAAGGCCACAAACCACAAAACATGCCCTCTAGAGGAGATCATTGTCCTTAGAGTGGAATAAGGGTGCCAATAAAAGGTTTTATGTAGTAGGGATGGGTCTTGAACAATAGTTGGAGGAGAAATTAAGGGAATTAGACCCTAAATTATAATTCTTGAGTTAAAGGGTCATGATCAAGGCCTTGAAACACAACATATAGACCCTTTAAAGTGAATTTTCGGCGTAGAAATGGGATATAAGTTCATGATCAGAAGTTTTTGCGTGATAGAGATGGGTCTTAAGACCTTGAACATAAAAGGACTTAGGAATTAGCCATGGTCGAGGGAGGAAAATAATGCCTTGGTCCCTATATGAATCCTTTAAATATCAAGGGCCACAAATAATGTCATAAGCCACATAACATGTTCTATGCAGGGGCCACAAATAATGTCATAAGCCACATAACATGTATCCTTCAAGTAAGATATGGGTAATATTACAACATTTTGTGCATTAGGATCAATCTCAAAGCCTTAACCATGATTTGGGGATAAATTAATGGAATTAGACCCTAAATGAATACTATTGGGCTAATTGTGATGATCAAGGCCTTGAATTGTGACGCAGACCCTCTAAAAGTGATAATTTACATGCGAGTTGGATAGGGGTACCAATAGGATTTTTTGTGTAGTAAGGATGGGTCTTAGGTCCTTCACCATGATTAGAGAAGGAAAATAAGGTCATTAACCAATAAATGAATCTTAGAATTTTTATGGGACATTAAATATTCTTCTAGCCACCACAAAAACCCTTTAGAAATTACATTTGTCCTTAAGTGGGATATGGGTAACATTAGAAATTTTTGCACATGAGAAATGGGATTTGGGCCTTTGGTCCAAAATGAAGCTAATAGGGGCTCAATCCCCTAAACCAGACCTTAGGCCACCACACATACCCAAATCATTGGCCTCTCAGTGGAACACATGCATTGTTAAGAGATTCTATGTAGTAGGAATGGGTCATGGGGTCTTAACCATGGTCGACAAAGGAAAACAAGGACCATAAGATACAAATTGACTAGGTGGTTATGTTCATTGCCAAGAAAACAAACCGTACTTTTATGACTTTAGATTAGAGCACACACGTAAAAGAAAAGAACACAAAGATTACCTACATACTATATAACTTGTATACAACAACACATTGAATTTTCAATTGAAAGTACACATTAAATTTTCCATGTAATTGAATTGGAATGTGGAAATTGTAAGTGAATTGTAATGTGTAGACAACATAATGCAAAATGTTAATTTCAATTTTCAATTTCAAATGTATTCTAATTTTAAATTTTGATTTCAAATACAATTGAGTTCATTTAAAATACATCTATACAATGTAAAATTGTAAAATTTAAATTTTAGATTGTACAATGTATTCTAATTTAAAAAATTTATTTCAAATGCAATTGTAATGTAATTGAAATTGAACTTGTAAATTGGAACAACACATTGAATTTTCAATTGAAATTACACTTTAAATTTGAGATTTTAATTTTAAATTGTAATTGAATTGGAATGTGTAAATTGTAATTGAATTGTAATGTGTAGACAACATAATGTAATTGCAATTTCAATTTTTAATTTCAAATGTATTCTAATTTTACATTTTGATTTCATTTATGCAATTGTAATGTAGTTGAAAACGAGCTTTTAAATTGTAATTGATTTGGAATTGAAATTACACATTAAATTTGAAATTTTACATTGTAATTGAATTGGAATTGTAATTTCAATCTTAAAATGTAATGTATGTATTCAATTCTAAATTTTGGAAGATGTTCTGTAATGTAGTCGAAATTTGCATTTTAAATTGAATTAAATTGTAATTACACATTAAATTTGTATTTGAAACGACAAAACATAAATTTGTAACTATAATAACTATATCCATATCTAATATAAAAAACAATCGATTTCAAATCAGATACAAGATACACATGAAGACATCAATATGATAAAATATACAAAATATCCAAAATTCCATATCCAAAGTCCATATATGATAAAAGTCCATGTATAAATGATAGAAATCCATATCCAAAACATGAAAACGTATACATAAATCATCCAAACACATGAAAATATATAAAATATGAAAATATCCAAAACATGGACATGTATAGATCATCAACTCATTGACCACTACCCCCACGAGGCCTATGATCGTCCCTCTGACTTCCCTCGTGTGCAGTAGCCCGCTGTTGTCTCTAAGACGCTAAACCCTCAAGGAATTCCTCCATATCCATCGTGTCAAAGGTGATATCTCGGATCTGGGTAGGAATACGGGTAGATGGCCCTTCATCGGGACCATGTACTCGAGATGCATCCCAACCATATGTGAAATCCATTGCAGCATTGACACCCGCTCGTTGCGATGCCTGTGTAATATTGCATTACACATAATAAGTTAGATTTATTAAAAATTAAAACTATTTAACATAATTTAAAAGTTATTCGTCAAAAATTGAAACATAAAGTACAAAAACCAATTACTAAATGTGACTATATAACATGAATTGGCACATAAATTAAAACTCACATCTGTGTCTGAAACAGGCTCGTGAGGAATTTCGCGGTCCTCATGTCCATAATCAAGATCTACCCCCTTTCCTTTGCCCTGTACAATTTGAAATTCATTTGAAGTTATGATCTAAAACATAAAATTAAGAAAATTAAGAAATAAAACACAAATTATTTAAACTGAGAAATAATATTCAAACACAAATTAAATTGGAACATAAATTATAACTTACCTCGACTACTGTGGGGACGAGTGGATAGACCAACCGATGGCTCGCTACCAAAGAGTTGATCCATGAATGGGGTCCCCTGCATGGATCAATAGAATACAACTCCCTTAAGTATTATTGACCATGCAATTTGCAACATTAATATGATGTAACATGAAGAACATATATACATAATTGTACAAAAGTATACCTGTCCCGTAGCGACGCATCTACGATACAACTGAAAGTATGCATCTCAGGCTGACTCAGCATACCTCAGTAGGGCCTCGCCATCGAAACTCTTGAGCATGTCACTATGGACATACTCTATCTCTGGCTCTGCAAGTGGAGGGGGTGGTCTAGATGCCTCTCCATGCGCAACAACAATAGCACTGCCCATGGCAGTGAACAACAACTCTGCAAGGTCCTGTCTAGCCTCTACAGTAAGCTAGGATGATTATGCCACATCCCCCGACCTGATAACCGTCCTGTCTAGAAATGATACCAACCTCGGAGCGGGTGGCACGAAGGTTGGGTCTCTTCGAGCTTCGGGACGTTGGTAGGAGCGTCCCCTACCAGCTCCATAGAATGGGGACCCTGTGCTGGTGTAATCCGGGTGCATGTCCAAAACAAACTCTGAATAAACATGTTTTTCAAAGTACAATGGGACCTGGTCATGGTGGGGGAACATGCTCCACGCTCTGACAAATCTATCATATAGATGTGGTGCAACGACCTCCAACTTAAACTCCTTGAGTCTAAGCGGTTGACTGACAGCGCGGTCAGGTGGGATGTCGAACAAATCACCCTTGATGTCATGCCCTCTTATGGCGACTTTGACGTCATCCCATTTGTGGATCCCAATGACATCATATCTCCTCCTCTGGCATGCATGACGCCAAATGTCACTGAGAGGTCCTACCCTCCTGTAGAGGGACAACATCTCATAAACTGCCGATAACATCATGGACAAAGATCTCCGTGTGGGATAATCCTCCCTCAATGTGTAGATACTTGAGGCCACCCACTCTCGTTGGGAAGTGATATCAGCGAGAGTGATCTGTGCGACGTTATCGTCGTACGATCCCCCTGACGGGGCACCTGCGATCCAAACCAAAACACAAATGTTACTAAAATATATATATTATAACATGCAACTGAAATTCAATGCATTATATACTAAAAATTTAATGAAAATGTGCTAACAAAAAATACGCACCTCATGCACTCGTGTCTTGTTGCACATCCTCCGCCAAGGGATCCACATGTATGTCGTCGGGATGAACTGACACACTACCTCTCCTGCTACCGCCACCAGTGGCAGCCGACCCCGGCCTGGAATCACTCCTCAGTAAACGGGAGCGCTCCCGATAGCCACCCTGTTGGGCGACGTCAGATCCTCTCGTGCTTCGTGGAGCACGAAGCAATGAATCTCTCTCTTCAGGACTCTCTGCATCACATTTCAATTTCTAATTCTAATTTTCTTTCAAATTTCACATTTAAAATTCAAATTCAATTTTCAAATTCTATTCCAAATTTCACATTTCAATTTCAAATTCAATTTTAAAATTCTATTCCAAATTTCACATTTCAAATTCCAATTCAAATTTCAATTTAAATTTCAAATTTCAAATTTAAATTTCAAATTCAATTCCAAATTCAATTTCAATTCCAATTCAAATTCAAGGCCACCACTGGACTAGAGTTTGCTCCTATTGATCCTTAACCATCGAGTGAGAGGAAGGTTCCTACAATCATTGTTTTAGATGATGACAACGTTTCTTAGTTTAGCATTATTTCTCAGGGATCATAGGCATATATGAATTGTGGTTTTTTTAAATAATCTTTAAAACATAAGAGAATGGCGATGAACTCATATACTTGTAAAAAAAGGAACTATCTAATTATTTTCTAGTTCACTAAATAATTAGTTATTTACTTCTTAGTTTAGTCTTGTGTGTTGGTTTTTGGAATCATTTGCATCTATGTTTATAGATTATGTCTTGTATTTGTGAAAGTATCAAAGGAGTTCAATGTTATGTTTTGGATTTGTGAAAGTATCAAATAATCATTATTACATAGAATACATTGAGTAGAAATTTCAATCAAAGTCTTGACTCTTCATGCACAAGCATGAGTCCCACTGGGATTGGGAAAGAACTAAGAAGAAGAAAATTGGGGTCATTTGGTGGCTTTAAAAGTTGTTTGACTAAACCAACTTGAGATGTTATTTGACTAAACAAAATTGAGGTGTTGTTTGGCTAGATTAGTTCACATCAAACCATTGTCAAATTTTCAAATCTTTTGACGTGATTTGGATAAACTTGGTAACTATGGAATAGGTATTTCTTCTATTCTATCATGATTTTCTCCACTGCAAATCTAGAAATGGAGGTTTATGGAGGCATCTTACAATCACCAATGTTTGCAAAAAAAAATTCTACTGCATCAGTGGCTTAGAGAGGGCTTAGAAAGGAAAGGATTTAAAGAAGAAATAGGTCTAAGAAGCAATTTTTTTCTCAAGAAACCATTTCCTAACTCTACAAATAAGAATGGGCACAACAATGAGGTTGTTTGTCCCATCCTCACTTTTATGTTGTTTCCTCAGCAAAATGTGAACCCTTATTATGTTTCTAGTAATCGAGCTTTGTCTTCCTCAAATCTTATTGAATCCTTTAAATCTTCAATTTATATCGAATAATTTCTTTCCAAATTTTCAATCAATTAGTTCTTGTGAAGTTAGGGTTACATGGCACTCGTGTCAACCTAATCCTTTCTTTCCCTTTTGCACATCTCCATTGGGATGGTTTTTGGTCATCAAAGCATTAAGGGGTCTATTTCTATCTATCGATTTTGGCTTCTCACATTAGCTATGGATTCTTACTTTGTGTAACATACCTAGTAGCCTCTTTTCACTATTGATTCCATGGGTCACTCCATAATCCACCATCACCACATTGAATTTCTTCACTATGGTGCCATTATGTAACCTCAGCATTCTTATAATAAACTAATTACAAAATACATATGTATGTTATTGGAGATTATGCAAAGTTAATTTAACAATGCATTCCATTTATGAACCCATAAATATAAATACAAACTTATGCATGTGCAACCATATGTCACATTCAATATAAATTCCACATCATATTTTATAATTAAAAGAGCATGCATGCATTAGGAACACATGTGCATTCTTGAAAGTGCTACATGATTCTAAACATACAAATAGTAGGAACACGTGCATGTTACTTTGTGTATATACAAACAAACAAAATAAGGTTGATTACTATTTTTTATTTGACCCTCCCATACCAACAACAAATTTTGTATAAGGAGGTAATATGAGCTTGTTCCAGGAGGACCTATAGTCATCCATTGCCAATTTCCAAGGAGCATTTCCGTAAGTTTTATTTGTGTAGCCATTTTTATAATTTTTACATTTTAGAAATGTCCATATTTTTAAAAAGGTGTTTTTATTGTTGAATTGTAGTTTGTATTCCACAAAGATGGTGGAAAAATCTAATCCAAACACATGTAGTCTAGTCCAAAAAAATGCATTTGTAGCGGCTTATCATTCAGAGACATCATCTAATGATGTTAGGCCACCTGATGTTGGGAATTTTTCCAAGCTATCCATTATGGTTTCAGGCCAATTTATCTTCATTGATGCTCACATTGTGGACATACTTTTCATGCCCTAAGAGAGGATCCTATTTAGGACAATTTCTTGGATGAGGTTAGTATGCCATAATTTTTATACTTTCTTTGCTTATATATTTATTGTTGCATTTGATATTTAGTATACATGAACTTAAAGTATTTGTGTTTGGTGTGTGTAATTGCTATGAGATAACACCCTTACATCTAGGCGACATGATGCCCCATCTCCTAGATTTTATGTAGCAATCAATGGATCTTGTTCCCTTGGGGATCCTCACTCCCAAGTATTATACACAATAAAATAACTATTATACTTTTAAACCTTTTAACTATTTTACAATTTTATTTTTTAATAAAAATAATCAATTACTAATAATCATATTTGATGATTATTGAAAAATGTTAACTATGCCATGAAATCAATGTAATAAGATACAACTTCCATTTTTTCCTCACATTGGTTATGAATGGCACTTTGATAAGGAGTTGTCTAAAAACTTGACGATTTGGCTTGGACGAGGGATTTCCACTGGAATCCAATATTTTTTATTTTGCAAAATCTAAACTGGTTACAATATTAGGTGGTTGGATGATGCTACATGAATTGGTTATGGTGGCAAGTTGTTAGGTTATGGTTATGATTAATAATATATGATTATATATTATTAATATTAATTTTTTATATTATATTATTAATATTAAAAAAAAAATTAATAAATTAAGTACAAATTAATAAATAATATATGATTATATATATTATTAATATTCATTTTTTAATTTTTTATATTATATTATTAATATTAATTTTTAATTTTTTATATTATATTATTAATATTAAATATTATTTTTTTTAAATAAATTAAGTAAAAATTAATAAATAATATATGATTATATATATTATTAATATTCATTTTTTAATTTTTTTTATTATATTATTAATATTATTTTTTTCATGTTATATTGGTAGGTTTAGAGTTATAGGTTAATGAATGTAATATATGAATTTTTTTTTCAATCCTCTTGGCGTTCTCAGAGGATTGAAAAAAAAATGGGCAGCATTTCTGCTTATAAAAACACATTTTAAAATAAAACAAGTAGCATTTATGCGGTGAAATGCTACCTGTTGATATAAACAAAAATAAATCAAATAATTGCAAACTAAATTCAAAACCCTAAATCTATTTCAAATTTCAAATGGTTTTGGTTTTTGTTTTGGTTTGAAAGGGGTTTTTGTTTTAGTTTCAAATGGTTTTTTTTTCAATTAATTTGGTTTCAGTGGTGGTTTTCGGTTTCAATCTCTGTTTAGTTTCAATGGCTACATCCTAACCAATCCATAAAAACCAAATAAAAACTAAATTTTATCAAAAACCCAATTTTATACAACACAAACAAAATATATATTTTTTTTTTAAATAGCAAAACATTGGATGAATTCTACCCACCTGGTGGAATAGAAGACATGGTGGAGGCCCTGTGGTGAGGTGGTGTCGCTGTGGTGAGGTGGCATGGGCGTGAGCTCGGTCGAGGGAGTCCGGATGTGTCAGATGCGTCGTTGTGGACATCACTGTCGATTACCTGCAGAAACAGGGCCGGCCGGGCCCTGTTTTGTTTTTTTTTCCTGTCGCATACCCTCGATCGAGCAAATCCTCAATCGAGGGTCTAACCAAACCCTCGATCGAGCTATTAGCTCGATCGAGGGTTTGGTTAGACCCTCGATCGAGGTCCGTTGAAGCCCTCGATCGAGGTATTTTTAAACCCTCGATCGAGCATTTGAAACCTCGATCGAGGGCTTTAAAATACCTCGATCGAGGATCCAAAAAATAATTTTTCCCCATTCGATCCGCCAAAAATGGTGAACCACATTCGTGGATTCACCCTCAAGTGTGTTGGAATACTTTCATTTACTCTTGTCATAAGCATTCAGGTAATATCTAGACTAGTAATATGGATATTTTGAAAGTGTTGTGGTTAGGCAATTGGGATAGACAAACTTGTAGCTTGCATAGCTTTTGTTTTTCCTTGAAAGAATTCTACCCATAAATTGTACACATTATACCCAACGACAATAAAGCAATGGATCCCAATCTTGTAAATTGTTGGAAACATAATCCTGAGTGTTAGGATTATCATTATGTAATTTCCCTATTCACGTGAGGAGAAGACTAAATGTCATATGTGAATGGGAAGTCATTTGGAGTACAAGAGACCTCATTGGGAAGTTGAACCCAAGAGGCATTCTCATGTATTAATATGTACATTCTTAATGAGAATTGTGTGCTTAACGCCTACTCTTCTTGTCTTTGTCGGTTTCTGCCTATTTACCCTCATTGAGCACCTAACATAAACATTTAAAAGAAAATTAAAGTTTTTTCTCATTAAATTTGTCACTAGCACTCACCATTAAGACAAAGCATGCATTATACTATAAATGTATTTGAAATTTGTTTCCACATATTTGTTGTGGAAACAGCAACCTCCCAAGGGAATAACAACCTCCCAAGGGTATATCCAACAGCCAGCAAGCCAAAAACTTGTGACTCAGCAGGGCCGAGAAGTTGAGAGACTCTTTATCCCAGGAGAGCCTCTATCCTAGGGGTCGCCTACCCTTCACAGCGGGCCAATGAACAAGTACTAGTTATTAATAAATTGAAAATTGTAAGGGTTTAGGGCTTAACAACGTGGTAAGGCTTACGCAGATTTATTTAGCAAATTCTGTATGTCACATTCCAACATACATTCTTATCAACCAAGAGTAACAGTCAAGAACAACACTCATTGCCTCGAATGTTACTTGCTATATCTGCAATTCCACAGGTCACATGCTCTTTTATATATATATATATATATATATATATATATATATATATATATATATATATATCGCCCAAGCAATCCATCGTTTCCTTGATAAGCACTCATTTACGAACTGAATGTCAGTTTCTGGCTCTCCATTCCATATCCGTCTCAATACCCAGTCTAACTGCATTCACATAGTTCACGGGACTGTGTGCAGAGATGCCTGGTAACAAAATTCCTATGCATCTCAACAACAATGCGAAACAGCCTTCCTTGTAGTCTTTTCCGAAAGTGTATCCCATGATCAGACTACGCAACAGCTCCCACATTGCAACTATCCTATTCGGTATCAAGTATGATACTGAGAAATTTCTATTTGCCTCTTCCTCCACGATCTGCAATGTCCCAAAAAAACTTCCAAAATTAGCTAGGCAAGACTTCTGTAATGGAGACACAAAAAGTTAGGTAGACAAAACTTCTGCTTTAAGCTTAGATTTCCATTTAATCCCACCACACGCCATAATTTTTCATGAATTTAAATTTACTAAGGCCCCACACAACATGCATCACAATTTCATGATCATATCCTAAACCCCCCCATACACCATAAATCCCCTACTTTTTATTGTATGGTCATGTTTCTAAACTCTAAGTGGCAGAAAAGAGAAATTTGAAGAATAGACCAGATGTTATGAGCCTAAGAGTTTATATGAAAGTAATACCTTCCCTTTGTAACAGCAATTGTAGTAAAGACACATTCCAAAATGCTTGAACATAAACAGTTTATTGTCATATGGTATCCTCGGAACCATGTCGTTGCAGTACACCACTCACAGTATCATTCAACTTCATATTCATAAACTGTCCGAATTCTCTATCCCCAATTCTGGGTTGTCCAAATGTATAAACCACTAATAGCTTCTCCATCAGCTCTGTCCTTTTATGTAAAAGGAGAATTGCAGGAAACAATATGGCCAGAGCACCACCCAGGCTGTGTCTTGTCACAATGAACTTGGCATTCTTGTGCTCTTCTAGCAATCTGCTCAGCTTTCTGCTTATGGCATAGTAAGCCACAGCTTTTTCCTCATCTTCTGTGGCATATTCATCTGGAAATCCAACGTTGTTTACATCTTCCCTCTTGGGTTCCAAATCATGGGTTTTTAAGATTTGTTCATCGGAACGATCGGCCAAGCCCATTGCTTCAAGGAACCCTACGTGAATTTTTCCAATAGAACCCAATTGGAACCATGAGAAGTCGAAGTCTATGCTCCAGTCATCTGCATCAAATGGCTCCGTTCCTCTGAAAGCAACCACCACCAGCTTAGCATCTACTCATTTATCACAGAATATGAAGGCTTGGGTAGTTCTTCTCTTCTGGAAATCTGTTCATGCAGGGAAAAACAAACAATATTACATTCCCACCCAACAACAGTAAACTTCAATGATCATAAACATGGAGGGAAAGTGATTCAATTCTTACAATTCCAGCAATTTAAGAATTCCACAAAATGCATCTGCAAAAAGATTGCGACATAAAATTATAAGCAAGAAGATTTGTGTAATGGTCACTAAACCACATGGTCTGGCTAGTGAAATTCCAGTATTGTGTCATTAATGAAACTCAAATAATTTTTAACATTTATTACCTTCCAACGTTTTGTGACCACATTCCTGATAAGAAACTCATTTTCATAAGCCAATTTAGAAGCCATCATGCAAACATCTACACAATATCTGCTCCCTACTTGAATCAAACCTACTATTTCCCTTTTGTCCAAGTCCAGCCGGAGATCTAAATGCCCAGTAGCACTTATGAACGTTTCAGTATCCCTCTCGGGTATGATTATGGCTCTTCCTGAACAAAACAAGGATCCAGTCAATAATTATTAACTAAGCATCAATAAAAACAGCTTTTTTATTAGCCGATAGAATATTTGGACCTGTGAGAATTTTGAAGATTATTCCTAGGATCCCTCCGTTATGTGAGAGTAGATTTAAAATGAATTCTATGCAGATTCCTACGAAGGCCATTGGTTTCGCCACCAAGTGGAGAAATTTTGTGACGAGGATCGAAACCGTAATGATCCACCGGTTATCAAATGTATCATCTCGACCCTCGACATGCCCAAGATATTCAATGAAGCGTTGTCCTCTCCACGAGAGGAACAGAAAACACAAGACATCCAAAATCCCTCCATTCTCAGGGCGGATTATAAGACATTCGTTAGCCATCTCTCTCATGTATTAATTTGCTCTGCAATTTCTACAACTCTCATAAATTCTTACACCACATTACACAAATTCTGCATTTCTGCTACTCTCACAAATTGTTACACCACATTACACAAATGACTTGTGATTATGGGTATGCCTATATTGCTGACTAACCATGAGAAGCGTCTAACTCTCTTTCTGGTTAGAAGTGGGTATGACTGTTATTAGACAGACACTGGACGTTTTGTCAGAAGCAGCTAGCAGCTATTTGACTTGTTAAATTTTATAAGATTTATTAAGATTTACTAGAACTAGCATAGCTACAAGTAAAGTGATAGGTGAACTTAACTTAGCTTATTTAAATCTTAATCAAAATGCATTTGACCATAACAAGATACTGCTACCATGAAATGAATTTTTACTGTAAGCATCTTCACTGTATGCTTGCTGATCCACTTAAAGAAATCCAAAATCTCGGATAATATATAAACACCTATGGGTGTAAAAATAACATTACTTAGAAATACAAATTAAAAAAAAAAACTTAGAAATACAAGATACCTATAAATACCGCTTGAAATTCGTTGAATCTAAAACAACAGAAATATATAGTTAACATACTCTACACGGTGCTTGATAAAAATTAAGAATAAAACTAGCAACAACTGTTCGGATATCCACATCATCTTTTTCTGGATCTTGCATGCAATTAGGGTTTGCATGCAAATTCTAAGGTTTGCATGCACTTTGCATGCATCCCAGTCACCAGGTTGATGCCTCCAGCACCTTAGCCACCTCTTTCTAGCACCCGGGAGCCACTTACTTCAGTTCTTTATCCCTCCTAGTCTGAAAGGCGCCCACTTCTCACCTACTTCCAGAGAAGGGCGCACTTTCTCACCTACCACTGCAGTTGCACTTCAGTTACATTCAGTTAGCTCCGATTCTCCCTGATTTGAGGCTAGTTTCACTCCCGACTGACTGTTTCACTTTCGTTGGACCTCCAGATTGACTAGATGACTTGTTCTGACTTCAGCTAGCCTCCCATGCGCCCCCCACTGAGCCTCCTTCCCTTAATCAGTGCTACACACTTCAGTTACACTTGTTACACTCAGTTAGACTCAGATTGACACCTGGATGACTGGTTCTTGTGCATTGATGAGCACCATCGATTGATGATGAGGACTCCTAGTTGGAGTCAAGCTACTCCATTCAGTGATTCGAATGGCCTACTTAGTCGATTCGAATTGCTCACTCACATAGACAGTTTATATTGTAATCATTCACCCTTATTGGGATATTGAGCACTGTTGCATGTTTTGCACAGTTTTGCACCATATTTTCTATGTTCATCTGTTGTGATTGATTTACTTGTTCATTAGATCTGCTGTGACTAATTTTACATGGTATCAGAGCCATGACAGGGACAAGATTTCTTTTCTACAGGTGTTCTACATGAAGAGAGAGCAATCTTTGCTCACCAATATATTTTAGCAACGGCATGCAAAATCTCATGTGCATGCAAGGCTGAAAACATAGTGTTTGTTTGCGTGTGATTTGCAGGTTTCTTACTTCCTCCATGTGCATTCGCTAATGCAAAAATGGAGACTTCTTCTTCACAAAATATTCTTACTCCATTCAACTATAATGAATGGAAACCAAAGATGATTGCATTCTTGAAGAGACAATGTCTTTTTGATATGTGCATTGGTAATACAAGAGATTTTGATTCCGATGAAGAGGAGAATGATTGGCTCAATGATTGTGACAGAGCTTTTGGAACAATGTGTCTTGCTATGTCTCCTTATATGCGCTACCTCAGTAACACTGCTGAAAATCCAAGTGATCTATGGGTCCAACTTGACAGAGAATTTGGAAAGCAGGAAGAAGAGGATCATGCTAGCCTTTTGGAGAACAAGCCGAGTGAGATCTCCTTATGTGTTCTTTCTGATCATGTGTTGGCCTCAACAATTGTTCAAGATGAAGAAGAAACTATAGATTCAACACTCATTCTCTCAAAGTCTTCTATTTCGAATTCTGAGCAAGATAAACAAGCTCATACTCTAGATTCCGAAGAGGTTCTTGAATCCTCTCTTTCACATGAGTTTGTCGGCATGCAGAATAATGATCTACTTGATGTTTTGGAGGTAAAATCTGATTTTGGAGGTGAAGCATTCGCCCTCCTTGATTGCATGCCTTCTATAAACTTATGTTCTATCATTTGCAAAGTTTCTCAGAGTTTTAATGAAGATAAAGAGAACTACCATTCGCTTGAGTTCAATTCTCATGCACTTTTTGCTGATTTTCGTTTTGATCTCACCCTTGTTGGTTCAAAGGAGATCTCAAGAAACCATTCATCTATTTTTGGAGCTGATTTAACTTCTATTGATAAGAAGTTCAAGTTTCAAGATCTATTTGATCCGATTGGAGCTATTCCTACCTCACTTGGTTCGAATCACAGGTTCCAGGATCATCCTCATATTTTCATATTTGTTCTCACCTTTTTCGGTATGAAGAGCAAGTTCTTAAAGTCTCCACATTCGCTTGCATCCACTGATGGAGAATTCAAGCACATGTTTTTGGAGCATGATCCATTTACTCCCAAGAGTAAGATACCTCCAGACATATCTACTTTATTTTGGAGCAGTTAAATCTTTTGGTGTACTACAGTCTATTTTGAGGGGGGGTATTTTTCCCATGAGGTTTTCCCCATTTCCTCGGTTTATTGACTGTTATTAGTTTTTGGATTATTGTATTGGGGTGACCTTTGGTCTTAGTTACCAGGGCCCCACATTATTTTTTGCACATCATAGTCTAGCTTGAGGGGGGGTGTTCGGATATCCACATCATCTTTTTCTGGATCTTGCATGCAATTAGGGTTTGCATGCAAATTCTAAGGTTTGCATGCATCCCAGTCACCAGGTTGATGCCTCCAGCACCTTAGCCACCTCTTTCTAGCACCTGGGAGCCACTTACTTCAGTTCTTTATCCCTCCTAGTCTGAAAGGCGCCCACTTCTCACCTACTTCTAGAGAAGGGCGCACTTTCTCACCTACCACTGCAGTTGCACTTCAGTTACATTCAGTTAGCTCCGATTCTCCCTGATTTGAGGCTAGTTTCACTCCCGACTGACTGTTTCACTTTCGTTGGACCTCCAAATTGACTAGATGACTTGTTCTGACTTCAGTTAGCCTCCCATGCACCCCCCACTGAGCCTCCTTCCCTTAATCAGTGCTACGCACTTCAGTTACACTTGTTACACTCAGTTAGACTCAGATTGACACCTGGATGACTGGTTCTTGTGCGTTAATGAGCACCACCGATTGATGATGAGGACTCCTAGTTGGAGTCAAGCTACTCCATTCAGTGATTCGAATGGCCTACTTAGTCGATTCGAATTGCTCACTCACATAGACAGTTTATATTGTAATCATTCACCCTTATTGGGATATTGAGCACTGTTGCATGTTTTGCACAGTTTTGCACCATATTTTCTATGTTCATCTGTTGTGATTGATTTACTTGTTCATTAGATCTGCTGTGACTAATTTTACATGGTATCAGAGCCATGACAGGGACAAGATTTCTTTTCTACAGGTGTTCTACATGAAGCGAGAGCAATCTTTTCTCACCAATATATTTTAGCAACGGCATGCAAAATCTCATGTGCATGCAAGGCTGAAAACATAGTGTTTGTTTGCGTGTGATTTGCAGGTTTCTTACATCCTCCATGTGCATTCGCTAATGCAAAAATGGAGACTTCTTCTACACAAAATATTCTTACTCCATTCAACTATGATGAATGGAAACCAAAGATGATTGCATTCTTGAAGAGACAATGTCTTTTTGATATGTGCATTGGTAATACAAGAGATTTTGATTCCGATGAAGAGGAGAATGATTGGCTCAATGATTGTGACAGAGCTTTTGGAACAATGTGTCTTGCTATGTCTCCTTGTATGCGCTACCTCAGTAACACTGCTAAAAATCCAAGTGATCTATGGGTCCAACATGACAGAGAATTTGGAAAGCAGGAAGAAGAGGATCATGCTAGCCTTTTGGAGAACAAGCCCAGTGAGATCTCCTTATGTGTTCTTTCCGATCATGTGTTGGCCTCAACAATTGTTCAATATGAAGAAGAAATTGTTGATTCAACACTCATTCTCTCAAAGTCTTCTATTTCGAATTCTGAGCAAGATAAACAAGCTCATACTCTAGATTCCGAAGAGGTTCTTGAATCCTCTCTTTCACATGAGTTTGTCGGCATGCAGAATAATGATCTACTTGATGTTTTGGAGGTAAAATCTGATTTTGGAGGTGAAGCATTCGCCCTCCTTGATTGCATGCCTTCTATAAACTTATGTTCTATCATTTGCAAAGTTTCTCAGAGTTTTAATGAAGATAAAGAGAACTACCATTCGCTTGAGTTCAATTCTCATGCACTTTTTGCTGATTTTCGTTTTGATCTCACCCTTGTTGGTTCAAAGGAGATCTCAAGAAACCATTCATCTATTTTTGGAGCTGATTTAACTTCTATTGATAAGAAGTTCAAGTTTCAAGATCTATTTGATCCGATTGGAGCTATTCCTATCTCACTTGGTTCGAATCACAGGTTCCAGGATCATCCTCATATTTTCATATTTGTTCTCACCTTTTTCGGTATGAAGAGCAAGTTCTTAAAGTCTCCACATTCGCTTGCATCCACTGATGGAGAATTCAAGCACATGTTTTTGGAGCATGATCCATTTACTCCCAAGAGTAAGATACCTCCAAACATATCTACTTTATTTTGGAGCAGTTAAATCTTTTGGTGTACTACAGTCTATTTTGAGGGGGGGTATTTTTCCCATGAGGTTTTCTCCATTTCCTCGGTTTATTGACTGTTATTAGTTTTTGGATTATTGTATTGGGGTGACCTTTGGTCTTAGTTACCAGGGCCCCACATTATTTTTTGCACATCATAGTCTAGCTTGAGGGGGGGTGTTCGGATATCCACATCATCTTTTTCTGGATCTTGCATGCAATTAGGGTTTGCATGCAAATTCTAAGGTTTGCATGCACTTTGCATGCATCCCAGTCACCAGGTTGATGCCTCCAGCACCTTAGCCACCTCTTTCTAGCACCTGGGAGCCACTTACTTCAGTTCTTTAGCCCTCCTAGTCTGAAAGGCGCCCACTTCTCACCTACTTCCAGAGAAGGGCGCACTTTCTCACCTACCACTGCAGTTGCACTTCAGTTACATTCAGTTAGCTCCGATTCTCCCTGATTTGAGGCTAGTTTCACTCCCGACTGACTGTTTCACTTCCGTTGGACCTCCAGATTGACTAGATGACTTGTTCTGACTTCAGCTAGCCTCCCATGCGCCCCCCACTGAGCCTCCTTCCCTTAATCAGTGCTACACACTTCAGTTACACTCAGTTAGACTCAGATTGACACCTGGATGACTGGTTCTTGTGCATTGATGAGCACCACCGATTGATGATGAGGACTCCTAGTTGGAGTCAAGCTACTCCATTCAGTGATTCGAATGGCCTACTTAGTCGATTCGAATTGCTCACTCACATAGACAGTTTATATTGTAATCATTCACCCTTATTGGAATATTGAGCACTGCTGCATGTTTTGCACAGTTTTGCACCATATTTTCTATGTTCATCTGTTGTGATTGATTTACTTGTTCATTAGATCTGCTGTGACTAATTTTACATGGTATCAGATCCATGACAGGGACAATATTTCTTTTCTACAGGTGTTCTACATGAAGAGAGAGCAATCTTTGCTCACCAATATATTTTAGCAACGGCATGCAAAATCTCATGTGCATGCAAGGCTGAAAACATAGTGTTTGTTTGCGTGTGATTTGCAGGTTTCTTACTTCCTCCATGTGCAATCGCTAATGCAAAAATGGAGACTTCTTCTTCACAAAATATTCTTACTCCATTCAACTATGATGAATGGAAACCAAAGATGATTGCATTCTTGAAGAGACAATGTCTTTTTGATATGTGCATTGGTAATACAAGAGATTTTGATTCCGATGAAGAGGAGAATGATTGGCTCAATGATTGTGACAGAGCTTTTGGAACAATGTGTCTTGCTATGTCTCCTTGTATGCGCTACCTCAGTAACACTGCTGGAAATCCAAGTCATCTATGGGTCCAACTTGACATAGAATTTGGAAAGCAGGAAGAAGAGGATCATGCTAGCCTTTTGGAGAACAAGCCCAGTGAGATCTCCTTATGTGTTCTTTCCGATCATGTGTTGGCCTCAACAATTGTTCAAGATGAAGAAGAAACTATAGATTCAACATACATTCTCTCAAAGTCTTCTATTTCGAATTCTGAGCAAGATAAACAAGCTCATACTCTAGATTCCGAAGAGTTTCTTGAATCCTCTCTTTCACATGAGTTTGTCGGCATGCAAAATAATGATCTACTTGATGTTTTGGAGGTAAAATCTGATTTTGGAGGTGAAGCATTCGCCCTCCTTGATTGCATGCCTTCTATAAACTTATGTTCTATCATTTGCAAAGTTTCTCAGAGTTTTAATGAAGATAAAGAGAACTACCATTCGCTTGAGTTCAATTCTCATGCACTTTTTGCTGATTTTCGTTTTGATCTCACCCTTGTTGGTTCAAAGGAGATCTCAAGAAACCATTCATCTATTTTTGGAGCTGATTTAACTTCTATTGATAAGAAGTTCAAGTTTCAAGATCTATTTGATCCGATTGGAGCTATTCCTACCTCACTTGGTTCGAATCACAGGTTCCAGGATCATCCTCATATTTTCATATTTGTTCTCACCTTTTTCGGTATGAAGAGCAAGTTCTTAAAGTATCCACATTCGCTTGCATCCACTGATGGAGAATTCAAGCACATGTTTTTGGAGCATGATCCATTTACTCCCAAGAGTAAGATACCTCCAGACATATCTACTTTATTTTGGAGCAGTTAAATCTTTTGGTGTACTACAGTCTATTTTGAGGGGGGGCATTTTTCCCATGAGGTTTTCCCCATTTCCTCGGTTTATTGACTGTTATTAGTTTTTGGATTATTGTATTGGGGTGACCTTTGGTCTTAGTTACCAGGGCCCCACATTATTTTTTGCACATCATAGTCTAGCTTGAGGGGGGGTGTTCGGATATCCACATCATCTTTTTCCGGATCTTGCATGCAATTAGGGTTTGCATGCAAATTCTATGGTTTGCATGCACTTTGCATGCATCCCAGTCACCAGGTTGATGCCTCCAGCACCTTAGCCACCTCTTTCTAGCACCCGGGAGCCACTTACTTCAGTTCTTTAGCCCTCCTAGTCTGATAGGCGCCCACTTCTCACCTACTTCCAGAGAAGGGCGCACTTTCTCACCTACCACTGCAGTTGCACTTCAGTTACATTCAGTTAGCTCCGATTCTCCCTGATTTGAGGCTAGTTTCACTCCCGACTGACTGTTTCACTTCCGTTGGACCTCCAGATTGACTAGATGACTTGTTATGACTTCAGTTAGCCTCCCATGCGCCCCCCACTGAGCCTCCTTCCCTTAATCAGTGCTACACACTTCAGTTACACTTGTTACACTCAGTTAGACTCATATTGACACCTGGATGACTAGTTCTTGTGCATTGATGAGCACCACCGATTGATGATGAGGACTCCTAGTTGGAGTCAAGCTACTCCATTCAGTGATTCGAATGGCCTACTTAGTCGATTCGAATTGCTCACTCACATAGACAGTTGATATTGTAATCATTCACCCTTATTGGGATATTGAGCACTGCTGCATGTTTTGCACAGTTTTGCACCATATTTTCTATGTTCATCTGTTGTGATTGATTTACTTGTTCATTAGATCTGCTGTGACTAATTTTACAACAACCACATTTAAATTGAATGTGGTTGATATTCGTCGATCGTCCTATATCAACCATGGCCACACATTTAAAAACTGGTTGATATAGGCCGATCGGCGAATATCAATCACATTCAATTTAAATATGGTTGTTGCTAGTGGCTAGCCGACGCACCCAAGAAATGACTAAATTAAAATAATAATAATAATAATAATATTGTTTAGAAATTAAAATAAATAATAATAATATTGTTTAGAAATTAAAATAAAAGAAATGCATTGAGTTTAAAAAAGTAAATAAAAATATTAAAATATATTAAATATTAAATGAAATAAAATAAATAATTTAATAAAATTTAAAAAAAAATACAAATAAAGGAAATTAAAAAAGAAAAATAAATTAAAGTAAATTAAAAAAACAAAGAAAGAAATAGAGCAAAATAAATAAGTAAAACAATAAATTAAATTAATTATTAAATAAAAGGAAATAAAAATTAAATAAAAGGAAAGTAAATTAAATAAAGTAAAAAAAATAAAATAATGTCAAATAAAGAATAAAAAAAAATGGAAATAAACAAAGTCAAATAAGGAATTAAAAAAAAATAAAAATAAAAATAAAAAAATAAACAAGTGAAAACAAAATAAAATAAAAATAAAGGAAATTAAAAAAAGAAAAGCATATTAAAAAAACAAAGAAAATAAATAAGTAAAACAAAAATAATAAATAAATTCAACTGAAAAAAATTAAATAAAAAAAAAGTAAAATATAAAATAAAATAGTAAAAAACAGTAAATTTTTTTATAAAATAAATTAAATATATGTAAAAAATTAAAGAAAAGCAAAACAAAATAGAAGGTAAGTATTTGATGCAAAACAAAAATATAGGGTAAGTTGAGAATAAAATATTTCATTGATATCAAAGAAAATTTAAATAATGGTTAATAAAAAGATAAAAGTAAAAAAAATATTAAATGTAAATAAAAAATAAAAGCAGTTATATAAAAAACAATTGAAAAAATATATATATATAAATCAAGAACAAAATAATTGATATTAAAATTAATGAAATAAAAATAAGTAAAGAAAAATGTAGTTTACATTAAATTATAAAATGTGAAATATGGAAGAGAGTGACCTTTAAATGCTATTATCCTTAAAGGTTTTTTTCGCAATGTAGGTTATGGTACCCTAAATGTTTTATGAATTAATTTTTTTTATAGTAGTAAGGAAAATAACTATTATTTAACTTTTTATGAAATAGTTTTGTATAGACCGTCATAAAAGTATGGGAACTTACCATTTTTTAATTACACAATTACTTTGAATTTAATAAAATTGTAAATATGCATAATAACAATGCAAAATTAAATTATATAATATAAAAAAATATTTTATATTCTTGTAGTATTAAATTTACTTAAATTAAAAAAAAAAGTAAAATAAATGTAAAATAAATAAATATTATTTTGAAAAACATTATAATCATGAAATAATTAATAATAAAAAATACTAATATTTATGGAAAATCTGGGGAAAGTACCCATGAATGTAAGATGTGAAATGACATTTGTAAATGTATTTGATATTGTGAAAGCACGGAAGTAAAAAACATATAGTGTACAATGCAAAAACATATAGGAATAAATTTAATTTGGAAGGAAATGTACAATGCAAAAACATTAATAAACACTGCATAGAAGTTTTTATTCATAAAATTATTTTTAGAGGGAGAGCAACTTAAACCTCAGTAACCACATCATCCATTGAATCCATATTAGGATAAACTGGGAAGAGCGAAATATCTTGAATGAGGTCATGTACATTTGTAGGTGTTGGAATATTAAGTCCAAAATTACTTGATTGTAATACTTCACCATCCGGCACATCACAAGAAATAGTCGTACTCAGGTCATAAAAGGAAAAGTGAAGTCCATTGTAGTTGCACATAAGCAAGTACTTATGAATTGAAGAAACAACAAAATATCCAGGGTAGTTCATATTCATGGACGAGCTCAACCCAGATAAAAACTTCCATCGCAAACCATGTCCATGTTGCAAAGAGCTGGTTGACAAATTACCTGGCACCAGTGGAGTAGTTGCATAGATAGTATCTTCTAATAACCAAACTGTAGTCGAGCCTTGATTCATGAAACAAAGCAGTTGATTGGAATGAGTCGCTAAGCAAATAGACCATGTACCAGGTGATTGTTGAATAAAATCGAAGTCCCATTTGTTGTTGGCAACATCTATCCAATATATCTTGTGTGGACATATGGGATCGACTAAAGAAACAACATGAGTATGCACCCAATACATTTTTCCATTATACATAATGGGATTTTTTGGAGGAAAAACATCACCATCTGGAGGAATTGTCAGTCTCCAATGCATGTGGAGGCTGCTGAAAATGAAATATTTGGATTGAAATGTGCTATAAACATGTTTGAGAGCCACCCAATCATATTTTGGCTGCTGCACATTTTTCAGCAGTATAAAAAAATCGAAATCACCAAGATCTTGGCACCCTATATAAGCAGAAGTCATTCTGAACGGATTAATTATGTAGTACTTCCTTCTTCTATATGAGGTCGTGGGTAAGGAAACTAAAACAGGTGAACCACATGTAAATTCAACTTTATATCTATTACTAAAAAAAGGCATAGATACGGTTGAAAAATTTCCCACTTCATTTATGTAATCTACTTGGAAATTACTATCATATTCAGAAGGAAAGTGAACCAAAACTCCAAGTTCTTTTCGTCCACATTGTTTCCATGACAACCTAAAATTGTCATCTGATAATCTTGATTCCAATCCTTGCAAACGCTTTTAAAACGGAAAATAGCGGATAAAGGAAACCATAAAAATATCATTTCAAGTATTTATGTTGGTAAGGAGCTCGATATGGCTGGCAACAAATCCATTTCTATAACATAACATAAGAAAATACATTAGTATAGACGATAACATAGAAAACAATTTGCTTTAGAAATCAAAAGAACTTTTGTAAATGAGGGAATGAAAAAAAAAAACATGATATATAAATTTGTGCTATAAAAAATGTATGATGAAATGGTATGCAAAAGTAGTCAATATATAAATAGATTAATATTATTATTTATTAAAGGGAAAAATATACTATCTCATATATATTCAAACATAAGATGTTTATTTCAAAATCAATATCGAACCAACATAGGTGAAAAAATCACTGCGAGAAAAAAAAATACAATCTAGTGTAAAATAAAACTATGTAGAACATAAATATATTGGAAAAAGTAGAATGTGTTATGCACATTCAAAATATGAATACATGAAGGCTTTAAATCTATAAAAGTGTATATTAAAAAGTACTATAAAACTTCCAAAAAACATACAAAAATTATTCGAATGCAAAAATGAAAGAAATATTTAAAAACTATATCCATGACAAATGCACGACCAATAGATGTTAACACCAAGACTTAGACATGTATGTTCAAGATGGACGATCGATGACTTAAGCCTAGAAAAAAAAAAGAGTGTATAGTCAAAAAGATGTGCCGGAGTAGCAAGCACGCTAGAGATTGTATTGTGTATATGATTGAAAAATTGTTCTTGTTTGGAAATCTCTGAAGAAATCCAAGTAAATTTAGAAAATTCTGAACTCTGCATCAAGAAAAAGACAATAAATAAATATAGTTGTTTTTATATAAATAATAGAGGAAAAAAAATATTAAAAATATAATAAAAAGAAAAATACATACCTAGAAGAAGAAACAGTGCTTCTACAAGAAAAGTTTCTTAATATTTCACCATTTTCGAATCTACAACCAGATTCACAACATATGCAACACCAATACAGATCTACTTTGACATCTCAGCCCCGTTGCCTATACAACCATTCTTTTCTAACCTTTCTGGCAGCCTCTCTTTGACATATATGTTTAAATTGTTGAAGTATTGATTTAATCTTAGATAAAATATAAAGGGTATCATTGAACAAGTTGCATGGAGAACCATTTCTGATACTGATCTTATTTCGGAAATAGGAAAGAAAATCCTCTTGCAAAGTTGTCTCATGGATCGTAAAGACAAATCTAGAAAGAAGAGCATTGTCCATAACTGTGGAGAAACAAAACAAACAATATGTTCTGTAATAAAATAAAATAAAAAAGTTATGTGAAATTATGAAAGAAAATCTAAAATAAAGTAAATTTTAATAAAATGTAAAAAAAAGTTGTGGGGAATTATGAAAGTAAAAATAACGTCTAACCGAAACAATGTAAGAAACTGTAAATTGCAATAATTCCAGTGGAGAGAAAACGTAAAATCGAAACTCCATTTCATTCAATCAAATGAAAGCAAGGCATAAGCATGTAGATGAATATGCAACTAAAAATATGAAAAGTTGGGATACATAGCAATGAGATGTTTTTTTTCAAGAGGAATGAAGTATGTACATAATGATCATGGTTGTGCATGGTGTCAATTTTTATGTCGTATAGGTTTATTTGGAACAAAATTTTGTTAAGTTGCAAAATGTTCAGGATTGTCGATGCTATGTACATGGAGATGGAATTCCTTATAGAAAATGTTGCCATAGTTATGAACAAATAGTTGTCATATTTTATAATGGAAATACTGAGTATATGCATATTCTTCATAGATATTCATCATTTATTTATTTGCATGAAAATGTGTATGTTATATAGCTTTACATTGCAATAATTCCAGTGGGCAGAAAACGTAAAATCGAAACTCCATTTCATTCAATCAAATGAAAGCAACGCACAAATATGTAGATGAATATGCAACTAAAAATATGAAAAGTTGGGATACATAGCAATGAGATGTTTTTTTTCAAGAGGAATGAAATATGTACATAATGATCATGGTTGTGCATGGTGTCAATTTTTATGTCGTAGAGGTTTATTTGGAACAAAATTTTGTTAAGTTGCAAAATGTTCAGGATTGTCGATGCTATGTACATGAAGATGGAATGCCTTATATAAAATGTTGCCATAGTTATGAACAAATAGTTGTCATATTTTATAATAGAAATACGCAGTATATGCATATTCTTCATAGATCTTCATCATTGATTTATTTCCATGAAAATGTGTATGTTATATAGCTTTACATTGCAATAATTCCAGTGGGCAGAAAACGTAAAATCGAAACTCCATTTCATTCAATCAAATGAAAGCAATGCACAAGTATGTAGATGAATATGCAACTAAAAATATGAAAAGTTGGGATACATAGAAATCAGATGTTTTTTTTCAAGAGGAATGAAGTATGTACATAATGATCATATACATTCCATATGGTACCGGATTGAGTTGGAATCTTGTGGAAGATCTCACATCTGATATTAACAACAAGTGCAGTGGATATCTTCCTTTCCCTGCAATTGGAAACATGATACTTATGTGCAATCATTATCAAATATCTTTGCTATATTATGATTTGACAAGTAGGACAACAAAATATGTTGGGGTTGATCCCTTATCACTATCTAGACATATTCATCTTCCCATGGCCAAAGACCATACCTGTACTAATTTCATTCTTAGTGGGATTTTTTTCCCTCTATCCCCAGGTCTTGACTCTACATCTGACATTCCCTTCCTTCACATTCCCTTCATTGCTTCAGCTGAACGATTGTTCAAATTTTTTTCAACTTTGAACCATGTAAGTAAATAAATACTTTTTTTAATATTGATGCAACATCTTTCTCTCTTACTTTCTTGGGAATGGTTTTTGATAAATTTCATTTGTGTAAAAAGCATAAATTCGAATTTAAGTCATGTAAAACATGTCGTGGAAGAGATGTTGTAGCAAGAATGGAAATGAAATACAACATATTGAATAAAAAATGTGAGAACGATATCACAAGTTTATAGAAAACAATGAAAATAAATGAACGTCATGGAAAACAACATGAAATGAGAAATGGTTCTCCTTAGTTACAATGTTAGCCCTTTCAAATGTTCTTCTTATTGTTTGCGCAATGTCACATAAGCAGATTTTTCCATCTTCACATGTCATTCAAAAGAAAAAGGTGGAGATATGCGCAATCCATCAATGGATTTAACACGTGAAATGGCAGTGAAAGTCATTCCTTGTCGTTCGGTATTGCCGATATCAATAGTTGCTCGTTCTAATGTGAGGCCCTGTGACTTGTGGATAGTTAAAGCCCACGCCATCTTTAGAGGAATCTATTTTCGGTTGCCTCTAACAACAGGAGGTATAGGCACAATATTAGGGTTTCTTATGTCAAATGGAACACCAACGTACTTGTCAAAGAGAACATTTGTGTACATTGGGAGTTGAGGAGGTTTTGTTCCAGGCATATAACAAACATTTTGAATGTAACCCAATGCACCATTTACCAAACCTGCCTCAACCCACAAGTTGCAAGTCAACATAACACGTTGTTGAGGGCATAGCAAAACCTCACGATCAAGTTGGTCATCATTAGATCCAAGAAATTCTGCACAATGGCCACGCTCTGCAATATACTTTGCAATAGGAGAATTCAAAGATTTCAACATCTTCCTATTATGCAAGGAGACAAGATTGTTTGAAGGGAAAAGATGCACAGCTGCATCAAACAATTTCCTTTCTGGCAAAGGAAAACAACTGTGGGATCGAGACATCAGAACATCCCAATCATCTATGGAAGGTTTTGCATTACGTGTGTTACCTAATAATTGTCAAAAGGAAGCTTGACGAGGATTATCACCTTGTTGACGAAATATTGTTTCAAGGGTGACAAAAATGCCGAAGTTGTGCCATAACACTTGTGCTGTTGTTTTTCCTGCATACATTGGCCTATCTTTGACAGGTGGCAATTGACCCAAGTCACCAACAAGAATTATAGACCTACCACCAAAAAGAGAATCTCTTTTATCTGGAAATGCTTCCCGCAATCGAGAATCAAGCTGCATCAATGACCTTGGCCCTATAAAACTTATCTCATCAATCAATACATAATGTATATGTTTCATTTCCTCTTGAAACACAGAAAGAGCTCGACCTTGCAGGGGTCGCATGTATCGAATAGCAATTCTCAGAGCCGAATGGATTGTGCGGCCACGTATATTAAATGCAGCTATCCCTGTTGGAGCAAGTAAAAGCAAAGGATTTTTTCCATCTCCACTTGAAGCACCAAGCACATGATAAATACAATTAATTAGATAGGACTTTCCAGTACCAGCTGTACCTTGAATAATAATTTTGAATGGTTATTTCTGTTCAACCTCCATAGAATGATGCATAACCATGTCAAAAGCAAGTCGTTGCTTAGAAGACAACAAAGATGGATTTGGAATATTATTGTCTGCAACTTGTATTAGTTCACCACGTGAACGAGCACTTGTTATAAAAGTGGTTTCCTTTTCCGCAATAGCAGCATCTATCGTTAGGTCCTCCCAATTGAAACTTAAATCAAAGTCTCTTCGTCCAAGAGTGCAAAGATCTGAAATATTAATATTATGTGGAGGAACCAAACGAGACAACAACTCCCATTCATCCAAACCTTCATCCACATGGACACCTTCATCATCTACATCCATATTTTCATCAACAGCATCCTCCACCATTGGTGCATGATTGACATGCCAAGGATGGTAACGAAGATGCCTCCAATTTTCAATAATTGTTTCCCTCGAAAGTCCTATATCTTGCTCAATGTCTCTGAAAGGTTTGTACAAAAGCAATTCACTCCAACAAAAAGTCTCAAAATCGTTAGAATCCTCTGCAGGAATGGACAAATAACGTGGCCATACACGAACAACAACAAAGGATTTTCTAGCTTTCCAAGGCTCCTTCTTACGCTTCGCATTATTAGTCCAAGATCGTGTAGTGTCAATCATGCACAAATGGGCCAAGAATGCAGGACGCATTCGATATAAATCTATGAAATTAGAGGACTCAGAAATATCATTCGCGTCGGTAGACACTTTTCGTAATATCTTCCTGCCGACATTCAATGAGAATATTTGTCGACTACAAATCACAAGTGGAAGTTTCAATAGCATATGGCATGTTTCCTGTGCTCCAATGTCTCTATCAACTATAGTTTCAGCAAAAAAATGTTTAAAAGCCAACAGACAAGGATCTATACAGTCGGAAGTGTCTGTAATTCTTGTTAGCATATCATGATAACTTTCAGACCTTTTTCTGTTTTAGCTACATACTTTCCGATATATTGCAAGACAACATGGGTCGAGACAACTGGCTAGAAATCCAAATTTGCACGCCATATTGCAAGAATAGAAGCATTATGAACATTGAGCCTATCATCATTCCTTGCATGCTCATATTTTTTCTCCCCTTTATCATTTTTTGATAGGATAGATTCATCGCGAACCTCCCATGGAGTGTTGTAACGACATTTAAGCACAGAACCCTTTTTTCGTAAACAAGAATAGGGACTTCACTTTGAATGTCTCTGAACACGATTCACTAAATGTTCATAATATTCAAGTGGGTTGCATTGAAAGATCTGCCTAGTGTTCAAGAGACGAGGATCATCATTCAAGGATCCAGGGATAATGGTATTTCTTCTGTGAAAATCACGAGGGTTCCAAGCATTCACATATCTATCAAAATAATGTTGTGCATCTTGCACGGCAGATGCATTAGACCAATCCAACATGTCCATGTTAGGAGCATCTTCAAGCCACAAAAATCCATGTATATGTGCAGATCCTCGATGTTGTCACTCATACCTACAAGAAACCCACATACTATAAGAATATAACTATATATGAAGACAAAAGGAAGAAAAAAACTTTCTAATAGAAGTAGGCACATAGAAGATTGCAAACCTGTACCACATGTCTTTTGCTCCGAGATACTTTTCGAGTATTTCCTCACGGAAAATTGTAAACCTGTGGTGCATATACAATGCAACAATATGCAGGTAATCTATAACATGTTGAATCTTTGTAACATGTTCGTTAAAATATTTATGAGGTTTCTTGTATGGCATCAACGAATGCAAGTCGGGCCACTTTGTATCAGCTGCAGACAAGGTAAAGAAAAATGTGGGGCATCCCAATTGAGTGACCATGTCCATTAACTCACCACAACACTTATTCCAATACGATCGTGTACCTCTAAGCGAAGAACCAAACCTCATTAAACTCTCAGCCAACTTACTATCAGGAAGTTCGGTCAATTGTTGACACAAATCTTGTATTGTCGTGGGAGAAGCATCATGCATATTCTTTTGAACAAACACAAAATCTGAAGCTTGGCTCCGATGATGCATAATCATGTTCAACAACAAATAATGGAATCGAGGGTGTCTCCCAAAGCGGTGGTCAGAGTACCTGATAAGATGCAGTCCATATTCATGAAATGCAACAGTACATATCCTTGGTTGCAACCAATCAGCAACACCTGTTGGGAACAACGTGGGGAATGCCATATCAAACAACCCTTCTATATTATATTCATTTATAGGGCCAAGACCAATATCTGGCCATTGCATTTGTTGTATATCTGAACCATCTCCATTTTCAATAAAATTTCTAATCTCTTCCATCTTTGTACGTGCATTTGGTTGGCGAGCGGCAAAAGGTGAAGTATGAGCATGTACGCAATGACTTTCGATGCCTTCCTCTTCCCCATCTGCAGTGTCAGCACGTTGTTCTTGAATATCAGAATCAATGAACTTTAGCCTATTTGAAACATCTGTCGCAACTTCAGGAAAACAAGCTAGAGAGTCAAGGTCAATTTCAACATCCCTATAAAATTTATCCATCTTGAGCTTGTACTGCAATGCATTTAACACTCGTGATCTCTTAACATAACAATCATAAGATCTAGCTTGTGGGCCTTATCTCCGAACAATGATGATGTCAAGATATTCTACGCGACGTGGAAGGGATTTCACAACCATAGATACATCCTGTGGAAAGCAAATAGTATGGCCACTATATTTATATTGTCCACCATGATCATGTGAGACTTGCAATATAGGGTTTACATGGGCCATCAACATCTCCTCCACTTGTGTAAGGACCCTCAAAACATCAGTTTTTTCACCAAGATCCATTTCATTCCAACGAGAAAATCGATGTGACCCTCGCTCATTCTTACATCGTGCACAAGTAGGTCCATCCGACATTCTTTGCACTTTCATCCCAACATAGGATTCATGGCAGACATAACACATTTTCACAACTGAGAGGCTGTCAATCCTTGAATGAAACTTTTGATGGCATGCCAGCATTGCATCATCAAAATGGGGAGGAAAACGATTATAGTGACCAACATTATGGGAAGTTGGTGCACACTGTCGCTGCTGAACTACATGATTTTCAAAACGTCGCCCAGCGTTGATACCATCGACATATGTAGCAGAGAAAACAAATTTTCTGTAGGTCCTTTAAGAGGAGTGCTTTGAAGGACGGTTTCTTTATGGATGCCCAACTGATTGCATTGGAAAGTGTGCTGCATGGGCATGTGAAGTGAATAAAATATTAGGAATGGAGATATTTTACTATTGTTGCAGGCATGTAAGAAAAGAGGAACTCCTACATCTATTACTGAAAATACATCTTGGAGATGGATCTCTTACTGGTAGAGAAAGAGGCCAATAGAATGGGAAATCATAAAAAACACTTACAGAATCTTTAAAATGTGAAGGTTCTGCTTCAAAATCATTTGTACCCTGCGTCTGAGCAAATTGAATCATCTCAATATTGTCCTGTGCAACAGAAGCATAAAAGTACAACATAGCGACGCTTTTCAAAGAAGTAGATAAAAGAAAGGATGTTTGCAAGTCAGAAGAAGAGAATAGATATTCATATATGGGCGACTCACAACACGGATATTATTTGATGCAGTTGATTTATGTCTAACATGTGATTCCATACAAATGGCATCGGAATGTATTTCAGCAACATTTCGATGAAGCAGTCCTATAGATCGAGGAGTGTCATGTGATTACAGAAAGAAGCAAAAAAGAACGAAGGTGATAAGGAAAAAAAAAGCATATGTAGAAGATAAATAATTAGACAAATGGGTAAAATGGAGTTGTTCAATACCTTCGTTGTGCCAAGGGAAATAGTATGTGGAACAACAGACTCAACCGATGTTGCAATATTGTGTTGACATGGTTCAACTACATTATGGCGAATACTTGCATTGTTGCCTTCTGTTTGGTTAACTTCATGAAACATTTGACGAACCACATTCGAGCCAGACAGAAGAGAAGATTTTTTTTGTTCTCTTTGCAAACAACGTGGATTGAGATCAGGTATGTGCACATTTTCCCCATGTTGCAATGTTTGAGAAAGGTGCGGAGACGATTGAACGTATTCGTTGATAACAACATTTCCAGTTGCAGGACCTTACGAGCAAAAAAACATCAACGCAAAGCAAAAGAGAAAGTCTTTACTAATATCTTCTTAAACACAATATGGGAAAAGGAAAAGGGAGTGAAAGAATGTTTGCATAAGAATAGTGTACGTTTTTATACATACCATTGAAAGAAATATGAGAGGGGACTGAAGTTGTTAAACTTCTTAAACGATACAACTCTCGACGTCGTGCATTGCGCACTTCCTTAGTTTGGGCATACCTTAATCGAGCATCTGCATTTCTTTTCATTCATGATGCCACAGAACTTGAACGTTCCAGTTTATGAACCAACGAAGGGTTTTTCTGAAGACCATGTTTGTATTCTCTACGGTGAACAATTCCGGTGTTCTCCTCCGAATGCTTAACTCCATCCAAAAATTGATGAAGCACATTGCTAGGAGATAAGACAGGAGATCGTTGTATTTCTCTTTGTAAATGAGATTTTCCAACAGTAGGTATCTGCAAGTTTTCCCCATGCTGCATAGTTGGAGAAAGAGGCAATGTATGCAAAGTGGGTTGTTTCATAGCAGGATTATCTCGAGAACCATGTTCAGCATCATGGCTATAGTTTACCTCAACATTATTTGAATATGTATGCACTTGTGGTTGCATATCCATTTGCATTGTTTGATGTAGATGATTATTGGTATTTGAAGGCCCTCCTTCCCCTCTACCACGGTGGTGTTCGAAGGGAAGTGTGGTCCGCATGATATCGGCCAAACTCTTATGCTTTCGATACTTCGTTCGTGAAGGAGCCAATTCCATGTCTTGTGCAATATTTTCATAACTCGTATCTCCCAAGTTTGACTGCTCAAGTCTGGTAAATTGCCCATGTGAAAACGGAGAACCACGTCGTTTGTTTGTCGCTTTAAATAATCTATCAGATTCCATTAGCAACAGCTGTGGAAAGTTGAAAGACATTTTTAGTAAGTGTAAAAGAAAGCGTCTTAAACGGAAGGCAAGAACAATGTGAAGCAATGCAATTGACAACAGAAACAAAGAAAATTGGGGATGTAGAAGAAAATAGCTTAAATGCGGACAATGAAATCTATTGGACAAATAATCATGTGAAAAGTATTTTATGAATGTTGATTTAATAATGTTTAAACTCATTTAATGTGGTAATTTTTTAAAAAATGTGTTAATGTATAATGGTAGAATAATCAAATGACTAAAGTTAAATATGGTTAAATTGTGAACATGAATTAAAATATGCAAATAGCAGCAATAAGTGCAATATGCAATTAATAAAAAATAATAAGTGGATCATTTTTTTTTAGCTTCGTAAGTAATGTTCAACCATATTATTGGACCAATAGATGTATTTCTAATGCCAATGTGTAATGTTATATAATGTTTACCATTGTTTTATTAATGATTTTATAAACATTTAATTTATGTAAAGATTTTTTTTTAATAATCTTAATGTTTAATAATGTTATTCAATGTTGAACAATGTTTATTAATGTTTAATAATGTTATTTAACTTATTTGTATTTTAGTTATTAATGTTATCTAATGTTTAAGCATGTTTATAAATGTTTAATAATGGTATTTAATTTCTTTAATCATTTTATTTAATGTTTAACAATGGTTATTAATGTTTAATAATATTTATTAACGATGTTATTTAATGTATTTCAAATATATAATGACATTTTTAATTTTTAATGACTTTTAATGTTTTTCTAATGGCATCTTTAATAATGTTATTTAAAATGTTCTTTAATGTTTAATAACGTCTAATTATGTTAATAATCTTATTTAATGTTTAATGTCTTTCTAATTTGAAATGTTTTATGTGACGTCTTTGTATCGTTACTTAAGTTATTTTTTTTAGTGTTTATTAATGTTTTATCAATCTTTTTTAATATATTTTTAATGTTTTAGAATGTTTCTTAATGTTTAGTAATGTTTATATAATGTTTTCCCAATGTTTTTTAATATATTTGTAATGTTTTCTAATGTTTCTTAATGTTTAGTAATGTTTAAATAATGTTTTCCTGATGTTTATTAATGTGTACTCTTTTTCAAATGTCTAATGACATGTGGAAGAACATTTGAAGCAACAAACAAATGTTTTATGTCAATCTGGAATGTGCTAAGTTTAATCATGGTAATAATGCTAATGTTTAATGTGTAATGCTAAACTGCTGATGTTGAATGTCTTTCTAAGTTGTAATGGCAACTTAATGTTTTCAAATGTTTACCAATGGTTGATCAATGTTTTATTAATGATTTTATAAACATTAAATTTATGTATAGATTATTTTTTAATAATCTTAATGTTTAATAATGTTATTCAATGTTTAACAATGTTTCTTAATGTTTAATAATGTTATTCAATGTTTAACAATGTTTCTTAATGTTTAGTAATGTTTAGTATATTGTTCAAATGTGTAAAGGCATGTGGAAGAACATTCTAAGTAACAAACAAATGTTAATATTAATATTTGAAATTCCATTAACAATTCATAGCTTAACAAAAGGTGTAAACACATATGAAAAGAACAAAATATTAATATTTCAAATTCAATTATCAATTCACAACTTAATAAAAAGTGTTTAACCATATCATTTGAGAAATAATGAAGAGATGAAAACAGCTCAATCAAAAACATATTAGTAAATTTTTTTCGCGATATTTTCAAAGACCAATCCACAAAGAAGAAAGTAAGAGAGAAAGATGTTCCATCAATATTAAAAAAATTATTTATTTACTTACATGGTTCAAAGTTGAAAAAACTTTGAACAATCATTCAGCCGAAGTAAGGAAGGGAATGTCAGATGTAGAGTCAAGACCTGGGGATAGAGGGAAAAAATTCCCACTAAGAATGAAATCAGTACATGTATGGTCTTTGGCCATCGGAAGATGAATATGTCTAGATAGTGATAAGGGATCAACCCCAACATATTTTGTTGTCCGACTTGTCAAATCATAATATAGCAAAGATCTTTAAGAAAAATTGCACATCAGTATCATGTTTCCAATTGCACGGAAAGGAAGATATCCACTGCACTTGTTGTTAATACCAGATGTGAGATCCTCCACAAGATTCCAACTCAATCCGTTACCATCTTCCCAATATCCATTTCTGTGTTTTGGAGGGCACTTAAGATGATCAAAATCTAGTATGATAGTACAAGACCAAACAACTGCGTAATGGTTATGTACAATCCATAACAATCGATTTTCATGAAGTGTTAGGCACATAGATCCCCTACTAAATGCACGATGTACAAAATGGATACTCCATTTGTTATTCTTGATATCAAGAGAAAACAACCTATGCTTGATTCTTGGGTATCCACCAGAGAACATCTCAGCATGTAACCAATATATTTTTCCCTTATAGAATACCACATCCCCGGGAGTTGCGGGTTCTACATCATAGAAGTCTATAGCTGTCCATGTTGTATTAATACTGCTACAAAGACTATATCTTGACACAAGATCTTCATCATAAGTGTGTTTGAGTTGTATCCAATCATATTTGTGTTCACTAATATTACTCAAGATGGTGAAGAAACCAAAATACCCTGTTTCAATACAACCTATGAATGTGCAGACTTTGGTAAAAGGGTTCAAGACATAATATTCTGGACATGATGGATTTGGACCAGGGACAGATAACAACATAAGGCAACCACAGGAACGTTCAATGGTATACATTGGGTATGGGAAAGGGATACAAAGATCCGATAGCACACCTTTGCTATTAATGTATGAACATATGGAATGATTCGGATATGGATTCCATTCATCAATAAAGAAACCAATTTCTTCTCTGCAATTTATGTGACGTCTTTGAATAAGATGATAGTTGTGTATTATTAGATTCCACATCTTCGACAAAGTTTGAAACCGAAACGAAGCCGAGAGAGGGAGCCACATAAATATCAATTCAAGCAACTCAATCGGTAAGAAACTCCATATAGTTGGATCCATATCGAATATACTATACATTGCAACAACAACAACAACAAAAGAGTTAATAATAGAAAAATATTTGTATATGGCAAAGAAAACAAAGTGTATTTAAGAAGGAAGTATGTAATAATACTTAGAAAACAACCACAAATGTATATAGCTATAGAAATAAAAATTAAACATTGTGCGAATTTCAGAAGTAAAATCACATGTTTTAAGGCTAAGCATAAGGTTTCATTTTTTATCCCACCCCTTCTAACAATAATCTTTAACCATATTATTGGACCAATAGTCGTATTTCTAATGCAAATGTGGAATGTTTAATAATGGCATTGTGTAATCTGTTAAGTTTAACGAAGCTAATAATGCTAATGTCTAATGTGTAATGCTAAACTATTCATGTGTAATGTATTTCTAAGTTGTAATGGAAATTGTTTGTATTAAAAATGCCACAAATATTTTTACTATATCACTTAAATAATAAACACACTTACCAGGCCTTCCTCATTTTTCAATCTTAACACCAACTATCCTCGTTTCAATACTGTGCGGTAATCAAGACCATTTCCTCCTCTCATATCTATTTTGTAATGCATGTCTTTCATAACTTATAGAAATATATATGTCATTTATATAAAGCCCATCTTTGAAATAACAACAATCCATGATCCCACTATGACTTTAAAATCATATGGTTGATCATAATTTGGCTATTTTTTTACTATACTTGACTTTGACTATAATCCCACTATTGTTTGATTATAATTCCACTACTCTTTAACTATAAAATAAATATTAACTTTGTAAAACACATCTATAATAATATGTTTAAAAGTTGATATTATTATTTCATAATAATAATGTTAACACTCTATAATAACATATTTTTTTTTCCTTGGTTTTTTCCTTGGAAAAAGTCCGTAATTTTATTTCAAAAAGATGATCAAAATTACATATTGCACATGTAGTAGAATCAACAAGGATCCCTACATGTTCACATATTTTTGTCCCATATAAGCAGAAACCAGCTACAGAATACTACAGTAGAGTGAGCAGAAAACCCGTTCAAATCCACCATAGCCACACAAGAACAAGAAGCTATGACCATCCACAGCTCAATGAAGTAGACCCTCCACAGAATATAGATCCTTCAAAACCGAAACCCTCATCAGAGGAAGCAGAAGATCCATGTCTGTGGACAGAGCAGCAGACACGGTAGACCTCCCAAACCGGCAAAAACAGCCAGCAAGCAATCCCCTAATGAAGAAGCAGCCAGAGAAACCCCATTATGGCTAGAGCAATCCGCCGAAGCAAGCCGAAAGTCCCTGAAATCAAGAAGTCAGAGTCGGCATCGAGCAGCCGTTGATGTTCATGGCACAATAAATTTTTAGAATTTGCACATGCATATGACCACCTCTGCTTCTCGATTGGGCCAAAGATGCAAGGAGTTTCATCTTCTTTGAGGAATAGAATGCAGGATCCTGTCGAGAAAACTGTCGATTGTCTTTCCATAGACCTCGCAGGTGGCAAAGTGAATCAAACGCTTGTTGTTTTCTGAGCAGTAACGAGCCACAGGAAGAGCATCTATGAAATTGCTGTATATAGTGTCAAGAGGTCGCGTGTTGTAGTCCGCAGGAGTGCAAATGGCAGCGAGATTGATTGCCTCGAGCCTGGAGTCGTGCTTGATATTTATCCTGTGGAGCTCGATGCGACCGGACCAGGGGTGGCCAGGCTCCAGGAGATGCTGGATCTTGTCACTGTAAACGTCAATGGCGAGCTTCCGTCGCGGACATCAGCTTCTCGCACAGATGCAAGCCGTTGAAACCTCCCGCCCCGATCATGCATATCGTCATGGGCAAGATTTCCCCTCCATCGAGATCAATCTTCCGCACCGCCATTGCTCGGATAGATAGAACAGACAGATATCTCAGCAGCAAGAAGATGAACACGAATCAAGATTGCTTCGCCCCTTTCTTTCAATGGATTACTCCTCAGCTCAGGGTTTCAACAATTCACCGACGTAGTAAAAACGAAATCCCCAGGGCGAAAGAAAGTGGAGCAGTGCCACCGGCTTCTGAATAAGCCACAATCACCGCAAATGAGAGGAATACGACCCTGTCATCGGAATCAGAACCGCACCGTTGAGTAGCGCATAGGCAATAGCCCCCACCGATACTGCATGAGAGAGGCCATACACGCCTTCGCCGCCAGCAGTGGAAACTAGGGCCTGGAAGACCCCCTTCTCAGAGCCTTGGACGTCGTTAACCCCGCATCTCAGAGTACCGGCGCTGCCGCCATAGTGAAGAACCTGTTAACCGATGAGCCATGGCCGCTCCACCCTGTTGGATGCCCTGCAGCTCAGAGTGTCACCGCCACCGCCACTGTGCACAACCAATGGGTCGCCGCGCTAAGGCACTACCCCACTCCATGCATCAGAGATCCGTCGACGCTGGGTGTGGGCAGCCATGGAAAAAACCATGGCCGCCAAGATCGTTTCGATGGTTGCCTTCAAACCCTAGTTGCAGAGCGGCCTCTCTTTCCAACACTCTATAATAACATTATTAATATTGATGTTATTGTTTTTTTAATGTCATAATTAATATTTTTATTAATAATAATGATGTTATTATAATAATAATAATGATGTTATAATAATAATAATAATAATAATATTCTTATTAATATCTTAAATCCCTAACATAGTAATATAAAACTTAGTAATATATGAGAATCCATAGCTCCTAGGTATCTCTAACAATTTGATATGTATTGATTTTAATATGAAAGTAATGGTGTTATTGTAATAGTATAATGGTGTTAGAATCTATGTGTTGTTGAATCGTATAATGGTATTAGAATCTATGTATTATGCAATCTTTAGATTGATTTTATTATTGACATATATTAATATTTTTAATAAATTTATATTGAATTTGATATTACTATTAAGTCATCATTGATTTTTATAATTAATTTTTATAATTATATAGTTGAATTTTTTTTATTTAATTTTATAAATCATATCAATTTACAAATTCTTTTATAAAATTCTTTTAATTTTTAATAAAAATAAATTTATTTATATGAAATAACATATATTTACACAACAAACATAATAATTAAATTAATTTATATGAAACAACACATATTAGAATGATAACACGGTAGGAAGACAATAAGAGTTGTTTTATTATGAGGCTATAATTTGAAGCACTAAATTACAATAAGACAAACTAATACTTGCAAGTTTGCACCTTGGTTGTTTGTATGAGAATACTTTAACTTCATGTACTAAAACACCGCAGGCCCATAAACATCTACCAAAAATCTGAACTAAATTGTTGTTCAAGCAACACATGCATTACTACACATGATATTAAATACAATATGAAACTAATGTGTGACCGATGGCGATCAACCACTATATATATGTTTATATAGCATTAATTAAATAATAGTATACTAATTGATCAAATATATGTTAAAATAACATTTAAAATTTCAAGCCCATATAACATAGAATAGATGGTGAATAGATATAATATTAAGGCACTCCTTCTATTAAATAACTTGTTAAATTATTTATTTATAAAAAATTAAAATCTTGAAAAATAATAAAAATAAATATTTACACAACAAACATAATAATTAAACACTTATTTTACATCAATCTATCATATAAAATCTATCTAAAATTTTAAACAACATTAAAAACATTTTTATTTATAAATATTGAAACATATATTTTATTTCTAAATAATGTTTTTTAATTTTTAAGAAATTTCAAACAATATCTAATCACATTTTTTTTTCTTAAATCCAATGGATCCAAATGTTAAATATTTTACTATTATTTAAAAAGCATATTCAATACTATTTTAATACAATAAAATGAATCAATTTATATAAAAAAAAATACAAAATATTTCTAAATATTTTTTTAATTTTTAAGAAATTTCAAACAATATTTAATCACTTTTTTTTTCTTAAATCCAATAGATCCAAATGTTAATTATTTTACTATTATAAAAAAAATATATTCAATATTATTTTAATACAATAAAAATTAGCATGTCCTCGATAAAATAAATGTGAATTAAAATTATTATAACATTTTATATAATTTAATTACCATATTCTCAATAAAATAATTGTGAATCGGAATTGTCATAATATTATATATATAATTTATAGACTTTTGAAAAAAAAAAAGTATTTCTATTTGAAATTTTATTAACTTAATAAATATTCAAAATGTTTAAAACAATACATTATAATTTAAACTTAATTATATAAACAATAAATTTAATACCTTCAACTTAAACAATACACTCATTAAAACATTAAAATAAATATGAATAATATTTAATAACCCTACTCATAATGTTGTATTTTACTTAAATCATGTATTGATCTCAAAAAAAACTTTTGATAATCTCTTACAACGTGTTTTCCCAATACAATATGTTATGTAAATCTAAGAGACTCTATGTCATGATAATCATTTTTTCAACATGGTGTTTCATCATAAAGTGCACAATACCTTGGATGCATACATGAGTAAATAGGTATGTGCATGAATTAGAAGATAGTGATAATTATTCATAACTCTAGGCTACGTCAACATCTTAAAGTTTTTCAATGTTTGGTGAGTTTTTATTATGTCTATTGATTTCGGTCTTCTCATGATGATATTCTAGTCAAACATTGTATGCTAGTGTAGTAAAGTTAGTTTTAAATGGTAGTCATAAATTTAAAGAATAATAACAAAATGTGTTTGTGAATAAGAGATCAATCAAGGTTATTAGGTTATAATTTATAAGGAAAGGGTGTTATAATTTATAAGGAAAGGGTGTTAATGAAATATATGAAGGATTAGCATAAATACAATAAAACAAATATATTAAAGATTTTGACGGCAAGGAAGGTTGAGAAGTTTAATTTGAAAGAAATAAGTTTATACGAGATTAACTTAGTGGTACAACAACATAAGAAAGTAGATAAATAAATAAATTGTTTAGTGGTGGAATTCAAATTTTTATTACAAAACCCTAACAACAACTCAATCTATGAATTCGATAGCCTAATGTTTAAATATATTTTAATTACTTTTTATTACGGAACCGTAAAGATAATTAAACATCACCGTTACATTGTAAAACAACCATGCAGTAAGAATTTTTAGGACACCTCTACACGACGCGTAGATATTGCTGAGTTCCACTTGCAGCATGATCTTCTCTATGAGGTTTACCTGCAGGTTTTCCCAAGACTTTTTTATAAGTATATATCTGTCACATGATTTAAATTTGGTTGATGGGATGAACACGACAGAACCTAATCAAAAACAGAATAGCATAAAAGTCATGGTCGGCAATTCTGCATTGCGCTTTGAGCAGTTTGCAAAACCATTTTTCTACATGCGGATGTGTCACAAAAGGACGCGTGTGACAGTGGTTTCATACCGCAACCACCCATCGTCGTTATCTTCCGTGCATGTAGACGATGCGGGATGAACCGAGAACCGTCGATCCCTTCTTTATGGCTCTTGCAACGACGGAGATGATACAGAAAACAATCAATGGCGATCGTGGAGCGCTGCACCATGGGCCATGGCACGTGGCAGATGTAGAGGAAGGTGGGAAATGCATCCACTTGTTTGACGATGATCAGACGGTAGAGGGATGCAATATGGGAGATCAAAGGACGAGATCGTCTCCGCATCGTGGAAAGTGCACACTCGGTAAAGCGGAAGGTGGTCGCGGAGGCGAAACCACCTTAACAGGTGTCAATTGCTAGTTGATCCACATGGACTTGTGAGCGGGAAAGAAAACCACTGTTAAAGGTCGTAGATACCGCCAAAGAGGTAAAGGACACGTGATCTGATGGCCTCAATTTCAACACGTGCGATCAATGGCTGAAAATAGGGCACGTTTGGAAAGTTGCAAGAAAGATAAGGGAAAAATTCTATATAAAATAAAAAGGGCATTCAAAATCGACATATTTTCTATGTGTCGTTGTTCTCAGAAGCTTCGAAGACCGATGGAAACTTCCAGTCACGGTAGAAGAATAAAGGACGTGTCTACAACAGGTAGGGTCTAGTGACCTGGCTTGTATATTTCAAAGAAATTTGTTTTTAAAAGGATTTTAAATGGAAACTGTGCACGATGTAGACCCCTTTAAAGCTAAAGACACCCTAGAAGACAGGGATGTAGATGTTTATGATACCCTAATTAGGTTGTCGGTCATTGAAATTAAACTTAAACTGACGAAATTACTTGAAGAAGGTTTAGACGTTCATAGAATTCACCAGTCCTCCCTGTTGTCTTTTTGCCCAGACCAAACCCCGTCTTTTCCAGAGTTTGTATCGTGGTGTGTTGTTAATTACTCCAGAGACGAGAGGACTATCTTAAATGGTCAGAAAACAGAGTTATCTGCAAAATAGAACCCTTGATTGTAATGGAAGCCCTAGATATTAAGTTATCGCAAACCCTTCAACCTGAAAGTTTTTTTGAGAGCTCCATTATCGATTATTACCGTCAAGACCTTCCAAAGAGTAAAGAAAAAAATTTGTCCACTTGCCTTAAACCAGAATTGAGCATTTTCGATGTCCCTTACCCTATAGATGTTTCTTTATTTGACGAGAACAACCAACTGGTTTTGTCATTGTTGGCTTTAGTTTTAGGGTTTGATACAGACATGTATGTGAGCGAATTTCAATTGAGCATTTTGTATAGAATGAGTACGAGTCCACCGGGAATTGATGAAAGTCAAATTCCCTGACTAAACTTTGAAGAGTTCCCGGCTGAAAAAATCCACTGCCAGATGGCCAATTTCCCTGCGCTCAGACATTTCAAGTTTCAGTCACATTTGATGAAAATGGTCATGATGGCCACTCATGAAGAGTTACATTTTCCAGAGATAATTTTCACGAGTCCATTAGCAAATAACATGTTCAATTATCTAAATTATATGCTCTCCAAAGTTTAAAGGATGATTTTTGGAGAAAAGATGCCCAGAGTATTGCCAGAGATGCAGAGCTCTATGCAGTTAAGTGCAGAATTTGTTGTAGGGGATTGGTTCTTGTTGAAAGATAGTACAGTGATTAGGTTATATGGTTTCAAACATAAACCTTATATTCTACCGACGTTTCTTACTGTGAGGGTTTTCGCCCTTGAATTTCTCAGGCAGAAATTGATTGTGGAAGACAATCATTTATTGCACTTCAAACAAGCTACAGACATTAAATATCCATTTACAGTTGGCCCTTTCACTGTAAAGAACAAAAATGCTATTATCTATATAGAAAAATGATTGAAAGAAATGGAGTTCGAAACGGATGTAGCTATTAAATATTATCCTTTACACATCATATCAAAACGAAGAGTAAGCCATCGCATCAAAGCACTAGATCATCAAGAGATTGATGGAATGTCTGGCAGAGCGAACTAGTTAGAATACGAGGAAAATAAAGAAATAGTCCCCGCTTCTGAAGGGAAGGAAATGGTACTGACAGATGCAATGGCAGAAATCGAAAACATGATGGATACTGAGGTGGTCGGGTATAAAATGGCAGAAACCGAAAACATGTTGGATACTGAGGTGGTTGGGTCTAAAATGGCAGAAATCAAAAACATGATGGATACTGAGGTGGTCGGGTCTAAAACGGCAGAAACTGAAAACATGCTGGATACTGAGGTGGTTGGGTCTAAAATGGTAGAAACCGAAAACATGATGGATATTGTGGTGGTTGGGTCTAAAAGAACTCTCCAGGACATAGTCGACCTTGAAAGTGAAGAAGGAGGAAAAGTAAAAAATTCAAAGGTGGACGGGCAACAGGAACTGATGGAATTTATGGAGGATGAAAGAAAACCTGAAATCAAAATACCAGAAGTCACAGTGAATGAATATACTCTTCAAGAATCCCAAATGGAAGAAGAGGTAAAAAGACCCTGCAATATAATGGATGTTTTTAATGAACATAGTCAGAATAAGCAAGAATCATCCTAACACACTAGTCAATTATTTCCAAAATTTAGAGCTTTATCCAGTACAGAAGTTAATTTATTTACAAGCAGAAATGTAAAAGAGAATTCTCTAAAATTATCAGTTGTTACCAAGGATAAAATTTCATAAATGAAATTTGATTTGACAAATATTAATGCTCCAGATAAGATTCTGCTACATAGACAAACTGCAGAAGTTATATATGAAGAGTATTTGGAAGCAATCGTGAAAGTTGAGAAGTTAAGGGATATAGAAAAGAAATTACATAATCAGCTGAGACAAGAAAAGACAGAGAATAAATCACGACAACGGCAAATCAAAAAATTATAGTTAGATTTGGTGAATAAAGAGGGAGGCGGAGGAACAAATTTACTTAAAGAAAAATATAGCATGATTGAAAAGTTAACAAAGAGATTGAAGATCCCAGAAACTCAACTTATTCAAGGACCGAAACTGACCATACTAGAGAAAGAAAAAGAAGAGCTGTCAGATGAAGTAAAAAATGTCACTGCAAAAATGTCGAAACTCACTGAGGAAAAAACGTATTGGGAGAAAGAGAAGATTTATCTGGGAGAGCAATTGGAAGATGTAAGGAGAAAGTTATCAGACTTAGGTCAACAGCATGCACATACAGGTCCAGTTGGAGAAGAAAATGGAGCAGATAGTCTCTTACAAGATATGTCACAGATAAGTCTAAAGGACGTTGAAATCAAAGAGCTGAAAAACCAATCGCAGAGGCTGAAGGAAGAAAATGAAATGAAACAGAAAGAAATTAAAACTTTACCAAGGCAAAAATCAAGAATTACTTGATAATAACAAAACGTTGGCAGCTCATGTAACAGGACAAGCTGCGATGCAAGGGTGTAAGCATTTGGTATGGGACCAAATTATAAAAGAAGCTCTAAAATTGAGGCCATATCTTGATTATATGAGAGTTAAAGAGAAGGTGGTGCAAGATGCCTTTTAAAGTTGCAAAGCAATAAGGGAAAATCTGCATAGAAAACCAAAGGAAACTGCACAGAATGCAATTACATTCCTAAATGGTCTAACAGAAGTAGATTTAACAGTGATGAACATAAATAACAGGATTGCAGTTATCACATGGGCGAGAAGGATCGTTGGGAAATATACACATGTTGAAAATGTTGAAGCCACAGCTGGAGAAATAAGAAAGCAAGTGGTCAAATTTAAAAGGTTATTTGAAAAATTGATTGTCAAAGGATTGCCTTCTTTCTGGGATGCAAAGCGGGACTTGATTCCTCAGAATGATTATAAAAGGTTATTATTTAACATTTGGATGAATCATGAAAAATTCCAACATCTGGATCATTTGCTTACAGGAAAGATTTTAATGGAAAAAATGGCAGAAGACTTTGAAATTTTAAATCAAATAGCTTCAATTGGCGAAAAATTCCCTCCTATATCTTACAAAGATCACATCGAGATGCGGGTCCTGGTGAAGGAAATGACCAGCTATGATCTACCCACAGCCGACCAATGGAGTTACGTAGACAAGTATGGAAGACAAAAGTACTCACTTCATACCTGAAGATGCATTTGGAATTTTTTCCAAGTGGCAAACAATGATCCTTTTATTTTTCAAAATTTGTAATATTGTTTAAAGACTTTTTAGTTAAGACATTTCCAGTTATTAGTTAAAAGAAGCAGTTATGTTATGCTTCTTCCCAATTTTGTATAAAAGACAATGTGAAACATTTTTGAAGGGGTTGGAAACCTTTTGAGAGACAATAAGTTTTTGAGGTCAATACCTATCTTTTGAGACCAAAGATTCATGTGTTAATCATTTTTACAGACTGTCTTTTCCTTATCTTTATATGTGCATGTTTATTTTCTTTGTCACATCTTCCATTAAGTTTTCATACTGGTTATGCCTCAATTTATCGCATTTAAGTATTCATTTATTTCTCCAAAGTTAACAATGGATTCATCCTAGTTCGATGGCCGTTGTTGATGGATTGTCATTATCTCTTTCTATACCACCTGCAAAATTAAATTGACTGTGACATGATAACTATCTTGCCTTTTATATATTTGCCATATATGTTTAGCCTTTTATATATTTTCCATAAGTTAACATTACAAATATATATGCATTGAGTTCTTCTTATCGAACAAGACATTCATATAAGTATTGGACTATATTTTGCTGCTATATTTCAAATAAAAAGTAAATATAAACACTGAACTGCAGCAGGAATTTCTTGAAGGAGCCTATGAAGGATACTTTTGCTCAGCGGGCATAGATTGTGACCAAAAATTTGCAGACAAACACATTTCGAAGGTAGGAAAACGTATATACAAATTCTAACCTAGATGGATAACAATAATTAGGTCAAAAACATTGACTTCAGGCCCTAATAGGACAGATAGGGAAAACATAGGCCAAATAAATCAAAAGATCTTGACAATCCAGGATAAATCAAAAGATAGTCAATATAAAAAAAAATTCCATAGAGGGAAATCCATACGTGATCAATTTCCATATAAATGAAAAGACGGTCAAGATCTCGACTATGCAGCACTACAGGATTTTAAAGTTCAGAAAGGATTAGAAATGATGCACCTGCTGATGTTGTTGGTGCTGCTGTTTCGCTAATGCTGGTGCTGCTAGTGATGCCGGTGGTGGTGGTGAGGCTGTTGTGCTGCTGTGCCATGGTTTTAAAGGAGAGTGTGCGAACAGCAAAGGGCAGGGAGGCGTTACAAAGAATGGATGGACCAGTTTGAATGCAACGCGTCCATCCATCCATAACGTATAGTAACCGCTACTGCAAGAAGGTGTTTTCATAGGGAAGTATTCTATGTTGCAACAGAGCCGTTGTCATATTGCAATAGAGTCGTTTCCTATGTTGATACATTTACTTGTTCATTCACTATCTTATTAATCACTATCTTACTAACACTATCAACAGAGTCGTTACTTGTTCTATGTTCATTCACTATCTTATTAATCACTATCTTATTATTCACTGTGCATTAAACATTATATTTTACTGCACATTATCATAAAAACTATATCCCTAAGGGAAGGGTTGGCTATCTCGTGTTCTTGATTTTTCAAGTCAAGATTGTATCCCTGAGGGAAGTGACCCGCCCGCCCCGAAAATTTGGTCTTCGTGTATCCCTGAAGGAAGTGACCATACATAACGATGAAAAGTCCATTGAAACCGGTACTGCTAGTTTTACAACATATATTCAAATCAGAAATCAGAATCATTCATCTGCTTCTATTGCATTACTTCTTGGCAATGGGAAATGAGAATCATTCATTCATCTACATGTGGGTATTAGGATTCTGGTTATCTGCCTTAGCAGCAGGAATTTCCACGGTCGTATTTCTAGCAGGAATGGTCGGTTATCGACATCGAATGCCTGGAGGTAATCTACTCCCGCTACCCAGTACAGAGAGTGCAATCAGTCAAGGATGGAGATCTGTATATGCGCAACCCTAATAGGCATCTAAGTACCCTTTTTGGTAGTCTCAATATTCATTTCACCGTCTATATAGTTTGTTTGGCTATGGTAAGTATTGTACCGTATGCTATTTTTTTTGTCTTATTTGGATACTGATAGATTACATTGATTTTGTATTGGTTTTTAAAACATAAGCACGCAGTTGAAGTTGAAGGAAAACCGGAAAGTCCGTGGAGACTTTGCACAGTGACTGAAGTGGAAGAAGTAAAATGCATGCTCAGGTTGCTTCCCATCTGCTTGTGCACAATCAGGTTGCTTCAATGTCCATATTGAGATTTATCTTACATTCTGCATTTTGCAGTTGTCATTCTGCAGTTGTAGGTTAACATTCTGTATCCTTAGATTGCATATTTTTATGAGCATTATGGAGTGAACTTCTATTGAAATTCGATGCATGTTTGTGAGTATTTCAGCAAGCAAGTTTAAGTTCGTTTCAGTCCATACTTTTATTTCATTTATTTGTAAATCCAAGTCATTCTTAAGACTCTCCAACAAACATGTTTGTAAATTTGTAAATTTTTTTATATTTCTATAGTTAGTATATTTATTTTAGGATTAGTTTAGTCTTTAGTTTATTTAGATTACTTTTAGTATTTTACTTACTTAGGTTATTTTAAACCATTAGTTGTAGGTTAAACAATAAAAATACAGGAGAAAATTGATCGCTGCTCATATTAAAAAAAGAAACATTGTTTACAATTCCACTAATAGACTAATAGAAAATAATTTCAATTTCAAGTTGGACAAACTTTGGCACCCATACTTCTAAACCTAGTTGATAGCGTACGTTTGTATTTAAGCTCCTTGTATGACTAATGTGCATTCCAAACTTCATGATTGTTGAACAAAACCTGTCAAGAAACGCATCGTGTTGGTAAGAAGGTGAGTCAATATTAAGTCCACTACTGTGCCAAATTCAACCTAATTAGGGTATCATAAACATCTCCATCCCTATGTTAAAGGGGTTTACATCGTGCACAGTTTCCATTTGAACTCCTTTTAAAAACAAATTTCTTTAAAATATACAAGCCAGGTCACCAGACCCTACCTGTTGTAGACACGTTCTTTATTCTTCTGGCGCGACTGGAAATTTCCACCCGTCTTCGAAGCTTCTGAGAACAACAACACATAGATAATATGTCGATTTTGAATGCCCTTTTTATTTTATATAGACTTTTTTCCTTATCTTTCTTGCAACTTTCCAAACGTACCCTATTTTCAGCCATTGATCGCACGTGTTGAAATTTAGGCCATCACATCACCTGTCCTTTTACCTCTATGCTAGTATCCACAACCTTTAACAATGGTTTTCTTTCCCGGTCACAAGTCCATGCGGATCAACTATCAATTGACACCTGTTAAGGTGGTTTCGCCTCCGCGACCACCTTCCCCTTTACCGAGTGTGCACTTTCCATGATGCAGAGACGATCTCGTCCTTTGATCTCCCATATTACATCCCCCTACCGTCCGATCATCGTCAAATATGTGGGTGCATTTCCCACCTGCCTCTACATCTTCCACGTGCCATGGCCCACGCATCCCCCATAGTTAAGCTCCTTGGCGATTTCTGCATGGCACATATTGGGTTTTGATACCACCATTGTGTCGATGCGATGCAATACAAGTGCACCACGTATCCTCATGGTTTCTTTACCGCAACCACTTACAACATATTCCAAACGTGCTTTTTTGGCGGTGCAGTGCTCCACGATCGCCGTTGATTCTTTTCTCTATCATCTCCGCCGTTATATTTTGCCGATCTCTATTGCACCTTTCCGTGCACTTGCATGGAAATGCCACAGAGCGACATGAGTGAGTGCTGAATTCAGCTGAGCGAAATCTCTGGATTTTAGTTTTAACGCGCTTACAGTTTTAAAGCATCTCTCTTTAGCTGACAAATGCTTTACATTTTGTTGCATGTCAATGTCGATCCAGAAGAAAGTACACATTGATAAAGCTGATTCGATTTGATTGTTGAGCAAAATTTTAAAAGTATATATTGTTCTGAAATCTAAATTGACAGAGTAATACAATAATTGGTAGATTGAGGAGGCCCTCCTCATGTCCTTGTCAAGACTCAGAGTCATGCCTATACCTATGGATTTAATCATGTATCTGAGTCTGATCATATTATTCGTCGGATTTTCTCATAATCCCTATATGATAGAGTCCTCAATGCGTCGACGTTATAAAACTACTCTGCCATTACGACCCTCATGAGCCTACAACATATAAACAAAACAATATAAGGGAAAGAATATAAAGTGCAAACAATCCATATAGTCTGAACTTCGAGAGGCCGCATAGAATGACAAAAACTGATTATCTTTATCAGAGGCCGCATAGAATATAGAGATCTTCAGCCGAGGATTGAAATCTTCGAGAACCCGTCCGATGACTCCCAATTCCACCAGCTCCCGATTTATCTCTTCCAATGTGATGGCCATTCTTTCTGATGGCGATGCGATCAGAAATCTATGAAGCTATATTTTATTAAAGAATTGGTGGCAACAATATCAGAATTGATTTCTGATCTTCAAACTATATTTTATGAAAGAATTGGATGGCGATTCAGAAACGATTCACCGTTTCGTTTATTTAAACAATTCCCGCATGGCAGGATCAACCTTTAGTTCTCCCACAGGCTCAACCTTTCATTCTCCCATTCGATTAAACAAAACAAACCGCTGATTATTGCTAATCCGATAAAACCTTTGGGTAACCTTTCAGCAAACTGCAAATCTGTGTCGTTGGATGTATGTGCTCGATGAAGAATATACCCAGATTTCCCATCTTATCCTTCCATCCTTAATCTCAATTAAAAAGTTGCGATCGCCCTCCATATACACACAAAAGCTCATTGAAGCGCCTATCGGCGAATTAAAATGCGCCCTGATCTATACTCTGAATATAAAAGCAAAATATCTTGTCTCACCTACCAAACCAAAGTGATGAAAATAAAGAGACTTGGTAACGATCTGCTTCAAATGCAAATGCATGACGCACACACTTGACTATTATTGCTTCCATAAATCTCTGGCTTTCCTCTTTGAAATTAGGGTTTTAATTTTATTACATAATTAGCATAACTCTCTAGCTTTCCTCTTTGAAATTAGGGTTTTAATTTTGATTATATAATTAGCATAACTATTTAGTTTGTGGTGGCTGAATAGTGATAGGATATAAGTTAAATGTCATTGAAACAGTTTCTTATCTATATTTCAATTATTTTTATTTCAAATTTGTAACTACTATACCATAAAATAAATCTTAATTTTAATAATATGTACAATTTAGGAAGAAACTCCTTTTTACTCCTTCTCAATTTAAAGATAAAAACATGATAAAAACATTTGTAAAAGAAAACAAAATAGTACAAATCCTCTTTTTCACATTTTGTTTTAAACTAATCAAATTTAAACCTTAAATATTTACATTAAAAAGAAAGTCGAATACTTTCTAAAAACAAAGACAATGCAGTTATGAAAAGAAAAAAATGTTTTAATGAAATGTAATAAATTAAAAATAAAATACAGCATATTCCTTGGTAGTGGAAATTTAGGCAATAGGACAATGCAAATATAAATAATAATAAAATTCGTGCAATGAAATTCCTAAAAATGTTTTAGTAAAGGTTAATTTTTTTTTTCGTGAAAAAAAGCATATTATTGTTATTCAATATAATAGTACATGATATCAACTTTCAAAGCTTTCTTTTCAAAATCATCCCTCGATCCCATATAGTTCAGATCATCCCCCAGAAAAACAAAAATTATTACATCATCCTTTAGCCAAAATGGATAACATGGATAAGCTAGTCCAGAAAATACATAATGCTAGAGTCTATCAGCTGATTCTCACAATATTCATCCCAATGTAAATAGCCATCCTCACCCTCCAAAGTGAATTATATTCTCTGTATATGTGTTCCAGAGTCAAAAACCTGAAAGAACTAAGTTCACTCTTAATTCTGTTGCACCAATTAACCAGATTCAAAACCTTCACATCAAATTCACCCCTTGCCCATTTAATAGTGTCTCTAGAATCGCCAAAGATCTTCACCTTAGCCAGACCAAAGAAATTTGCCACACAAGTGACACACCATAATGCCAAAAGATTTTCCTTCATGTTTGTTCCTTTGCCCATTTCAGATGAAGAGTGAAGTAATGTTCCCAATTGAGGAGAATAGCCCCACCTGCTCCACAATTACCCATATTTGTTGTCCCATCAAATAATAGAACAGGATCATTGATAATAAGGTGAAAATTCTCAATATTACGCATTACAGGATGTTCCATATCATTCTGAAATTTTAAATAGTGACACAATACTGTATTATAAGCACTTTCCAGATAGGGAGGAAGATCCTCAAATGTTGCCTTGTTTCTCACCAACCATACAGTCCAGCAGATAAAGACAGGTAGTGTAGAATGAGTTTTGCAATTTTTAATCCACAATTTCAAACAAGTTTCCACATTCCTGCCATCCCACTTCACTGATATGCCCAAAATATGACAAAATCGCTCCCACAAACTCATCGTGAAGGTGCAATCCAAAAAAGATGAAGTGCAGATTCAGAACAGCTCTTACACAATATGCATTGACTAGGACCCATCCAACCAATATTAGTGAGATTATCCCAAGTTTTTAAATGATCCTACAACAGAAACCATACGAAGCATTTAAGTTTGAGAAGGATATGCCAATGCCAGATTACCTTATACCACCAGTGATCACCAGTTAAGTGGTGATTAACCACCCATTTCATTTAATTTACTTAATGTTTGTTTAAATGGTTGTGATTAGTAAGTAAATTAAATGAAATACTCATAAATCGTAAATATCAGAATTGTTGTTGTAAACATCGTCGATAAATTGTCAATGCGCCGAGAAATTGCACGATTTTATGAGCGTCGAGATTTTGTAAAAAATTGCCGATTTTTTGTGCCGAGAAATTCAGCAGCCAACCGAAATAGGGGTTTTAAAAATCCGATTTTTTACCTTTTTAATATGCATGTCTTAGTTTGCATTTTCATGGGTTTCTTCTCTTGCCAAGCACAACAAAAGATCCTGAAAATTCCTAAAAATGTTTTAGTAAAGGTCAACATTTGTTTAAATGGTTGTGATTAGTCAAGTAAATTAAACGAAATACCGTAAGTCATAAATAATAGTGTTGTAACCATCGTCGATAAATTGTCGATGTGCGGAGAAATCGCATGATTTTATGAGCGTCAAGATTTTGTAAAAAATTGTTGGTTTTTTGTGCCAATAAATTGTCGAGAAATTCAATAAAAAATAGCCAGCCAAAAATAGGGGTTTTAAAAATCCAATCCTAATTTCCTTTGATGTTTAGCTAATACAACCATTCTCCCTCTACATTGAATGAACACCGGGAGTAGATGTAGCCTTTGTAAGCACCTTTGGAATCTGTACACGCTCCATTGTATGCACAAGATTTGTTTGGGATGTATAATATAGAATTAAAATCACATCAAGCGTGTTGGAATACTTTCATTTACTCTTGTCATAATCATTCAGGGACTAGCAATATGAATATTTTGAAAGTGTTGTGGTTAGGCAATTGGGATAGACAAACTTGTAGCTTGCATAGCTTTTGTCTTTCCTTAAAAGAATTCTACCCATAAATTGTACACACTAATACCCAACGCAATAAAGTAATTGATCCCAATCTTGTAAATTGTTGGAAACGTAATCCTTAGTGTTAGGATTATCATTATGTAATTTCCCTATTCACGTGAGGAGAAGACTAAATGTCATTTGTGAATGGGAAGTCATTTTGGAGTACAAGAGACCTCATCGGGAAGTTGAACCTAAGAGGCATTCTCATGTATTAATATGTATATCGTTAATGAGAATTGTGTACTTAACCCCTACTCTTCTTATCTTTGTCGGTTTCTGCCTATTTACCCTCATTGAGCACCTAACATAAACATTTAAAGGAAAATTATAATTTTTTCTCATTAAATTTGTCACTAGCACTCACCATTAAGACAAAGCATGCATTATACTATAAATGTATTTGAAATTTGTTTCCACATATTTGTTGTGGAAACAGCAACCTCCCAAGGGAACAACAACCTTCCAAGGGTATATCCAACTGTCCGCAAGCCAAAGACTTGTGACTCAGCAAAGGCCGAAACGTCCCAAAACCCTTTATCCCAAGGGAGAGTCTCTATCCTAGGGTCCCCTACCCTTCACAATGAACAAGTACTAGTCATTAATAAATTGAAAATTGTAGGGGTTTAGGGATTGACAACGTGGTAAGGCTTACGCCGATTTATTTAGCAAATTTTGTACGTCACATTCCAACATACATTCTTATCAACCAAGAATAACACTCCAGAACAACACTCATTGCCTCGGATGTTACTTGGTATATCTGCAATTCCACAGGTCACATGCTCTTATATATATATATATAGCATCGTTAGGCTTCTCCTTATCGCCCAAGCAATCCATCGTTTCCTTGATCAAGCAATCACTTACGAACTGAGTGTCAGTTTCTGGCTCTCCATTCCATATCCGTCTCAATACCCAGTCTAATTGCATTCACATAGTTCACGGGACTGTGTGCAGAGATGCATGGTAACAAAATTCCCATAAATCTCAACAACAATGCGAACCAGCCTTCCTTGTAGTCTTTTCCGCAAGTGTATCCCATGATCAGACTGCGCAACAGCTCCCACATTGCAACTATCCTATTCGGTATCAAGTATGATACTGAGAAATTCCTGTTTGGCTCTTCCTCCACGATCTGCAATGTCCCAAAAAAACTTCCAAAATTAGCTAGGCAGGACTTTTGCAATGGAGACACAAAAAGTTAGGTAGACAAGACTTCTGCTTTAAGCTTAGATTTTCATTTAATCCTGGCACACGCCATAATTTTTCATGAATTTAAATTTGCTAAGGCCCCACACACCATGCATCACAATTTCATGATAATTTCTTAAAACCCCACACACCATAAATCCCATACTTTTAATTGTATGGTCGTGTTTCTAAACTCTAAGTGGCAGAAAAGACAAAGTTGAGAAATAAACCAGATGTTATGAGCCTAAGAGTTTATATGAAATTAATACCTTTCCTTTGTAACAGCAATTGTAGTAAAGACACACTACAAAATGCTTGAACATAAACAGTTTATTGTCATATGGTATCCTCGGAACCATGTTGTTGCAGTACACCACTCTCAAGTACCTTGTCACAGTATCATTCAACTTCATATTCATGAACTGCCTGAATTCTCTATCCCCAATTCGGGGTTGTCCAAATGTATAAACCGCTAATAGCTTCTCCATCAGCTCTGTCCTTTTATGTAAAAGGAGAATTGCAGGAAACAATATGGCCAGAGCACCACCCAGGCTGTGTCCTGTCACAATGAACTTGGCATTCTTGTGCTCTTCTAGCAATCTGCTCAGCTTTCTGTTTATGGCATAGTAAGCCACAGCTTTTTCCTCATCTTCTGTGGCATATTCATCTGGCAATCCAACGTTGTTTACATCTTCCCTCTTGGGTTCCAAATGGGTTTTTAAGATTTGTTCATCGGAACGATCGGCCAAGCCCATTGCTTCAAGGAACCCTACGTGAAGTTTTCCAATAGAGTCTATTTTATACCATGAGAAGTCGAAGTCTTTGCTCCAGTCATCTGCATCAAATGGCTCCGTTCCTCTGAAAGCAACCACCACCAACTTAGCATCTACTGGTTTATCACAGAATATGAAGGCTTGGGTAGTTCTTCTCTTCTAGAAATCTGTTCATGCAGGGAAAAACAAACAATATTACATTCCTACCCAAGTTGAATTGACAGTAAACTTCAACGATTAGGAAAGCAATTCAATTCTTACAATTCCAACAATTTAGGAATTCCACAAAATGCATCTGCAAAAAGATTGCGACATAAAATTATTAGCAAGAAGATTTGTGGAATGGTCACTAAACCACATGGTCTGGCTAGTGAAATTCCAGTATTGTGTCATTACTGAAATTCAAATAATTTTTAACACTTGTTACCTTCCAACGTTTTGTGACCACATTCCTGATAACAAACTCATTTTCATAAGCCAATTTAGAAGCCATCATGCAAACATCTGCACAATATCTGCTCCCTACTTGAATCAAACCTGCCATTTCCCTTTTGTCCAAGTCCAGCCGGAGATCTAAATGCCCAGTAGCACTTATGAACGTTTCAGTATCCCTCTCGGGTATGATTATGGTTCTTCCTGAACAAAACAAGGATCCAGTCAATAATAATTAACAAAGCATCAAAAACAGCTTTTTTTATTAGTTCGATGATAAACAAATCAGCCGATAGAATATTTGGACCTGTGAGAATTCTGAAGATTATTCCTAGGATCCCTCCGTTATGTGAGAGTAGATTTAAAACGAATTCTATGCAGATTCCTACGAAGGCCATTGGTTTCGCCACCAAGTGGAGAAATTTTCTGACGAGGATCGAAATCGTAATGATCCACCGGTTATCAAATGTTATATCATCTCGACCCTCCAGAGATTCAATGAAGCGTTGTCCTCTCCAGGAGAGGAACAGAAAACACAAGACATCCAAAATCCCTCCATTCTCAGGGCGGATTATAAGACATTCGTTAGCCATCTCTCTCACGTATTAATTTGCTCTGCAATTTCTGCTACTCTCACAAATTCTTACACCACATTACACAAATTCTGCGTTTCTGCTACTCTCACAAATTCTTACATTACACAAATTTTGCGTTTCTGCTACTCTCACAAATTCTTACACCACATTACACAAATGACTTGTGATTATAGGTATGCCTATATTGCTGACTAACCATGAGAAGTCGGTATGACTATTATTCACGACACTGGACGTTTTGTTAGAAGCAACTAGCAGCTATGCTGGTCCTTTACGAGGCTGGACGTTTAGATTTGAATGGCTAAATTTTATAAGATTTATTAAAAGTAGCACAGCCACAAGTAAAGTGGTTGGTTGGTGAACTTAAATTTGACTTGTTAAATTTGTAAAGTGGTTGGTTAACTTAGATTTGACTTGGTAAATTTGTAAAGTTGGTGGTTAACTTAGATTTGACTTGGTAAATTTTATAAGATTTATTAAAACTAGTATAGCTATAAGTAGGTCAGTGAATCCCCTTTTTTAACTACCACTTAACTTAGTTTATTTAAATCTAGATTTTGTAAAAAATTATCAAGGGTTTTTAAAAATCCAATTTTTTTAATTTTTGTTAATATGCAATTTATCAAAAATGCATGTCTAAGTTTGCATTTTCATGGGTTTCCTTCTCTTGCCAAGAACGACAAAACATCCTAAAAATGTTTTAGTAAAGGTCAACGTTTGTTTAAATGGTTGTGATTAGTCAAGTAAATTAACTGAAATATCGTAAGTCGTAAATATCAGTGTTGTAACCATTGTCGATAAATTGTCAATGTGCCGAGAAATCACACGATTTTATGAGCATCAAGATTTTGTAAAAAGTTGTCGATTTTTTGTGCCAAGAAATTGTCGAGAAATAATTCAGTAAAAAACAGCCAGCCAAAATAGGGGTTTTAAAAATCCAATTTTTTATTTTTTAAAATGTAATTTATCAAAATGCATGTCTTATTTTGCATTTTCATGGGTTTTTGTAACGGTAAAAATCCGTTGACTCGAACTTCGATGAATGAATGCTGCAAAATATGGAAGTGTAAGATGTAGGAGAATGAATTAACTCACCCAAATGATCAGAAAATGAAAGAGTGTCATCATGTGAAGGCTCCATAAGGGTAGTATCATGCACCTCTCTCAAAAGAGCAAAAATTTCCTCATAGGTTGGTTCCTGTCACGTCCCCATTTTGGCCCCCTTTGTATTAAATCGTAAATGATGTAAATACTGATATTTAATCATGGTTAGGAGCTCAAGGCCAAGGCCCCACCATTGATTTAGCGTTTATGTATCGGCAATTAAACTAGATGCTTATGACTCTTGTGCTAGATGGGCACAATGTAAATGAGACATCATGTAAATACGAATTTTAATGAAAAATACCCACAACTAGCTATGCAATGCAACAAAGAGATGGGGCATGATTCTACAAGGAATAGGGAGGGAAATTATTCAAACCCTTGAGCCAATGGTGTTAATCCATGCGTCAATGGGGAAACCCATAAACCACCAACTACCCATTTTGTCTCATGCACCCAATCATTTAATTCTTCCAAGAAATTCGTTAAGGCAGTTAATGCCTTGGAAATGAAGAAGTATGGCAGCCAATTTTGTGCATGGGCAAGCCATCAACCTGGAAATTCGTGTTTTTGCTTGTTGGGCAAGAAAACACCCACGAAATGGTGCCCAAAGCCATTCTGAACAGTCAGTCTTCACTCATTCACACAGTTGGAGCTAGCTGGGTCTTTCCCTACACGTTTTTCATCCAAATCCTGCATTTTTCCATGCCTGGGAGTTCGTTTTTGCATATACAGTAGCTTGGGAGAGAAGGGCCACGATTTGGGGACTGTATGGAGGTCGTTTTTGTCCCTGAATGTCCATGGACGTTTTTCTAAAAACGGATTTGGCTTCCCTGGGTTGTTCCCCAACTTCCCATTTCGTTTTTGTGGGTTCCCACGTTTTTCTGAGTTAGCTGAAACCCCATCTCATGCATCTCACTATAAAAACGTTTTATCCTACCCCATAATTGTGTTCTGCTGTTGTGTGCATCCTCGTTTTTGGTTTGAACCTGTGAATTGAAGTTTTGGAGTGGTAGTGGACAGAAGTGGCTTGATAAACCTAGTGGGGGAGACAACCTCTTAAGAAGATCAAGAGGGCTTTGGTTACTCTTCTATGCATACCCTGAGAGCACTAGATATGGAAGGTATGGCTTGAGGGACTGTATAGCAGTGAAAAGAATACTTCCTTGTGCTGGGTGTGTAGGTATTATGGGTGCCAAGCTAGATAGATCTTGCAAGGTTATCCCTGGCTCTATGCTGGAGCTCACTAGCTTAGCAACTCTTCCTTCCCATCTCCTAGCAACCTGATAAACCCAATTGTAGATTGGCTTGGCTCATCTTGGTGTATGCTTGGCTATGTGTGAGTCTGTTGTTCCCTGGTTCCTTGTAGAGATCATGCCCAGCTCGGGGGTGGCAGTGGTGCTGAGAGATTGAGGAGCACACTGACGTACGGTTGGGTGGAACATTGCAGTTGCATATCCAGTTGCGTGGGACTACGTTCGCATAAGATAAGTATTCTCCTGTATATTCTTGCAATTATTTAATTGATGGATATCTGAATGTATGTGGATGTGTTAAACGAATTTACTTCCGCTGGGTTTTCAAATGGTTATGCACTTGCATATGTTCATCTTCTTTTAAATTGAATGTTTTTTTTTTATATAATGTATGGGACTGGATGCCCGGCTTAACCTCACGATCCTCTCCATCTAGCTGGTAGGATGGGAGGGGACGTGACAGTTCCAAGTTAGTGGAATCATACACTTCTTCAAAAATTGTGTAACCATTTCCAAGAGGCAACCCGAGTTCCTCTTCCGCCACAAAAAGTGTTTAGTTCTCATCAAGCTCATCTTCAAACACATCAAGCACCTTCAATTTGCTATGTTTCTCATGATCCATCATGTCATGAGAATCCTCTAAGCAATCTACCATTTTACAATCTAAAACATAAGAGGAAGAACACGTATCTTGCAACCTATCAAGAAGTTGCTCATTTTGCATTTTGAGCTTATGAATATCTTCATTATTATTCAAGTATGCTCCATGTAACCATTCATTAAGCTCAACCAAATTGTTTCTATCAAAAAGCAAAGACATGAAATTACCTTCGATGTTGCACATTACTCTTTGAATCTTCTCCATGTCTTCAAGGAAGGATGAATCCTTTAATGAAGAAACTCTCCAACAAGAATTCGACGCCAATGTTTGAGTGTCATGGAGTATGCTAAGGATATCTTGGATCTTCTTTTCATTCATCTTTAATGACCCTTCAATAAAATGAGGCTCTTGCAAATGAACTTCCTCATCTTCTTTCTTCTTACTTGGACCAACTTCATGAAGCTCAAGTGGTGATGGGGAAGTTGATCTTGGTTCTTCTTCAACTTCTACAAGGCCTTCATTTTCATGCTTAATGGAATTTTGGCTTTATGCAACACTTTAAAAAGTGATATCTATGTCACCAACATAGAGGTGTGAGCACCCATCAGTAGGTACTCCTTCATAGTTCAAGCATCCATCAGTAGATGCTCTTTAATTCATGTCCAATGTAGAATGTATCTTGAAATGATCTTCAATATTTTCAATAGAGTCTTCTTCATTCTCACATGATGTCTCTTCATATTTTTCAGATTCACTTGTTAGTGACTTTAGATCCTCTTCATGTACTGCTTCTTCTACTTCACCTATTTCAGAACTAGGTGGCTCATGGGTCTCCTCCTTTTTACTCAAACATATGTGATTTGCTCTCCAAGGTATTTTGCAAGAAGGGCATAGACCTTTCTTCACTAACTCCACATCTTCATTTTTGGGCCTATTTTCAAACACCCAATCAACAAAGTCTTCAAAAGGAATGGCCTTTTGTGTACCTCCCTTATACAGATCAAGATATGCCTGATATTGTTGGGGCAAGGTTTTACATGTTGCTCTCAATCTTTGTAATTCATTCATGGAATTATCCTTTGGTAGTGTGACACACTCATCTTCATCATATTCAAGGTCATAATAATAACCCTCATTCATTATGAAATTGTAAGAAGTGTTGCATGATGGCACCTCTTCCTCAAACCATTCACATTCTGCTTCATAATGCTCACAATCATATTCATATTGCTCATAGGAGTAATCATACTAGTAAGACATGGATTCAATTTGTTCTTAAATGGATGACCCTAATGCACAGGTGCAAATACCATGCTCTGATACCACTGTAATGTCCCCAATTTGAAATTTTTACCAATTTTGTCAATTTTCAAAACTTGGACTAGTGAAGCCCCAAACTGTCCCAAATGATCCCAAATATTTTTGAATGATGTATGGAGTGGATTGAGGTGTCTTTGGAAACAATAAAGCAGCTATTATATTCTTAGACACTTTATAAATACTTCATAAACTTGCATTTACAATTAGAGAATGAAAGGCAGAATTACTAGGAAAATCGATGTTGAAACTCCCAAGGGTAGATGGCTCCAAAAGACTCCTAAGGATTTAGAATTGGGACTGAGAGTGTTTGAAAGGTATTGATACATAAAAATGAAGCTGATGTATTCTTGGACACTCTCAAAATACTTCTTCAACATTCATTTAAGTTCAAGAAAAAATAGGGAAATTTACTAGTAATTTCGAGGTTCAAACCCCCAAGGGTAGATGACATAAATGGATTCCCAAATGTAGTACGAACCTCCAAAATTTCAGAAAAGAGATATGGAATAGTTATAGGAAATCAATGGGAACCCAAATGCATCATTAATAAGTTCCTAAAGTCTTCTTCAACTCCCATAAATCATAGGTTTTTAGACATGTCTTCACATAGGGGGAAAAGCTAGGAAACTCCACCACTTATTATGAATTTAGAGATTTATGTTCCAAAGACTTATACAATGTGTATGAAACTTCTTTAGGACATCAATTTTTATCCTTACATCAACAAAATCACAGATATTGACAGATACAAATCGAAATAAAGCAACTTCAAGCTCTCACAACAAGATATAGGGAAAATGGCACCATTTATGCATTGTTTGGTATTTTTACATAGTTTCACTTGGTATTTCGACCTGAGGATCTTCTGAGCATCAAATACATAGTAAATATATTAGATTACAAATAAATGGTGTATATTGGACTCTCCAAAAGATATAAGCATCTCACCATGTGCGCCCTTCCTCCAAGAGCCAAAATATGAAGAGAAATGTGAGAGAGAGATGGGAACAAGTTGAAGAAGAAAAGATCATGAGCTTCCCTATAGCTTCAACCTGCAAAAAAGGAATCCATTTTAGATCCAAATGAAAGTTCTGAAAGGCCTCTCCAATTTCCAATTAGGATGGGAATCTTTCACCCTCGAAATTGGTACAAAGGCAAGTAGAGTAAACACTCCACTAGCATGGACAAGCTATGCTCTCCAATTTGCAAAATGAGAAATGATCAAAAGCCCCTTTCCATCTTTGTTCTTGTCTTTTATAAACTTCTCAAGTCCTCCATGGTTCGAATTCCTTCCAAAATACTCATGCCAACTCAAGTTGGGAATAGATTCCAATGTGTGCCACTTGTCCAACAATTCCTAGTCTCCATCTTCCCCCAATTCGAATGGGGAAGCTTCTTGGCTTCCATAACTCCCTTGTGCACCCTCTTGGAGGCTATTTTTAGCCTTGACATATCATATATGTCATATTTCAGTAATCAGTTCTGAACTTTGTCATAGGTGTCTAGAATCTTCATCATTGTTTTCATAGGAGTTAAGGAATCTAGCTCCAAGTGTCACAATTCTTCTAAGATGGATCTTCCTCTTCCATGGGAGTTATTCTTCCACTCCAATTCGACCTTACATGATTGATGACATTAATAATATCTCTTAAAATCTACCAAGTATGTTACCCTTCATCTTGAACTCGAATTGGTGAGAGAATCATGCCAAGTGTAGTGGAGAATCTTGCCACATGTGGGTCCCACAACCTCTTATGTGCCCCCATGATCCAATCCCACCTTATTTTCTTTGTATTATTATTTAATTGAACCATTTAATGTGAATTTGTAAGTCTAAGGTCATTTTGGGTCTTGTATCTCCTTTACTCCAACTTTTAATGCTTCCACCCCCAACCTAGGGAACTAGTAATTTTCCTCCATGATAGTTCATTTGGATGGAAATATTACTAACTTTGAATTGGGAGATTTTCTCTTAATGTGAACCACCTTGTCCCTTTGGATCTAATTTTACATTATTACTAACTTGGACATCATTCTTGGCAATTATTTGACCCTTAGCATCAATTTGACAAACTATCATGAGTATGACCAAGTGGTTTAGGCCATTGTGACCTAATGCCAAATTTGGGGACATGACATTTGTTTGGGCTTATATAAGCCATTTTGAACATTTTCAATAAAGGGCATGACTTTTGACTTTTTTCATAATTTTAATTAATTATTTCTTATTTAATAATTATTAATATTAATTTATATTAATATTAATTTATATTAATATTAATTTATATTAATATTAATAATTATATTGATATTTATTTATTATTAATTAGTTGTTACATTGCCTTCCCCTTAAGGGAAGCTTTGTCCTCAAAGCTTTATTGAAGGCAAAGTAATGTCTGATTTTTCTACTTGAACTGTCATCTCTAGATCTTTTCTTTTAGTATTTGCGACTCTTGATGAAATGAGACGATACGAGTTACGAATTCCAAAGGAGAGCCGTCGCATCGTATTTGATGTGGTCCATCTGAGATCTATTTTTATCGGAGCTCTTGATCGCTTTGTGGGATAGGTTTCCTCGTTTGTTGTTTAGTATGTTGATTTGATGTTCTTCCTTGTCCGACAACATAACTCTTCCGTGTATGTTCATTTTGATCCTGTCTTTGGTCAAAATGACGTTTATAATTGAGGTGTCGATAAGGAGTTCTTGTTGTTTTTTCTCTGCATGATTGACTTCTTTTTGAACTGTATCGATGACTGGATTTGTATTGGATTCCCTTTCCTCAACTTCATTTTTTGAGCCCAAAGGTTTTGATGTCCTCATATGAATTTTCGCCAACTTGTTTTCGAACAAATATTTATCATTCTTAATATTCCTGATCATTTCTTCTTGCGATTTCGCATCGTCTTTAAGCTTTTGAATCTGATCCATTAGATTTTTATGCTTCTTAATCTTACTATTTTCTTCAATGTTTTCTAATAGTTTTTTTTGAAGGTATCGATCTTCCTCCTCTATCTTTTTATGGTACCGTGACTTATCTTTTGCCTTCTTGATTTGAAGAAGCAACTTTTGATTATGATCTCTTAAACGAGAAATCTCTTCTTCTTTGTCCATGACGACTTTGTGTAATTCTTACTACATCTTCTGTCTTGATTTTTTATCTTCTTGTGAAATCATCTTCGATATGTCTTTGAAGTCTTCAGACGACACAACCTCTGAATCTGACTTCATTGAAACGTCTTGCAGTGTGACTTGCTTCTTCTTATACGAAAACGTTAAAAAAAAATTCTTCATATTTAAGATGACTGATCCTAATGTTTCCATCCAGGGTGAACCTAGAATGATGTCAACTTCGTTTAAATATATAGTCGTAACCTTGAATTGGGACGTGAACTTGTACTTATCAATTGTTAGTTGTAAGTTTGGAATTTCATATTACTTTTCATCATAATTATATCTCTTTTCGATTATACTTGATTCTGGGATTAATAATTGGTTTGCCAAGCCGACATTAATGTGATTTTCCTTGATGGTTGGGAAAATAGCAATGTTAATAGGCTTGCTCGGAATAATCGCTTCAAGTTTTAGTATGCCAACGGCTACCTTTGAGTAGGTCTTCTCGAATCTTCCTCTTTTGTCACCATGAGACTCCAATTTTTTTTCCAAATAATTATTATTTCAAGAAAATAATAATAACTATTAAAAGGAATTTAGAACCTTATCTTTGCAAGAACATCTGTTATACCTCCATATTCCACAGTGTCGCATCTCTGCCACAAAAAGAGTTGATGACACTTCCCCTACTGCTTAAAACACCCAGAAGAGAAAAATGATGAGTGATCCTTGAAGGAAAATCTACCCTGTCAAGAATTAACCTAGCTGAGACTTCATTTACCCTAACTACCGCGCCTTGCTCAGTTTTAGGTGCGCGGTAGTCCATACTACCGCGCTATGCTCCTTCTTTACCACGTGGTACTACCGCGTTATGCTATTTGCCGGAG